>CM077309.1:107574090-108215227 GCA_039655065.1 Glossophaga mutica | reverse complement strand
AACTCAAAAACAATAGCACTTTCTTTTGGACCTTGTTCTCCATTTAGCTCAGCAGCATGTTTTACTTACTATCTTTACCACACAATTTTAACATTTAATGTTTGCATCAATTTGGAAGAAGGGATATCACCCAGAGAGGTCAGGAGGCAGTCACTGAATCAAATCTCAGAGTCACCATGGAGTTGCATAAAATGCACAGTTAATTTTAATGATACAGCTACATGTTCCTAAAAGCCAGATCTGCTTTGTAAATACAGTTTCATTGAAACACAGCCATATTCCTCCATGAACACATTGTCTGTGGTTGCTTTTGCACTGTAACAGCAGAGTTGTCATCGCAACCAAGACCATATGGCCCACAAAACCTAAGACTCTTTACAAAAAATATTTCCTGACTGCTGCATTAGAGGGTACAGGCTCCGCTCCCAAAATGAGAATTAAAATTAAATGGCATGGGCAAGTCAGTTCCATGCCTGCTCATGACCTGTGACCCATCCCCTGCTGACCTGCAGATCAGTTCCACTGCTTTTGCCTCTCACAGTGCAACTGGTTGAGAGATTTTCTGGATAATTGTGATTGTGTGTGGCTTTCACCATGTGCATTGATTACAGAACCCGTCTCCGGAGTAAGATGTAATCTCAATTATTTACGTTAATTAACTCAGTTTACAGGGCAGTTACCCCTGCCCCAGAGGAAAATTTCAAAAACTGTAAACAGAGATCTACCCAATGGGTGCGTAGGACTCTTTTGCCCAGTGGCATCTACCCCTTGAGGAACACCAAGCGAACCATGACATCCTTTCCTCACTGAGTCAGAATTAAGCTGTCTTCTTTCTCCCAGTCTTCCTCACTTTGACCTGATGTGCCACCTTTTAAGATGACTTTTGCATATACATATGTTGATTTTGAGAGTCTCAGAGTTTGGGGGTTCCTAGGTGTTGATTGCTCTCTGGCATCTTCTTTACACTCACCTGTGTGAGCATCCCATGTACTTAAGTCTTGAACATGATACTTCTGCTTTTAGGGAAGTAACATACTCTGTTCTTTTTATCTGAGTCCCGCATAGCAACAAATAGAATGTAATTTTTGATTACTATGTTCACTGAATTCGGATAATCTTTGTAAGGATTTTCCGCAAAGCTCTGCAGTTCCTTTTGTAATAGGTAATGTCTTAGGGTTAGCATGGACTCAGGGTCCAGGCAGAGATTGTAGCTGCCCAGGCCTCAACTTAAGCCGCACATGTGACAGGAGCTTCCTCTCAGCAGCGAGGAGTCGGGTTACTTCATTCTGTTTCTGGGGAGGAGTCCTTCAGCTCAGACTTGGAAATGAGCCCTCCCAGAGCCCAGCGTAGGGAGCCTGCAGGAGCCCAGGATCCTGCTCCCGTTACATCTACCATTGGTAGAGGTCGTCCCAAGAGAGCCGAATTAGAGCAGAAATTCCCTGCAACCCTTAGAATAAATGTGAACGCCTACCCCTAAAGCTTCAACCAGGTCTCCATGCTGCGCAGCAGGACTCCATAAAAAAAAAAAAAAAAAAAAAAAAAAAAAAAAAAAAAAAAAACCTCCTGTGAAGGAAAGCATAATTTAAGGAAATATCAGCATAATTTGAGGAACTAGCAGGCTTGGAAATACTTGGAAAGTATCTGCAAACATAAAAAAGAAATGAAAACTTTTATAAGTAAAGGGATATAAAAACTTGGCAGTGAATTTAGACAGGTCATAGAAGGAAACATATGTGTCAAGCATGTATACACAAGCATTTCCAATATCTTCAAATTAATAGCATACAATACCATTCTACACCTAATAAAATGCCAGTGACTTCTTTGAAACAGTGACAACCAATGTGTGTAAGGCTGTGCTAAAACTGACACAATTTAAATTAATATGCTCCTTTTGAAAACTATTCGGCAATACATATGAGAAAATAGATGAATGTTAAGGGAGGTATGAGAAATAAAACCAGACAAGGAATTTGGACTAGATACAGTAGGCAGTGAGCCCTGATGATTTCTGAGGGCTGAAGTTGCCCAGGGAATTCTACATAGATTAGTCCACTGGTGACTATTTAAAAGGAAGAGCCCAAAAACTAACAGGAAGATTTGATAAATATCGTACATCCATAGGTGATGGAACTTTAAAGCTAAGTAACTAGGCTGTGTCCTCCATTTGACAAACCAGAAGACCAAGGGCTAAAAGCACTTCCCTGAGGCTCTAAGACTCGTGAGGTCAGGGGAACTAGAGAAGCTAAGAGGAACTTGATGGAATCTTCTTAGTTCCAATTCTCTGTTTGTCTTTTGAATGTTGAAGGATTTATGGAACAATTTAGCACAATTTACAAATGTAGAATTTTAATGATTGTGTGCATAGCTTAGTATTTTGTGATCGAATTTATAAGCATTAGCTTTTAAGTGAGATTTTAAATAATTAAACTATTTTCCATTTGAAAATATTCTGAGTAGTTAGTAAAAATAATTAGATAATCTTCATAGATTTAATAGAGTAAGAGCCAGAATTGAGAAACACTCAATCCTTCAATCATTGGGTTTTTTAAATGTCTGCTTTGCACTCTAGAGATTTACTGTGCTCTCAGATTACACAGGGATACCCCTGGTTCTGCCCTCCAAGGGCAGGAGTGATGGACATTTGCTCAAAATAAATCAATCAAATTATATGGCATCCACTAGGAACATAAATAATTGCAAAAATTATACAACCATATAATAGCAGTAAGTGTAATTACAAAGGAGAGACCAAGATTTAAATGGAGAATTCACAGAGCTGATATTTCAGCTTGATCTTTAGGGGTTTCTATAGGAATTTCACAGACAGGTCAGAGGAGGGAGCTGAGTTGAGAAAGAGCATTCTAAGTGAAGGAAATAGGACGGGCCAAGTTGTGGAACAGCCCGGCCCTTGCAGAACACTGAGAACGTTAGGCGTGTCTGTCCCAGGTGCAGACCACAGAGGGGACAGCCCAGTTACAGGTCAGGGTGTTGACAGTGACTCTGGGACTTTTCTTTTTTTCAAGGTAGTTAACATCAAGAATGCTAGTGTCATACACGGTTCTAAGTACCTTTACTGTATGTTTGTTTTATTTTATCTTGTTGGTTCCCTTTTCATAGATAATGAAAATGAGTCATTGAAAAGGCATATAATTTACACAAATCCTTCTACTACTACTAAGTAGTGAGATTAAGATCTGGAAAGTAGCCGTGAGTCCACAGTTGAATGTCCTCAAACCTAGACTGTCCTTCCTGTTCTGTACTGGGGCTTTGGAGCTTTAAAGGGTGTTTAAGCTCTCGGTCATGGTGGTACAGACAATCGTTGAAACGCTCTGGGTGGCAAGCTTGCAAACAGCCACTTGCAAGAATTGAGACAAGGGACGTTGAGAGTGAATTAGAACAAAAGTATTTAGGAGATAAAAGCCTTAGAACTTCATCTTGATTTGACTGGGCTTAGAAAATTGGGTAGATGTTGGTATCATTAATCAGGCTTCTTAACAGAGAAGAAAGATTCAGTTTGGCACAACTTCAGTTGTACCATTGATGAAATACTCACATAGAGAGGTGTAGCAAGCAGTGCGATATTCAGGTCAGGAGATCTGGAAGTAAAGCTTTAAACTCATTACCCCTGAGGTTATCACTGAAATCCCTCTTACAAATACTACCACCCACTGAGAGCTTATAGTGAGATAAGAGGACCTTCCAGAAAAATCTAGTGCACTGCTATTCAAAATATACTTCAGCCACTGGCTGCCCATCCACTAATTGTTTCTTACTAGCTGGTGGTAACACAAGGAATGTGCCTCAGAATGTAATCAACTCCATCACTAAGCACATTGTTTACTTTAGCTAACTTTTTCTTTTAATCTTATCAAGACTTTTAATGAAGGAAGCATTGCATTAATTAACATCCTGATGCAAGCTCCTTATTTTGCCCCAGATCACCACTTTGAGTATCACTAATATAGAGAACACTAATATTTAAGTGTTTGGGCAGAGGAAGAGTTTTCTAGAGACTGAGAAGGAACAGTGTGAATGGCAGGATGAGAAGCAGAATAAAAAAGGGATGTGTACATGGTTTAAAGGAATGCGTGGTCAGCACAGCCACAGAGGTCAAATTAGACTGAGGACTAGAAAATGATTGGATTTGGCCATTGCAGGGTCATCAGTAACATTTTAGGAGTTTTAACCCCTGCTTATTCTTCCACCTTCTGCTGTCTCATTTTTATCCCACTGGTCTACCTCCCAAATTATTCTCAAATCTTTACTTTTGCCAGATATGGAGAAAACCTCTTTAACTCTAAATCTAAACTACTCTTGGATTCAGTCTTCATTTTACCTTAGCTGATCTGAAGTTACTGATCACAGTCTTCCCATACTCTTTCCTCTATAGTATGCTGACCTTGGTTTTCCTACTCACACCCCACCTACCCATCTATCTCTCTGCTCATCTCTTCTTCTCACACTGCATGGTTTTAATTACACCCATTTCTTTTTTTATTGATTGATTTGAGAGAGAGAGAAACACTGATTTGTTGTTCCACTTATTTATGTATTTGTTAGTTGATTCTTGTATGTGCCCTGAACAGGGATTGAACCTGCAGTGTTGGCATATTGGGACAACACTCCAACCAACTGAGCTACCCATCCAGGGCTAACTGCACCCATACCTTAAGTTATTCCAGGAGTCAGTCTCTAAATCACATCTCAACACTGAACCTGAATTCTCACCTGCGCACTTCCCTATAATCCTTTCTTCTTCCTAAATCTCATATTTTCTATTGTAATCTGCCCAGTTGCCAAACCATTGGCCCGAGCACCATACTTCTTTCTTCCTTATCCAACTGATCTCACCTCCTAATGGCACTTCAAAACATTAACTCTCCCTGTCTCTATTACCCGTATCTGAGCACCAGTATCCCTTACCTGAATCACTGAATTATCCTCTGGGATGGGCTCCCTTTTCAGTCTTCACTTGTCTCCAGTACCCTGGCACACTGCAGCTAGAGTCTTCTAGCTAGATGGAAGCTTGATCACATCACTCTCTTACTGAATACTTTTTCCACCCCACCTCCCATGCCACCCCCCTTCCCACCCTCCTGGTTGCCCCCACCCCCACCTCATCTCTGTACTCTTCATCTATAGATTCAGGTCAGATTGATTTTTTAGTTCAGTTCTTCAATCTCTCTTTCTCTTCTCCTTCTTTCCCCCCTTCCTTCCTCCCTCCCTCCCTCTCTCCCTCTCTCTCTTTCTTTCTCTCTCTCACACACACCTTCCTACATGCTCATGTGGCTGCCCAAACCACATTTTTATTCCCTTGTCACTGGTGCATTTTTCCTCCATCTTCGAGAAGCGTCCAGAACCCTGTAAATCTGAGTTATGTGGGCTTCCTCTGTGGTCTCTGAGCATTCTGTCTTTTCCATGTTACAACCTTTTCCATATTGTTTTGTAATCTTTAATTTTTGTCATGAATCAGTGCCTTCCTCAGAATTTTAATCTCCAAGAAGGCAGGAAGCAGGTCTCTTTGGTCCATCATTATGCTTCAAGCTCCTCCCTAGTGCAATGCCTAGAAGAGTGTGATCATTCAGTCAATGTTTGTGAAATGAAATGAATGCTCTTCTGAGTACTTTCACATCCATTGTCTCAGTGGGGGTCAAGTTGAACAATTTGGAGAGGATTTTAACGAAACATGAGATGTCAGTGGATTAGAAGATTAAAATATTTGTTGAGTTGTTTTGTACTAGGAGGAGGAAGGAGAAGTTAGTTGGGAAAGCTGGTTAGGAGAGTAGATGCATTTCATCGCACCTGAAAGAACAAAGCGGAAGAGTTTTGGTTTTTTTTTTTTTTTTTTTTTTTTTTTTTAAACTAGCTTGCATCATTTAAATTTCATCTTCTAAGAAGTTGAGACTGGTAAATTGTGTTTGTGTGTATGTGTTAATATTTAAAGGTGTCAGATTGTCCATCTTTTAGGGCTTTTATTCTCCACCTGGAAAAAGTTTAGATAAGATGATTTAAAAATCTACCTGAAAACTTTGCTCATTTAATTTATTTGGGGTGGGGGGCAAGGAAGTTACAAAAGTGAGTAGTCAATTGTAGCTTTCTCATTTAAAAAAGTTGAGATGGGATATATTTTTAAAGATTTAATTGGGTTTTTAAACAGGTACAGAAGCAAACACAAGGAAGTAAAGGAATGGGCAACAGGAGGAGGAAATCTAGGCTAAGGAAAGCTAGGTATGACGGACTTTGAGGATGAAGTTAACCCTAAGCTACCCGGAAGTCAAGGCAATGTGATAAGATGCATTGCTTGACGTCTTTTAGCTTCTTCTCAAAATGAATTTCCAAAAGCGGAGACCTCGTGATTCAAGATAGACTTTACAGGGCAAATTCCATGCCAGCTCTGCCGGTTGTGAAGTAAATGCTCTGATTTGAAACTGTTTAAGAGATTGGCACGTGTTCTGTCTAGGACGGTGGCTATCCAGTTCTGCACTGAGATGTAGACTGTAGAATATTTAAAGAAAAGGAAGGTCAAGACTTTCTCTTCAAAGCACAATTTGTGAATCCACTGAACTCCTTAAAAAAAGGTATTTATTTGGAGCTTCTAATTCTCTATAAAACATGGAAGAAAGATGCTTGGTTTGGAACAGCCTGAGAGAATGCCAGAGTTATCTGCCTCTGCAAGAAAAACGATCTAATGTAGATTTTGAACAGGTAATTTTGGCCAGCCAGCACTGTATTCTCACAGTTCTACACAGTGCATTAGGTCAAAGGTGCATCTCAAATAACTACACACATGGACCTTCTGTTGTGCGTGGTGAGAGATGTTGTTTGGGACTTTCTGCCCACAATTAACTAATGGGCTTGGAAGTCATCACAGTGGTGTCTGGGTATGAGGATTTCTTAACCGGTTTGCATGAGGACATTTGCTGTGGCAGCGGACATGCAAAAGCCTCATCTAGAAGTGACACAAATCTTAGGTTTTCAAACTAAACAGAAGGTATAGGACTGTTTCATGTAATTTAGAACTGGAATTTACTCTGTCCGAGTCCCTTCTTATCTACTCTGACTCCTAAGGCTTAAACATGGCGGGAACACTGAGACCAGGTGGTTGGGCACGTGATGGCCTGCTGGTAGTCCGGGCTGAGAGTACAGGAACAAAGGCCTTCATGTGTTCTCCATAGTTTTCTCTTTGGTGAAATATAACACTGGAATGTCTCAGAATATTAGATTGAGAGATTACAACCCACATCTAAGAGAGAAATCTGGCAAAGATCTGGGGGAGAGCCAGCACATTGGCACATCTGGAATTTGGGGAGGTAGAAACTGTCTGATGTGTAAACTGGATGGACTAAGAAAAAGATGTGCCTAAGACATGAGAGTAAATGGTTTGTTTTTTATTCTGGAAACAGGGTAAGTCTCTTCCCAACTTCACAACTGCTGCCCATCCTTCCTTGAAGTTGGTTGGGGCCGTTCTTTATGATTGTTTCTGTGGTTTCTCTGAGTTACCCAGATGAGTAATTTTAATGCGCTGCCTAACTTGGGATTTTTGGTTCAAAGGAACTAAGGCACAGGAAGACCCCGCGATGAATGCTGTAAGAGTATGGGTATTGCCCACATATCTCTGTTCTGTTTCTCTTGCAGCTCCCTCGTTCTCATATAAAATGAAAGAGGAAATGGAGATTTTTTAATTTTTCAAAAAAAAAAAAAAAAAAAAAAAACCTGCCTCGTGATTGTTTCCCTGCTCCAGAGCTGATTTTTCTTTTCATTTCTTTCCATACACCAGAAGCGTTTTTGGAGGCGTGAGAGCAGCTGGGGAGGCTAATGTGGGAACCTCTCAGTACGGCCAGGCATGGTCTGGGGGACGAAAGGAACAAGTGCGGCAGTTGGGGGGCGGCGAGCACCGGCTCACCATAGAGAACTGCAAAGCCAATGTAGGTGGCTTAGTACGACCTGTTGTCCTCAAGTAAATGTTAGTACTCTTTGATCACATATTTTTTCAAAACAAGTCTTGGCATCAAATATCTCATAAATTATTTGCCAGTGCCAGTAAAAGGTAATGTAAAATGCATCCTACTCTTCCAACTTTCCCCATGAAATAAAACAAGGTTAACTGTGGCCCCATGGTGCCAGAACCCAGAGATGAGAGTTCTTCCTCTATTTCTACAGAATACAGTACAATTCATAGCCCGTCAACACCCATTAAAGATTCGGACTCTGATCGGTTACGTCGAGGTTCGGATGGGAAGTCACGTGGACGAGGCCGAAGAAACAACAATCCTTCGCCTCCCCCAGATTCTGATCTTGAGGTATGTCATTGCCAGCCCCCGGGTGAATAACAGGGCACCTCAGTAGCTAGGTGGTGGTTCTGTGTCCCTGCATGGTCAGCAGCAGTGACCAAGGTGTCCAAACGCTTTGTCACTGCTTCCTTTTTCATAGTAACTGTAGGTAAAGGATTATTTTCTCTTTCATATTTATTGTAGGGGAAGCAGTGGTTTCTATTTTCTCTTCCATTTTTACTATGTGGTAAAGCATCCACTTATTTCTAAGGAAATATAATAAATTGTGTAAATCTGTTTGAACACAACTCTCTTAGAGTGCTCTATATCTTTTCAGTTTAGTAATTAAAGACACACTTATGTGAGTTCAGAAAGGAAAGCCTGCAGTGTTCTCAACTAAAGTGGTCATCTTATGAGACACGCTGTGATGAAGTTTAAAAGCAGTTAAATAAAACCTTAACGGTTTATTTAAGATTCCATGGCCTTGAATCCATTGCAATTAAGTTTCTGGGTTTTTTTTTCCCCAAAGTGAAATTTAATGGTGGAAAACCTGATTACTTTTGCCAAAAAGATGAAATTTTCAACAGAACCTATATAAATATAACTGGTGTGAGTTGGGAATAGAAAGAAGAAGAGCGGCTTTGAGGCCTTTCGTGGTATCTCAAAGACCTTTTGGAAATGGGTCCTTTAAATCCAATTCTAAGTACCCCAAGAGCTGGTGTGATGTGTCCGCTTAAGTCATTCACTATCTGTAATCAAAGAAAACCAAACAGGAACAGTATACACCCCATCCATTTGGTGACAGCCCAATAGGTAACATAAGGCAAATAGATGACAAAATTTTAGTTTTTGTGTGCAGCTTTTTAAGTACTTGTTTTGATAAGAATAAAACATAAGATTAGCTGTTTTAATGCTTCTTTATGAACAGATAGCAGAGATAAGAAAAAGATAAATTGAATGATTTTTTAATTGATCGCACCTCTCTGTCTGGAAGTTATAAACGGGCTAGTTTTAGCACATTTTTTATTTCTTCAGAGCTAAGAACCTCTTCTGGAAGTAGAAAGGGCATATGTTATCATTTCTCTCCTATATTTATATTGATGCTGCTGATATAATTATCTTCTTGTATCTATCTGAAGTTGCAGCTGAAGAAAAGCTGGAAGAAATACTTCTAATAGTTGTAGTTTTAAAAAAGAGTAAATTCAGATTTTTCAGTTGTGTCTCATTTCAAGACCAGTATTCATGCTGAAGTTAACTGAGTAACAAGGTTTCTCAAGCAAGGGACAAGCACACTGATCTGGTTCTTCCTTTGTAGAGGGTGTTCATCTGGGACTTGGACGAGACAATCATTGTTTTCCATTCCTTGCTTACTGGGTCCTATGCCAACCGATATGGGAGGGTGAGTACCAAGAGGCATTTTTTTGTCTTTAGAGTAACAAGGCCTAGAATTGAATTTTTGTCCAAATGGGAATGTAGTTAAACTTTAAATAATTAATTTAAAATCTAAAAGGGAAAATAACTTGATATATTGAAGTAGTCAGATAGATGTGTAAGGAAAAACATGTAAATGAAGAAAAGATTTTTTTATGTTCTTAAAAATAAGATAAACTTTATGCAATTTAATTCATCCTTATTCAGCCCCTGATGAATAAAAGTGATTGAATCCTATTATAGAATGAATTATGAAAATGTATAGATGACAGCCCTGGCTGGGTGCCTCAGTGGGTTGGAGCATCATCTTATGTACCAAAAAGGTTGTGGGTTCAATCCCTGGTCAGGGCACACTACCTAGGTTGCAGGTTTGATCCCCAGTTGGGGCACATACAGCAGGCAACCAATCAGTGTCTCTCTCTCTCTTTCACTCTCTCTCCCCCTCGACCCCCCACTTCCTCTCTTCTTAAAATCAAATATAGCCCCAGGTAAGGACTTAAAAAATGTACAAAGAAACATATCTTTTAGGTAGTACATTTTGTTTGCCATGTCCTTTTTAAATTATTATTCACAGCATATTCAGTGGAGCAAATATTCATTTGCTATTGTCTTCAGTGATCAGCGGTGTTAATATTTTATTTTCAAAGCACTTGTTATGAATGTCTTTATCAGTCCCTTTGCCATGGGGCTGACTTTTTGTGAATGGTATGTAAAATCGGGACCCTGAATGACAGTAGGACCGATATGTTTATGTTCAGGTTGTTATCATACTAACCTTGTTGTTGTAAGAAAAATAATGTTATAGACCACCTTACATGACTACAAGTTTCATTGTTCTGCATCTGGGTCTTCCAAAACCTTGGGAATTTTTTTCTGTATATTGCTTGCTGGGGTCATCAACTTTCCCATTGGAAAATCATGCTATTTAAAGTGGCTATAGGTGGTTTCTGAAATTATTCTGTAAATGTGGTAGTTCTCATTATTTTTAATCTGTAAAGAAATAATGTTACAAGTCTCAGATTTTTTGAGACTCCAGGTGTTTATCACAATGTAGTGTTAGCATTGATGCCCATAAATGTGTGTGCTGTCACTGCAGGCTCTATCCTCGTACCCTTGTTTCAGTAAATAAATTGAGTGCCTGCTATGTAGGTATAGCCCGGAGGTAAAAGTGGGGGAGTTATCAATTGAGCTTCACAGCGCACCTTTCCTTCTCACAATGCTGATGATGCCTAATCAAAAAAAAAAAAAAAAAAAAAAAAAAAAAAGCTGGAAAAATGTACCTTTGTAGCAGTAAGAATATTTCACCATTTGAATTTCTGTCCAGAAATAAGTTACCTCAAAACACAATGTGTTCCATCTGACTGTTAAACAAATTCCCAAGGGAAGATGACAGTTAACAGAAATTCAAATTATAAATACAATTATTGAATCAGCAATTGTAAGAAAGTCTCTAACTGAAGCTAGCACAATAAGGATTCAGTAAATATTAGCTGCATTGATTGTTGTATTGTTTTTTATATCAATACTATACTTTTATCACTAGAAATAGTAATATTCCTATATTTATGAAAAAGACAAAATGAATTAAAGATTAATACCTGAAACATCAACATGGGAGCCCATTGGAAACATTTGAAAGGTCTTAACTAAACCGTTACCTACACCTAACTTCTGTGGAAGACAGGTGGCCCTTGAACTCACACAAAAGTGTTGGAAAGAATATGCACTTAGAAAACCAGAACTCAGAAACCATCCAGAAAGTCTCAAGTCCTTAAAAGCATTCTCACAAGGGCCAAATTGGTGAAAAGGGAGTTGACTTGATCAATTCTTTCTAGCTGGTGAAAAGGGCCAGCTTACAGCAAGGTGTTGAACATCTCATGACCTATTGACTTCCTATCAATCTTTGACCATAAATTTAGTGGTCTACACATGGAATTTACACTTAATCTAGAGACTGCTGGCTCCCTAGAATTTTTCGTTCAGATTCTCAACACTAGCTAAATGAAACATTACAAATATCATGAGTTTCATTTTAAAAAGTGTCAACCATTAGTATTTTGAGGCTTCATCAAATAGTGTTTTGTTCATTAGGTTACTTTTCTTATACCAGAGCAAGCGATTAAAAAAAGTTTCATATATAATTCCCAAAAGCCAAAATTGTGTATTCTTTAAAGTATGGGTGATTTGAGATATTTAAGTATAAGCTTGCCTATTTGTAAGTTGACAGGGTTCAGGGAGAAAGCAAATTTAGAAAGCCTCATAAAGGAAGGTCTTCCTGAGCAAGACTTTGAGGCTTGAGTCCACAGAGGCCTGAAGAGGCCAGTGGGCCATGGAACCATCACAAGAAAGAATGTTCTAAGCAAAGGAAACAGCAAGTGCGGAGGGCAGAAAAGGGCTTGATTATTGAAGGACAAAGAGGCGAGCATGGCCCAGCTTCGTGCTGGTGATGCAGAGTCTAGAGAGATGAGGGCAGGGACAGAGGGCCACCCAGCCATGGTCAGGAGGACTGTCCTCATTGCACATGCCAGAGGATGGCATTCAAGGACTTCACGAGAGGGTGTGACAGACCTGATTCTGATTTTTAGATGTCTTTGGCTGTGTGTGGAGAATCAAACGTAGGGAGAGAAGAACTGGAGAACAGAGGTTTTATCAACGATTTGATGAATGAACAGTAGAAATGGAGAGAGCTGATTGGATTCTAGATTCTATTGCAAGTAGAGAAATTGGATTTGGAAATGATCTGGATTGGACTGCTGGGCGATAAGTAGCAGAGAGGAATGAGAAGATCATTCCCAAGTTTTTCTCCGGAGCAACTGGGAGAATAGTCATATGAGAGAGTTGAGATGGAGGAAACTAGTTGGGAAGGGAAATAGAAAGTCTGGTGTTGGACCAGTTTGAGATGTCTCTGAGACATCCACTTGATCCAGGCAAGGAGGCAGAGGTGGGAATGAGGCCGTGGGCAGGGATGGGGAGGTCAGAGTTAGAGTTGACCGCACACAGCTCAGGATCAGAAGCTCCTTAGATGCTCTTAGTTCAATTTCTTCCTAAACATTTATTGAGCAGCTTCTTCATGCTGGATGCTCAAGGTCAGCCTGTGATCTTACAGTCCAGACAGATACTGAAAACACAATTGCTAACTGAATCATAGCCCGAAGCATACAAGAAAGCTTGCTTAATGCTCTCTTCATTAGTGAACTTTAGAGTCAGGCAGAATTTGCTCTCATATCTGATAATCATGCCTTGTAGCAATCTGCAGTTTAGCAGAATACTTTGTTGACAAGTATTCTTCTTGTCAGTAGTAATAACCAAGATGATCAGAACATCCTGTATCCTTTTGGCTCCATTGAGGCTGAGGAGAAAAGTCTTAAAACAGTTCAGGAGCAAGCCTTCTCCCACAGAGTGCACATTTTGTGGTGTTCTGCACATTGTCAGGGGGAACATGTTAAGGCTGGGCCTTACTCTCCAGGCATAGAAAGAAATGAATGCCTGACAATGTGATAGCTGTTCTGTCTCCTTGGGAACCAGATACTTGAGAAGTAGCTTAGTCACAGTAGCTTAGGCAACTCCCTGAGTAGGCCATTCAGTAAGAGGACACAGGATCTGGTTGATATAATGCAAAATTAAGGCATGTTTCAGCAATATGTACAAAAAAAGCTTGAGAATGTCCCACCTCCTGTGTAATTCTAGCTCTGGGAAGCAGGCATGTTGGGTGTTATAAGGAAGTGGTGCTTTTATAACAAAGTTGATGGGAACTAACAGAGGGTGCCGGGTCCGGTGCAGGCTTGGCTATGGAAAAGAAGAGAAACAGCATCTTAGCAGGAGAATAAAGTCCGTGGGTGTTACTGCAGGTTGTTGTTAATATCTGGCCCGAATTGCTTTGTTTAATGCATTTTTAGAAGTTGCTTTCAAACGAAGTCCAAATTCTCCAATTTCACTGAAGAAAACTAGTGTTGATTTTTTTTTCATTAAATGCTTTCTTTAAAATAGACAATGCATTTTGGAACAGTCATGCAATCATCAAGCCTATGTGAATTCCCAATAGGCATGTATTAAATTTTTATTATCTCCAGTTAAAAAAAAATAGGTAATATAACCTGGATGCCATATCAAAGCAAGTGCCACAGACTTCTATTCCAAATAAGTATTGTGCTGATGCCCCAAGCGTGACTCCCTCTCATGGGGAGATTCCCCAGCATCTCAATACCCAATGGCTTGATTATTTTGATATTTATCTTTTATCGTTGCTCAGATGGATTTGGCCTAGTACACTCCTCATTTTACACAGAAACCTAAACAGTACTTACACCGACATAAAGCTTAGCATTTTTAATTCTAGGTCCTACTTATTAATAATTTCCTATGTGCCCAGTACTCACTTAATTCAACATTAATGCTCTGAGACTGCTAAGCCCATTTCACAGATGAAGAAACTGAGGCTCAGAGGAGGTTAGAGACTAAAGGTGAAAAACACAAGTACTATGACTGGTCTAAAGTAACTATTAATTATATTTTAATGTGGTTGAACTTTGACTGCCAAATACTTGAATCTGGCCTAATGGCCAGTGAGTAAGTAATATGTGGCTGTATCATCAAATTGATGAAGTGCCAATATGTGACATACTTTATGGTGTGATAGAAAGAGCATCAGATTCAAATTCAAATAGATCTACCCTCAAATCCAAGCTCTGACTTGGCAGGGTTTCCCCCCACCTCCCCTTTGGTAAATCATTTATTCCCACTGATTCTGTTTCCTCATTATAAAGCTGGCTACTTAACTTGCAAGATTGTTTTAAGAATTAAGTTATATCAATTATATCTCAACAAAGTTGGAGGGAAAAGAAAGACTGGTTGTGTCATGAATTGGAAGGGCCCAGCACTGTGTCTTACTATACCATAACCCAATAATAAGAACAGCATTCATCATCACCTACTGATTGTAAATCTGCTGCCAGAGCATGTGTTTTAAAGAACACCGGACTTCTACAAAGATCTCAGTTGTCATAGTCAATTTACATCAACTACATTTCCCTAGTGAATATAACATTGAGACAATTCAGTACATTGATAAAGAAAAATTTGAAAACAGTTTCTCTAGCCCATTTCATCAGAGCACTCCAGTTAGCCAGTAAAGATTGCTGTTCTCACCCTGTTTTGGGGGGTAACACTAGACTCCCAAATCCTTCGAGGGCCAACCTCCTTCCCTGTGGCTGATGAAGATGCTGAACTCTCAGCGTGGCACCAAAGCAGCCAGACACCCAGTGTCCTCCTCAGTCTGGGGAGGGTCTGTTCGCTTAAATGGAATGATCTCTCTCCCAAGACCCCCAGACCCAGGATGGCAAACCTTTTTGCAAAAGCCAGATAGAAAACATTTCAGGCTTTGTGGGCCAGCTGCCTGTCATTACTGCTCAGCTAACAGAGCCACAGACAATATGTCAACAAATAAGTGTGGCTGGATCCCAATAAAACTTTATTTATAGCTCCCATTTTGAATTTCACGTAATTTTCATGTGTCATGTAATATTATACTTCCTTTAGTTTTTAAAAACCTAGACCAGAGATTGACAGACCATATCCTGCAGGCTTTTGTAGGGCTTGCTTTTGTAAGACCTTCAAGCAAAAAATATCATTTAAATTTTTAAGGGTTATTTAACAAGAAGAAGAATGCATCCCAGATTGTATATGGCCTGCAAAGACCGAAATATTTATTATCTGTTCCTTTAGAGGAAACGTTTGCCTATCCTGCTCTAGATCAGACTCTTAACCTTGTGTCGATTAGCCTCACTCCTGCCATCCCGGCATGAGGACGGTTGATGCAATGACAGCTGTATCACACCGACTAGACTGGAAACAGTGCAGGCCTCTGGGGACCCACTGGAGAAATGTCATCACACGAATTCGCCAGGGTGAGCAAAACAGGCCACCCTGTTGAACAACTAGGTCCAACATGCTATGGCTTCAAACACTGTAGAAATTTCTCTCTCTCTCATTTAATAGTCTGAAATGGATCTTCCAGGTTGCTTGGTTTGGGCAACGTTTGGTGGTGCCTATGAGGTTGTGCCATCTCACCATGGGGCTTCGGAGGCTTCTGGTCATTTTCAGGAGCTTTGTAATGCCCATAGGCAGAAAAACCAGGGAGGGTATGAATGGAGACCTTCCAGGTCAGGCTTGGAAGAGGCACGCCTCTGCCCACACAGCCCAGCACAGGGGAGGCAGGGAATGCAGCCTTGCTGCAAGCCCAGGGAGAAACAGAGAATGGGTTTGGGTGGAAGGCGGCAATGGCAGCCACAGTTCTCAGTGAAGAACCATTTCACAAATGAATGCAAAGCACAGCACACTTTCCGATGCTTCTGACGGCTCTGTCCATCCCAGCAGAGCAGCGCCCAAAGGCTGTGGTAGGTGTGCTGAGCGAGATCAGTGGCCTGTTCAGTCCCAAAGGATACATCCCTAGTTTTATTTTCTTCTTTGTATATCAATGCCAAGTTAGATCAAGATGATGAGATAATTTATGGTTCCAAGTATGACTTTTGGATACTGTAGAATGTCGTGGAATCTAACTCTCAAAACAAAAGCACAGTGTTTTTGGCTATCAAAGGATTTCCAGCTGGAAGAGCCCCATTCATCCCTTTTCTCTGCTCTTATCCTGACAGGTGCCCTCTTCCCTTTAACTGCCAGCCTCCTCCCCCCAACTGGCAGTAACACAGCCTCACTTAGTGTCTTGGAAACTGTGACATTAAGTGAAACAATTCATAAGGAAACCGATTTGACCACAGGCTAATTGATATAAATGAGAGTTAAGTTCCTACAGCATATTTCTGATCATGAAAACATCACCAAACTTCTAAAGATGCAAACACTTCTAATATTAAACACTGAAATAAATTTATACAGGCTTTTAAGAAAGATGAATAAAAACAAGATAATGATTTTCTACCCCAATGATTCCAGTTCAGGGTCTCAGTGGCCAGAGCTTGTCCTGGCCGCTCAGGGCCCTGGGCAGGACCCACCCGGACTGAACACCCTTCCATCACAGGGCCACTCACACCCACTCAGACAAGGACAGTGTAGACGAACCCTTCACCTTAGCTGCACACCTTTGGGATGTGGGAGGAAACTGGTGTCTTCAGAGAAAACTGTTGCAGATGTGGGAAGAACATGCAAACTCCACACAGACGGTGGTCCCAGTCAGGAATTGAGTTATTTTTTTTCTTATCAACATTATAACAAAATGATGTTATTCAAGGACCTGCTGTACGTAACTGTACATGTTCCTCCTGCCTTATTGAAGAAAGCCTGGTCTTTCTTGTTCATTCCCATAAATGGGAATGCTGTGAACAATCGTCACAGCCTCCCGGCCACCTCACCCACCCACCTCCTCCAGCACCGGGGGTCCCTTGCTCTGTGGCCTCAGGAGAAGCACCTTGCATCTCTAAGTCTCATCTGTTCTGCCTTAATCTTCCCATCCGTAGAATGAACACTATCACAGGGCTGTTGAGAGAACAATGGAAAACACCTAGAAAAATACTCCCAGGCACTCCACAAATAAGAGCTGTTATTGTTCACTTCTGGGCTCAGAGAGGGGACCCGCAGTAGTGACTACTGCCTGTTCCAGGTAGAAGAAGGGGAGAGGTCAGAGCAGAGCACAGCCATGTAGGGAAATGATAGTCGAAAAGGCTGCATAAAGCATATTTTGCGGGTCAGACTCTCAGAAGATGAGCAGCGGAAAATATATTTAAATGCTAATAAAAAACACTGCATTTTTGTTCAGTTTTTACAGTTTACACTATCTTCCATTAATTACCCAATCAGTCTCTTCTTTTATTAAATTTTTACTTATTGATTTTGACACACAGAGGAGAGAGAAAAACATTGATTTTTTTTGTTCCACTTATTTATGCATTCATTGGTTGTTCCTTGTATGTGCCAGGGCCAGGGATCGAACCTGCAACCTTGGCATACCGAAACGATGCTCTAACCAAGTGAGCTACCCAGCCAGGGTAGTCTCTTCTTTTTTCTAATGAAGAAACTGTGGCTGAGAAAAATTAAATAGTTGGTCCAATGAAGCACATCTGTTAACTACCGCACTGGGAATGTGATCTAGACTCCTGACTGGCCCCTGGCCCTTGGAGCACTGAGCGCCAGGCTCTTATGCTGCAGGTGTGGGAGTGTCATGCGTGATACTAAAACAGTGGAGTGACAGGCTGGAATTGTACCATTGGGAAGATTTGATCTGATAGCAAAGGAGATTACTGCAATGCTCCTGGTAGGAAATAATAAAGGCCTAAGAACAGGACTGTAACCCTAGGACGGAGTGAGAGATAGGAGAGTGGTTACAAATGAAATCCAGATAGCTCTTTTGATTGGGTTTAGCCTTTTCTTTGGCACTGCATGAGCCCCTATGTGTGGGGGCCAACTTGGCCAGGTCCGCTCTGGCTTTCTTCTTCTTCCCTCTTTGTGCCCCTCCTTGGCAGCTGTCCCGCATTTGGGGCTCAATGGGTTTTCTCCACAATCACAACTAATCTTTGGAATAGTTAGGTTCTTTCTCTCATTCTCTACTTGGCTATTATTCTCATGATGTCGAAAGAGGGAGTCTCTTCAGTAAGGAGAAAATTAAAGCAGTCAAGTGTCATGTGTCTAATCAGTAAAAAAGGACCTGAGTAGCTCCAACACAGGTTTGGGTTTTTTTGTTTTTTGTTTTTTTATCATTTAGCTAGCAGTTGAACCGTGATTTATATTTCATGAGTATACAGATTCTCGCAGTAATCCAGATTATTTCTTAATTGTCATCAGAACTACACCCAGCTCCTGAGACTTGGCATTTCATGCCAGCTGTCCCATGATGGGTCCTTATAAAATTGCAAAAAGTTAGTATTCCATTGATGTCACTGGGAACTTTAGACAGGCGGAAGGTAATCAGTGGACACTTTGGGCCTCATAGGTTGTACACATCATTTACATAACACTTCTAGTAATATTACTTTTAAAAAATAATATTTTAGCATATATTTTTTCTTCCCTCAGATGAGGGATTATCCTTAATCCTTTCCTTGTGAACAGCCAGCACGGACCTTGAAAATAAGCTACTCCTGTACACTGAGTGCCTGTTCTTGTTTTTCAGCTGCTTCCCCACCCCCTCCCCCGCAACAAAAGATCTTGAATGGGGAGAAGTTATTTTAAATCACATTCAGGCCCCTTTTGTGATTGTAATATTAGCATTCTAAATAAGGAATTGTTTACAAGGTCTAAACTGGGTGTTTTTTTCTTTCATTTGATTGATGCTGCCCAAAGGTTTGTTACTGGTTTGAGCATACTTTACAAGATTTTCACATTGACCAACAAATCCTCATAAACCTGCTCACGTTGTTAGTATCACACTTCACTGGGCCGCCATGACTCTCGGTAATTGTTTATCAGGGGAAGCTTAGCTGCCCACATGGAATCCGTGTGGATAGAATTTAGAAACCTTATCTTTTATTCCATAAATTCAGAATGTAAAGACTATACATATCCTGAGTTACTACTCACACTTTCTGAAATAGTCAAACCATCTTCTAGTAACTCCTTCTAGCTGAAGACTAATTATTTAAATAGCAATTTTTAAACATGATAGATTCTACTTTTCGATCCCAAGTAGAAAAGCAATTGTAAGGCGTTTGTGGAGAGTCAATCTCATAGATGTAATGGGGTACACATTCACTCGGCCTACAAAAGACACTTATCATGCATTTAAAATGCACTTGTAAGTGGAAAATAGTAAGAGATAAAAATTTAAAAGTAAAATTAATTGTGGGGGGTAGGTTTCAGGAAAATAAGCCCTCAACACTCTAGGAACTTCGTAGAACCTAATTACTAATTCAGAATTCTGTAGTTTCTAAAATTAGAACAATGACTTGGGTATTAAAATATTTCTTAAAGATCTCAACTGAAAGAATTTAAATTGGACACATTTATATTGCCTTATATATTTGTTTGGTTTCCTTAACCATTCCATTGCTTTTCTTTTGCTTTTCAGTTTAGAAGAATAAGATGGTAGAATAAAGGAAAAGGGGGACAGAATGTGGGAGGGCGTGGAAATAGGAACCAGAGCTACATTAAAAATAGGAACAGTTTTGCTTTTAATGCTTTACTGATTTATCTAAGCAATAAAGAGATCTTGCTTCCTTATTAGCACTTGGTGCTATTTTTAGTTGTTCTTATAGTAAAACTGAAATGACTTATAGTTCTTTTTTGGACTATACAAGATCTAATGTAATATATGGCATTTGTGGAGTTGTTAAATCAAAGCTTAACATCTCAGGATGTGTCTTTTAAAACAGTTACATAAAAGGGAGAAATACTGGTATGCTTAGATGAATAGTTGGCTTTAAGTTTTCTAGAGAAACAAGAAAGCACTTTATTTTTATACTCAGAAAAACATTCTGGATCCCATTCTAAAAACCCAAGAAGAGATAAACAGGTTTTCCTTAAACTTTCTATCTATTCTGAGGCTTAAAGACCACAGACACTCTAAGCCCAAAGTAGAATTTTTGAAAAAAAAAATTAAGCAAAAATGGGTAAAGAATATAATTTTTGAATCATCCTCAGTTGGGGGAGTACCTTTAAACATAAGTTACCATTTGAAGCTAGGAAGTGAGAATTAAGAATGAGTGAATTCTACCTTTCGAAAACAGTTTTTGCAGTGCTTACTTAAAAGATAGTTAAGATCTAATATCATGTACAAATACAGGAATCATCAATGCAGATTTAACTGATATTTCTCAACATAAAATCTGAGCAGCATGAACTTCATCCTGGTCACTGTAATAAAGCAAAAAGCATGTAAGAAATTACCCACCGCCCCTTCTCACCAGGGACGTGGAGGACTTCACCGCAGTGTGGAGTGAGGTCCCAGGCTAATTGTGTGGTCTCCACGTGAGGACTACCCAGAACTGAAGACTCCATCAAAAGAATCTGTCAAAATAGAAGCAGCAGGTGGTACTCAGTACCTTGGCCTTCTGGCATATAGTAGTTTAGTTGAAGTGACCATCACTGAAAACATCCATGAAAGAATTGTACCACTAGTTCTGAAATTGCAATTCTGAAGTTGCACAGGCAAAGCCTTTTGTGTTTGACAGGCTACAGTACCCAAGACACACCCCTGGCCCTGCACCCGTCTCCTGCCAAGTCACCTGTTGTTTCCCGGTCTGACACTAACAAGTTTTCACACAAGTCATTATTTTATAATTGTTTAATTACATGCATAGTAGTGTGTTAGGTGCCTAGCCATAATTCTTGCCTTCAGGGAGTTTATACGTGAATAAAGGAGGTTGTTGGTAGGGAATGAATGAATCTTCAATAGCAGTCCTTCCTTGGGGCAAAAATATTCTGAATTAACACCGCGCTCGATCCACAAAGAGTGAAACTGCTGAATCTTTAAAGGACCAACAATATTCAGGAAGCAACCAGTCTTCCTGTAGTACTCCTGACAAGCATTCTCTAGTAGCTACAATCACTGAACTAGTAAGAAATAGCCCATAATAGGATGTGAAATGATAACACTAGCACTGTGGGTCAGAAAAAATCAGGATCCGCAGCAGCTGTGCACCCAAAAAAGGAATGCCAGAGGCCGTAAGTGAGATGCTTCTAGGGTTACTGCTCTTAAATGACACAGGGAACTCTCCTTCGCAGTGGATCAAGTTGCACTGTGACACTGCTCTCGCTGCCGTTCCTAAATGTGTGAGACGTAGGTCCTGTGGCTTCAATTACAAGTGTAGGCGTTCCTCTGGGTCTCTGGACGAGAACATCCCATGTGATAAGCATTAGTAGGGACACACAGGCAGAGCAGTGTCGGAGATACATTCTTGTGCATATTCTAAGTCTCACTTGAGTCTGGGTACGGATTACCAAGTGAGTCCTGAAACCTTCTTCTCAGTAAATGGTGCTGTACTGAGGAGCTTTCCACGGCTTTTTCACTTTTGACCTTTAAAAAAGGTTTTGGCCTTTTAAAAGTATGATTTGGGCGTGTTTTATGTTTTCAGAAGAAATATTTTTAATCCATAGTTTTACCACCAAAAGACAACTGATCTTGTCACAGTGAATACTTTTATGTATTTTTAAATTTTTAACTATAAGTGCTTCTTAAATATGTACAAGAGATGGAGTAGTGTCATGAAACCCAGCGTAACCTCTCCCAGCTTTGACAGTTACCAAGTCCAAGGTAATCCCATTGCATCTGCATTCTTCCCATGTCCCTTCCCTCCCCTGCTCTGTCCTAGGATGATTCTTCAAAGCAAATCCCGGATAGCGTATTATTTCATTTATATATATTTTTCGGTATGCATTTAAGACTCCATTAAAAGAGATTTTATAATAGAAATAGATGACACCCAGTATGTTAGCAATCTTGAAAAATTAATAACTATTTCCTAATATCATTAAATGCCTAATCAACAATTACATTTCTCCAGCTGTTTTTAATTTTTTAATTATGATAAAGTACACACGATGCAAAACCGTACCTTCTCAGCAGTTGTCAGTGCACAGCTCCGTTGCATTCAGTGCATTCCCATTGTTGCCCCACCCGCCCCCAGAGCTCTTCCCGTTGCGCAGACTGAAGGGCTGCAGCTGTCACACAGGTCCCCGCTCTCTCTCCCCCAGTGCCTGTCCTTGACCCTTCCGCTTTCCGTCTCTGAGATTTCTGACAACTTTAAGTACCTCATATGAGGAAAGTCACACAGCATTTGTTTTCTTGTTAGTGGCTTATTTCACTTAGCATGATTTCTTCGAGTTTCATTCATGCTCTAGCCTGTGTCAGAATTGCCTTCCTCTTTAAGGCTGAATAATAATACTCCATTGTGTGGGTATACCACATTTTCCTTATTCATTGGTCAGTGCACACTGGGGTTGCCTCTGCCTGTTAGCTATTCTGAATAAGGCTCCTATGAACATGGATATACCGATATCTCTTTGAGACTCTGCTCTCAGTTATTGTGGGTACATATCCAGAAGCAGACTTGTGGGATCACGAAGTCATTCTACGCCTAATTTTTTGAGGAACTGCCACACTGTCTTCCAGGGCATCTGCATCATCTTACATCCCCACCAGCAGTGCACAAAGAGTCCACTTTCTCCATAGCCTCATCCACACATTATTTTCTGGGTGATTTTGTTAATAGTAGCTACCCTAATGTGATGCAGACTCTATCCAGTGGGGTCCGTATGTTGTGGATGAGACAGACAAATTCACATGGACTGCAGAAGTCTGATGGAGAAAAAGGGACAGCATCTTGCACTTGCTGGTTTTCTGACAGGGCTGGGCTACATTTGCCATTGCCAAGTGGATTGGTTCCCTATACCAATGGGTGTCAGGTGATTTCTCACTGTGTTTTTGATTTGCATTTCCCTACTGATTAGTAATATTGAGCATCTTTTCATGGGCTTTTCAACCATTTATATATCTTCCTCGGAGAAATAGTCTTCAAGTCCTTTACCCATTTTATATTAGGTGTCCATTGTTATTGTTGAGTTGCAGGAGTTCTTTATATATCCTGAATATTAACCTCTTACTCGATACCTGAGTGATAAATATTTCTCCTATTCCATAGGTTGCATTTCACTCTGTTAATTGGGTCCTTTGATGTGCAGGAGTTTCTAGATGTAATGTATAGTATCTAAGCAGAGCCTGTAGTATGCCCATTATGGGAATGTGCATTTTTTCTTTCCTGCCCTACATGCAAGAGTTCTTTGCCTGCAGGTTGTGAACACAATTATTGTAGAAACTTTACATTTCTGTGCCAGGTAGCAAGAGTGCCCGTGGTAATAACACCTTGTGTTGGAACTAGTGTTATACCTCATTCCGGGTACAGATGAGCTGGATGGCTTCGCTGTAAGCTCCGTGACGAGGCGGTGATATCACTTGTCATCCTAAGAGAGTCACTAGATTGAAATATATAAGCAAGTGGGACCATCCAGCAGGAGCAACAGTGTCTTCATCTGGCAGTTGAGTCCTGGTAAAATCAAATTCCGAAATTGCTGTGGATTTTACTTGCTAAAAAATACTTTTTAAATGACTCTTAAAGTTTATCAAATGCCCTAGTTCATGTGTGAAACAAAACAGGGTGAGAAGAGGCCATAGCCTGGTTTTCCATTATTCCAGTACCCACAGGAATTTATAGACACCCTTTTCTTTCATTCACTTCAAATCAGGTCACAGATTTTCAACATGTGAATGCACCGCTTCGCTCTGTAGAGGCTGAATTTCATGGCATTTCAGCATTTCTGTGCAGTGACTTTGAATTTCTTCTTTCATTTTTAAACATTTTTAGGACTTGAAGATCTAGTATAATAGCAATGATCAGGCTGAAAAGAGGAGCAGGAAAAGAATGACAGTGGCCCAAGGATGATGCTGGTGACTTCAGTGGAGGATGGCAGTAACTTCAGTGTCTGTGGGCAGGCCTGCGCTCTAGAAACAAGGGGAAAAGATCTTGAGGCAAAGATAATTAAAGGTCACTTGACAGAGGATGAAAGCAAAATGATTGCTTTAGGCCTGGGTCTACCCTCAGATTTCATTGTTCTTTAATCTTTCTATATAATGTTGCTTTCTGTTCAATAGAAATAATCATCCTTGGCTTAACCCAAAACAGCCATGGGTAGCCTAGCCTTGCAACAAGTTCCTTCACTTTATTTTCATGAACTTAAGAAGACATTTGCAATTCAATATCATATTAAAATAATTTAGGAGCAAGGTTAAATTTCATTCCTGTGTGTGTGGAGGGGAGTGTGTGTGTGGTGTTGGATGCTGTTTGTTTTGGTTCAAGCAGGTGTCTGCTACTAGAATTTCCTGGGCATAAAAGCTATAGTCAGTTTCCACTGTTTTTTCATTAAATAAGAAGAATGATAAAGCAATTGATTGGATGTTCTCTTTTTGAGCCTCTTCACTGTACCATTTTTACTCGGGAACTAAATTGTACAGCATATAAGAATATATTTTGCAAAATGTCATGCATGCCACTATTGAATTTTAAAAAGTAAATGATGGGCTGCTGATCTTATGCTAATATTCATTTCATTAAGTAGATAAGGTTTTGTAATTAGCTCCTCTTCTAACAATGGGCTGGTTTTGCCTTGACCAGTGTGGCTCAGTCAGCAGGGCATCATCCCACACAGTGAAAGTTCTCTGGTTCGATTCCTGGTCAGGTCAGGACATGTATGAGAGCAACCAAAGTTTCTCTCCCTCTCTCTCTCCCTCCCTCCTCCTCTCTCTAAATAAAATCTTTAAAAAAAATCTTTTTAAAAAAGAGAAGAGACTGCTCTTTAATCAGGTACAAATTAATCAGGCATTTCTAGTGAACATATTTAATACTATATTATGTCTGTCTTTCCTAAGCTAGATATCTAGGATTTTTTTTTCCAACACTTAATGCTAGCAACTAACTAAAGATCAAATTTAATATTTTATTTTTTTCCTCATTTGGAATTGTTTGAAGTATTCTATTTTTTACTGCTTTTTGTTCATTTGTTCCTCCACCAAACTGGGAAAGCCCGACATTGTGCTAAGTCCCAAGGATGGAGAGAGGAGGACATAGGGATGAGGGCCTGCCCTCCTTAGACAAGAATGCACACAACTATGGTACCCAGCAGGCGATGAGCCTGGGTAGGGAGAGTCAGGGAGCAGACTCTGAATTGATGAAGGGCAGTGTGAGAAGTGTTGTGGGCGGGTGCAAGGCATGAACACACAGGCTCGGTCAGAGACCTAGGCCTGTTCAGGTGGGTAGCCAATGGAGAAGAGTACTCCGGTTTTCCTTAGGTTTTCGGTGGGACCTTCCATCAGAGCCACTTGTCTTTTACATTAGGCCTCTGCCTAGCCATTTTTGCAGAAAAGATTTTATGATGAAACAATAGTTTGGGAAACTATAAACAGGTCATGTGTTGGGCAGATAAACAAGAGTCAGATGTTTATGGGTCCTTCCTACTTGTTCCAAGTGTTTGAGTGTTCTCTAAAAGAGACAGGAGAATGGAGTAGATGTGGTGGCACCCTGGGCCTAGCGCCTGTGAGGGAGCGTGTTGAAGATATATACAAAATGGGCAGATGGCTGGGGAAAAATTAAAGGAGCAGTGAATATGAGGAAGGCTTGGATTCCAGGTTCAAGTGGCAGGATGTGGAGACTGATTTGGGGTGGGGATAAAAGAAAGGTGGAAG
This sequence comes from Glossophaga mutica, assembly GCA_039655065.1. Taxonomy (NCBI): domain Eukaryota; kingdom Metazoa; phylum Chordata; class Mammalia; order Chiroptera; family Phyllostomidae; genus Glossophaga; species Glossophaga mutica. The sequence continues at coordinate 108,189,349 of CM077309.1, read as the reverse complement.
AATATCAAGGTTTGGGGCTGCCAAGGTCCCATTCTTCTGAAGAAGGAAAACAGGAGGTTTCCAGGAGAAATGACAGCTCTAACCTGCAGCACATTGAGTGTCAGGTGCACTGCAGAACATTTCAGTGGAAATGACCAACAGGTCCTCGCTGTGCAGGCCTACAATTGAGATCTGATTTAACAGAGGGAGGGGTGGCCATGGCTGAAGTCATGCGTGTGTTGGGGTCTGTATGACAGTGTGAAGAGAGTGAGGAATGGGTGAAAACTGTCCTGGAGACCAAGGTCATTTAAGGGACAGGTGACAGACAATCAGATCCCAGGAAGATGGTCAGAAAACAGCAACAATGTGATTGGCCCCAGAAATGGAGAAATGTCAGGATAAGACAACAGTGGCAACTGCTACAGAGGGGTCAAGTTCAGAAAAGAATGGAAAGATTTGGCAGAGAGTTTTGCTTAAAAAGAGATGTTTCTTTGAAGTGGAGACAAAGTTCTATCATTTTTCAAAAGTGATTGAACAAAACATGGTGTTTCAAAAGCAACCATTTCATAACTGCAGCTCTGGAATTCGTTACTGCAAAAAGCACAAGAAAAGTAAGGTTAAGCCAAAGACATGGTGATTTTACCATCTCAGTTTTGGTCTAAAAAAATGTGGGTTTTTTTTTCCTTTCTTCGTAAAAATATGCCAAAATAAGCTACCAAGCTATGACTAATTTATTAACTGTTCAGTGTTAGCTTTTGTCACATTTACTTTGTATCAGACATATTTGAAAACTTTGAAAATGTATTAAAAGATTATTACAACAGGAAAATAAAACCTAACCTCCCTATGAAAAGAACTCCACTGCTAGAATGCATAAGCAAATCTGTGGACATGGTACTGATCTGTTCTTCTGCTAGTTTGCTCTTCGTGCAAACACGTCGGGTGAGGTGACTTTGTACCCTGCCAACTCTGTTACCACAAGCAAATCACCGTACAGCCGACTCTCAGTTTTCCCATCTCTCGTATCAAAAGTAGGTATCCCCTACAGCTCTGCTTTTTAGTCTGCAGATTGCGACACTTCAGTTGGCAATGAAATGGAAAATATCAGAATACACCCCACACAGTGAGGAAAGTCTTTTTTTGCCAAACTTACATGATTTCAGCTGTGTGTGTGTGTGCTTGTGTGTGTGTATGAGAGAGAGAGAGATATTACTAGATCAGGGTGTAAAGTGTATTTTTTTTTTTTTTTTTTTTTACTGTGGATCATGGTTTAAAAAATATTTGAGAAACACTGTTCCCTCAACTAGAGCCCCTTCCTGTTCTAAAATTCTCTCATTCAAGTGTACTTTTTTTTGGTGTAGTAAATGTTTCATAACGACATGGAGTGGCAGGTATAAAAGCTGTTAAGGCATGAAAGCTAATAACAAAAGAGAAAAACATTAAAAGGTAAATAAGACCAACATCTGTGTCGAATTTGACCCCAAGATTGAACAAGCCTTTAAAATTTATTAGTATTCCGACTCTCAAGCCATTCCTCTAATTTATGAAGAAAAGTTAAAGTATGCTGTGCATTAACAAACAATGAGGTAGTTCTTTTGATGGTGGCATAAATAAGCAACCAATATCAAGGAGAAATAATACTTTTTAAAAGTAACAGTACCACGACACATAAATTCTAGAATTGGCAATTAAATAAATGTGGTGAGGCTCTTCTGCCTTGCCACATAAAAAGATTCATTGACCTGGTTATGAGACAAGTCAGTGGAATTTTATTGGCCTGAACAAGAGGGAGTAAACACCTTGGTCAGGTGTTTTGTTTTAGAAACAGCTGTTTGAACTCCCAGTGTTGAATTAATGCTGGTTAATTCTGCTCTAGGGTACATTTGAGTATTTGCTTTGTCCAGCATGCTTGCCGATACTTAGATGGAAGTGAGTGAGCAATTTCCCATAAAAGAAGCACTCAGTGAGAGGTTTTCTTTACTTGTTCGTGTAAACTGTTTTCCATTCTTGGCAACCTGTGGGTTTTTGGTGGTGTTAAACAGGGACAGTTTGAGAAGGCTAAGGAGTATGAATTATCACGTAGGAAGACTGAGGAAAATATGTTCGTCCCTCCCCACCCCCAGCTCTTGCTCACTCAGTTGGCCTGTGTGTCTTTCCTTCCTTCCTGCCCTCTTATACACCCTGGGGCTTTTGTTAAACCCGTTGGCAGTCTAACTCCCAACTTCGGGCCATATTGTGTTCTCTGTCACCTTTCCACTGTCAGCCAGCAGAGAAGCCCTAGGGCAGGAGAGGAATTGAGACCAGCGATGCCATCCTGCTGCATTTTCCCAAGCCCTCTGTTCCTCCTTGAGAACTTTTTTAAGTTTAGACGCTGGGCAGTGCTCGCAGGGTATGGGCGTGGCTAGTGTCATGGGTGGGGCTAGCAGTGTAGGTGGGCAGGGCTGGTGGGGTTGACTCCACCTCCCTGGCCACAGCTGATTGGCCTCTGGCAGGGGCCCAATGTGCCTCTGCCTCACCCCCCCCCCCCCCCCGCCCCATCACTACATCCCAGGCCCCTGTTCTCTCCGAGGTGTATGGTTGTGCCAAATTAAGAGATGAGAATAATTTTTGTATTCTAAGAAAAGGAAATTTATTCCATTTATTCTCTGAGAACAGTATGTTTGCAGTCTAGCTCTCTGATTTATTAGATGAGCAAACTGAGGCTCCAGGAGAGGAAGACACCAAAGTAAGCTCAGGGTCCGGGTCTCTTCTCTATCACTTCCTGCTACTTTCCAAAGCCCATGAGGAGGTGGCATTTGGGGTGAATTCCCAAGTATTGATAGGATATGGATACATGGACAGTAGGGAGTAAGACAGGCAGGTCTTGCGCTTTGGAATGAAGACAAAAGAGAAAATGTACTAGATTCATGTTGGACAGTATTAGAAAACAATAATCTTATTTTCTCCTTAATTGTAATATAAGACTCAAAAGACCGGTGATACACACAGTACAACCCAGCCAGATGAAGGGTCTAAGCGAAGGCATAACTTGTCCAGTTACAGTTTTCCCAGTGAAATGATGATACTTCTTCTAAAGTTTTGCTGTAGAAGAAGTATAAATAGTATTTCAGAAATTATTGTTCTTTGGAAAAATTTCATAATACCACCATACCTATGAAAGTTGGTATCGTTATTAAAATATCGTTGAAACTTTCAAAAACTCACATTACGTCCTTGAACACCTTCTCTACAGACATGTTTTCCTTCTTCACTAATTGTACAGGATACTCACCATGAACCATCTTGCTTCCTCGGTTTGCTGCACTATGAATGCAGTGACACAATAAAACCTGCAAATATCTCCATATCCCCCTGAGCTGGTCTCAGTGCCAGTAAATGTGGTCAGTATATGGTTAGGTGAAGCCTTGGGTAGAAGCCACAGGGCACCTCAGAATGCTGCTGCCCCCCCTCCGTGGATAGTACTGGCTTTTTGATGACTGGACAGTGTCACATGAATGTTAAATGTGCCTCCTGAGATGGTACAAAGCCATGTGGTCAGAGTGGCTGGCACGTCCTTCTTTTGAGTATACTCAAAATTGGCAGGCAGTCTGAAGAAAAAATAATGATAGCTGCCATTTGCAGTAGAATTAGTATTTCCTGCCCTTTAGAACTTAACCTCTATTGAGTCTGTTCTCTAATATTTGTGATGGTGCTTTTCAGACACTTTTCATGGATTGTGGTGTGACATAAACAGTGTCTCCTTGATTCACTGACTTTCTTCCTCCTGAAACATATGAATGAAGCTGAATTTCTTCTACTTTACATTTTTTTTTTTTGTAAAATATTAGGCAGCAAGTTATTTCTTCCTTATGCAAAGTTCCAAGAACCTCAGGGAAACTTTTTAAACAAAATAAGTCATTGATGTTTGCATATAAAATAAATCATGTATACCAAAGGCAACTAGAGCCCAAGCCACCCAAGGGGTTCCTTTGGGCCTTTCCTGACACTGGCTCCCTCTTAATGTGACTCTACATCTCATGTAACCTGAACTGTTTATGTTCTTGACCTATAAAATTCTTGTTTTAGGATCCACCTACTTCAGTTTCCCTTGGACTGCGAATGGAAGAAATGATTTTCAACTTGGCCGACACACATCTATTTTTTAATGACTTAGAAGTAAGTTCAGTTATTTCCTATAAATGTCATGTTGCATGTCTGAAAGCAGGTGATTGGTCTTACAGTACGGGGATATTGTTTTTTTGGACCTGTAGTTGGAATAATGAGGTAAAGTAATGATCGATTATATGGTGATGTGTTTTGCCTTCTTGGTACTTGTTTTGCTTTACTTGGGCTGTTGTGTTTCAAAGTTAGATTCCATGTAACCATTGATAAGGATGCAAATTGGAGGTCGAGAATCTTAAATACCAAGTTGTGTTGATCAGCATAAGCTACAGATTCCTGTTACGTTGAGATGAATTGCGGTTGGAATCCAGCAGAACTGTGGCACTTGCACGCGCCGTTCACGCCAGAGTGTCGCCATCTCGGGTGCTGTCCTTCTTGGCTGGCCTTACGGGTTGGATGGCATTGCAGTCAGGCCTCTTCTCTTGGGGTACAAGGATTTCTTATGTTGAACTGCCCCTGATTTTGTTTGTCCATTATAATTTGGGGAGAAACTTGTATCAGATGGCCAGTTAAACGTGTTACAGGCAATGACAAACAGGATGATCTCGGTGAGCAGCATTCTGAAGAATAAGGAATATTGTTTTTTATATCTCCATTCTGAGAAAACATGACTTTAGCTACATTTCACTCCCTTCTTCATAGAGACAATTGTTTATTTAAATCCTGCTGTTAAGCAAGCTTGTGGTAGGGCTGCTAACAACCATTAGTCATCAAGTTGTTTTGCTAGGTTTTATAAATGTGTGTGATTTCAGACAGGGGAAGAATCTGAAAGATTCAAATAGAACTTTTACTGATCAAAGTTAATTGGCAGCAATTGGCCTTTAAATATTTCCTGATGTTTCCCTTTTCAAAATCAAGCAAAATGCACCTTATTTAATAGATGAGCCAAAATCATTTGAAGAATGCCAGTGTGTGACAGACCTTAACTGCGGTTTGTTCAACATCTGTCCTGTATTTTGATTTCTTTTCATCTGCGATGAAACTACTCACAGATGAATTGGCAACTTACAGTGCAATGAAATTATTTAAATGGGCTTCATTTTTTTCCCATTCCTTACTGAAATATTTATTTTTACACTTAGGGTAAAATTCAAAAGTTTTTTGCATTTTAAAGTGTTTGCTTTCCTTAAGGAAATCACGTGTAAGGCATTAGCATTTTTTAAGATAGAAATATTACAAGTGAATGACAAGTTTAGAATTGCCTTTAGAAAAGCTTAATGATCGTACTTATTTTCAAAAGCTGTTTCTGATTTATGGTTGTGATCCACTTCATAAGAGAACAGCACGAAAAATTTTGTATTTTACTGGTACGTTCACATTCCTTCCCTAAGTTTCCATTTGTCTCTAATGGTACAGACTAAGCTGATGTTTTGTCTCGGGTACAACCTTGTTCCTCTTATTGATGTTAATAGGTGTTAATAGCACCCATCAAGAAGAAATTAGCAGTAATTTGCTATTGTTTTTAAACTCTACCTTCTTGAAAATGCCTTAGCTTGTCTATACAATGCCAAAACTATGTGGTGAAAAGTGAGAAGTTAGGCGAAGTAATAACTTGGTAGAGTATAAACTGAAAAACTTCCAAGCTTAGTTTTGATTTAATATAGCCCGATTATTGTTTACTGACATTACTCATACTAAACTATATAGAAAGTGTCTGAAATAAAAGTAGATATTAGAAATTCTGCTTTAGGGATGGAGGGAATGTACTTTTTCCATAAACTCAATTTAAAAAAAAAGAAAAAATAACTAAGGGTCTACATAGTTATTGAAATATCAGATTCTGTTCTTGGCACAAGGACTCTTTCTTATGCAAAGTAAAGGAGAAAAGTGAGTGAAGATATTCCATCAAATATAGAAACAATAGTTGGAAAAGTGATTGAAGCTCGTAACCTTCCAGCAGTTGATTTTAAATCATTTTATTTAAGAATAATGTAGAGGTATCAGCAAGAGTAAAAAGAAAGATCCATTTAGCCTCTGTCTTTGAAAATTGTTTACTTGCTCTAAATTTGCCTAGTTTACAAATAAATTGGTTCTTATACTCATTTCAGTCTTTCTTCTTATGCTTTTGTAATTCAACAGATCTGAAGCTGGTTATTGCAAATATTCATTTCTTGCAAAATAAAAAATAAAATTATTTTCTGGCAAAAAAAATGTATTAGCATAATCCTAGAAAAAACAAAATTATCTCCTCAGACAGAGACGACGTGGTAACACTTGATTTCACACTCCAGTAAGCAACATGTTGTGGGAAGGGACAGGAATATTTAAATTCCATGTTTTTACCTTTTTAAGATCTAGGGTATAAGTAACTTCAAGGAAACTCAATCTATTAGTTAGCTTAAACTGTGATGTCTGAAATTGTTGTTGACATTTGTCCTCATTTTCTTTTAAAATCTTAATGTTTTGCCAGCTAGTCCCTCTGTATAATTTGGTCAGTCCATAGCTTTGGTGTATGAGAGATGCGGAACAATGACTTACTCTGTGGGGTGGGGCGCTCCCAGTAACCAACCTGCTGTTATCAAAGAATGCCTGTGTGCTTAAAGTGGTTATTAGGGTAGTCTAGGAAATTTAGGATATGATTTTAAAGTAATTTTAAAATATCTTAATTATACTTTAAGAAATAAAGTTAATTGCTTTCGTTTTAAAAGTCTTATATGTCATCTTGTTCACTGACAATTTTTAATAAAAGCAGTCACAATTTAATTCTGTTGACACTCCAGGCAAAATATAAAAAGGAGAAATGTTGGCCTTTTTGTACTAATGAAAATGTTTGACAAGTGATGGAACGTGAGTGACAGCGAGACATAATTATCAAAGGACATAGTATTTCCCCACCAGAGAAGGGTTTAGACTTTAGCTCCACAGTGTACTTTTGGCTTTCCTATTTCCAACCCTGACTACCGTCCTGCGTATCAGTTTACCAGAAGGTCTGTGCGTGCAGTATGATGGTGCTTACATGGGAGTCATTTTTTATGAATGACAGAGCGGAACTGCGTTGTTGGCTTTGCTTTGGGTTTTTTTTTTTTTTTCTTTTCCCCAACTTCTTTAGTAAAGTATCACTCTTTCTGACTGAATGGAGAAAAGAGTTCTTTCTGTTGGGTTTTTATTGAAAGGCAATCTGCACACAGTGTGGACCAGCCTCGAATATACAATGATGTTTCAGTTTAATGTGTGTTGGTCAGTTCTCCCGCTAGATTTTTCCACAGTTAAAGGAAAATATTTCATCAAGATGGATATAAGTCTAAATAAAAATAAGGTGTAAACTGATGTCAAATGTTCTCCTTCTGTCTGCTGTGGAGTCATACCACTTCAGGGGCGTGATGGTTGGCCTTCCTCAGTGGTGTTATTGACGGGTCTGCTGTCAGGCCATACTCCCTGCCTGCAAGGAGCAGAGTTGGGAAGGTAAAGGAACGTTCCTCCTGTCTGATGTGAGACGGGGGACATGTGAAGGTGCTGCACGCACCACATTCGCCCCGTCCATTGTGGGGCTGCATTGGCACTCCCTCCTTCACTCCCCTGGCACCTTGTGTGTTGGTTAGTTGGAGCAGAACAGAGGATTCTTTGGTCTGAGGATTCACAGCATGAAGATCCTGCCCTTCCTTGGGCCTTCAACCTGTAGACTCCTGTGCCAGGCCTTTTTAAGTACCTGCTCTTCTAGCCCCTTGTTTTTATCTTTTCTTTTAAGAAAAGGTCTGGTTCTGGTCCCTCTAGAGCCTGGGTTTGATGATTCGAAGGCCAAAAAAAAGGCACTGTGGACAGTCTCTAAGTAATGCCATACCTTAAAGAGAATGAGCTGTAATGATTTCTTTAATAAAGCAAAGAAATTAGTTTTTCCCTTGGTTTAATTCTTTAAATTTGCAATAATATTTGATTACTCTAAAACTTAGGTTATCATTTATTAATTATTTTAGTACATCTTGTTTTATAAAATTAGTTTTAGCTAGGAAAAATATTTCTTTAAAATATCAGTCATGCCAGTGCTAAGTATAATAGTGAAGTCTTATTAATATTGAAGTATAAAAGTGAAGTATTCTGTGGGGACCTAATGCTTATGCTTCCAAAAGTGTAAGAGTTTTAAACTGATTCAAAAGTCGATTTTTTTACTGAAAAATATAATTCACCTAAAAAGAATAATAAGCTGATAAAAGAAACTCTGATGCCCAGGGCCCAGCTTCTGTGTGGATGGAAGCTGAAAACGTGGTTCCCTGCTGCCAGAGAAAGGGTCTTGCGGGAGCTTGCAAAGGAGACGGTTCAGAAAGAGTCAGGCTGAGTGCTACCTTCATTCCCTCCATGAGCCACGGCCAGCCACAGGAAAGTGTGAGGCACATCAGTAATTACATTCCAAACATAAATATGCCCACAGACATGCGCGCATACATATATATGCCACCTGTGACGTTCAGCTCTGTCCACAGGCTTTTGTATACTTACTTATTTTCTCCTGCTAAATTTAGCAAATGTAAAGGATTACATACATTTTTTAAAAATTCTAGAAATATCCTCCGTAGCACCCAGAAATGAGTGTTTGCTAGATTGAATACTTATCTGTTAAAATAGAATAGCATTTCTGTTTCCTTCCCCGTGGAAGACAAGAGTTGACTCTACCTCCCTGTGTTTTGAGGTAGGTTAATTGGCCTTGTTCATTTTTTTCCTAGTTCACAAAAATAACATAAAATCCTCAGTTTAGGGAGCAAAATAAGTTTTTCAAGGAAACAAATTATTAGACATAATAAATATGTATTGATTTTAACTATATTATAACTGATGGCCAAAAAGAGGCAATGCCCATATTTTATCCATCGTCATTGCTACATACATTCACGTGTTCATCTTATTTCTTCATCATTTTCCACAAAATTCTGTCACCTTTGTTGTATCTGAAGTAAAAAATAGAAATATAAAAATATATTCAAAGACTTCATTAGTTCTGATGTTCATCAGAAAGTTGAGTCAAAGTATGTAACTGTTATATTAAAAGATATTTACCTAATACCAGTAAGCAGCATTGTTCTTGACAGTAAAATAATAGAGGCATATTGTCATAGAAATGGAAGCAAAATAAGAATACCCTCTGTCAGGTCTATTGTTCAGCTTTGTTCTAGGAGTTTAGGGTGGTGAAATGAAGAATAAACTACAATTAATGAGAGAGATTAAAATTACTGTTTTTCGCATGTTTGATATACACAGGACACTGAAATGAATCTATTGCAATAGTCTTAGAATTTATAATAGGCTTAAGAAAAGCGAAGGATTATAGAGTTAAATTTAAAAATCAAGAGCCCTCTAGCCCTAGCTAGTAGGTTAGTGGGTTGGTGCATCATCCCATACACCAAAAGGTTGCGGATTCAATTGCCAGAACAACTGTACTGATCCTTTTACTGAATAAGTCTACTTGTAGCTGATATTCTAGAAAAGAGACTTGTAGGCAGATAATTGATGCAAGAGTAATAAGCATTCATTGAACACTTGTCCTAAGGGGTCTATATGCATCATTCTACATCCTACCTATGACATGCGTCATAGAAACATCCCCTGATATTTCTGTGATAAAAGCACCATTATTTTCTCCTTTTTTTGGAGGAGCCAAGTGAAGCTTTAAAACAAAACTTGTCTAAGGTCTCACAGCTACTGAGAGGCAGATTCTGACTCAGGTCCAACACCTTCTAGATGATCACTCAAGCCCACAGTGTATCTTCCAAAAGGTGGTTTTTACCATTAAAATATAGGTATATTTTAAATACCTAAAAATAAATTAATAATGAAATATATTGTAACACATCTCCATTGAAAATTAAGACAATTCATTCATTGTTCATTTCAAGCTTAAAAATAGACTGTATAGTTCCAGTGTAACCTTCATATTAAAATTGATGGCATATTACCTGAAAAGGCTACATAGTCTGTGACCCCAACTACCTGACATTCTGGAAAAGGTAAAACTATGGATGCAATAAAAAGATCAGTGGCTGCCAGGAATGGCAGGGAGGGATGGGTAAGATAAGAAGCACAGAGGATTTTTAGGGCAGCAAAACTATTCTGTGTGATGCTATAATGGTGCTCTGTGTCATTACCCATTTGCCAAAACCCACAGAATGTACAGCACCAAGAGCAAACCCTAATGTAGACTATGGACTTTGGGTGATGTTGACATGTCAACGCAGCTTCATTGACTATTACAAATGCATCCACTCTGGTGTGAGATGCTGATCGTAGGACAGGTTATGCATGTCAGAAGGCCAGGGGACATGAGAAATCTCTATTTCTGCCCAATTTTGCTTTGAACCTAATATTTCTCTAAAAAAATAAAGTTTATTAATATTTTTAAAATTGTGGAATATTTTTAAAAACTGGAGGGAAACATACTTTTTAAAGGTATCATGATATAACTTCAAGTTGATAAACATTCTACAAAATAAGTCATACTATATGATCCTGATTTTAGCATCTACGACATATAAAAAAATAACTGAGGATAATTGTATGAAAAAGTTGCCAGTCTGGATGGTAGGACATAAATGCTCTTTCTCTGTGATGCTCCAAAACTTAGACTCCCATAGCATTTCTTTCTTTTTTAAAAAAATATATTTTATTGATTATGCTATTACAGTTGTCCCATTTCTCCCCCATCATTCCCCTCCACCCAGCATACCCTCTCCCACCCCCTTCCCCACTTTAGTTCATATCCATGTGTCATAAGTTATTTAGCTTCTACATTTCCCACACTATTCTTGCCCTCCCCCTGTCTAATTTCTACCCACCGTTTATGCTACTTATTCTCTGTACCTTTCCCCCCTCTCTCCTCCTCCCACTCCCCTGTTGCTAACCCTCCATATGATCTCCATTTCTGTGGTTCTGTTCCTGTTCTAGCTGTTTGCTTAGTTTGCTTTTGTTTTAAGTGTGGTTCTTAATAGCTGTGAGTTTGCTGTCTTTTTACTGTCCTATTTTTTATCTTTTTCTTAGATAAGTCCCTTTAACATTTCATATAATAAGGGCTTGGTGATGATGAACTCCTTGAACTTGACCTAATCTGAGAAGCACTTTATCTTCCCTTCCATTCTAAATGACAACTTTGCTGGATAGAGCAATCTTGGATGTAGGTCCTTGCCTTTCATGACTTGGAATACTTCTTTCTGGCCCCTTCTTGCCTGGAAGGTCTCTTTTGAGAAGTCAGCTGGCAGTCTGATGGGAACTCCTTTGTTAGGTGACTGTCCCTTGCTGCTTCTAGAATTCTTTCCTTCATTTGAATCTTGGCTAATGGAATTATGATGTGCCTTGATGTGTTCCTTCTTCGGTCCAACTTCTTTGGGACTCTCTGAGCTTCCTGGACATCCTGGAAGTCTATTTCCTTTGCCAGATTGGGGAAGTTCTCCATTATTATTTGTTCAAATAAGTTTTCCACTTGTTGCTCTTCTTCATCCCCTTCTGGTACCCCTATAATTCGGATGTTGGGACGTTTAACGATGTCCCAGAGGTTCCTAAGCCTCTCCTCGTTTTTCTGAATTCTTGTTTCTTCCTTGTTTTCTGTTTGGTTGTTTGTTTCTTCCTTCTGGTCCACTCCATTGATTTGAGTCCCAGTTTTCCTCCCTTCTCTATTGGTTCCCCATGTGTCTTCTTTCATTTCATGTATTGTAGCCTGCATTTTTTCATCTAATTTGTGAGCAAAATCAGCCAATTCTGTGAGCATCCTGACCACCAGGGCTTTGAACTGTGCGTCTGATAGGTTGGCTATCTCTTCATGGCTTAGAAGAATTGGCGCTGGGGCTTTGATTTGTTCTCTGGTTTGAGCCATTTTTGGTGGGTTTTTTTGTTTTGTTTTGTTTTGGTTTGGTTTGGTTTTGGTCAGGTCATTGCTATTACGTAGTGAGGGGTGGAGCCTTAGGTGTTCCCCAGTGTGGGGCAGCCCAGTCGCTGGGTTGTGACACAGTATGTGGGGGCGGGGTCTGAGAGGGAACAATGGTGCCTGCTCCGCTCTCTCCTGGATTCAGTCCCTTCCGCCACTTCCCCTTTGCCTGGACCGTCTGCACGCGCGAATGTGGGACCACCTGGTCAGCCAGCCGCCTTGTGCGGCCTCACTGGGTCTGCAGTTGCCCCCCGTGCCCGGGGTCCACCAACCACAGCCTATGCACCTGGGAACTGTCAGCCACTGCTGCTTGCGTTCCCGGGTCCCTACCTCCACTTTTTCCTGCCGAGACTCTGCCCCTCTTATCGGTCTGGATGAATGGTTGTTGGACTTCCGTACAGTTTAATTTTCTATAAGTTCTGATTATTTTCTTGTTTCTAAATATTTGTTGTCCTTAATTTTGGTTGTGAGAGGAGGCACAGTGTGTCCATTTATGCCTCCATCTTGGCCGGAAGTCTCTCCCATAGCATTTCTAATCTCATTATACCTGTTGCACTTGTCCTTCAGTACTCAATAAATATTTATTGAGTAACTATCAAGTGCTAGGCATGGTTCTAGTTTCTGAGTATATAGCAATAACTTGGTCAAGTTTACTTACATTATGGAGTAGCACTCTGAAAGAGAAATGAGAAATAAACACTGAATAAAATAATTTCAGGTAGTGGTAAGGGCTGTGAGCAAAAGCAAACAGTAATAGGTAAGACATGATTGGAGTGGAGCGGAGTTTAGCTGGCATGTTCAGGAAGAGGTGTCTCTGAGGAGAAGGCATTCATGAAGAAACAGGAAGTTCGGAAGGAGGTAGCTGAAGGGACAGAAAAGCATTCTGGAAGGGGCATGGCAAGTCAAAGGCCCCGAATGCATTTTTGCTCTTTCAAGAAATACTTTAAGTAAAATCAGTGTGACTGGGACAGAGTGAGTGCAGGGGAGAGTGACAGGGTCCGGATCACACAGGGCCTTATAGACTGTAATAAAGAAGTTGGGTTTTTTTGCCTAATTACAGTGGGAAACCACTGGTGAGTTTTAAGCAAGGACACAATAGTATTCACACCTTTAAGAGATCAGTGTGGTCATGATGTGAGGAATGGAGCAAGAGTGGAACTGGTAGGACTGACTAGGCAACTGCAGCTGCCAGCCAGGGAGCTCTGGGCTGAGGCTGTGGCGGTTCAGATGTGCTGAGAAGTCACAGGGTTTAAGTGTGATTTGGTGGCAGGATTTGCTAATGGATTGAATGTGGGAGAAGGAGGAAGGTGGAATCAGGAGTTGCCGCCAGGTTTGGACCTAAGCAACTAGAAGGTGGTCACGTTATCTGAAATGAGGAAGAGTGGGCCTGGGGTGATGAGGTAAAAGGGTGATGTCCTAGTGTACCCAGGCACTCTGCTCAGAGCAGGTTAAGTTTGAAATATGTTTGTCACATCCAAGTCAAGAGGTCATATACATATGCGTTTGGATCTCAGAGGACAGAGGCAAATTTGAAGATACAGTTTTGGGAGTCATAAAGGTGTGACACTGATTCGCATCACATAAGACAAAAAGGGACTCAGATTGAGCATTATACACTCTGATGATTAGACATAGGACTGAGAAAGAAGAGCTTCCAGAGACTGGTAAGGAACAGACAGTGAAATAGGTGGAATGTGTGACAGTTAGAAAATAGTGTTTCAAGAGCTACGGGATGGCACGATGGTGTCACGTGCTGCTGAAGTTGAGTGAAGTTGACAGACAAGTGACTTAGGACTTGGGAAGCATGCGGGTTGTTAATGACCCTGATAAGCACCATTTCCATGAAATGGGAAGACATAGCGCAATTCTAATGGATTGAAGAGAGGATGGGGGTTGACAGAGGACAAGAGAGTTTCCACAGTGACAAAATGGGAAGACATGGGTGGTACACAGAGGCAATCATGGACTCAAGGCAGGGTCTTTCAACTTTCAACTGCAAGTGTTTAAGCCAGCTGGGTGCCAGTGGGATGACTGGGTAGAAAAGAAAAGAGGTGTGGTGTGGCAGAGAGGGCAAAACTGCGAGAGTGAAGTGCTTGGGTGGCAGCAGGGGCAGAAGCCCGACACGAGTTACAGGGCTGCTCTCAGGTCAGAAGGAAGGCAGACTCCCCGGCACCGGCCAGGCAGGTGGCGGCATCCGGTAGCGGTAAGAGGGGACCGTTCTCACAGTAAAAATACTTGCCGTACATGCTCTGTGATGACTTTCCTTCTGCCCTCTCTGTCCCCCACCAGGCAGTCCCTTGAGGGTGGGGACCATGACTGGTCCACTTGAATCCTAAGCTCTTAACACCAGATCTGGTACATAGTCTCTCATATGTCTCTCATACAATACCTCCTAAATTTTCCAAATTAGTAGCCTACAATGCGTGCTACTGTTTTTGTAATTTGCAGATGTTAACTTTTCAAAACTAAATGATTAATCACAATCTCAAGAACAATTGAAATTGTTCATATTGTTACATTTTGATATTATCCTTTTTTAAGTCATACTTTTAAAATCCTTAATGTCAAAAGACAGTACAACACATGGAAGAGGTATGATATACAATAATATACAGTGTAGTTCAAGTTTAAGGTTAAATAAAAAGCTATGTGATCAAAAAAGAAGATAAAAGGTGTTCTTCATTAAAAATGTTACAAAAATAATTTATACAATAAAAAGATTTATCTCCAGGTGGTGCGCTAACAGTGCCAATAACTAAACTGTTTTCTTTATGTTTTTATTTTCTATGGTTACTATTTTTTATAATTAGAAAATGATTGAATGGAATTATGATTCAACTATTCTAACTTGACTCTATATGTATGTATACACACACATATGTATGAGGGGCCCTATATGTATGTGGTTTCTTATCTTATAGTTCCAGAAGTACCAGATTGAACTCATTAATTCATTCATTCAAGAGGGGCCCCTCAGTGCATCGATTTCCTGTCTGAGATTAAATGATGAAAGTAACTTCCGATAGGGTCACTGTGAGGACCCCGTTCATTAGTATCTACTCAGTGTGGAGAACTAGCATGTGCTTGGGAGGCAGTGAGCAGTCTGTGCTACCATCAGTATGGATGGAGTGTCTTCTGATGCAGAGCACTAGACAGGGCTGCAGACAAAGAAGAGGGGGGTGACTTGGGGAGGGGTCGGGGGATGAAGTGTAGGAGACAATAAGGGGTTTGCTGCCCAGATTACCATGACGAATTCCAAGATGAAACCACAGCAGAAACAACGACAAAATTGACTGGGTTCAGTGTGCAAGTGCAGATGGTTCCAGGCACTTCACAGAGCGCACCTCTTGTTCTTCTGTCACTCACACCCTCCGCGCACTCCCACTTTCATGAGGGGAGGTTTACTGTTAGGTAAGAGCTCCATGATCTGGCTCCCATCACTTGATGCTGTCCCTTCATAGTAAACAAGGATGTTGGCTTTGTGTCAGAAAGACACGTGTTTCTCTGGTTGTGCTGAGAAGTTTGTCCAATTCTAGCCCCATGTTTTGAAGGAGGGCTCGTGGACCTCGCTGGTGGTATGCACAGTGTAGAGCAGGGCCCCTCCCTGGATGCAGTCCAGATGGCCGGTCCCTACACGGACTGGCCCAGGCTGCTCCTCCCCTGGTGAAGCAGGAGGCAGGAAGGCAGCAGGCTTTAGGGAAGCAATTCTCATGTCAGTCAAAAAGCATCAACTTTGAGCTCTGGCTGGTATGGTTCAGCGGATTGAGCACCGGCCTGCAAATGAAAGGACTGTGGGTTTGATACCCAGTCAGAGCACCAGCCTGGGTTGCAGGCCAGGTCCCCAGTAGGGGGAGCATGAGAGGCAACCATACACCGATGTTTCTCTCCCTCTATTTCTCCCTCCCTTCCTCTCTCTCTCTAAAAATAAATAAAATCCTTTTTTAAAAAAGGGAGAAAAAACATCAACTTTGAGTCTCTGCCAGCACTGTGAACTCAATCGTATCATCTCCAGGTTACACATGGGAAGGGAAGTAGCTCAAGTGGTATAGGGCCTTCCTGTCACAGATGTCACTGCACTGAACTTCACCAGCTGCTCACACAACAGCTGTTCCTTGGTAGCAACACAGAGGCGGCAGCAGCACCTTGGTGATGGCGCACGCCGATGGGACACAGCCGGGCCCAGTACCAATGTGTTCTCCGATAGGTTCTTTGAAATATTTTTTCCTCGCCATGTCTCAAGAACAGCAGTTATTCAAGCAACCTAAGATTTGCTCTGAAATGCTGGGAGGCAGGTAGACAGGTAAATAGATGCATAGGCAGGCAGGCAGGCAGACAGTGGACAGACAGATGTGATCACCAATTCCTGTTCTTGGCCCTGGTTGGGTGACTCAGTTAGTTAAAGCATCATCCCATACACCGAAAGGTTGTAGGTTATATCTCTGGTCAGGGCACATCCCTAGGTTGTGGGTTTAATCCCTGGTTGAATCACAGACAGGAGACAAATCATCAGTGTTTTCTCTTCACATCAATGTTTCATTTTTTTCTCTCCCCCACCCCCGCCTTCCTCCCTCCATCTCTAAAATTAATTTTAAAAAATTCCTGTAGTTGAATAAACAAAAATGTCATCCTAGTAGACCTGCATTACAGAGACAAGACCTCCTGTACTGTGAATGTACTCATGTGCTCCATTCTGGACACTGTGTTAGGCATGGAGGAGATGAAATATATCCACTGCCCTCCAGGACCCCAGTTGCCAGGTAGGCACAGAGAAGCAGAAGAACATTATGTCGCAGCATGTGAGCCACAGTAATGGAGATGCATGGGACTGCAGTGGCTCTAAAGGCAGGTGGCTGACCCTAATGGGGAAGAGGTGCCAGGGCTGAGGATGTCAGAGAAATGGCTTCCTAATGAAGTGGCATGAGAGTGTGTGACATTTGGGGAGAGTCTGCATAGCAATAAAGCACAGAGCCTGCGTGGAACAGTTGTGAGATAGGCAAGGGAAAGGAGCCAGACCATACGACTTTGTCCACTTGGCTAAGAAAGTTGGGTTTCATATTGAATGCCAAAGGTAATTCTTAAAGAATGGAGATGGGCTTTGGCCAGTGTGACTCAGTTGGTTGAGTGTCAGCCTGTAAACCAAAAGGCCACAGGTTTGATTCCTGGTCAGGGCACCTGCCTGGGTTGCGGGTTTGGTCATGATCTGGGCATGTGCAAGAGGCAACC
Source organism: Glossophaga mutica (assembly GCA_039655065.1). NCBI lineage: Eukaryota > Metazoa > Chordata > Mammalia > Chiroptera > Phyllostomidae > Glossophaga > Glossophaga mutica. Next base: position 108,172,146 of record CM077309.1, on the reverse strand, counting down.
AATCAATGTTTCTCGCTCACATCAGTGTTTCTGTTGTTCCTTCTTTCTCCCCCTTCCCCTCTCTCTAAAAGCAGATTTTAAAAAAAGAGACGAGCTGTATTGTGAAGTCAGAGGTGGCAATAATCTGAGGGAGAAATGGCCAGGGCTTGTTCGTGGGGGAAGAGTGCAGGGGCAGATGTGACAGCTATTAAGAAAGTCCTCTGGAAGGATTGGGAAATGCAGTCAACATTGGGTAGGGAAGAAAGAGCCTTAGCGTCTGGCTTGAGCAATAAGGTAACAATGAAAAATAAAAATAATTTAAAAAGTAGGAAAATTGGCGGGGTTTTGAAGGAAGATGCTGTTGGGTTTTGAGATGTTGAATCTGAAGTCCGTGTTGGACAGGCAGGTGGACGGACTCCAGTGAGCAATTGTGCATGCCGGTCTGAAACTCAGAAAGGAGCATTGAACTTGAAGGCATCACCCAAGAAATAATAGTTAAGATTCCCAGGAAAAATGTATTGAATGAAGAAGAAAAGTGATCTCAGAGCAGGGCTCCCTTTGTGAAATTTTTGTTTGGAAACACAGAATCGAAGTGTGTATTGAAGATTTAGGATTCAGAAAATTCAGTGACTCATGTGAAACAAAGTGGTCCTTCTAGCAAACTGGTAATTAACCTGCCCACGGAACTGTCTTCCTGGCTTTGCCATAGTCTCTTTAGTCTGTGGGTGAAGCTGCTGGGAGGTGGTGTGGTCTGAGCAAAGGAGGAGCACTTCAGAGATGGAGCAACCTGAGTGCGGTCACACTCCAATGAGTGAGCTTCTCACAGCCAACCCTGACCAGCTTCAGGGATGGCGCAGGGACAGCAAGCTCTCAGGAGATGGCAGGGGTCTGGAGCCTCAGCCCAGCACCTGCCACCTGGTGAGCCTCGCAGAACAGGAGCGCCTACCCCTCCCTTTGAATGGGGGATGGAAATGCCTCTGCAGCTTCCACAGAGTTGGCTGGGTAGCTGTCAGTTTATTTTAAAATCCTGTGAAATTGACCTTTTGGTGTCACATATGACAGACCTTTCATTTAGATTCTTGATTTTGACAGGTGCTAGCTAATCTTCAATCTGAAAGAGAGAGTCACTACTTTGTAAAGCCAGATTTTATTCAGTTACCTCCATAGGAAGTTTGCTCAGTCGAAAAAGGAATTCTTTTTTTCAAATTGACTAGTGCAAGAGAAAGCCTGTAACTTCAACTTCCCCCCAATGTGTTTAAGTTGCAGCCCCCAGAGACTTCTCCTGTTTCGTTGCAGCTACAATGGAGCCTCTATCTGGGCTCAGTTCAGTTCAGTAACTTAACGACATTTCTAAGGAAAGCTTTCTAGATCCTGGGTCCTTCTTGCTGCTAATTGTGGGCTACTCCTTTGTAAAGCAGGTGGAGGGCCAGGCAGGAGGAGAGGATGCTATTGTTGATCAACATTATTTTGTAAATTCCTTTGCCCCTTCAAAAGTAATTGACTAAAAATTATCTTCCAGTATTGGCACTTTGTCAGAAAGTTAAAGGGAGCTCTTATGTCTGAGATGTCATCCATTTCAATTGGTGGGAATTGTTTGTCTTAAACACGTGTTAGTGCTGTCCTACTGGACTTGTAACTACGATGTTTCTACTAAGCAAAAAAATGGGGAGCTTGGAAAATTAACAGTTGAAATGTCCTGTTTAGCATGTGTCTAGTAAGAATATGTAGAGGTGTAGTGAAATAAGAATATTTTCTCTTTTAAAGTAATCTTTATAGCATTTATTTTAAAATAGAAGGGAAGTTATTTAAATTATAGACAGCAAAGATGAATAATTTGTTCTACTTACAATCACATACCTATGCAAATGGGTCAGAAGCAGAAGTCACTCCTCATAACTGGCCAAGGCCTTATGGAAATTGATAAGGGCTTTCCCCCAAACCAAGAAAAATTTGAAACTTTCTATTTAAATTGAGATAATTAAACAGAGGAAGTTTTTAAAACTGTTTTTAGAGATGATCCTAAACAAGACGATGATCCTCTTCTCCAGGAGCATAAAATAAGCCCAACCTAAATAGGAGTCCTCAGAACGGGGAGGACGACGCAGCGACTGCCCCTGAAGGGTTAACAGCAGTGGAGGGCGGGGGGCGGGCTTCAGAGAAGAGTTGCAAGCAGAAGATATATCATGAATAAGGCTCAAAGGTCTAAGGGGTTAAAAAAAATCATCTATGGAAAATGTCATGTAGCCCAAGGCGATAACTGAATGTCATCAACACATCCAAGTATGTGGATCACTGGTCATTCACTGAAACATTTACTGAGCAAGGGCCCTGCTGTGCACCCAGGGGTCTTTGAGACACTTCACATGGAGATGTAAGGAGCATGGATAATTGTTGCCCTAATGAAGTTAACAGTCCAAAGAGGCATTGGAAACTGTCAGCCTCTGCTCAGTTAAAAGAAATATGAAGCATGCATAAAATAGAATAGTATACAGCAATTTAAAAGATAATATAGATAATTGATATAAAAATATCTTTATTACATATTAAGCGGAGGGGAAAGTAGCTACAAAACACGTGTCTGGTTGTTACCTGCCCTCGTGGTGTGTATCCCCTACTGAAATGGACAATTAAGTGAGTTAATAAGAGGATAGGAAGGATGATAGAAGAGTGTTTACAGTGGTTACTGCTGAGGGGTGCAATTGGAGTATATTTCTTTATGTATTTTTCTGTCTTGCATGAATTTTCTACATGAGTATGTATCATTTTATAATCAGACAAAATAAATTTATTTTTATAAAACTAGTATTTAACACTTCAGTGACATAATGCAGTAACATTGTCAGTTAACTTTTGATTGGGTCATCAATTCTTTCATAACTAAATTCTGGCTATAAGATTAACTGGAAGATTTCATTCAGTATCATCTACGTACTTGGCCTACATAGAAAATAAATAGGCAGAAAGTAGAATCCTATTTAGAAAATAAACAGGGAGAAAAAGACACATGAAGAGTTCTCTCTTCCTTCACAGAGTTTATTATCTGGTGGGATATACAAAAGGCATTTATATGTCTTCATTTCTTTACCCACAAATGTAGAGTTTTTGGGAGGATTGGAAATAACATTGAATGTACCTGGCACTGTGCCTGACACCTAGCAGGTTCTCGATATCTGTCGCTGTTATTTAGAAAGTAGGTCACAGGCATACACCAGGGCCTGAAAAGAAACCAATATAAGTACAGCAGAGGGCATTGCCTTGACAGGGGAGGAAGGAGACAGAAGGCATTCCAGCCAGCAAGAGACAAACTGTCATCTTATGAAAGAGGGAAGCGGAGGCCAGGCAGATTGAGACCAGCCTCACAGATACATGCCATTTACAATGGGATGTGCAGGACAGACAGACAGGCATGGCCCAAGATAGGCAAGATTAAGGCTTATAATAGAGGCCCTTGAATGCTTAATGGCATTGGGATATATTAAGTCTTTCCGATTTAATTTTCCTAAAGCATCTGGTTCAAAGGCAGAGATAGACAGAAACAGAAGTGATATGTATTACCAGCCCCCAAGAAACTTACACTCCAGATGCTGGAAATTGTATTTCCTGGTAGAGAAATCCTCTATGAGAAAAATGTATCTAAATCAGTGATGCACAGGACAGGTGGAAAGGAGAACTAGACACGTGATGAATTCCATTTTCCATTCCCATAGCTTTGTAAGAAAACCAGTTCCTTCCCCAAGAGAAATTACAGTGACACTCACCTGTAATCTCTCTCTAGCTCTTCTCCATGTTTATAAAGCCTTACTGGAAATATCTGTATCTCATTTATTTTCATGTGTTGGGTGCCTGGTATGTAAGTGGGTGGCCAGTTTTTAGTTGAACGCATGACAAATGAATGAAAGAATACAGAATATGTGTCCTATATATTTTCTGGAGGCATTTCCATAGTTAATACTACACAGCATCTGGCAGAAGTAACACCATTAAGTGTGGTTGGTAGGGTATGCGAAAGTCTCGCACAAGATGGACAGCAGTTTGAACATTTCACCTAAAGTGTCATATGGTGTGCTTGAGTGTGGTATTGTTATGTTACAGAATTACATGTTTATGATTTTGTAATAAAAGATTTTTATGTAATAAAAAGGGGTGTTATTTGTGCTGGGCCCTGTATATATAATAAATACATAAGGCATGTCTGTGGCACATAATATAGCATTTTCCTGAATAATAGGTAACCAAAACATGATTATTTGTTGCCTTAAAATTAAATCATGGGAAAAGAGGTAGTTTTCTAGTGAGTGAGAATGTGAGTATGGACAAACTTTTTCCTTAGTTTTCCTTGCTGGTACCCCTCTTCCTCCCCCTCCCCTCTTGACACCCAGTAGCTGGGGCCACACCACCACTCCTGTGCTGGAGGAAATTTATCTGACAGAAGAGTTCACACCAAAGTTATAGAGCTTAACTACTGTCTTGTTACCTGAAGTCTTTGTCCTATAAAAGACGATTCAAAAGGAATGATTTCAGGGGCTGGAATTTCAAACCCACTGACACTTGGAAAAGAAGGAAACTTTTAAAGTACGGAAGTGGCCCCCTTGGAGGTCCTCTCTGCCCCATGAGGGGCAGACAGTGAGGGGAGGTGATGATGGAACCTTCCTGCAGCTCAAGGGGGACCTTTTTTAAGTGCCGATGTCCGGTTCTGCATACTTTTCTCTCCCAAGAAAATAATTATTATATGGCAGAGGAAATCGGCTGGGAGACTTTTATTAACTTAGTAACTAAGAATGTTATTCTGAGCCGCTCATTTCTTTTTATACAAAAGTGAGTATTTTTTAATTATTTAATATCATCCAGCTTCATGATATAAGTTAACTAAAATTGATAAACTGATCTCTTTCAAACTTCCAAATCTCACCTCCAACCCCTGCAAAAAAGAAAAGTCACTTAAAAAGCCAATTTCATTCAAATATTTCTTTAAAAGTTCTGTTGACATATGGTTTGCAGTTAAAGATGATTCAATAGACATGGAATGGTCATGAACTGGAACTTTTATTCCAAATATTTAATTTTAGACTGAAAAATTGCTCCAGAAAAAAAAACGCTCTTAAAATATCACCTATTCAAAATTATAGCTTTAGTTCATTGTTTTATATGTGATCAAAACAGCACTATTCTGTGTGAATTGAAACTTCTAGTTAAACACTTTGTGAATAAATTAGTATGTGATTCATTTTCTTCAAAAGAGCATTAAAGGAAAGGGGTTGCAGAAGAGGATGAAAGGTTTCCTGGTTTGGGTATTTTTCCATACTTCTGGAAGTTAGTTTGCAATAAAAAGAACAATTTTTATGAGACTGTGATTATTCACAGCAAGGCTAGAGTTGGTGTCACTATGAAAAATTCTCCTGTAGTAGATGTGCTCAGCAGGAATAATAGATCTAAGAGAACGGCGACAGGAGTTACAAAGAACACTCTTGCCAGTGATAAATTATGTTTGCAAAATGATGAGCAAACCCATCGAAAATTGAGAAACCACGTCAGCAGTAAATCAAAGCCTTATTCTTAAGAGTAGTTCTGACTCTACATTTATAGTATATATGTGCTGAGTTGGTTTTCTTGAAGTTCTGGATCATTTTATGTATAGTCAGCCTTTAATATTTCCTCTTAATACTTTAAGTTACATGATATAATTTAAAGTGTATATGTTGCTTTTATGATAAACTTGTATACTACAAGCTGACATACTATCAAACACTAATGCATGGTCCTGTTTTTATTAAAAGGTTTGTAACATTTTCACTGGTTCCTATACAAATTCATAAAAAAACAAATCATCTTATATTAGCTGAACCATAAATAAAGCTGGGCATTTGGGTTCAAGCCTTCATAAGAGCATGTGATAGGGGTCCAGAAAACACTGCCATAGATTGTGCTATTGCATTAAACATATCTTAAACAATAAAAATGGATCTTGCAGAATTAGGTATCAGTCATTCACTGTATATTTAACTATTTTAAAAGTAAACTATAAGTGTTCATATCATTAGATCAAATTTAATATATACCATAATTATCTATTAAAATAATCCATACGTATAGAAACACAGTACTGAACCATTTTGAATAAGCTCATTTTGTTTTAAAAGCTTATTTTCAATTCTTTCTGGCTTTCATTAGTAAGGCTTTCTTTTCTTCACCCTAGGGTTGAGAGTGTGAATAAAGACAAATATATTTAATATAATCTTGTGGTAAAGAAGGTATTCATTGTAAGAAAGAAGGAACTCCACACAGAGTGGAACTGACATGTATTTATTAACACCGCACTGCTTGCTAAGAAGGCACTATCTTCATGTAATTCCTTTGGAATTCCTTGAGCAATGCACTAAAGTGATATTACCATGACATCTTATTTTCAATGAGTACATTGGAAAAGGAATTAGTATTATTAGAGAATACTAAAATGTTTAAAAACATGTTTTCATCTTTTAATTATCATTAGTAATAAGCTTGAGCATCCTATAAAGTTTTAGTGATCTTAAATATTTACCATAACCTCATGCATGGGTGAATACATAGCTTAAGTACTTAAGTTTATCTTTGGCCTTAATATGCCATCTTCAGGTACTTTCAGTAAAGATTTTACTTTTTAAATATTTTATGGACATTCATCTAAACAGAATCATATTGAAATAGCTAATATCTTACCTTTGTTGAAACTGCTCTAATTCAAATCTTGGGTTTTGAGTACAAGCACTCAGGTCTAGCTAATATAAACATAATTCTAGCAAAATAGCTTTCTCATTTAGATAATTCCTACTGGGTATTGTAACATTAAATGTATTAAAATACTGCTTTGTAAGGAAGAAATAATAATTAAAAGCAGTGTTTGTCCCCACAAGTTGCATCTCATTACCAAATCACAAAAATAGATATTAAAGTTCCTTATCAGCTTTTGAGATTTGAAATCCCGCCCCTCATTGGCTTCTATAGTTGTATCATCCTGTTGCTGTGGAAACAGATTGGGATGTTTAAATGTTGACTGGAGATGTGTTAGTGCCGATACTATGTTGAGTAGATAGTTTAGAGCAGGAATTTAAATTTGTCCAGGTACATTTTAATTCGTCAACTTTCATTTCCCCAAATTGTCACAAGTAAGGAAGCAAATTTTAAAACCTCCCATTGTTCATCCCCTGTGCCTTAGCCATGGAGAATCTGCAAGGAAGCATTGTGGCAGGAAAGCGAGGGCCATCAGCAGGTCACAAAGTGTGCCCCTTACAGTTATGACAAGCCTGCCAGCCCAGCGCCACAGCTGAGGGGCTGCACACCGCACCCCCTGCCTTTCCACGTGGCTGTGTGGCAGGCTTGCAGCTAGTCGTGATGGTGGGTACCAGGGCACAGCCTCGCAAAAGCTCTCTATTACGTTTGTTTAGGAGTCAGGGCTGTGGCACACCCTCAGAAAGCACGTTGTGATAATGATATTACACATCAGTAAGTGTAAACACACAAGGCATTGACTAAAGAGTCTCTGCTTTGCAGAGAGAAATCTGCAAATAAAAATGTGGTTTCTGCAAATATACTAACTCATGGCAGAATTTCTTAGCCACAGAGACCGACGTATGGAATCTAATTGTCAGTGAATTCAAAGCAGGATTCTTCACCTCTTTCCCATCAATGGCTTATTTCTTGACCACCTCTTCTCCCTACACAGAATTTCTGGATCATGAGAATCTCTAGGCATGACCCATTTTACCTTATTTTTTCCAAAGAAGTTAGAAAAATATCTAGGGAATCAGGAGTTATTTCCAAAAGCTGCTTTGGAAATCGCTCCCTTCAAACATCTGTCACTCAGACCCTGGTCACCCTGTGATGCCATCTGTACAATTTAGATTTTTTTGCAAGAAAGACAGAAGTAGTGTGGGCAGATCCACAGGGGGATGTCTCCCCCTGGCCTTTTCCTTTTTGAAGCATTGCTGATCACTTGTCAAAGCTTTCGGGCAGTTGCTGTGTTTGTAATGTACTAGAAATACTCCTGCGTTCTGTCTAATTAACCACTTTTTGGTTTAGAAATAAAAGGAAAAATTCTTTCTACTAACTTGTAGATGTCTAACGTACCAAGCACATGTCTATATTGTTCAGTGGGGAGCTCAGAGCAGGGGATACAATTGCTTGATGACAGACAGGAGGGGACAGAGCCCAATCATGGTTTCCTCCACCCTGGCCAGCTCCAGCTGGTCTCAGCAGACACACTGCTGTTGAGACACAATGATACACCTCATTCTCTAGCTACCTTTTTTTCCTTCCATTTTTACTTTGTAAAAGAAGGTATTGAAACAATTAGTTGGCAGAATGGTGTTAACTTTCTCCTGGTAAATTTGGAAAATGGAACAAATATAGCCTTGATCAGCAGAATTTGGGCTTGTATAATTCAACATCTCCCAAGGCATGTTTGTAACGTTTTCATATTGTTCCATTTTATAACATGCAGCCGACCTCAAAGTCTTCTTAGAGCCTTCAAGTTTGCTTGGAGGTTATGTTTCTGGTGTCATGTTCAGAGGCACAGCGCCTCGACGTGCCGGCTGTTACGTCACTGTGCTTGGCACAGAAAGTAAGACCCATTGTGACTGTCTTAATTCTTTTTATTAATTTTCCTAAACTAACGTGAATGGTAGGGTGTATTTTTACATAATTATGGCACAAGTGAACATCTTGGGGGAAAAGTACAACCACTACGGTATCAAAGCAGAATAAATATTTGCAGAAAAATTCAGCCATAACTTAATATTTTGCATATGAGCCCTGTACAAAATTGAAGTTATTCCTGGGGTTTGGTCCAAAAGGGCATGTCTGTGGCCTGGTCCTGGAAGGCCAGAGATGATGATGGATCAGAAAAAGGTCAGTGTGAGTTGCTGTGCCAAGAACACTGACAGACAGGACCAAAAAGGCGGAATAACAGTGCATCCAGAGTTCTGAAAGCGAGCGTGCCTTTGCTCCATGGCTGGGAGATCGTAGCCAGTGTGGCTTTCTTCCTGCTCCCAGCACCAGAGCTGACGTTCACTGCTTCGCGTGTTGGCCGTTTCCCCGCTGCCGTCCACACGGGCATTTTCAAGCCCAGCCCCATGAGTGCTTAGATGTCTGGAATGAGGGCCAGCAGTAACCAAAGCTTGCTGACTTTATTTATTTTACTCTTCTGTGAGGCATAGGCTGTGGAATATAAAGGGTGGCCAGGCAAGGGCAAGCCCCGATGGATTGGTTTGTGGTGTTTATCGGAATGATGATTGTAGGAGTCTGTCACGTAGAGCAGAGGTTTGAACGTAGCACCTTAGGGCTCAACACTGCGCCTCTCTGCCATAATGGTGCCAAATCCCTGTTGCTGGGCCTCAAACCTCCTGTTTGGGACCCGCTGTGTCAAAGCCACATGAACACCTGTACTCTCACCACCTGCAATTGCTCTCTGTACCCTCCGCCCCTGACAAGGACACCATTGCCACAATGGCGCTCCCTCCAAAGTGCCAGTCACTTAAGGAGGAAGGGTTGGGGCTTCCTCCGCTGAACACCAGGCTGGGGGAGGGGTCATGGTTACAAATGCTGGGCACGGGCAGGAGTGGAGCAGACAAAGGGGAGGATATGTGTGGGAGCTGGAGTGCCCTAAGCTCAAAACAACTGAAGAGCCGTAAAGGACCCAGGTCATGGCCGCCGCATGGCGTGGGGCCGCTCTCCGCTCCATGTGAGATTGAGGGAGCCTGGGAAGAAACAGTGAATTGGGGGTCAGAGAGCCAGTGTCTCAGCGCTTACCTTACCTTACTTAACTTCTCTGCATCTTCATTTTTCTTATCTGTAAAATGAGTTATAATGTTAAAGACTGTTGTTTTCATTGCTAACATGTCACACAAAAAAATAGGTCTCTGTGTGAAAAAATAGAAGTGTGCAGAAACCCCACAGAAGTGTACCAAATGAATCTGAATTATCAAGAGATACAAAGTGTCAGGTGGTGTGTCCCTGGTGCTTTAGGACTTTGGAAAGGGCAGGGCCCGGCCTCAGGGCCTCAGGGAATGCGTTAGCACTATCTGTTGTGAACTTTTCCTACAAAGGTCATCACAACCCTGCCCAGCCCTTCTAAGGTCTGGTTGTGCTATGTGGCTATGTGTGAAGATTGGCTAAATAACAACATCAAGTATATATTCCTCTACTGCTGACTCGATACAGAACCTATAAGCAAAAAATGTCACCCATGTTGACACCCCTTTGGAAGGCCCTTAACAAAAAAAACAAAAAACATTTCCCCCATCCTTGATCCCTATCCAGCTTCTGGACTAGCTTTCATATCTGTAATGTGGAGGGTAAAGGAGACTGTCTTCGAGAGCCTTCCCTCTCAGCTGGCTCTCCGGGGCCACGAACTCCAGAGCTCCTCCACATCTCTCTGTCCCGGGGTGTATTTTTGCTGAGTGTAATGCGCACCCATCGGTTTTAGTACTGCCCTTGTATAACGTGCATCCTTATTTTCCCCTCAAAATTTTTGCGGAAAAGCATGCATTATACACAGCAAAATACAGTATTCCCCAGCCAGGAGGACAGCTTCCTCCGTGAGAGCCACCTCCCTCACCCCCACCCCACGGCCATCAAATGTAGAGTCTGGCTTTGACAGTCTGGGACCACAGAGCTGTCTTTGTTTCTGTTACCGCAGCTTCAGTAATAGCAGTCCGCCGTTTCTCTCTTTATTCGATTATTTTCATCACAAAAGCAACAAGAATCAGTGAGGGGCCTTGCTGTTCCTCCCTGATCTAGCAAAACATAATTTCAGTTTTTTAGACCTCTGCCACCCTCTTGGACCAATAAAGCCAGCCATTCAGCAGAAGGATGTTCCTTTGGTCCCAGGGAGGTTCTGCAGCTGTTACCACAACTGTAATTTATCATGGCGTTGTAAATGTCTTTTCTGCTAAACTATAAGTGCCCTGAGGGCAGGGACTCATAACTTAATGAAACTTCCAAAGCCAACTCCTACTGTTACCTGCCAGCCTGCTTAACCCTTGCCTCCTGAACCACCTCTTTCCCCCTCCCGCCTGCCCCTCCTCCAGCACCAGAGGCCCCCTGCTGCAGATCCTTTGCACTTGTTCATTTTTTGACCAGCAAGGCTCTTTCCCCAGACACCTGCACAGCATTGCATATTTCCCTTGCCTGCTGTATTTTTTCTCCTTAGATGTTAACACCATCTAACATATTGCACATTTTGCATATTTTCCTGGTTTTGGAGTGTCTGCCATATTCCGAAATTGGAAGGATTTTGTCTATTAAATGGTACGTCCTTAGCATCTAGAACAACACCTAGAATATAGTAGACCCTTAATAAAATAATTGGATACATGAATAAATGACCACCTTTCTAAGCTAAAGCACCCATTAGCCATCTGGGATGAATGTTGACTGCAGAGTCTACCAGGAGCCCAAGGAATTGCCACTTTTGGCCCAAGTGATGCTCCAGGCCAGACACTCAAACATGTTAGGGGTCCCTTGGGCATCTCAAACCTCAGCAGGACAGTTAACACAAAATGTGCTAAACTGGCCACACTGGCATGGTGGCCCCCACACACGGGAACGCTCTCCTAAGGCTCCGGTTCAGTGATGGCTTGAGCTCCTGAAAACCTTATCATGAAATTTTTGGAAGTTTATTTCAAAAGTGCATTTTCAGCACATTCAGTCTTTGGGGAATAGAGACTTATTTTCCCTTGGAATTCTGTTATGTTCTGCCCTCCGTTTATTAAGCACCAAAGCAGGGTGTTAGGGATATGTTTTGGCACCTGAAAATATGGGAAGCTTCCATTCTTGTCCTCTGGGTCTGTGGATTCTTCCAAAGGAGCTTAGAGCTCCATTGTTGTTGTTTCAATGGGCCAAGCCCCTTCTGCTCCCCTCCCTCAGCTATTTGATGTTTGGATTTAAAACAGATTTGGCAACTAAAAACAACCAAGTCCAGAAAGCAAAAACAAAAACCTAAAATTAGGCCCTTAGGAAGACAAGAGATACACAAGATGCCTTCTGCAGAGTGGAAGGCAGGGAGCTCCATCCCACGGAGGAGACAGGTTTTCAGGATGTCGGAATGTGCGGGCCTGAGGTTTCTAGCCTGAGAGAGAATACACCCAGCACAGTTCACGCATCATGCAGCTCTGCTGGGCAATGTTTCAGTCTGTTGAAACTCTCCTTTTTTTTTTTTTTTTTTTTTTTTTTTTTTTTTTTGGAGGAATTAAACTTTTTAGTAGGTGAGCATCAGGCTAGTAATATATTATAGTTCCTTATTAAAATTTTCCAAAAACCATACACACAGCTTATTTCTCAAAAGAGCTATACCATTATTTGCAAACTCATACAAACTTATAGGTAATGAATCTTCAACATGTAACTTTTTATCCATTCAAAATTTGTGCAGTATGGTATTTTTTCTGTTGTTAAGTGAAATGAGCAACAATTGCAAAATTGCATTTGACACAGACATTTTAATGTTTTTTTTTTTTTTTAATTCCTAAGGTGCTAATTAGGCCTTTTAAAAATACTCTTGATTTTTGCATCTATTGTCATTAAAAATCGCTCTCCAAAACTTCTCCTGATAAAGAAGGGGATTTCCTTGTTGCCAACACACCAAACCTTGCTTTAATCAAATCAAATGAGTTTGGTATCTGTAGGTAAAAGCTTAAAGCTACTGACACTTAATCAGGACTAACCAACACACTGAACAATACATCCAGTGGGGCCTCAGGCTGGGGACACAAGGTCTCCCGTCCAGCCTGCAGGAGAAAGCAAACACAGGATGTGGGAGGACAATAGCAACAATGGAGTCATTAACGGTCATTATTAGATAACTGACTTCTCTGTTAGTAATGGGGATTTACACGGCTTTAGTTTAAGAAAAGCCTCTTAACACCCTACATTTCCAAAGAATTCTCCCCAGGCCTAGAGTCAACCTAGGAACTTTAGGTCAACTTTGATTCCTTGAAATGAATTCTTTTTAACATATCTTTTCCTCTTGCAGTCCCTCAACTTCCTGCTGCTCTGTTCTCTCTCCCGAGAGAGAAAAGTCACTATGGCTTTTGTTTGTTTTGTTTGTTTGCTTTGAGAGGCTTTTGAGGTACACTTTTTTTGTACATTAACTAGGCACCCTTAAAAGAGTTATTTACTCACAACATAAAAAATTGTATTTTTGACTAATTAAATGGTAGAAATTCCTACTCATGATTTAGAAACTCTTTAAAGCCAGGATAAGTACATTGCGGAAAACAACAACTATAACTAGCATTCATCTTCTCGATTAAACGAATAACTCTGAGAAATTCCCAAACATGTTTTCCAAGAATGACCTGTTCCTCAAATGTGAAACTGGCCTTCCACATATAAGGCCTCCTGGACTGGCTTTTCCTTTTTTCTTATCTGAGGTTATAGATCTCGGGAGAGCAGGGGAGGGTTACAAGGTCAAAGTCTTTTCCTCCCTAGAACTTGCTGCTTGCTGGGAGCGGGTTGCCTGGAAAATAGATGCTTTAGAGAAGAGGTTGGGGTCAGGGTTTTAATTCTGTTAAGCAACAGCTGGTTTGAGTTTCTTTCCACTTCTATCTTCTGCTCCCTTCCTCACAAATCCATGGAGAGCAAAGAATTTGTTCAGAAGGAACCGGCAACATAAAAATACACCTTTTGTTACTGGGGTGCTGTGTGTATGTCATCTTTACTGCCAATTGAATGCTAAACACTGGATTTTATAAAATGAACTATACAGGAAATATGACCAGACCTTTAATCAGAAGACCCTTTTAAAATGTAGGACAGTGTACCTGGAAAATTCTTCTAATAATATTTTTGAAACTAAAACTTTGAAGGGAAGTAAGTAGGGTATTTGGAGCCTGGCTGCAGAGAGAAGAATCATGACTGAAATATTAAAGCATGCCAAGTATGTGTTACTTTTTTCTGGGCTGGAGACCTTGTCCGTCTCCAAATTAGTGTGCTTTCATTAGTTCAACAAATGTTCGTTGGATTCTGCTTTGCTGAGTTGTATGAGATCGGTTCTTTCCACAGTCACGCATGCTAGGGGCTTGGCGCACAGTGGGAAGATATGAGGTGCTCATATGCCGACAGGTGCACGAATCTGAACTTGGGCCAGTACAGCGTTAGCCCACAATGACAGCCTCCTCTCCTAAACAACATGTACACATGGTTTGGGATTTAAAAATCAGGTCTGTTCAAATAACATTATTCTACACTAAACTCATAAACCCAGTGCTTAAAATGAGTATATAATAATAGTGAACCAGTAAAAAATAAATAAATAAAAAGCACGGCATGGTTTGTTTTTATTTGAAGTCTCCCATGCCTTCTCCTCCTATACATGCAAGCGCATGCACTCACAGAGAGAGAAAGAATAAATCTCACATCTCTCAAATCAATGGCAAACCAGTAACAGATTTTTTTTTGTCTGGGCTCTTCAGCACACTGGCCTCAGGCTGTGTTGGTGTGTGGCTCGACAGCAATCAGAGGTCATAATTTCATTGGCAGTTAGCATCAGGTTTAATTTTTCTAGCATGTTACATTTACCAAAATGTCTGGTTTCAGTTATGTGTGGGCATTGACTGAATCAGCTCTGAGCAGCATGATGTCTTCAGGTACCTGAGGTTTATGGAACACATATGCTAATTGTTTTCAATCACTTTCCTTTCTAAACACAAAAATCTGTTTTCTGAAGCTGAATAACAGTAGTCTTTAATGACATTACTGGTTTCTTATATTAAAAGAGGACCTGAAGTAAGTAAAAATGTCAATTTAACAAGACTGCCACCTACTGATTGACATAGTTGGAAAACAGTCCAATTAAAGTTGCGGGGGTTTTTAAGTCTGTGGTTTTTAAAAAAAAAAATGTAAATGCTTTTTGAAAAATGACATGTAGCATTTTGATTGCATTTTAGGAATGTGACCAAGTTCATATAGATGATGTCTCTTCAGATGATAATGGTCAAGACCTCAGGTGAGCCCATAGGAATGTGAAGAGATTGACTCCATTTTACGGTATAATTGCTCAGCTAATTAAGATGAACTTTCTTTGGTTAACTTTGGGCTTTTCTTGCGTCTAAATAGCACATATAACTTTGGAACAGATGGCTTTCCCGCTGCAGCCACCAGCGCTAATTTGTGCTTGGCAACCGGTGTGCGCGGCGGTGTAGACTGGATGAGAAAGTTGGCTTTCCGCTACAGACGAGTAAAAGAGATCTACAATACCTACAAAAACAACGTTGGAGGCAAGTGACTGTCACCAGTACCTCACTGGGTTAGTTCAGACAGTCTAGATAAAATTCTCAAAGTTCCACACACTTTTGTGTCATACTTTTTTTTTTTTTTTTTTTGGATAGAATAACTATTTTTAGAGCAGTTTTGTCTGACCAGCTGTGATTTAGTGAGGGGAAGATTAGATGAGAGCCAGCTGCCTGGGCACGTCTGGCCTAGTCCTGGCTCTGTAACTTACCAGTAGGCATGTGACCTGGAGGAAATCTCTTGACCTCTCTGACATTCAGTTGCCCTTCCAATGAAGTGGGGGTAGCAGCCCTTTCTCAAATGACTTGCGATGGCTTATAAAAAGCTCCTTCTACTGAGTAGATGTTTGTGTGAGGTTGAATATTTTCATTTGTGGTTTTTAGCCCAAAAGGGACTACATTAGCTTACTAATGAAAATTTAGGGAAGGTGTTTGCTTCCAGCATGGCTAAATCCAGGTGTTCGCATCATGCCAGCAGAGACCTCTTGCCCAGTTTTTCCTTTAGAAGTCATTCTAGGTCCATCCCTCCCCAAAAGTGGCGAAGATGACCACTGGTATGTCCAGGTTTCTAAGCAGCCAGTTTAGTGCCTCCATTTGGGTGGAGAAATATCTTTCCCAGTGGATTCAGCAACAGTTCCAAGACTGACCTTCACTGGCCAAGCAACCATGGTCATCCTCCCCACCTGGGAGCCAGAGGGTAGGGTGGCTCTGTCCAAACTACATGATTGGAGAAATGGGTGTCACTAGGCCCCCCCAAAAAGAGATGGCTTCTGTAATCAAAGGAAAAGATGTTAGGAACACAAACTCAGTACATGCTTCCTATAGTACTAAATATTTGTCAAGCGATGCTAATATGTGGAGTTATTTGATATACTATAATACTTGAGGGTTATAGTAGTAGCAGCATTAAGCGTTTATTGTTTATAACGTTGAGTAGACACATTGTGAAGGAAGTAGATTCATGTGCTTTTCAATCCACAGGTCTGCTTGGTCCGGCCAAGAGGGAGGCCTGGCTGCAGCTGAGGGCTGAGATCGAAGCCCTGACGGACTCCTGGCTGACACTGGCCCTCAAAGCTCTCACACTCATTCACTCCCGGTAAGCGCTCCCCAAGACACTTTGGGGTGCCTTTGCTGAAGAAAGGAGCTGTGCTCGTGCTGATTCATTCTGGAGATTTGTTTTCCAAGTCTTTTTACTTTCTCTCTGTTCTCATAGGACGAACTGTGTGAATATTTTAGTAACTACGACTCAGCTTATCCCAGCATTGGCGAAAGTCCTGCTGTATGGATTAGGAATTGTGTTTCCAATAGAAAATATTTACAGTGCAACTAAAATAGGTGAGCTGCTTTTGTTTTAAAATTGACTCTTCTCCTTCAGGCTAATAAAAATGAAAGGTATTAAATGAGACTTTTGTTCTGAATGCTAGATGCCAGAAAACTAGAAAAATAATTTAACTAATTTTGTTGTCAAAATTGAAGAGACATGAAGAGAAATACACTGTAAATCCTAATCCATGTAGTTTTATTCAGAAAATTTCACTTTACTGGCTAACATTAAGACCTGTACATTTTGGCTATAGTCAATTTAGCATCATTTCTGGATTATCTTATTTTTTTAGGCATCAACAAAAATATCTCATAAGCTAAAACAAATAGTAGTATAGAGATATACAAAGTAGAAATGAAACAACTCTACAGCTTTATTATTGCTGGAACTATATTTTGCTTTTTTTTTTTTTATTTAATCTTTATTATATTTTTCCATTACCATTCAGTCCCCTTATTACACCCCTTGTTTTATTTTAATTCAACATGTGTAAAGCATTGAATTCTCCTTTTTGTTATGAGGATACAATAAAATTAAGTTTTTGCAAAAAAAGAACCATAGTTGGAAAAAAGACTAATTGCAATTTAGTTGGATTACAAACCAAGACAGAATAAAAGTGGGATTAAAAACAGATATGGCTCTTGTTCTTAGAGAATTCCATATCCAACAGGGAAGGCAGAGAGCTGAATAACCGTAATACAATGATAAAAAATATGTAAATAAGCATTTATCAAGTATTTATTAGAAGCTTAGACTTGTACTAAGCATTTTCCATGTTAAAATCAATCTCCAAAACCTTTCCATTTTATAAATGAGGAAACCGAAGCTTAGACACTTCAGTAAATTGTTCAAGTTAATAGCCAGTAAAGATAAGGGACAAACTAGATCTCTAAGTCCCAGGTCTAAACACCTTTCCACACCCTAGGGGGTCTGTGCCACCCAGTGCCTGAACCCTGAACGTGCACTTCATGGAGGAAGCACTCGCTGCCACTCAGGAGGAGGCAGAGGGCAAATGTCAGTGAAAACTAAAGGGAAGAAATGACATCTGAGCTGGGTATGGAAGGGTGAATACAAGTTTACTAGGCAGACGGGCTTGTGAGAACAGAGAGACAGAGAAGTTAATAAAACATGTTCGCTTCTAAGGGACTTGTGAGTGGCCCTGGGTGACCAATGAAAAGCTGAGGCTGGGAAGGGCGACTTGGGTGTAGTGATAAGTGGCCTTCTTTGTACGTCACCCTGATGAGATGAATGTTATTTCGGTGAGTCCTGGGGAAGGGGGAGAAGGACCCTGGTAGGAGGGGAAAAGGTGGTTTATAGCTGCTCACCTCTAAAGAAAAGGGGACAAAAATGGAATCCCTGTACATCTAACTCTCCTTATGACTACACTTTCACACCTCTCCTTCAAAGAACTTATTAATTGATGGCTAAAAAATTGCTTGTATAGTTATTTGTTCGTAGTCTGGTTTCCCTGCTAGATAGTTGAATGTCTGCCTCACTCATCAGTGTAGCTTTAGTGCCCAGCACATAGTAGGCACTCAGTAAGTGTTCGTTGAATAAAATGTATGAATAAATGGTTGTTTATTTTGAAGAAGGCCGACACAGAGGTTTCTTTTAGGCAACCGAATCAGCAGGGACACTATTCACTAACGGGAAATCAGGTTTGATTGGAAACAGAAGGGTCTGACCATGTCCATGTTGAGTTTGAAGAGCCTCTGGGATATTCAGAGATAGCTCTGTGAAATTGGAAATAGTTGGAGCTGGAGAATGATCAATGCTTTTTGAAAAGGGCCGAGAACAGAAGGCTGGAAAATTCTTATAAAAAAGAAAGGGATATGCCAAATAGAATTCCTAGTGACCCAATAAAACTAAATTTTTACATGTTCTCATGTTCCATAAGAATAGCCATCGGTTTACATTGTCAGGTGTTTATCCTCCTTATATCAATAAATAGGGGTTATATTGTATTTTGTAAACAGGAGTCAAAGGTAAAAGGTTGGTCAGCACAGAAAAGGCAAAACAGATTCCTAAGAAGTGCATGGGACAGAAGGGGCATTGCCTTACTCCCCAGAAGGAAGGAACAAGTAGTGGACTACACGTCATGAATGGTGAACCTTAATCCCAAATAATTTGAAAATGTTAGGGTGATTGATAGGAAGTTATAATTACAACGGAGAAAGTATTTTTAATGGGCATTTTGTTTGCAGTGTTGGACTTTTACTTTTTTCAGCACAGAACAAAAATTAGAATTAAAGAATATGTGGTGGGAGAAATCATCTCAAAACCCAAGTGTTAGGGGTCACTCTTCTATGATATTTTTAACAAGAAAAGTAGAGATAGGAATCCCTCTAGTTAGTGCTAAGTTTGCCATGAAATGAGATATGATGTGAGGGTTGATGCAGAAAGCCTAGACATTTTCCTTGTCAGCCGATGGCGGAGGCGTAGGAGGAGATATCTCAGGGAGCAGAGCTGAGATGTTCTTCCAGACAAAAGGCATTGATCAAAATGAGGACTTCAGCTAAGACCTCAAATTAACTTCTAAGAGTCAATTTTTTCATCTTATTGTGCAAAATGTCTACACGACCCAAAATTCACAGTGGAGCCTATAGGAGATAGATAGCATGTAGGGGAGAACTGTTTTGTTCACCGTAGCTTCACCTTTAAAAAACCATTGAGTTTACCTGTTTTCCATGAAAAAGACACTTAAAAAAAAATAAAAAAGCCTGTTAATGTTTCCTTCTGAGGAGGAAAAGATAGCACCATGGCATTCAAACTTTGGGTTGTATATTTTCACAATGAAAACTGTACTTTGTGTCAGTTTCTTAAAGTGATTTAACATTTCACAGTTTAGTGGGCAACTAAAGCAGCACTGAAATGACATCCTTTGAATAAGGCTGCCCCTGTTTCATTCTGTCAGATGCAAACTAGAGATTTTAGTGCAAAATACAAATATAAAGCAGACATTTGTTTAAGCAAACAAGCAATTTGTTCGTGTGTATATCTGATCCTTATTTGAAAGAGATGCAGGCCCTGCTCAGCCATTCCCATTTGAAAACTATAAACTGTCCCATTGTCCATTAAAATGACCCCATTGGCAGCCCAGGACTTGGAGCACCGACCTCTTCTCTAAGCAGCAACAATGGCTGCATTAAGAGCAGGGGGCGCTGCCAGCGTAGCCATAGCTGCCACAAAGGCCCAAATTGAGTCCTGACATGGGAAGGATAATAGATAGATAAAGGTATTCTGTTACCTTTACCTGTTTCTTCTCTAGGAAAGGGCTTTATTGACCATTAGATGTCTGGGTAAGGCAAGCATGAGCTCCCTGAAGTGCCCCATTACCTGACATTTATTTCAGAAACAGGTTTATGAGAATATTTCAGGCAAACACATTAGGCTTTGGGGTCTTTAATTCAAATGAAACCCCAACTTAGACACGGGGGGATGAACTCATTCCCGTGTCTGATTTCTACATTGTTTTCATCCTTCTCAATGATAGCCTTTGGATCAGATGTGATTTTCAGAGTTTGTTGTATCATGAAACATTTTTAAAATCAAGTGAAACTTTGTTGCCAGAATTATGTGCCTTTGTTTAGTCCTAGCTTGTAGGAAAAATAAAGTAGTACTGCAAAAGAGTACTTTTTCCCTCAGATGCCGTACTGTGATTGACTAAACCTGCTTTGTAATAGACGAGTCCTTGGGAAAAGAGTACTAAAACGGTCAATTTCAAGGGATGGGACACCACATAGGTAATTCATTTACAATTTTTAATTTATTGTGCTCTTCCACGTGCTACCCAAATGGCATGTCAAAACTCTCCTCTCGTTTGCACAAGTAGGTGAGAGTTGAATCAGAAGCATGAAGAAAGCATTTTAAATAAAAAGTTCAAGACCTATAGCACTGAGTTACCCAAACTTTACATGTTTTATGATTGACTTTTGTTTGTCAGGAAAGGAAAGCTGTTTTGAGAGGATAATTCAGAGGTTTGGAAGAAAAGTGGTGTACGTTGTTATAGGTGATGGTGTGGAAGAGGAACAAGGAGCGAAAAAGGTGAGTGCTCCCAGACGGCACCTCTCCTGCCATTTAATTTTTCCTAGTCCTCAAAACGATCATAACTGGCTCACTTACACAAGTTCTCTTCCTCTGGAACTACTTATGAATGTGCTCAGAACCATTAGCATGGAAAGGGGGCAGTGTAGATTAAATATGAAGTGGCTTTTTTTGAAGACAGGTGCGCACAAGCCCAAGATGGTTGGTCTTCATAGAACGTGGACTGTGGTTTGTTGTTTGTGAGCAGAAAAGAAGGTAGAGTGCTGAGCCACCATTCAGAATACAGCTAACACGTGGGCGTGCTCAGGCCGGCATGCCCCTTTCTGCACCCATGGCAGATATTGCTAGGTGATTAAAGCCTTGTTACCTGAGCCTGGATGCAACCTAAGAACCTTCCAAACATTGCTTTGGAAGGCTCTGCTAGGTGGCTGAGCTGGTTTGCAGAACTATTTGTGGTCATAGAATACAGGCCTTTTGACCATGAAGCCACCACCTTGCTTTTCTCGAGACTCTGGGGAAGAGAGCTTGCCTCGCAGTATGTCCATTGTACTTTTCGTTCTTCATCCCTTCAAGTGTAATTCTGTCATTTCCCTTAGCAAAAGCTTTCTCACTGGTGTATTTTAAGGGGGAGGGGACCACATCCCATAGCCTGGCCCTCAAGGTCTTCACAATCTAGGAAGAACTGACCTTTCCAGTCAGCACACTGCCCGCGCCTCTTTCATCATGGACCGTTGGCTCGGTCATCTTAGTTCTGTTCCCCGATAGAGCTTCTAGGGCTTTCGCCAGCAATTTCATCTAACTCGGTAATTTTTATCATTAAAATAAAACCCTCAGAGAGAAAATGTTAGACATACCTCTTTGTTTATTTAAAAGAACAACATTGTTCTATAAAGATCTCTTGCAGGCTTCTCTGTGCACACTGCTTTGTTCCTAAAAGACTATCTATGCAGAGAGAATGTGGGGAGGCTTCTGACCCCAGATATCTTTCCGTGACCTGTCTTTTGTGGTCAAAGTCTGCCAGGATTCCTTTTCACCATAAAATGTTTTTATTTCCCTAATGCAACATACCTCGAGTGAAAACAATTAGGCATATGTATGACTTCTTTTAAAACAAAATGTAATGGTCCCCCACACAGTGAAAGCAGTTTTCGTTTCTAGAGTAAAAGTGTCCATGTTTCGTGTCTCCACAACTAAATTTACTTTACTTTTCAGAGAGCTACTTAAAATAAATCTCTTGTAAATAAAACTAGGGGAAAAGTGGCAAGCAATCATTATTCTGCATGATGACAAAGACTTCATAAAAATGTCCATTTTAAATGTGCACAACCAAATTTGCTAAAATCCAAGATGAAACTGAGAATTTAATGCTTGATCCTAAGCTTCCTTAGGAGAAAAATAAGAGCTGCTTGTGTGTGTGTGTGTGTGTGTGTACATACATACATACATATATATACACACACATATTTTACATATATATAACATTTTAATGCAATTTTATGCTTTTAGTTTTTTAAATGAGACATGGATTACTAACACTGAGTACATGAATTTTATTATCCTAAAGTCATTCATTCATTTAGTGCTTAATGAGCACATCCTTTATGCCAGATATTTTTTAATGCAGGGGCTTTATTTGTTTTTTTACTTTTTTATTAAAATATAATTGATATGGAATATTACATGAGTTTCAAGTGTATAACATAGTAATTCAACATTTCTACACCTTATGAAATGGTCATATTGTGGTAAATCTACTATCTGTTCCCAAAGTTATCACAATACTATTCATTGTATTCCCTGTGCTGTATATTACATCACATGACTGACTTACTTTACAACTAGGAGTTTATACTTGTTTATAACTAGAAGTTTATACTTACTACTTTTCAGTTTTTCCACCCATCTCCTCTGGAATCTGTCATTTTGTTCTTTGTATCTATGAGTTAGTTTCTGTTTTGTTTTATGTATTCCTTTGTTTTTTTAGATTTTACATGTAAGTGAAATCATACAGTATCTGTGCTTTGTTTGACTTATTTCACTTAACGTGATATCCTCCACGTCCACTGTGTTGATGAAAATAGCAAGATTTTGGTTTTCTTTTTTTGTGGCCGAGTAATATTCCTCTGTGTGTGTGTACCATATTTTCTTTATCTACTCATCTATTGATGGACACTTAGGTTCTTTCCATATCTTAACCATTGTGAATAATGTTTCAATGAACACTGCGAATATCTTTCAAATTAGTATTTTTATTTTCTTTGGATAGATAACCAGCAGTAAATTGCTGGATTTTATGGTAGTTCTATTTATGGTATATTTTTTTGAGGAATCTTCAGTAACGTTGACTACCTTTTCATGTATCTGTTGGCCATTTGTGTATCTTATATGGAAAAATGTCTATTCAGGTTATCTGCCCATTTTTTAATCAGATGGGTTTATTTTTGATGTTGAGTTATATAAGTTCTTTAAATATTTTGGATATCAA
Source organism: Glossophaga mutica (assembly GCA_039655065.1). NCBI lineage: Eukaryota > Metazoa > Chordata > Mammalia > Chiroptera > Phyllostomidae > Glossophaga > Glossophaga mutica. Next base: position 108,149,051 of record CM077309.1, on the reverse strand, counting down.
CTCCTTATCAGACATATCATTTGTAGATATCTTCTCCCAGTCAGCGGATTGTTGTTTTGTTGGTGATTTCCTTCACTGTACTTAAGCTTTTTAGTATGTTTTCTACTAGGAGTATTATGGTTTCTGGTATAACACTTAACTCTCAAATCCCTTTTTAGTTTATTTTTGTATATGGTGTAAGAAAGTGGTCTAGCTGCATTTTTTGCATATAGCTGCCCAGTTTTCCCAGCAGCATCTATTGAAGAGACATCTTCATCATATGTTCTTGTTTTCTCTGTTGTAGATTAATTAACCATATAAGTAAGCATGAGTTTATTTCTGGGCTCTATTCTGTTCCATTGACTTATGTGTCTGTTTTTGTACCAGTATCATACTGTTTGGATTATTACAGCCTTCTAGTATAGTTTGATATCAGGTAGTGTGATGCCTTCAACTTTGTTCTTTTTCAAAATTGTTTTAACTCTTTGGGGTCTTCTGTGGTTCCATATAAATTAAGATTATTTATTCTAGTTCTTCGAAAAATGCCATTGGTACTTTGATAGGGATTGCCTTGAATATGTAGATAGCTTTGGGTAATACGGACATATTAATGATATTAATTTTTCCAATCCATAGGCACAATATTTTCTTCCATATATATATATAATCTTCAGTTTCTTTCAACAATGTCTTAAAGTTTTCACCAGGGGTCCCCAAACCCTGGACTGCAGACCATTAACAGTCTGAGGCCTGTTAGGAATTGGGCTATAAAGCAAAAATCACCTGAGCTCCACCACCTGTCTCCCCGAATCCACACCAGGAGAGTGAAGCCCACCTGAGCTCCACCTCTCCCCACTCCACAAAACTGGTCTGTGAGGCCAAAAAGGTTAGGGATCGCTGGCGTTCACAGCACAGGTCTTTCCATTCCTTGGTTAAATTTATTCCTAGGTATTTTTTTCATGCAGTTGAAAATGGAATTGTTTACAGTTTCTCTCTTATAGTCCATCCTTAATGTATAGAAATACAATAGATTTCTGTATATAAATTTTGTATCCTTTAACTTCACTGAATTCATTCATTCTAACAGTTTCTGATAGAGTCTTTATGGTTTCCAATATATCGTGTCATGTTATCTACAAATAATAAGTTTTACTTCCTCTTTCCAATTTGAATGTCTTTTATCTCTTTTTCTTCTCTGATTGCTCAGGCTAGGACATCCAGTACTATGTTGAATAAAGGTGGCAAAGGTGACCATCTTTGTCTCCCATTTTTATTTATCTAGAGGTAGTTTTCCTTTTATTTTCTCTGATTTTAGAGGAAAAGCTTTCAGCTTTTCACTTATGAGTATAATGTTAGCTGTGGACTTGTCCAATATGACCTTTATTATGTTAACGTACATTCCCTCCATACTCACCTTGTTAGTTTTTATCATAAATGGTTGTTGAATTTTGTGAAATGCTTTTTTTGCATCTATTCAGATCATATGATTTTTATTCTTCATTTGGTCAATGCAGTGTATTACATTGATTGATTTGTGAATATGGACCTATCCTTGTATCCCCAGAATAAACTCACTTGATCATGGTGTATGATTTTTTTAACATGCTGTTGAATTTAATTTGCTAATATTTTGTAAGGAATTTTTGCATCTATGTTCATCAGGGATATTGGTCTATAATTTTCTTTTGTACTGTCTGATTTTGGTATAAGGGTACAACTGGCTTCATTGAGTGAGTTTGGAAGTCTTCTTTCTCTTCAATTTTTGGAATAGCTTAAGAAGGGTAGGTATGAATTCTTTAAATGCTTGGTAGAATTTTCCTGTGAGGCTGTCTAATTGTGGACTTTGTTGGGAATTTTTGATTACTGATTCATTTTTTTTTACTGGTAATAGATTTGTTCATATTTTCTATTTCTACATGATTCACTTTGGTAGATTGTATGTTTCTAGGAGCTTATCCATTTCCTCTACACTGTCCACTTTGTTGGCATATAATTGTTTACAATATTTTCTTACAGTCTTTTGTATTTCTGTGGCATCTGTTGTAATTTCTTTCATTTCCGATTTTATTTACTTGGGCCCTCTCTTTTTTTTGATGAGTCTGGCTAACAGTTTACCTTCATCATTTTGTTCATGATTTCACAGAACCAGCTCTTCATTTCATTGATATTTTCACTTTATTTCATTTATTTCCACTCTGATCTTTATTTATTTACATCTACTAGCGTGGTTTTTGTTTGTTCTTTTTCTAGATCCCTTAGGTGTAAGCTTTGTTTATTTGAGATTTTTCTTGTTAAGATAGACCTCTATTGCTGTAAACTTCCGTCTTAGAACTGTTTCTGCTGCATCCCAAACATTTTTAAATGTTTCCATTTTTATTTATCTAGAGGTAGTTTTCCTTTTATTTTCTTTCTTTCATTGAAAATTTTTCAGTGACATGTTTAGCCTCCATATGTTTGAATTTTCATCCAGTTTTCTTCTTGTAATTGATTTCTAGTTTCATACTAATATGGTTGTAAGATGTTTGGTATGATTTCAATCTTCTGAATTTATTGAGACTTGTTTTGTAGCCTAATGTGATTCACCCTGAAGAATGTCCCATGTGTACTGGAAAAGAATATGTATTCTGCTGTTTGGATGCAGTGTTCTGCATACATCTCTTGAGTCTGTCTTGTTGAATGTGCCATGTATGGCCATGTTTCCTTGTTGATATTCTGTCTGAATGATTTATCCATTGATGAAAGTGAAATGTTACAGTCCCTTACTATTATCATAATACTTTCAATCTCTCCCACTATGTCAGTTAGTATTTATGTATTTAGTGTTCCTCTGTTGGGTGCATAAATGTTTACGTCCTCTTGTTGGATTAATCCCTTTACCATTAATGCCCTCTTTTGTTTCTTATTATAGTCTGTGTGTGTGTTTAAGATTGTATTTACTTTTAGAGAGAGGAGAGTAGAAGGACGGGAGAAAGCAAGAGTGCAAGAGATACCTCAAATCGTTGCCTCTTGCATGCCCCCAAATGGGGACCTGGTCCACAACCCAGGCATGTGGCCAGACCAGGAATCAAACCAGTGACCTTTTGGTTCACAGGCCGGTGCTCAATCCACTGAGCCACACTAGCCAGGGCATAGTGTTAGTTTAAAATTTTGTCTTACATAAATAAGTATTGCTATTCCAGCTTTCTTTTTGTTCCATGATAGATATTTTTCCATCCCTTTACTTTCAGTTTGTGTCTTTCAACATGAAATGAGTCTCTTGTAGGTAGCATATATATAATTGTTCCTGTTTTCTAAATCCATTTAGCCATCCTATGTCTTTTGATTGAAGTATGTAGTCCATTTACATTTAAAGTAATTATCAATAGGTATGTACTTATTTCTATTTTGTTGTTTTTGTAGTTCTCTTCTTTTCATGGTCTCTTGCTCTTGTCCCTTGTGATTTGATGAGTTTCTTTAATGTTACATTTATATTCCTTTGTGTGTGTGTATCTCTTACAGGGTTTTTGTGGTCACCATGAGATTTATATGTAACAACCTACGTAAATAAGTCTATTTTAAGTTATGGTCACATAAGTTCAAATACATTATAAAAGTACTACATATGTATTCCCCATCCTCATTGTTTAATATTTTACGTCTTTTGTATATGAATATCTTTTTTTCATTAACTTGGGCACTATTTTTTTTACATTTTTTGTTGTTGTTCAGGTACAGTTTTCTGCCTTGTCCTCCCTACCTCCCTCCCATTTCCACTTCCCCCTTATTGTTCATGTGTCCTTTGTACTTGTTCCTGCAAACCCTTTTCCCCTGAAATTCCCTCCCCTCTGGTCACTATCAGCCTGTTCTCAATTTCAGTGTCTTTGGTTATATTTTGCTTGCTTGTTTGTTTTGTTAATTAGGTTCCTGTTGAAGGTGAGATCATATGGTATTTGTGAATATCTATTAACAACCATTGCTATATATGATTTTACTAATCTTGTCTTTTAACCTTCCTAACCAGCTTTATATTTGGTTGGCTCACTGCCTTTACTAGCAAGATTTTTTTTTCTTATACTTTATTTCTAGTTTTGGCCTTTCTTTTTCTGTTAAAGAAGTCCCATTAACATTTCTTGTGATGCCAGTACAGTGGTCATGAACTCTCTTGCTTGTCTGGGAACCTCCCTATCTCTCCTTCAATTCTGAATTATAACCTTGCCAGGTATTCTTTTATGTAGACTTTTCCCATGATCACTTTGAATATATCATACCACTCCCACTGGCCTTTGAAGTTTCTGCTGAAAAATGAGCTCATAATACTATAGCTATTCCCTACTAGTTGTTTTTCTCTTGCTGGTTTTAAGATTTTGCTTTAGTTTTATTGATGTGAGACAGAAATTACTATCATTGAGTACAATGTTTTTTTATCATTCTAAAACCATTGTATTAATTTGTCACTCAGTATATACTACATGCCAAATCTTGAAGTGGGTTTCATATTGAGTTTTTAGAATAATACATCTCCTAAGATCCCTTTATTTACAATTTGGGAAGTAATTTTACCTCCATATGCAAAGTGTTAGAGATAATATATGCATATACAAGCACAAATGTTCTTTTTTTATACAAATGGTAACTGTACACTTTCTTCCATGTACCTGCTTCTTTCACTTAACAACATATCCTGGCAGTTACTCCCTGGCAGCACATGGAGCACTGTGCCACTAACTCTTGCCTGCAAGGGTATTCCATTATGTCCATGTGCTGTAATTTAATGAGCCCCCTGTGGCTGAACATTTAGGTGGTTTCCAGCATTTGCTGTTAACAGTTCTGCAGTGAACAGTCTTCATGTGGTTTGTTTATGGGCAAGAGTCTCTATGAGATAAATTCCTAGAAAGGCAATACCTGGGCCAAAGGTTATGTGCGCATATGTTTTTGAAACATTTTACAAATATACTTTTAAAAATTCAGCAAACTCAGCAAACTTCAATGTACATGTGAGTGTCTGTGCACCTTGTCTTTGTGTTACTGGCTTTGCGTTTCACCAGCAGGGATAAGTGCAGAATGCCAGGTGAGGAGAAAAGGTGGCATAAGGCAATTGGGAAAGTTGCATGTATAGGCAAGAGGAGCAGAAAGGTTATGTCATTATTTTCCCCTTATTCAGGGGATATTTTTGTTCTAATGACCCCAAAACACATGCTGCTTTGAACACACGTCACAGTTCAGTTCAGCTCTCGTGTTTGGTTCCATTGCTGTAGTTACCTGAAGGAATATAGCCATTTATGTATCTCATCTGAATACCAGCAGATGTATTCAGCTTTCCCGAGCCAGTTTACCCACTCAGATTTGCTCTGGTGTTCTCCACCTCTCACCTGTGATATGAAGTCTCTCATCACCATGTCTTTGATTCAATGTCCCCCCTCCATTTCCACTGTTCCTCGGTCAGGTTTCTCTGCTGGCAGCCAGCCTCACCTCCAAGCCATCCTTCCCTAAGTGGTGCACTAAGTTGATTAACATTTCTCCTTCCCACCTAGATATTCCAGGTGCTTCTACCTGGAAAAATCTGTCTCGTTAGTCATCTTCATGAACACACCATTCCAGCCCCACCAAATGCTGTGCGTGCTCCACCGGCCAGCCCTGTCATGTGCCGTGTCCTTCCCCATCCACCGAGCCAATTTTGCCGAGCTCTCCTCTCTCTGAATTTATCATTTTGATTCTTTATGGTTTGTTAAGATACAATTGGTATACAGCATAATAACTTGCATATATTGTGAAATGATTACTATATTAGCATCCATTGTCTCATATAGATTTAAGGTTTTTTTCCCCTTGTGTTAACTACTCTTGGGGTCTACTCTTTTTGAAATCTGACATCCAGCAGTGTTGCCTACAGTCCCCATGTTGTACTTGTAAGGTACACAAGTACTGGGGCTGTGATGGTTTCTTTTGACCACCCTTCATCCAATTCTCCTGTCCCTCACCACCGGGTGATTTCTTTTTCTCTGAGTTGGTTGTTTTGTTTTGCAAGATTCTACATATATAACTGAGATCATATAGTATTTGTCCTTCTCTGATGTATTTCATTTAGCATAATGCCCTCAAGGTCCTTGTTGTCACAAATGGCAGGATTTCCTTCATGCTTACGGCTGAATAATAATATATTGCATAGGTATATCTTTATGCATTCATCTGTCAATGGATTCCTCTTTCCATGTCTTGCCTGTTGCAGATAGAGCTAAGAATGTGAGGGTACAGCTGTCTCTTTAGCATAGCATTTTCGTTTCCTTTGGAAACATACCAGGAGTGGAATTGCTGGGTCATATGCTAGTTTTATTTTTAACTTTTTGAGGAAACTCCATACTGTTTTCCATAGTAGCTGCACCAATTTATATTCCCACCAAGAATTCGTGGGAATCCATGGGGTTTTTTTCCCTCCACACCCTCACCAGCATTTGTTATTTCTTGTCTTTTTGATACTAGCCGTTCTGACAGGTACAAGGTGGTTTCTCATCGTGGTTTTGATTTGCATTTCCCTAACGAGTAGTGATGTTGAGCACCTTTTCTTGTACATACTGGGCATCTGTATGTCCTCTTTGGAAAAAATGCTTATTCAGGTCCTCTGTCCATTTTCTAATTGGATTATTGTTTTGCCATTGAGTTGTACAAGTTTATTATACATTGTGGATATCAACCCTTTATCAGATATAGTTTACAAATATTTTTCCAATTCTGTAGGTTGTCTTTTCATGTTGTTGATCATTTCTTTTTCTGTGTAAGAGCTTTTCAGTTTGGTGTAGCCCCATGTTGCTTCTTATTTGTTGCTTGTGCTTTAGGTGTCATATCAAAAAAAAAAAAATCATTGCCAAGGAGCTTTTTTCCTATAAAAAGATTTATGGTTTCCTGCCTTACACTGAGGTCTGTAGAGTCTTGATAGGGATCCCACTGAATCTGTAAGTGGATTTGGGTAATATCAACATTTTAACAATACTAATTCTTCCAATCCACAAACACAGGATAACTTTTATTTGTATCACCTCTGATTTGTTTTTCACATAATTTGTTGTGCATAGAAATGCTGATTATTGAATTATTTAGACCTAATAGGGGTTTTTTGTTTTTTTTTTTTTTGGTGTTTTACTACTTTTCTAATTCTCATGCCTTTTATTTCTTGCCCAATTGCTCTAGCTAGTTTTGGTTCTTAATCCCACACTGCCTTACATTAAAAGTAGTAGTTTTAGCAGATATGTCTTACCTGCCGGTTCTTGTCAGTGAAGGCACATATCATGTATGTGTTGTGTCTTCTGCAGCTACAGCACTTACGTAGGTAATAGACTATTTTAATAATAAAGTCTACGACTTTATTAAACCTAGAAACAACCCTCAGTCACTTTCCCTAAACCCCCATTTTACAGATAAATAAACAAGCTCCAAGGAGACGATGTTGTAATTCAAAGTCACATAACTAACATTGGATTTGAGAGTATAATGCCGTCTCCTCCTGTTTACCCCTGTCTCTTTTGCCATCCTGTCTCCCTGACTTCATATAAGAAATATTCATTCCAGGCTAAACACTAATGCAGGAAAAAATTACTTACCCTGAACCCACTTGTCCTGGGAGGCTTGTGTGGATCCATAATAGGGCCTAGTTAGGGAAAATATTATTTTGCAATATTAAATCTAATTATTTAGCCCCTGAGATCAGTCTTGCTTCTAATCAGTCACTTAATAGTAAATGTACATTTTTTAGAGGAGGAGAAACACCAGTATTTGGAGAATAGAATTCTGATTTATAGCAGCGATCGTTACCCTTCATGTTATGTGGAGTTGCTGTTCTTCTGTCGACGGTGTCCCCAGAGGCCACCTGTTCTCTTCCACATGCACCTGAAGTTTGCCACATATCACTGTAGAACCTTCTACACTTCCGGTCAAATGAATGACTCCATTACTGTTGTGAGGACTTATCTGCATGACAGCGCAGGCATATTTCATCATTTGAACTTGTCTCAGGGTGCTGCGTCACATGTGGTTCTTATTAATACTCTATATAGGAAGACTAACGCCATCAGGATTTCAGTGGCAGTAAACAAGGCAATTTGGGGATCTTTGTGGATAATCTCCAGTTTCGTAACATGTTTTGAGTATGGTCTAACAGTAACACAGTTTAAAGTAATTGTGCTCTAAGCTGGCATCACCTCCTATAGCTGTAAAGACACTATACATAGCTATTGTCCAGGTTCTTTTTTTACTGTGGAATTAAATGCTCAGTTTGTATATTAACCATGTACCAAAGAATTAGCTGGATTTTTTTTTTCAGTTCCCTTTTCAAATTCTCTGCTACTCATTGCTTCCTACCATACATGCTTCTGAGTGCACCGATCACTTTCAAATTTGTATTGTTGTCTGTGAGGAACAAATCTAACTTCAGATAATTGGCATGCAAAAGAATTCAAGTAAACCTACTCTGAAAAAAGCATTCCACTTCTCACAAATAATTTTATACGTATTTCTGAAAACAGTTGTCCTGAAATCTCCTAGCTGGCTCTTTGTAGCACCTTTGGCATCCTATGTTATATCCTGGTACATAAGAGTCATAGAACTACTCTGTAACTCCCTCTACTCAGGTGTTCCTGAGAAGCAGCTCTGGAAAATTATAGAAAACCACAATTAGTAACTAAAAAGGAATATTAAAATAGATACCAAGTACACAGTTAAATGTAAAAGAACACTGTGTACATGTGAATACTTGCAAACTCTTAAAATAATGAGTGAATGATTTTCCTTAAAAGTGAGGTATTAAAAATGGGCTTGAGATTAAGATGTAAAATGAACAGGATGCAGAATGGTACACGCAGGCATACCATGGGGAGAGTGCGGGCTCAGTTCTGGACCACTGCAATAATGCGAGTCTCTTGCCTTCCAAGTGTGAAACATGCAGCATCTGCAAAGTGCAATAAAATGAGGTGTGCCCATACCGCCGCATGTTTAAAATGCACAATTCCAAATATGAGTGTGCACATTGACAAAGTGTAGAAAAATAGTAGTTATGAAGGTTATCTGGGCAGTAGGATTAGAAGTCATTTCTATTCCTTTGTACAGTTCTACATTTTACAAGTGTTTTACAAGTATGAATTTCTGTTCTATAAGAGAAAAAGAAGGAAAGCTTTCTGTAATTGACCAAACATTTTTCAAACCCAATCTATGTATCACAGTCACTCAAATTTGCCAGACTCTCTTCCCAAAGAGAGCACAGAAGGGAGTGTGTGTTTTAAGCTGTACTGATAGTTTCTATTGCTGAGTAAAAAGGCCACAGAGAACAGGAGGCGTTACAGTATATGGGCTTCAGATACAGACCAGACCTGGTATGAATCTTGGGTTTACTTCTTACCAGTTGTTAATTACATCTCTCTGCTTCTTTTCTAAGGCTCAGTGTTTTCATCAGCAAAACAGTGATAATAATCCCTATTCTATCTCTGAGGTTCTAGAGAGGCTTCAATGGGAGAGTCTGTGTTTAGTGCTAAGACAGTGCCTGATACCATACTCAAAAAATCATAACTCATGATTTTTAATAAATTCCTTAATAGGGCTTACAGGGCCCTGCATCATTTGGCTCCTACAGCCAGTCGTCTCACTAACCATTTATTTCTCGCATGCACAGCCAGTATTCTAACAATGAATTTCTCCTTTACCCTCCACTCCCAATGCAAACAGCCATTAAAGAGCTCTTCTGAATGGGTGTCCTTTCATACCTCGCTCAGCTGTCACTTCCTCCCTGTCACTTGGCCACGTCCTTCATAGGTAAACACTCATGACCACTGCACCTTTCTGCGACTCACCCACAGGCTGTGACAGGGTGGGCCACGGACGTCTTCTACACCTTGCCTGAAAATTCAAAAATTCATTCATGAATTTTTGCAAAATAGTGCAGTCTGTTTTTCTAGTCCAAGGCTGCCCATAGGATCATCCTGAAAATTTGTAAACAGATTTTTAGTACTTGTTTCTGGACTATTATTGAATGATAACAAAGAGTGTAGGAAGGTCTACATTTGATATTAGACTATGGTATATGCTTTTAGCAGATTACTTGAGACAAAGACATTGTTAATAAGTATTAATAGTTTGCATTCCCAGAATAAAACAGCTCTGGGGTTGACACCAAATTAGTGACTAGTTTCCACTGTCTGCTTCCATGCCAAATTCTATTAGTCTGAATTTTTAAACAATTCTGTAGAACTATAATTGCAAATTATACCCAGGCCTTCACATTATTTTTTGGTGGGGAAAAAAAATTAGGCTTTTTTTTTTTAACCAGATAAATTGAATTCTGTCTCATTTAAGAACTTGCTGGTGCGCATGTACATACAATAGTGCCTTTGAGCGGTGAAAGTTTATAATCAGGCGTTCTTCCTAAATGGATGAAGTAACCTGTTTTCTTTGTTTTTCTTGTCTTTGGTTAGTTCAGGTGTTTTACAAACATTCCCATCATTTAAACAAGAGTTTTTTGATTGATTAAACAATTACCAAAAAAAAAACCTTAGGTATTTATTTAAAGTTGTCCCATATGGTAAAGCCATTTTAAGGTCAATGCAAAGACTGCCTGATGGTAATAAATGAAAAAAGTTGCTTCTTTCATGAGTTAAGTTTTGAAAAATTTAAAATACTTCCGACTAAGGAAAACTGCTTAGACTTTCAAGCATTAAAAATCCACTGGACACTTATTTCCAAAGGCAACTCTTTTTGACAAAGTTTCAGTCTAGCTACTGTGTTTTATTTAAGGTTTGGACCTGGCGTTCAAATCACAGTGTAGATCTACTCAAGAAATCTCATTCCCTTCTTTAAAGAAACAGAGTCCAGATCACATTTTAAAATGCAGTCCAGTATTCTTAGAGGAGGATTAAGTTTGGATTTTTGTTTTAAACCGATGCCACCTTAAGAACTTAGCTGGCAGTTTACAGCACTGAGCACAGGGGGTGAGCACTGTAGTGGATTTCAAAGGCAGGTTTCAGGGCTCCCGCTGGGCGCCTTCTCTGTCCTCACTGTGTCTGCCCCTCCCCCAGCACGCCATGCCCTTCTGGAGGATCTCCAGTCACTCAGACCTCATGGCCCTCCACCACGCCTTGGAACTGGAGTACCTGTAACCACCACATAGCACTTTGAAACCGCACAACTGCCCTGCGACCAGGAACAAATCCAGCAGGCCTGGGTCCCTGTCAGCGCCCGACTGGCGAGCTTACGGCTTTCAACATGGTGACGCACAGCTGCTGTCGGACTTCACCTCTGCCCTTGTGGTGAATGAAGGACCACGTCTATCTCTTCAGAACAGCTGTTGACTCTAGTACTGTGAATCCGATGAAAATAAGCCATGAGAATGTTCTAGCACAGTCTGATGTGTCTCTGCCACATTAACTACATGGTTCAAACCTGTGAAGAAAGGACCTGCAGACGCCTACGTTTTTAGCATCTTCAATGTGACGTGAACAGCTTCTCCAGCAGCAAACTTGATTGCACAACCAAGACGGAAACGTTTCCTGAGTACCAGTGGGGGATTTTCTTGTAAAGAAGGTTTACTTGTCGGTGTCTCATACCCAGGGTAATCTGTACATCTCTACTTATTTATGAACAGACTTTTTAAAAAACAGCTTTATTGAGGTATAATCCAAGTACCATTCAGTTCACTCGAACAGACTTTGTGGGCATCAACTAACTGAAGAGACAATAGCATAAGAAATAAGCAATTAAAGGCCTTGGCCTAATGACACAGCAAGTACTTTGAATTTTAGCACATTGCGAAGTAGTTTAAAGTATGTCTAATTTAAACATATAATATGTACATCACTGAGACAATCATGTACAGAAAGAATTTTTGGTGTAAATTTGTAATAATGGATGATTCTTTTACATATTGTTTAGAAAATGATATTGAAAGGTAGCAATGCCTTGATAGTGAAGCATGAGGCAGTGTGTGCACAGACCCACGTGCAGTGCCTTATCGAAGTATATTGGGTATAAATATGTAGATAATGGGTTTTCGTCTGTTTGTTTGTTTTTTAGATAATGTTGTCAAGACCAAAAGCATGGATGTCAAGTGTCAATAGGATTGTTTCCCAAATTTTACTTCCCCATCAGTTCATTTTTTTGTGTGTGCTATTAGGAAGGCCTTGGTAAAATAAGTCAGCGGTGTCTTAAATCATCTTAATAAAAAGTCCTGTTAGAACCTCATTTTTTCATTTTCAACACTAATGTAGTAGATGTAACTACTTGGAAAAACTGATTCTTCAAATGCTTCTTCCCACAAAAAGAATGTAGATGATAGACATATTTTGTTAATGGTTCGTGCATCAGAGACCAGCAAAGTTTCCGTGTGCTCAGATTACAGTGTCCGCAGTTTCTTGTTTGGGTCCAGGAGGGCATGACCACATACCTGGAAACCAGCCGAACTTCGCGTTGCTCTCTCCATGCATGTTTCCTCTGTTTTCCTCCACACCCTCCCTGCGTCCTCCCAGCAAAGTTCATGGCTGGAAGGGGGCATGGCCCAGTCGTCATCACCAAGGAAGTAATGTCACTCTTCACCTGTAGTACATGTCATATGATAAACCTGGGAGACAGAAACTGCCACCTTCGTTGTATCATAAAAACGGCTTCTCCAAAAGTGATTTGGAGCACAGTGTCTCTCGTATAGAAAGCCTACCACTGTCATAAAATTACTTTTTGGATGAATTTAATATTGGGGGGAAACACCAGCTTTGACCCAAAGTAGCTAAAGAGTTACTCCTTTTCTAAGTTTCATGTTGCTGCTAGAATTAGTTGAAAATTCTCTCCAAATTGTTTAACAATTTTTTTTTTTGCTTGAAGCAAACAATTTGACAATTTAGCCTTTTCATTGTATGTTTTTGTACTCTGCAGATTGAAAAGACAAAGTTTATCTTGGCCTTACTGTAAAGGTGTGTTGTGTCCACAATTGTGTACAGAATTTTTCTTCATTAATTTTGTGTTTAAATTAATAAAATTGATTTGTGAAGTACTGTAAGCTCCTTGAATGTCAGCGTCTTCTTTATCTCTGGGTTACAAGAAATGGCAGGACCTTGGCTGCATTAGAAAGCTCACTGTCCAGTGAAAGGAAGTTGTATGAAGCAATTCTAGTAATGGCTTTATCAGTCCTTGAGGGCACTAATCTAGAAGGGTAACAGCTGTTTCTTGGATCACTGTAAAACAGATGAGTGGAAAAGCTCCTTCCTCTTTCCAAAACTCTAGAAACTGGACCCTCACTCAGAGGTACCTACTATGGAACAGAACTCGGCATAAAGTACCTGGAATGGCAGAGCATAGATTTAGCCACTTAAGTACCCGAGGGACAGCAATGTGAAGCAGATTTACCTATACCTCCGACGTCTGTCTCAAAGTGTGCCAGGGTAATCACCGAGATTATAAAACGGCGCAACTCGCATCCTCCCGGGGTTTCGCTGAAGCACACGCTATCCATCCATACAAACACGCAACAACCAAACATGCGGTTGTCTGACCCATTTATCAGGCCCACAGTGTACAGTTTTCCCATGTATGCAGTGAGCCAAGAGGCGGGGGCATGCTCAGACCCCCTAAGCATGGCAGAAATTGGGGGAAAGCCTTTAAAGAGGTGGGGGTGGGCAGTGGAGGGATTTTAGGGCTCAGATAAAGATAGTATACAAATTGGCAAAATGGAGGGCATACCCTCAAAAGATGAATTTTTGTAAAGCACCCCTTTTAACACGATACCACCTGGCCTAAATGTTTAGGATCCTCTTTGAGGATAGATGGGAGCCACATTTCTCTACTTGGCATTCTAGAGTTTCCAAATACCGTGTCTACTTTCTTCCCCACATTCTCCCATTACTGTTCTGAGCGAACCTTCAGTACACATTCACTGGGCCCTTTAATGGACCAATAGCCCATAGGCAGCCCTGCCTCATCTCTGCTTAGAGCACTTTCATTACTATCAATGACCTCCCCCCTCCTTCAATCCACCCAAAGCAGGTCCAGCTCCAGTGCCCTCTCCCTGGCATAGCCTTCTTATCCATCAGGGCGCACAGTGTGAGTTCCTTCTCTTGAACGTCTCCCACCCAATGTCTACAGTCTCATAGACAATCCCTATTATTCCTTTCAATAGACTCACTGGGTTCCCCACCATGAGGGCATTGTTCTAGGTGCTGAAAGGAGTCGGTCCCTGCTCCTGAGGATGGTGTTGATGGGAGCAGGTGGGAACACATGAGAAATGACTTAACTATATGAAAGAATGAGATCCATTCACTTAGAAACAGTGTTTATGGAAAGTTAAAACAGGGAATATGGGTAAGTGGCAGGGTACAAGTTTCCTTGGAAAGGATGAACAGATCTGAGATGCTTGAACTGAGACAAAATGCTAACAAGGAGGCAGCGTGTGAAGTTCAGGGGCAGAGCATATGGGCAGAGGTCCTCAGGGGAAGTTACTTTCATTTATTGTGTGCTAGGAGTGAAAAGCATGCCCATGAGTCCAAGAAGAGATGACTCGGGAAAGGAATGGAACCTGGGAAAGCCCTGAGGTCATGGTAAGGCTTTGGACGCAATTCCAAATGGAATGGGAGGCCACCAAGGGGCTTCCACAGGACTTCCACTTGGGCTGTGACCCAAGCTGATAGGCCATTTGAAACAACCCTTCTGGCTGCCAGGTAGAGAAGGGGCTGTAGAGGGCAACAGAAGTGGGAAAATAAGTGGATAGCCGTGGTGAGCAATGGCTAGACTCAGAATAGGATGGGGAAATGGACATCTGGGCTTATGTTCAGTGACAGGACTTGCTAATGGGTGACATGGATGTACTAGAGGAAGGTGGACACCTCCACAGGAGTGGCTCTCGCCCCCACGGTGAGAACGCGAGGCTGAGTGGGAAGAGCCTGGCCTCCGCAGGTGGGCCGCCTGGGCTCTGGTCCCAGCTTCCGTGACTTAGCTAGCCGAGTTATTTAACTTCTGTGCCCTCGTTTCCTCATCTGTAAAAATGGGATAACAGTAACATCTTCAGAGAGTTATTATGAGGGCAAAGTATATGTGTAAAGTGGTTGGGACACTGCTTGGCACATTATTTAATACTGCCTATTACTATGCTTTGCTGACCAAGTGTTTGTGTACATTTTTTTCTCCCTGACTGAAGGCCCAGCTTCTTGACCGCACAGACCATTTGTAAGGGCGCTGCATTATTCTATCCTGGTCTAGGAAACAAGGTGCAAACGACAGTCCTGTTCGACCTCAACCATGGGGACTAGATGGTGGCTATTTAAAAAGAATCAATTATGATGATAAAACAGGCTGCAGTGAACATTACTGATGGCGTGAGGGGGCTAGCATGGGCCCCCCAAGCAGGCAAGCACCGCATCCCTGAAGAGCTGCTGTCTGAGCGGAGACCTGAAGGCTGCACTCCGCTTGAGCAGAGTGGGGAAGAGGGGAGAGCATGAGAGAGGCCTAGAGGAGGATGAAGTGCAGCCAGGGAAGAGGAGGGAAGACAAGCTGTGGGAGGTGTAGGTGCTTTAACTGTCCTAACTTCAGGCTTAGCGCTTTCATTGTACAAGAGCATGACTCCCCCCACCCCACCCTTCAAAGGCAAAGAGAATGGGAGAGAGAGAAAGGAGGCTAGGAACAGGCCCCTGCATCCACACACAGCCTGGCACCCTTCACTGTGGCAATGAGTCTACACTACACTTGACTCCAAATGTTAGGTGTAAGTACTGTCTAGTTGAGCCCCTTTTATTTTACGGGCTACAAAACTCGGGTTAAATGCTTTGCCCAAGAAGTCGCACCAAATAAGGCAGAGTCATGACCCCAACCGACTCTGGGCTACAACACGGAATCCAGAAAAGATCATGCACTCTCAGGGCGGTGAGGCTGGCATGACTTGCTCCGCAACCACAGGCCACAGTAAGCTCAGGAACCCTTTCTGTGTCCGAGGTGTATTTGGCATCCTGTCCACAGTGAGGACAAATACCCAGTGGTGTCTGAATGCTTTTTCCTTTAAACCTAAGCACCTCAATTCTGTCATCCTTCCAGAGCTTGTTTTAAAATTTGTCTTTCAGTCAGCATGTACAAATGGCACATACACGCACATTTTGCAATAACTTTTTAAATTTGCTTTCCAAAACATCTGAATATGACAGGGGTGTTTCCCAATTCAAATGAATGTAAAGGAGGCCATTTACTTAACTGAATGTAGAGGTGATGCCACGGTTACTGTATGTGCATTGAAGACCTGGAAGAAAATTCTTTCCAGCCTCTGGAATGTACCCACACTATACATACGCAGCTACAAAAGCCTCAGCTGGGATAGTCCTGTCCATCCACTCTGGATAGCTTTTTGACAGTCCAAAAGGAGAAATTCAGTAAAAGTACTTCTTTCTTTTGGTGCCTCTCAGCATGTTTCCATTTCTCTCCATTCTGTGCAGTGATACAAACTGACAGGGGAACTTGTAGCAGAAAAAATGAAAGGGTTTGTAATTTAGGAAACCTTTGGCCCCACTGACTGAAAGCAGGTTGTTTGTAAAAAGGAAATCCTGACCTCAGCTAACTGGCAAACTCTGTCAGAAGCAATAGAAGGAAGCGAAGGAGAAAGAACAGCGCCGGCGATTTTTATTGGCAACAGAAGAAAAACGGATGCTTTGCCAGGGGAAAGCCCTTCAAAGAGAAAACTCTCCAGTGGAGGAATGACATGCCCGGAGTCACTGAGTGTGTGACTCCGCAGTTGCCTGGTGGTTCTGTGCTGCTTTTGTGGACTTCTTTGGCTGGGGGAGTCTGCTGCTGGGACAATAGCTAGGCTGACAACCCTGAAACTGGATTCCCTCCAGTTAGCTGAAATTGAAGTCCCTCTGCTATATGCGTTCCATGGTCTTCCGCATCTTCCATCCTGGCTGGACTAAAGCTCCAAGACTCCCAGAGGACATTGTGTGTACAAGGTGTGACAGCCGATAAGCGACCTACCGTCTTTCATGTTGGTGCTATCCACCAGCTCACCCTCACTTCCTCCCTCCCTCCGTCTGCTGTTTGGCAGGACTCGACAGCGACCTCTCGGAAACTCAGTAAGAGAACGAAGGTCCCCACAAGTTCTAGTTTCCCTATGCCAGTGGTTCTCAGTTGGATGCTTACTGAAATTTCCTGGAAGCTTTGAAAAATACCTCTGCTTGAGCCCCACTCCAGAGATTCTAATTTAATTTGTCTGTGTTGGGCTTGAGCAGCAGCCAAAGTAGAGAGCCATTGCCTCGTACCAACCAGGTGTGAAAATGGACAAGGAAATGTCATTTAAAATGGAGTCAAATAGCCTTGAACGGGGAGCTCTCACTTACTACTACTTACTGTGCCTTACAGATTCCAAACAGAAGCAGCTTACCTTTATACTTCTTGACAGGAAGAAACTTACCTTACTACTCCAGCAGAAGGAAGAAAGATTTTCTCTTTGCCTAGCAACCGATGCAGCCAATGGGAAGTTACTACACTTTGAATTTCAGGTTTCCCTCCAATGGACATTTCGTTCACAACAGCCCCTTCCAACTCCTCCCTGTTCTCTATGTCAGAACGCTCCTCTCCTTTGTTCTCCAGACTTTGTCATAGCTTGCTTGTCCTAAATTACAGTTCTCTGCTATTCCCAAATAAATTACTTTTGCCAGTAAACAACTGGCTATGTCATTTTTTTGAGGATAACACAGGCATGTGAGAAACACTTCCATCTAGTCCCCTGCCAGCAGGGCTGGGCAGCTTGTGAAGTGTGCTTTCTAGCTCTTGACCTTTCCTTTCCAATCCATTCTGATTCCCATTTGGCCATGTTTATACACCTGAAGTCCTTATGATCCAACTCAATTCCATTCCATCCTCTAGGGAATCACTACTGTGTCAGAAGTGTCCCCTGGGGCTGGCCACCTAGTGCAGAAACAGAGATATGTGATAAAAGGAAGACTGGGATGAGGTCCATACTAAATTGCAGGGACTCCTGCAGGGCAGATGTTACAAAGAATTTTAAGTAATAATGGGAGCCCAAAGGGTATAACAATCAGTGCTGGCTGGGGAAACAAGTCTTATTGAGCGGGGTGACAGTTTCATTGGCCTAAATAAAATAAAGTGAGAATAAGATGTTTATAGGCTCCTAAACCTAGTCATCTCCCAGCTTAATGAGAGAGAGAAAGGCAGAGTGCCTGAAGGCTGGGAAACATGGGAGAGGTGGCTGCCATAACCTAAGCAGGGTCTTCCTAGGGCAGCCCTGGAAAGAGGAATGTGAAACTGACCAAGCAGGTTTCCTACAGGCTGAGCTGGTCATGAGTGGGTGGGTGGGCTTCTCAGATCCTCTGAGAGCCTCTGGATCCCCCTTGGTCCATACAGCACTGGAAAGGATCTGGCTAACTCCAGCCATGAACAAAATTGTGTATCATTAAATTAAAATATTACAGCTGAGGGGGTTGGTTTATTCCAAGTCTTTCTAGTCCAGAACTAGAAGGCCTTGCTGTCTTTGAAACTAATTTTGTATATCATTGAGTGTGCGTATGTGTTGCAATGAACTGTTCTGAGGGCCAAGAAAAGTAACCTGGTTTCCCTGATGGCCCCAGAAAGTATAGCAATCAGGCTGAGGTCCTTTACATGTAATTGAAAACATAATCACGTTTCCACTTTAAATGAAGGAAGAGAAGCTGGCTAAAGGAGATTAAGAAGCTAAAACACTCCCTATGAAGGCCCTTACTCTCACCCATCAAAGACATCCTGGAAGGTGAATGGGGGCCCCCTCCGAAATTCCAGGACCCCTGAGCAGCAGCCTTTGCAGCATCTCTAGGAGCACTCCCTCCATGCACCTCCCTTTAAGGGACTCTGCATCCTTTGAGATGAACCAAGCACCTAGAGGCTGTTCCAATGTCCTTAATACAAGACTGCTTTGACTGTGTCCCTTGCACTTCCTTGTTTACAAACACAGAGCCTAGCTCAGACAAATGACAAGGTGCTGAAAAGGAGGAAAAGAAAAGGGAGGAGGAGAAGAAAAAAACAAGACGAGATCGCGGGTGAGCAGAGGGGAAAGGTTTGTTGTGCGAACCTGGACATCGAATGGGATGCCCCTGCACTTGCTCCAGCCCTGATTTAAGAATGGCCTGGACAGGCTCCATCCACGGTTGCAAGGATCAAAGTCCCTTCGAGCACAAGTCCAGACAGCTCCCCAGGGAGAAGGACAAAGAGGGGAGGCAACCTGAGCCAGAGGAGGCCCTGCTCCCTCCACTGGTTTTCAGAAAGGGCCTATTTCACAGCCTCCCCATGTTCCTGTCTGTTGGAACCTCTCACTGAGAAATCACCGCAGGCCTCATCACCTAGTCTACTTCGTGGTTCAAAGACAGCAAAAGTTTTGTACAATTTTCATTCTTCCCAAAGTAGTTAAAATGCAGGAAGGCAGGCAGGGGAGGGAGTTGATGAAGGAAGCACACGCCCTTATTGGAACAGTATTGTTTTGAAAAACTTCTGCCCTCTGGGGTTGAAAGCGTTTCTTGGCCCAGTGGAATCAAGAGGTGCCGTGATAGCTCCAGAAATGCTTCCAGCCCCTGACCTTGATATTTATTTGCAAAGCCTTACAGGAAATCAGTGCTATGTGTTCCATGAAAAACAAAGCAAAATGCAGGGATCAGGAAAAACAACAGACTGCTCCAAACAGCCTTGCATCAACAGACTTTAAAGAAAATTAGATGCTGAAAAAATAGTTCCCTTTGACATGTAATCTTTCAACATGCACTGAAGACTCACTACGTGCCCAGCCTTGTGTTAGGTGCTGACAGGGTCTGTGCCCGGAGACACTCATGTTCCTCGGGGCGGGGGCGGGGGCGGGGGTGCTGCTGAAATAAGGGCAGTGAGTGGGTGATTTGGACCTCACCACTGCGAAGAAATAGCTGATGCTTTCCAGCACAGAGGGATGGGGGAGATTACTTTGTTTGGGAAAACTCCTAGGAGAATGTAACATTTAATCTGAACTGTTGCAGAACAGGTGGGAGTCGCACAGATGAAAAAGAGAAAGAAGCCTATAGCTGGAGGAAAAGCGGATAATGTATAAAGCAGTTGCAGACATTGAGCCTTAAAACTGCTATAAAAATAAGCATGACATTGGATGTGCTTTCTACATATTGTGAGAAATTCAGAGACTAGCAAGAGAGATGTGCCGTGTACATAAGTGCCAGGATTAAGTTCACCGAGGGTTGCAAACTCAAATGACAACAGGGGGCGAGTAAGTACTATAAATGAGTGAATGATGCAAGGCCCATTAAGGAAATCCCAGGGCCCTCTCATTAAAAAAATAATAAATAAATCTTTCCTGTGACAGTGACAGGAGTTCAGAAAAGGATTTCTACACAGTCAGAAAAGCATGAGAACAAGTATATGGTGATCAGCTCTAAGCGTTTGTCCTCAGAGGGAAAGAGGCAGTAGAAAGCTGTAGGGACAATGTCAGAGAGGGGAGACCGCGACCCCACAAAGTAGACAGCTGCTTCCCAATGCTAAGCAGTTGTTGCCACCACGTAGGAATGCTGGCTCAGGGTGTCAGGTTATCCACTTTTCAAAAGAAGCCAGATATCCTGATAGTGGGAAAAGTACATTGCAGGAATCGTATTCTTTGTAAATTATGGACAAAAGTTAGAAATTTGTAGACAGATTACACAATGAAGGTGGGCACGGCTGAATGGGAAATATTTCTATCTAGAACATCTAGGAGGACTTCATGGAAGAACTGATGTCCAAGCTGGGCCTTTGAGGAGGTTTTCGGCAGAACTGAGGGCCTCCCAGAGGAGCCTGAAGAGCAAAAGGGGTTGAATGACACCCATTGTTCACACTTTTAAAAGTCCTGTAATTCAGGGGCCCCACACTTGGCTATAATACCAAAATGAACTTGGAAATTTCTTCCCCACATTTATATGTTTTAAGTGTTTATTTTAAAATGTTTATATACAGAGACTTCCAGTCAAGATGGCCGAGTAGGTTGATGCTGTGCTCATCTCCTTGTGTGACCACACCACAATTACAACTAAGAGAACCATCACTGAGAACCACCTAAAGTCTAGCTGAACAGAATTTCTATAAATAACGATATAAACAAAAAGCCAGAATGGTAGCAGAGAAGAAGCAGAACGAACTCATCCCACACCCATGATAGAGCAGTTAAGAATCAGGAGGGCTATCTCAGCTTCAGGGGTCCCCCTTGAGGAGCAAAGGGCCCCAGCCTCACACTAGGCTCCCCAACCCGGGGAATCAGTTCCAGGAAGTGAAGTCCCCTAAAATCTGGCTGCACAAATGAGCGGGATTTGTGTTTAGAAAGACAACAGGCTTCTAGAAACCTAGGCTCTGTGAGTCTTAAAGAGCCCACATTTACTCACAAACTCACTCACTCAGAGCTCCAGCAAAAAAGCAGCAGCTCCAAAACCTCCAGGGACATATGGGAAGGAACTGAATTGACTTGCTTCAAGGCGAGGGCTAGAGAGGCAGCTCTCTTGGGGGAAGGACATTCTGGTAAATACCATTGTTCCTTGCTGAGCCCCTCTCCCATCCAGCCTGCAGTCATAGATGGGGACCAAAACTGAGCTTTCCACCAGCTGACTAACGCCCTTGACCCTGCCCCAAACAACTTGTGCACTGAGTCTAAACCTGTATCAGAGGCTTTTCCACACAAATGTCCAGCCTCAGCTCCCACTGCAAACTTTCCTAAAAATCTCTCAACAGTCCACAACCCCCAAACAAATAGCAGCTGCCCTAAGTATGCCTGAAATCTCTTGCCAAGTGCCCCCAACCAGACACTAGTCAAGCTGGCCTTGGTTTGTAACATAGCCCCTCTCCCAGATGCCTCCAAAACCATCAGAGGCAGCTACCAACCACACATTATTTTCTAGCACCTACCAGTTGGCCCTTGGGCAGGCCCAGACAATGGTGAAACTTGGACTGCAGCAAAACCATTCCCAAAAGGCCTCAGAATCGAAACTCCCAATGACCAGCTTTAGACTAAACCAGAGCACCACCTAACCACCTCCACAAATGACAAAGCCAAAGGATGAATCCAGCAGGCACCAGCACCCCACTAAAGTGAATCCTTCTCTGTGGGGTCACCAATCATGCAATAGCTCATGGCTAGTCCTCACAGCCAGTAGGCCCAAGGATCAATCCCACCCACTGATGTGCCATCAGCAATTAAAGATCAACTACAACAGTAGGACACATAAAACCTATACAAGGGACACCCCTGGAGCACTTGGTTCAGGTGACCAGGGAGACTTTCCTACTGAGCCCAACAGGACACCTTCTATATAAAGTCACTCTGCCAAGACTGGGAGACATAGCAGATCTACCTAATACATAGAAACACACACAGGAAAGCAGCCAAAATGAGGAGACTAGGAAACATGCCCCAAATGAAAGAACAGGGCAAAAATCCAGAAAAGGAACTAAACAAAATTGAGGTAAGCAATCTACCAGGTAGAGTTCGAAATATCGGTTATAAGGATGCTCAATGAATTTAGAGGAAGAATAAGTGGACACAGTGAAAACTTCAACAAGAAGACAGGAACCATGAACAACCAGGCAGAAATGAAGAATGCAATAACTGAGAATAAATTAGAGTCAACAGCAGACTAGAGGAATCAGAGGATCAAATCAGTGATCTGGAGACAAAGCAGAGGATAATACCCAATCAGCGCAGCAAAAAAAAAAAAAAGCAATTAAAAAATGAGAAGAGTTTAAGGAACATCTGGGACAACATTGAATGCACCAACGTTTGTATCATAGGGGTACCAGAAGGAGGAGATAGAGAGAAAGGGACTGAAAAACTTTTTGAGAAATAATGGCTGAAAAGTTCCCTAACCTGGCTAAGGAAATAGTTATACAAGTCCAGGAAGCACAGAGAGTCTCAAATAAGATGAACCCAAAGAGGCCACACCAAGACACATCATAAATAAAAAGCCAAAGTTTAAAGACAATGAGAGATTCTGAAAAGTAGCAATAGAAAAGCAGTTAGTTACATACAAGAGAGCTCCCATAAGACTATCAGCTGATTTCTCAACAGAAGCATTGTGAGCCAGATGGATTCACAAGAAATATTTCAAGTAATGAAAAGTTAAGACCTACAACCAAGATTATCCTACCCAGCAAGGTTATCATTGAAAGTCAAAAGAGAGATAAAGATTAAAGCTAAAGGAGTTTATCACTACGAAAGTGTTACAAGAAATGTTAACAAGCCACATTAAGTAGAAAAGATCCAAAAATATGAATACAAGAATATGGGAAAGAAAAAAATTCTCACTGACAAAGGCAAACAGTAAAAGCAGATTGACCAACTATTACAAAGATTAAAAGACAAAAGTAGGAAGACTGTGTGTAATTACAATAATAAATTATGGGACACACAAACACACACAAGAAATAACAAATAATGACAAAAACAAACATGGATGGGATAAAAATTGTCATGATTTTAGAATGTCCTAAATTTAAGCAACCATCAACTTAAAAAAGATTGCTGTAAACATAGCTGTATGTATGAAGCACATGATAACCAGAAACCAAAAATCTAGAAATAAAGAGAAAGGAATCCAGCCACAATGCTCTAGAAAATAATCAACATAAAAGAGAAGAAAGCTAGAGAATAAGAATGAAGTATTACAAAAACAAAAAATTACTAAAATTACAATAAAACACATAAATCTGAATAACTACTTCACATGTAAATAGACTAAATGCTCCAATCAACTTCTGGTCAAGATGGTGGCATAGACAGGCATGGCTCGCCTCTTTGCACAACCAAATCAAAATTATAACTAAAATATAGAACCACTATCACTCAGAACCATCAGAAATCAAGTTGAATGGAAATCTGACAACTACAGAATTAAGGACACCACATCCATCCAGACTGGTAGGAGGAGATCAGATGTGGAATGGGCTGGTCCCTCACCCACATCTGGTGGATAAAAGTTCAGGAGGGCTATCTCAGGAGTGAGGAGTCCCAGCCCCACACCAGGTCCCAAAGGCCAGGATTTCAGTGCCAGGAAGATAAGTCCCCACAACTTCTGGCTGCAAAAACCAGTGGGGATTAAGTCAGTGGAAGAAACTTCTAGAGCCCCAAGCAGTTCCTCTTCAAGAATCAACACATAACCTCACCTAATCAGACTTGCTCCCTCTGAGCTCCAGCACTGGGGTAACAGCTTGAAAGGCACCCGTGGCATATTGTGAGAAACTGAAATGTCTGTCACCACAGCAAGCAGAGGCCATTGACCCTTTTCTAAACCCTCCCCCTACAGACCCAGCAAGTTGATGCGATATCTGAGACTCCATCAACCTAGCTCACGTTGTTTGAACTGCCTTGGAGATCCCCAGAGACTCCACCCCACCCAGCTTACCAGCCCACCCAAGCTGCTTTTCCATATGAATGACTGGTCTTGGCTCAAACTGCACATCATCATAGATCAAGAAAATCAACAAGGAAACAGTGTCCTTAAATGCCACATTAGACCGGATGGATTTAATTGATATTTCACCCTAAAGCATATTTGGATCTTAAAAATTCTCAGCAAAGTGGGGATAGAGAGAAAATACCTCAACATAATATAGGCCACATGTGAAAAACTCACAGCTAACATCATAGTCAATGGTGAAAAGCTTGAAGATCAGGAACAAGACAAGGACTTACACTTTTATTCAACAAAGTATGAGGAGTTCTAGCTACAGCAATCCAACAGGTAAAGAAATAAAAGGCATCCAAATTGAAAGAAGTGAAACTGTCATTATTTGCAGATGACAAACAACCCTGAAGAGTCCACCAAAAAACTATTAGAATAAATGAATTCAGTAAAGTAGTAGGGTACAAAATAAATATCCAGAAATCAGTTTCACTTTTATATACCAATAATGAACTATCAGAAAGGAAAACTAAGAAAACAATCTCATTTACAATTGTATCAATAAAATATATTTAAGCAAGTATATAAAAAATTTGTACTTGATAAATTATAAGACACCAAAGAAAATAAATTGAAGAAGATACAAATAAGAGAAAACATATACTCTGTTCATGGATAGGAAGAATAAAATCATTAAAATGTCCATACTACCCAAAGCAATCTATAGATTAAACAAAATTCCTATCAAGATAACAATGGTGTATATAACAGAACTAGAACAAATATTTCAGAAATTCATGTAGAACCACAAAAGACCCCAAACATCTTGAGAAAGAAGTAAAAAGTTGGAGGAATCATGCTATGTAATTTGAAACTATACTGCAAGGCCGTAGTAACTATAACAGCATGGTACTGGCATAAAAACAGAAATCTAGAACAATGGAACAGAATAAAGAGGCCAGAAATAAACCCACACCTTTATGGTCAAATAATATTTGACAAAGGAGGCAAAAATATACAATGGGATAAAGATAGTCTATTCAATAAATGGTGTTGGAAAAATTGGACAGATGCTTTCAAAAAAATTAAACTAGACCACCTTCTTACACCACACACAAGAATAAACTCAAAATAAATTAAAGACTTGAGTGTTAGACTCAAAAACATAAATATCCTAAACAAAAACATAGGCAGTAAAATCTGTGACATCTTTCTTAGCAATATTTTTTTCTGACATATCTCCTTTGGCAAGGGAAACAAACAATAAATAAATGGGACTATATCAAACTAAAACTTTTTTGCACAGCAAAGGAAATCATCAACAAAGTGAAAACACAACCCACTGAATGGGAGCACATATTCACCAATAAAACTTCTGATAAGGGGTTAATATCCAAAATTTATGGAAAACTTATAAAACTCAACCTGTATAAAGGACACATGGACGAAGCCAAAGGGGTGGTAGGATCGAGGGTGGGAGGTGGGGATGGCTGGGGTGGGCGCAGGAGTGGTAGGGGGAAAATGGAGACAACTGTACTTGAACAACAGTAAAAAAAAAAGAAAGAAAGAAAAATAATAAAATTAAAAAAAAAAACAAAAATAACAAAACAAAAACTCAACACTGGAAAGACAAACCAACCAATTACAAAATGGGAAAAAGACCTGAATAGACACTTCTCCAAAGAGGACATACAGATGGCCAATAGATACATGAAAAAATGCTCAATGTCACTAATCATCAGAGAAATGCAAATTAAAACCACAGTGAGATACCACCTCATATACCTGTCAGAATGGCTATCATCAATAAATCAATAAACAAGTGCCA
The DNA here is from genome assembly GCA_039655065.1 of Glossophaga mutica. Classification (NCBI taxonomy): domain Eukaryota; kingdom Metazoa; phylum Chordata; class Mammalia; order Chiroptera; family Phyllostomidae; genus Glossophaga; species Glossophaga mutica. Next base: position 108,122,891 of record CM077309.1, on the reverse strand, counting down.
GTGAAGATGTGGAGAAGAGGGGACCCTCATGAACTGTTGGTAGGAATGCAGATTAGTGTAGCCACTATGAAAAGAGGTTGGAGTTACCTCAAAAAATTAAAAATAGAAATGCCTTATGAACCTATGAATCTACTTCTGGGAATATATCTGAAGAAACCCAAAACATTAATTCAAAAGAATATATGCACCATTATGTTCACTGCAGTGTTATTTACAATAGCCAAGATTTGGAAGCAGCCCACGTGCCTATCAGTAGATGAGTGGACAAAAAACCTGTGTACATTTACACAATGGAATACTACTTGGCTGTAGAAAAAAGAAGGAAATCTTACCTTTTGTGATAGCATGGATGAATCTGGAGAGTATTATGCTAAGTGAAATAAGCCCATCAGAGAAAGACAAATACCATATTATTTCACTTACATGTGGAGTCTAACAAATAAAATGAATGAACAAACAAGGTAGAAACAGACTCAGATACAGAGAACAGACTGATAGCTGTCTGAGGGGAGGGAGTTGTGGAAGTAAGTAAAAAGGTGAATGGATTAAGAAGTACAAGTTGGGGATATCTGGGGTGGGAGGAGTAGTGGAGGAAATGGAGACAACTGTACTTGAACAATAATAGAAAAGGGTAAAAAATGAAAAATGTACAAATTGGTAGTTAAATAGTCACAGAGATGTAAAGTACAACATGGGGAATAGAGTCTATAATATTTTAGTAACTACGTATGCTGCCAGGTGGTACTATAAATATCAAGGGGAACATTTGTAAAGTATATGACTGTCTAATGAGTATGCTATATACCTAAAACTAATACAAAATAATATTGAATGTAAACTGTAATTGAAAAATAAAATTTAAATTTAAATGGTTTTTGGGGAAACCTGGACAGATAATGCAAAACAAAAACTAAACCACCTGCTTACATCATTTACAGAAATAAACTCAAAGTTGATTATAGACAAATATAAGACACAAAACCATAAAATTCCTATGAGAAAACATAGGCAGTAATTACACTCTTTGACATACCTTGATAATATTTTTAGATATGACTCCTCAAGCAAAGGAAACAAAAGAAAAAAATTAACAAATGGACCACAACAAACTAAAGAGTTTTTGCACAGTGATGGAAACCATCAGCAAAACACCCCCCCCCCAAAAAAATAAACAAAACCTAAACCCCTACTGAATGGAAGAAGATATCTGCCTATGATATATCCAATAAGGGTTTAATATCAAAAATATATAAGAAACTCATATACCTTAACATGAAACAAATAAACAAACACACCATTAAAAAATGGGCAGAGGACCTGAATAGACACTTCTCCAAAGAGGACATACAGGTGACCAACAGACAAATGAAAAGATGTGAACATAACTAGTCCTTAGGGAAATGCAAATTAAAATCACAATGAGATATCACCTTACACCTGTCAGATGACTATCATCAATAAGTGAACAAACAAATGTTGACAGGATGTGGAGGAAAGGGAACTCTTTTGCACTGCTGGTGAGAGAGTAAACTGTTGCAGCCACTATGGAAAACTATATGGAAGTTCCTCAAAATCTTAAAACTACAACTACAGTATGGCCCAGCAATTCTACTTCTGGATACTTCTCTGAAGAAACCCAATATACCAATTCAAAAAGATATACCCACCCTTATGTTCATTGCAGGATTACTTACAATAGCTAAGATACAGAAGCAATCCAAGTATGAATGGATAAAGAAGTGGGGGATGTATACAATGGAATATTATTCAGCCATAAAAAGGATGAAATCTTGCTATTTGCAACAACATAGTTGAACCTAGAGGGTATTATGGTAAGTGAAATGAGTCCTACAGAAAAAGATAAATTCCTTATAGTTTCATTTATATTGTTCGTCTAAACGAACAAACATCTCAACTCACAGATGCAGGGAGCAGACTGGTGGTTGCCAGAGGAAGGGGATGTGAAGTAGGCAAGTTGGGTGAAAAGATCAAAAGGGACAAATTTCCAGATATAAAATAATCATAAAGATGTAATATGCAGTATGGTGACTATAGTTAATACTGGAGTGTAGTTTTTTAAAGTTCCCATCACAAGAAAAAAATTTGTCACTATATATGGTGTTGGGTAGTAACTAGATAATATTGTGATGATTATGTTGTAATATATACAATTATCGAATCATTGTGATGTACATCTGAAACTAATGTTATTGTCAATTATACTTCAATAAAAATAGAAAAGGGAATGGCTGGGGCAGATAAATGGTATTGGAAAAAATATAATAAAATTTCAAAAAAAGAAAAAATAGAATGCTTTTTAGCATGCTTTAATTGTCTTGGTTTTATTGCCTAAACTCCTCTTTAGCCTCTTAGCTCTATGAGAACATGTGTGTCTGTTTTGTCCACTGATCTCTAACATGCAGCACATGTTATAATTCACTTTTAAAATTCAAGGTACATCTATGCAATGAAATACTATGTAACCATCAAATAAATGTGGTAGAACTATACCTATAGATGTAGAAAGTCTTCCACAATATATTGTTTAGTGAAGGATAAAACAACAGTGTGTGTGTGTGCACTGTAAGCATTTAGATGAATATATATGAACATATACAGTAATACTCTGAATGGTGGAATTTTGACGCATTTTAACTTCTAAATTATGTCTATTTTCTGACATTTCTGATGAGCAAATTTTATATCTAAAATCATTTAAAAGCTATTTTAATTTTTAAATAAATTTTTCCCTATTTTCTAATCACTACGTTTAGCAAGGTTCACCTCAAACACCAATCTTCCCCACTAAACTGTAAGCATTTTAAGGGTAACCAGCTCACACTGTATCCCCCGCAAAATCTAGTCTTGAATCATGCTGGGTAGACACAAGTAATGCCTCTGAATGAATCAGGAGTACAGCGCATCCACAACTTGTTTCCTTGTCTGATAAGAAACAAGATGTTTTAAGAACTAAACAAAATGAACTGAAAATAAACACATTTCTGTTTTATGATCAGACTTCAATTGTCCCAGTGAAGTAAAACAAAATTGAGTCCTGGCTGGCACAAACACGTCATAAGTTCCATGATTATGTAAGAGCTTTAACAAATGCAAAATAAAGTGTGAAGGGGTTTTGTTTTGTTTTTATATACAGTTTAAAATAAGTAGAACCTGTCCCTGCCCCAGCCAGCGGTAGCTTAAAATCTGAAGAACATATATATCCTGATCACCAGGGTAAGTGGTTTATTATTCCAGGGGCTATAGTACTGGCTGCACACTTACCGTAAATGCTGAGATTGGACACGGTTTTGTTCTATTTATAGCATTAGTACTATTTTTTAAGTTTAAGTAAACTAAACAGATTGAAGAATTGAAGTGCACATAGTAATGTTATTATATAATATAAAAGGTATGAAACATAAACCTCTTCCTTCCTTCTGTGGAGGCTTATGAAACTGCCAGTTGTTTATTTTAGCACAAGAAACTCTTGGCCTGCAGAGCACAGGAAAGACAGAAGAAACGCTTGCTTTGATGCTTCTAGAATTAACCCAAGAGGCCTTGTAAACCAAGATAGCAAAACCGCCTTTATGCCGCCAGCCCAGGCACTGTCTCCTCTTTGCCCTTCTCTTAGCAAACAAAACTTCTAGAACTCATGAAGGGATAGTCAAGCAGTGGCGATGTGCAGGAAGAGAATTTGCTTTTATCTAAGCCGAGAGGGCTCAACCTTTTATGCGACACAGACCTCTTTGAAATCTGATGAAATATATAAACTCCGATCCCCCACCAAAACCCAAACATATCTGCAAAATTTTTCATGTGATTTAAGGGCATTCACAGACTAGAACCTCTAGTTTATTGAGAGCCAACATTGTACTACATACTAGCTAGGTGAAGTCATACAATGTTATATATTGTACTACTTTAATATGGCAAGTGATGGATGGTGCTTGGATCTGAAGATTAAAGAGAGGTTGTAGAGTGACAAGTTTGCAGGTTTATTTTAATGGCTTTGCCAGGAAAAGAACTCTAGAGATGGAAGCCTTGGGAACAGTGAAGAGACTCAGCAAGCCACTGTCTACTGAAGAATTTGGCCTTGCCCAGGGAAAGGTCTGGCTGTTGCCCTCAGCTTCTGGGAGGTAACCCAGGGAGGAGGCCAGCCACACACTATAGTTTGAAGGGGGAACTGGCCACCTAAAAGAGACCAAGAGTATGCTTTAGAGTGAAGTCTTTGGATCATGCAGTTGACCTGAGGTCAACCTCAGGAGCACTCAATCCATCTTACCTGTGTAGTGAAGGCCCATTAAAAACCCAGGGCCCCGAAGCTCAGGTGAGCCTCTCTGGTTGGCAATAATACCCCAAGTATGTTGTCACACACTGATACGCAGAGTGTAACGTGTTTCTGAGGAGGGTGGAAGCTCTGGCTCTGTGTTGAGACCTTCCCAGACTCTGCCATATGCATCTCCTCCTTTGACTAATTTGTGTCTGTATCCCTTGCCTATAACAAACCATAGCTGTGGGCATAAAGCTTTCATTGAGTCCTGTGAGTTCTTCTGGAGCACAGGTGGCAAACACAAGGTGCCAGCAACCAATCCGGCCTGGCATCTTGTTTCTACCCAGCATCAGTGCCAAGCTCCTTGCCCCTAGGTTAAGAAGTAGTTACATTTATACAGTCCTAAAATGACATTCAGTCCTTTGAAGGCAACCACAAGGCTGATGTGGCCCCTGGTGAAAATGAGTTTGACACCCCTGACCTAGAAAGCATTATGCTAAGTGAAAATAAGCCAGAAAGAGCAAGACAAATACCATATGATTTCACTTATGTGTGAATTCTAAAAAACAAAATAAAACAAATAAACAAATACCTTATTTTTCAGACTATAAGATACACTTTCCCCCCAAATTTGGGAGGGAAATGGGGGTGCATCTTATAGTCCGAATGCAGCATACCTGGCTCACTGTGGGGGCGAGGGCAACAGCCCATGTTATTTATGTTATTAAATATTGTACCACATTTTTTGCTTCAAATTTTTTTCCTCTAAAACCTAGGTGCATCTTATGGTCTGGTGCATCTTACAGTCCAAAAAATTTGGTAGATACAGAGAACAAATTAAAGATCTTCCAGGTGAGAGCAGGGTGGATAAGGAGGCTAGGTGAAAAAGTAAAAGGGCTGAAGTACAAATTGCCAGTATTAAAAAATCATCATGGGTATGTAACAAAGTACAGCATAGGGAACACAGTTAATAATACTTCAATAACTGTGTGTGGTGTCAGATGGCACTCCACGTATTGCGGTGAGCACTTTGTAAAGTACGTAAATGTCTAATCGCTACGTTGTACACCTGAAACGAATATAATATTGTATGTCAATTGTAATTAAAAAATAAATATATACATACAAAGAAGGGAGATGATCGTTACAAATTAATAGCATTAACTAGGTACGAAGAGACTTAGGAATTTAGCACTTTGGAAACAGAAAAAGAAAAGGTCGGAAGTAACTTTATACCAGAGTTTCCGTAAGACAATTGAGACTAAAGATCAGAAAGGCCTTCCTGCTCTCATCCCAGGGGCTAGGTCATATCACCTGGTTTTATCATCAGAAAGCAGGACCAACCACCAGAGCAGCCGAGGGGCTTGTGCAAGAACCTGCAGGGAATAAGTAGCTGACCGGTAGTTCACATTCAGGCCTGTTTGAAGTAAAAGGCCAAAGCAAATCCAAAGCGCAAGTGTCATAGCTCTGGAACGGTTTCAGGCATGGCTCCGAATCCAGGAGCGGGAAGCGCGGGGCTGAGAAGGGACATGAGTGCATCTGTGCAGAAGTCCCAGAGGCAGCAAAGCCACCAATCTGGCCAGGTGGGCACCGGTCTCCAAACCACGCATTCTCGGCAAGACCCAAAGGCCCAGCTGAGGGCAGGATTGCAGCAGGATTACCTCTGGGAGAGAAGAAATGCTGGGCCAGACGAAGAGAGGTAAAGTGAAGTTTTTTGTAGAAGTGTGAAAAGTTTTCTGTCTTTTTCTTTGATCCCACCACCCCACCAAGGCCAGGGGACCAGCAGAGGATTCCTCTGGATTCTCACTGCTTACCAGAAAGGAAGTTCTATATTCTGGATTTGCATAGTGAAAACACAATTTAAAGTCTATCCCTGACATGCCCCTAGACTAGCTAGCTATTGGCTTAAATACTGAAGTCTTATCTCGAACTATAAGAATAGGGAAATCGACTTGTCCTACTTATCTCCCTATTAGCAGCCCTCCCATCTCTCACCAAAGGCCAAGGAACTGACTAGAGCACCCAAGAGAATTCTGGAAACAACTAAGGAAAACAGCAGGATCTCGCCCAAGGCTCCCAGGCTCACTGCACCATTCCTATGATTCTGCCACTTTTTACTCTGGAAGAATTCAAGGGAAAGCCAAATGCATGTAACAAATACAATATGAAACGAACTCTGATATTGTGAAATTTCACTAAGGTACAACTAGGATAAAATAGTGGGGTGGAAAGGAGAACACCCAGAGGAAGTAAAAAACCCAAACTCAACAGAAAGAGTGAATTTTCTGGGAAAAAGGGTAACAGGTAGGAACAGATTTGGATTCTGCAAGACCACTGTTTCTCATTGCCTGTGGGTCCTCGTCAGCCTCAGTCTTCCTTTCTGTAAGTGGGTGTAAAAGTATGTCCCTCAGAGAAGACTATTCTGGATTTGGAGTTGTAACAACCAAAACATGTGACCTTGCTTGTATCCTGATATGAACAAGAAATGAATGAAAGAGTGTAAAATAAAAGATACTCCTGAGATAATATAAAAAATTTAAAGATGAACTGGGTATCAGATTATACCCAAGAATTATTGTGTTTATGCCTTGAAGAACATGTCCACATTTTTTGGAGACACATGGATGTGGAGGTAACATGATATGAGTTCTGGAATTTGCTCTAACATACTTACCGACAAGGAAGGGAGGGAAGGAGCAAGCAGGAGTTGTAATTTTCAAAGGCACTTTTCAGCTCCACCCAGCTATAAACAGCCAGTGCATCGAACCCTTCCCCTCCAAAACACAGTGCCACATTGAAAACCCAAACCTTCCTAAAACATTCTCAAATATGAGCCACACAACATGCTCACTCCTGGTGGGGGCTAGTGTAGGTATTGCATATTCTCAAATCAATCACTTGACATTTTTACAGCATCACAAAATCTACACCTCTGCGCCAGCCTAAATCAACAACAAAGCATCAGCCAAGACTGCATATATTACAGGGTCCTTGTAAATCAGCAGTTGCCTTTAGGCTCCAGGGGCCTCCAAATTTGACCAGCTGTTTCAAACAGTAAAATCTCATTAGTTCAATGTCCAACCACTCAACAGTGAGGCTGACTTCAAAGTCACAAACACTCAGCAACCAATGGGAGAATAACCAGGAAACATCTTTATTTATAAGTTAATTAACAAGCTGAGAAGCCCATTTCTTGTCAATAGGGGGAAAAAAGGATAGTGTGCTATTTCAGGGTTTTTTTTTTTCCTTTTAATTATTCCTCTCCTTCTCTTTTATGAGAGGTTCCCCCCACGCCCCGCAGGAAAATCATGGACAGGGCTTCCCTATGCCTAAGGCAAAAAAATAGATGTTAACACCAATTTACACAAGCTTGATGTTGACTTTTTTATTCACTGACAAATTCCAATTGTGATCATGTTGACTTGGGCACCAGGACAGAATAAGATGACATTAAATTTCATCTATGGAAGGAGGGGCATTATTTATGGGCATTTAAGTCAAATCCATTATACACCAGCAATCTTTCTTAAATACATCAGCCCTGAAATTGGTCGGCAAGCATACTGGGTGCCGAATCTATCCCAATATCAGATAGTGAAAAAAGAAAGAGGGAAAAGCTGTGACCATGTGTAGGTTTATTTATTCATTTTTATTTCACTTGCTGGGGCAGGCAGATGGGATGCCGAGAAAAACTATTTACAAAGACCAGTGACTCTCTGATCCTTGGCTACCCCAGGCAAAATATGCCACGGATGCTGCTATTTAGCACCAGATGTTTTTATTGCTTTGTTAATGGACTACACATACCCAAAGAGTTGGATAAGTACACGTTTTTATTTGTTGGCTATGGAGCTTATAGGGGTGTGGTGGGATCCAGGGGCTCAGAGGAGGCAGGAGGTGGAAGGTGGTGAACGTAACTGTGTATCATCCACGTTTTGCCAATGATGAGCTTTTGCATGTAGCACACTACCAGTACCTAAAGCAAAGCCCACTGACTGGAAATAAATGCTTAGGGCCAAGATTTGGTAGGAAGGGGTCCAGCTGGCGTATTAAGGCATGGAGGCCCACAGCTGGCTGGACCAGTAAATTCTTCCCCCAAAGCATGCTGCTGTCAGGCTGGTACCTGCTCAACTTATTCTTATGTCTTATCTCTTTAACACTTTGCTTGTATCATTGTAATGCATTCTGCCTCTTTCAGAAGCTCTTCTAGAAGATCTCAGCTTTGAAATTAAAGAGAACAAAAGGGATACTAGTAACCAAGTCACTGTCACAATTTTTTTAAAGAACCATATCACTCTCAGATTATTTCCATAGTGGCTTTTGAAAAGAAAGCTTAGCAGCAATAACAGTTTCTACTCCAATCAAAGATCACTTCACTATTACATGATTTCACTAGACAAAGTCTCAGGACAGTGATGGTTTGTGTTAACTTCTGTATCATTAGTAAGAATAGTGCTGTCGCGCAGTGGGTACTTAATTGTTATTTGTAAAATGAATGAATAAATAAAATCTGTCTATTTTACCTGTTGATTAGTGGCAAAGAAAGAGCTACCTCCCATTGGATTCCCAAGATTATGTAAAGATTTTTATTAATTTCTTTTTGTCATGTTTCTCTCATATCTAAAAATCTTGAGTTTTCTAAAGATGCTACTAATTTGTTTGCCACATGGATGCCAAATACACTTGCCTAAAAAGGAGTAAGCAGGAAGCCTGCTGGGCATGTTTTGTACTCTTTAAAAGCAACACCAAACTAACCATGGAAACACTGTCTAAGAATTAAAATGATTATTTCTGTTGAACAATGGGCTTTTGCTAGCAAACCTTCCAAATTACCAGAATGGTTTTAGAAACCAGACCAGAGACAACATTAGCGCACAAAATTCTGCCAGATTCTCACACACGTTTTTACCATCACTCTCCATATTTTGGTACAGATGAAAGGGTAATTGGAGGTCTGTGGAAAATGAGTAGTGGGGGTCACAGATCTTTTTTTGCTTCTCAAATATCCCTCCACATTCTAGAAGAAAAGGAAATGACTTATGTAATGTTATGATAGTATTAAATGACTATTGTTTTGATGTTAGTGCCAACCACCTAAGGCAGGTTGGGCTATGGACTCTGGCTTTCCAGTGGAGGGAACCACAGAAGTCATGATTGCATTTCGTTTCTTTTCTCCTCTGCTATCCAACATAAATTAAGAAGCAGCACAAAACAAAAATTTCCAAAAATCTGAGGTTCTTCCCTTTTAGCTCAATGATGTGCTTAACAGGAAAAAAGGAAATGAAATGAAATGAAAACAGGTTTCCAAAAACATTGTAGTTACCAGCCAAATCAAAGTCCAAAAAAATGTTAACAGCCCATGATTATATCCTTGGTAAAGGATGATCCAAAACATAATCCATCAGGAAAAAGATGGTGTGGTCCAAAATATTCCTTGAAAGGGAATCCCAGTAGTATATGAAGTAGCTCCAACCTTCCTCACAGCAGAAAAGTGTACCCCACCCCCCAAAATCTGGTATGAGTCCACCATGCCAAAAATCTATTACAAAGCCTGCACCCCAGCATAGGAAGATGAGAAGGGCCCAACAGAGTAGGAGGCCATGGCTCTATGCTCCAAATGTGTTCTGCATCCATCTAAGGAAAATTAAACATTTAGTTACTAAGCTGTACGCAAGCATGCTTTCAGACTGGTGAGGAGCTCCAGAAAATGAACTGACACTTTTTCTAACACGCTTCCTTTATTATGGATAAAATGATGTCATCACCTACACACTTCAGCCCTGGCATTTATTTGTTCACCTGGATCCTGCTGGTTACAGCCCAGCAATTAGAATCTTTCTTTGCTTATGCCTATTTTCATATGCATGTCTCAGCTTTTCTGCATCCCATCTATACTTCTGTGATTTCTACTGTTTCTCATATCTTCTCACCTGTTAATTACAAGCTCTCCTTCAAATTTACTATATAAGTTTATTAAACAATGTCAGCCCAATATAATTAATTGAAAATAAATGCCAATGGCATTTTTCACAAAACTAGAATAAAGAATCCTAAAATTTATGTGGAACCACCAAAGACCCTGAATAGCCACAGCAATCTTGAGAAAGAAGAACAAAGTTGGGGGTATCTCACTACCTGATATCAAATTATACTACAAGCACAGAGTAATCAAAACAGCAGCACACTGGCATAAAAACAGACACATAGTTCAGTAGCATAGACTAGAGAGCCCAGAAATAAACCCATGCCTAGTAGCTGAATGGATAAGAAAACTAGACTCATACATATTCTTGCTACAAGAAACCCACTGATTGATAAACACACACAGACTAAAAGGAAAGAAATAGAGATATTTCATGCAAATGGAAACAGAAAAATACTGGAATAGCAATACTTATATCTGACAAAATCAACTTTAAAGCAAAGGCTATAGTAAGAGACAAAGAAGGACACTACATAATTATAAAGGGATCAATCAAACAGGAGGATATAACCCTTATAAATATTTATGTATATAACATAGGAGCACCTAAATATCAAAAGCAAATGTAAAGGGAGGGGTCAACAGTAATACAGTCATAGGCAGAGACTTTACAATCCCACTGACATCAATAGATCTTCAAGACAGAAAATCAACAAAGAAACAGCAGCCTCAACACACTAGATCAGGCAGATTTATTTGATATCTATAGAGCATTTCACACCAAAGCAGCAGAATATATATTCTTTTCAAGTGCACATGGAGTATTTTCCAGGACAGACCACATGTTAGGACACAAAACAAGTCTCAGTAAATTTAAGAAGACTGAAATCTTATCAATCATCTTCTCCAACCACAATGGTGTGAAACTAGAAATCAATTACAAAAAAAAAAAAAAAACCCCAACAATTGAAACTCATGTAACTACATAGAGGCTAAATAACATGTTACCAAAGAATGAATAGATTAACAATGAAATCAAGGAAGAAAGCAAAAGATACCTTAAGACAAATGAAAATGAAAACAAAACAACCCAAAAATCTATGGGACACAGCAAAAGCAGTTCTATGAGGAAGATCCATAGCAATACAGCAAACAAGAAAAATCAAAAATCCATAGCCTACTTCAACAAACAATAAAAAATAATCTAAACTTACATATAAAGAAAGTATAAAAAGAACAACAAAGCCCAAAGGGAGTAGAAAGAATGAATAATAAAGATCTGAGTGGAAATACATAAAATCAAGTCTAAAAATTGTACAAAAGATCAATAAAACCAAGAGGTAGTTCTTTGAAAACAAGATTTATAAACATTTAACTAGACTCATCAACAAAAAAGAAAAAAAATGAGAGAGAGGACCTAAATAAAATCAGAAAGAGAAATACCAACTAACACCACAGAAATACAAAGGATTACAGGAAAATACTATGAACAACTATATGCCAATAAATTTGACACAAAATCTGGAAGAAATGGATAAATTCATAAAAACAATCTTCCAAGACTGAATCAAGAAGAAAAACAACATCAAAACAGACCAATTACAACCAATGAAATAGAAGCAGTTTTATCAAAACATAAAAACTTTCCCAAAAGTCAAAAGTCCTGGACCAGATGGCTTCAGAGGTGAATTTTACCAAACATTTAAAGAACAAAAACCTATTCTTCTCAAACTAGTCCAAAAAATTCAGGAGGAGGGAAAACTCCCAAGCTCATGGTATGAGGCCAACATTATCCTGATTCCAAAATCAAATCAAGAAACTACAAAGAATATTATAGGCTAGTATCCATGATGAACATCAATACAAAAAAAATCTTCAATGAAATATTAGCAAACCAAATTTAGCAATACATTAAAAGATCAAGTGGGGTTTATTCCAGGAATGTCATGTTTGTACAAATCTGCAGATAAATTAACATGATATACCACAGAAATAATAAAAAGGATAAAAATTAGGATATCAATAGATGCAGAAAAAGCACTTGACAAACTTTAGCACTCACTTAAAAAGTTTCAGCAAAGTGGGAATAGAGAAAACAAAATTCAGCATCATGAGGCTATCTATGTATGACAAACACACAGCTAACATCATACTCAACAGGAGAAACTAAAAACAATTCCCTTAAGGCGAGGGATGTTCAATTTCACCACTCTTACTCAACAGAGTACCAGAAGTCTTAGCCACAGCAATCAGACAAGAAGAAGAAATAAAAGGCATCCAAACTAGAAAGGAAGAAGTAAAACTGTCATTATTTGCATATTGCATGATACTGTATACAGAGAACCCTAAAGATTTCACCAAAACACTACTAGAACTAATAGATGAATTCAGTAAAGTAGCAGGATACAAAATAAATATTCAGAAATCAGTTGCAAGTTTATATACCAATAATGAACTATCAGAAAGAGAAATTAAGAAAACAAACCCACTTACAACAGCATCAAAAAATTACCTAAGCATAAATTTAACCAGGAAGGTAAATAAGACATTGAAGAAAGAAGTTAAGAAAGATACAAATAAATGGAAGCATATACTGTGCTGATGGATAGGAAGAATCAACATTGTTAAAATGCCCATACTACCCAACACAATCTATAGAATCAATGCAATTTCTATTAAAAAACCAATGGTGTATTTTCACAGAACTAAAACAAATAGTCCTAACACTTATATGGATCCTGAATAACCACAACAATCTTGAGAAAGAAGAACAAAACTGGAAGTACTATGCTACCTGATATCAAACTATATCATAAAGCTATAGTAATCAAAACAGCATGGTACTGGCATAAAAACAGACACATAATATAGCTTGATGGAACAGAATAGAGAGCCCAGAAGTAATGGTCAATTACTTGACCAATTCCATGGTCAATTAATATATGACAAAGGAGGCAAGAGCACATATGGGATAAAGACAGTCTATTCAATAAGTAGTGTTGGGAAAATTATACAGATACATGCCAAAAATGAAACTAGATGACAAACTCAAAATTGATTAAAGACTTAAATGTAAGACTTGAAACCATAAAACTCCTGGAAGAAAACATATGCAGTAAAACTTTTGGCATCTCTTAGCAATATTTTTTCTGACATATCTCCTCAGGCAAGGGAAAAAAAAGAAAAAAATAAACAAACAAGACTATGTTAAACTTAAAATTCTTTTCACAGAAAAGAAAACAACAAGCCAAAAAGACAACCTACTGAATGGGAGAAGATATTTGCCAATGATATATCCAATATAGGGTTAATATCCAAAATATAAAAAGAACCAATACAACCTAACATGAAAAAAAGGAAATCCAATTTAAAAATGGACAGATTACCTGAATAGATACTTCTCCAAAGAGAACACACAGATGGTCAACAGACATATGAAAAGATGCCAAACGTCTCTAATCATCAGGAAAATGCAAATTAAAGCCACGGTGAGATATTACATCATGCTGTCAGAATGGCTACCATTAATAAATCAACAAAGAAGTGTTGGTGAGGATGTGGAGAAAAGGAAACTCTTGTGCACTGTTGGTAGAATTGCAAACTGGTACAGCCACCATGGAAAACAGTATGGATTTGTTCATTCTTTATTCATTCATTTACCTAACATTTATTAATTGCTTATCTGTGTTAGGATCTCAGAATATAATCATAAATCTGGAAGTTTACACTCAAGAGATTTCAAGACTACCAAGGAAAATGATGCATGTTCATAACCATAAATCAGGATAAAAAAAGAAAAGTACCTCCACAAAGAAGTGCAGATGTAATGCTACGGCAATTCAGAGGAACAATTTTAGGTAGAAGTTGTCCATGGAAGTCTTGCTGAAAGTTGTTGTTTTCAAAGGTTGAAGAATGAGCTCACCAACACACACACACACACACACACACACACACACACACACACACACTTCATGGTATTTTAATAATTTGCCTATCTGTCTCTCAATTATTACACAAGTTCCTTGAGGGCAAGGGGCACTATTTTGTCCACATTTATGTTTTTTTTCCCTAACACCTAGGACAGTACCTGGAATGTGCTCGGTAAGTGTTTATTGAATGAATAACCTTATTAATAATTAATTTGGTCACAGGGGGCATTCCAGACACAGGCCATGGAGAGCCCCTGATTGGAGACAGATTCTTTTGATTCCATTGTTTGGCAAATATAAAATCTTTCAGCCATGAAAAATAAAGCAGTATGTTTCATGTTCCATTTGAAAGTTTATTTTTATTTGAAACAAGCTTCCCCATCCTCTCTGCATGCCCTGCTCCACAAACCTGCTGGGTGTGCCTGTGTGTGTTGAGAGACAGCAGAGCACAGGGCAGACACTTCCTTTCCTCAGCCAGGTTCCTGAGCAGAGTCCTGGCTGAGTGGGGGCTTCATTCACAGCGCTTCCAAGTTGTGGGAACGTTTCACCATGGCTACCCCGAGGATTAACCAAGCTTGGGTAAGTGTTGGGAGAGATTTAGATGAAGGTCCCCATAGACTCACAAGGTATTAATGTGATGGAATGTTTAGAGAATCATGCAACTTGGCTCAATTCTTCAAACTTGTGAGGCTCCGGGTTGGAGTTATTGCTAAATTCCCATTTCCAACAGATCATCCACAGCATGGGAAAAGACTTATGGGAAGGAGAAAGAGAAAACAAAGTCTAAAGCCTGTATACTTTCCTGTGTGTGTGTGTGTGTGTGTGTGTGTCTGTGTGAGAGAGAGAGAGAGAGAGAGAGAGAGAGAGAGATGGGAGTCTGGTGGGGAGAGATCAGGAAAAGAGTTAAGAAAATAGCTAGATGAAATGTGCCATTCGAAGAAGTTCTGAAAGGGTGGAAGAAAAACAATCTCTTCCCCGCATCACGGAAAACTTGAAGAGGACAGGATTTTTTTTTTTTTTTTTTTTGTCTCCTTTACTCTCAGCTGATTATCTGTTAAATGACAGAGAAGACCCTCTTATTTTGAAAAGGTACTTAATAGTAAATTCATTTTATTATGTTTTAGAGGTGACTAAAGCAAATCTTGTGATCTCAATGTCAATTTCTTAAAGATGTCACTAGCTTAAAATTACATGAAGAGCCGGGGAAGGGCGCTTGCTTGACAACCCTTTACAAAGGCACATGGTGACAGCCCCTTGCACTTGATGACATTCGCATCTTAGTATGTTCACATCTATGACATATTGGACCCTCGCTCACACCCCAGGGGAGTCATAGCCAGACATTTTAAGCCCCATTTCACAAATAAAGAAACAGAGTCAAGTTAAATACATTTAAGTCCCTATAACTGCTAATTAGTAATCCAGTCACTTCACAAATGTCTTTTCCTTTAATTCTAACACCACCCCTACAAGAGAACTTCTGTCAGCTCTCATTACAGATGAAGATTTCCTCAAATCAGAGAAATTAGGGATTTTTCAAACAATCAAAACATGTGTAACATGGTGACTGCACTAGGGCAATATAGCCATTAGGGAATTAACACTGTTCTTAAATCACACTCCTTTGTTTATACCACAGCCTGTGTACTGAGCACTTACTATGTGTCAAGCACTGTTTTAGGCACTCCAGCTATATCAACATCTAGTGGTGTTTACATGTTCAAAATGGAGATAAATGAACGACTTCACTATTATGTCTGTGTGCCTGCATGCACACAGCTTATGAGGCTCTATGGGAACCACTGGTCTGAACTATTTGAAATGAACTTAATAGGACTTAATTTCATGAGTGGAAGCAGCTCCTAGTTTTAGTACATTGAGCACTGCTCAGGTGGTGGCAAAGAGAAGGTTTTCCTGCACTGTTGAGTCAGGATCCAACAACTACATCTTGAAAAACCGCCCTCAGGGCCGTAATTGCTAACTGTATGAGGAGGGGACCCCCAAAATGGAATTTATAAAAAAATGTTTATTTATTCTTATATGTTTAAATTTCAGGCACTTTCAAAGTACTCTCCATTTGATGCAATACACCTATTGGCATTTTTTTCCACTGCTCAAAACAGCTTTTGAACTCATCGATATTGATGCCTTTGAGTGCCTCCGCCATTCTTGGTTTCTTCCACATCAGCAAAACGTTTCCGTTTGAGGATTTTTTTCATCCAGGGAAACAAAAATAGTCACTTGGGGTGAGGACAGGTAGGGTGGGGCATGCAGGTCATGCTGTTTGTAGTCAAAAACTCCTGAACACTCAGTGTGGTATGGGCAGGTGTGCTTGTAAATCACCCATCATGAAATGGGAGAACGTGTTGAGTCTTCAAAAAATATATTCAGTGAAGCTGAATGCAGCCTCTCACAACAACACCAGCTGGTACACTGATACAGATGGATTCCCAGAATACTCACCTAGTAGGGGAAGCCTGTACTATGAGGGACTATCCTCCAGAAGATAATGCTGGTTTTGGGGGGGTCCCCTCTTGTAAGTTCTCAACCTACAATCCTTGTAGACTCCACTGTCAGACAGGATAAATTAGTGGTAAAGCTAAAGGTAATCATAGTAAATGATGTCTATTCATTTTTTGTCAAAGATCCAAATAATGTGAGGACCCTGGTTTCAATTTGAAAACACAATATTTAAGAGTAAGTTATATTATACAGAAATAGTCACAAGGTTTTATACAGTTCAGCCATCAACTCTCTTTTAGGAATTGGGAGAGTGCTATGCTACCATTCAAATATTTTCTTTCTTCTCTCAGCCCCAAATTTTTAAACGTTAATTGATTTGGTCCATGAAATGTCCTGTAAAGTGGCCAGATGTTGTAAGAGAATCTTGATAGTATGGGAATTCAGCAGGAGACTCCAGCAGCATAAAATGATTCTCAAATTTCCCCAGCTCTTAACTTAGCAAAAACAAAGGCCCCCACTCTAAGTGGGCTTGTGAAGAATCTCCTGGATTCCCTAGAAATGTCAAAGAAAAGAAAAATTGCCCACTACTCATACCACTACAGGCACCAAATAGGAATTTGTAAACAGAGAAAATTACCCTGGACTAGTAGCCAGAAGACCTCAGTTAATTTTTGACATCCATCAAAATGGATGTTGAACAAAACTGTGCTCATTCAGAATGAACAAAGTCCTCTTGGGAATTAAAGGAGCAAGTCACCCTCCCAGGAGTCAGAGAAGGCTTCACAGAGGAAGTGACGTTTGATCTAGTCTTTGACGGATAAGTAAAGTTTTGCCAACTGAAAAAGACAGGAACAGAAATGTGGGGATTGAAGAGGATGGAGGTGAGCGCGAAGAGCCACTTGCAACCAAGAGCGATGTGCAGAGACAGACACGCGAGGGGGTGATGTGAGGCCGTACACAGGGGTTAGGGAAAAGCAGTCAGCAACTACTCACCAACTGTGCACAGGCCAGCCGGGGAGATCAGTTCCTTCCAGTTTCGGGGCCTTTCTAGGGCTAGATTTCATAGAGAAGGTAACAAGGAGCCAACGGGAATTTTTGTTTGTGTTACTGCCTTTTACAGTGTAAGACTTTTAACACAGGAAGATAACTGTTGGCTATATGAAGGATGAATTGGATGGGAAAGTAAATGATTGCTGAAAGACCAATGAGGAAGTTACACCAGGCTCTACATACGGGTCTGCATTTAACACCTGGCTGATTTTAATGGTAAATGAACTTCCTGAAGGAGAATTAACAAGACTTGGTGACTATGGAAGAACAGGAGTTCCTGGGAAACCCAGGAGGCTACGGCATTTCTCATTTGAGAGGCTGTGTAGTGACTCTACACAGATACAGGTTCTCAAACCTGAGGGCTCAGAATCCCCTGTGGGGCTTGTTCAAACACAGACTTCTGGGCCCCACCCTCCAAAGGTTTAATTCAGTAGATCTGAGTGGGGCCCGAGACTCTGAATTTCTAACAGACTCTCGGGAGATATCTCCGCTGCTCTGGGAGACACACTGAAAACCCCTGGTGTAGGACTTTTAAGGGGATGGAGCATTTGTTTAAAAAGAGAGTAAGCGGATGGGTTGACTTTCACACACAGAATGTTTGAGGAGCCTATGAGACATGTTATAAATTCCTTCATGAGCCATCACCCCGTTACACGTGAACTCCAAGACAGTCAGGGTGTTGTTTGGTTCACATCCGCACTGCCAGTGCCTAGTACAATGCCTGGAACATATCTGCTGCTTGATAAGGAGTACATGAGTAGATAAAAGAATGTTCAGTTAATCTGGGTAGAGAGGACCAGGAGGCAGTGGGAACTATGGCTCCATGAATTTTGGAGAGAAGTCATACCTGCTCATATGGACTGGGATGTATAGACTAAAGAAAGATGATTGCAAATAAGAAAGGTAAAATCCCCAGAGCTGATATTTTTCTAATCCTTAAAAACATCTAGCAGAACTGGGGCTCAGAAATTCCTGAGTTCATCAGCCCCATGGGTAAGTGCCAACAGAGGGGAGAAGTTGTAGTCCGAATTCCAAATCTCTCACAATTTGAGCAATAAGTAGCACCTGCAAAGCTGAAAACTACTTTTACCAAAATTATAAACACAAACACAGAAGGGTCATCCATGGGGATATGGTACTCAGAGGTCAGCAGGACAAGATGATCCCTCGGTTCCCTTCTAACTCCAACAGACTATGATTCTGTGAGTTGAATAAGGAACAGGGAACAATGATGGGCTCATGGAAAACTGAAATAAGGAACACAATAGTTGGATGCCACAGTAAAGCCAAACAAATTTTACTTCAGTGAGGAAGACAAGAGCAATAAAAACAAAGGCAAGGGCTAAGACACTAGGGCAGCAATTTTCAACCTTTTTCATGGCACATATAAACTGATTACTGTGGTGCACCAAAAATATATTTTTACTGATCTGACAAAAAATAGGTATAATTTTGACTCATCCACACCAGACATTTTTTTTTATTTGACAATCAGGGGAAAAGAGGTCAGTGCCCCTGACTAAACAGTCAGGTATTGCGTGTCTCAAACATTCTCGCAGCACGCTGGTTGAAACCCACGGCCCTAGGGAAAAGCAGCACGTGGAGTCTGAACGGATGGCCCGCTGCCGCTCCTAGTGAACTCCAGGCCCCCACGCCAAGTCACTAACTGCTCTTCTGTCTTCTCTGCCTCATTGTTCGGAAGTTAATAGATTGCTATGAGAAAGTAAAGCTCTTGTTTATCAGAGTATCAGAAAATATCCTCGTGCTGAAAAGTCATAATGCCAGGATCAGAAGCATCAAGAAAAGACATACATTTTAACTCTGGCACTTACACCTCACAAAGGCTTATTTTTAGAAAGCAAGCATATAAATCAGAACATTTTGCTGAGAAGTGAATTCTTTTTATCAGTAAAGGAAATTTGTGGCCTGATAGTGATAGAACATGGCCCTCTCAAGTTAGAATATGCTTTTACCTCTGCTACTGGTTTAGAAATGCTTTAGAAATACACAAAGGATTAAAAAAAAATGGAGTGCAGTGCCTTGGGGAGTACCGCTAGTTTAAATAAAACATGAAAAGTATTTATGAGCCCTTTTTTATGAGGTGGTCAAAGAAAAGACCATCCAGCATGTAACATAAGACTGGCTGAAGAAGAAAGCATTTCCAAACCACATTGGAGAGTTAAGCATGAATGGAATTTCATTTCAGTCTCTATTGCTTATTTAAATGAATGGTGTTTTCAGATGGGGCCTAAATGATAATGCAGATCAAGGTGAGGCTTGCCAGGAAGAAAATATACTAGTCTATTACTCAAAGAATGTTACTAGGTAATGTTGGAATAATCTGGAAGATATGGGTTTAGCAAAAGGGGGTTTCTGGAAGGAGTAAGTGGTTGTAATATGCCCAAGTCCATTTTTCCTGTGGGTTGAGCATTTCACTAGAGTCAGGGCTTTGGAACTATTCCACGTTCAGCAAATGTGGCTAGGTCGTCTACAGCCAACCGTGCCAGGGTGTTGTATACACAGAACCGCAACATGTTGTTACAGCCCTCGGTCCAGTCGATTACAAAACATACTGTTCTTCATTTAATTGTTGTAATGGACCTCTCTGAAGAACGCATGCCTTCAGTTTTATTTCTCCTAAGTAGTAATGGGTCTGAGCTAATCTACTCACAGTCCTCTTTCTGGGCCTCTGGGTGACAAAGAGCACACCCTGGCCAGTGACAGCTGGCAAGGGTTATGGGTTGTGGATGCAGCCATGGAACAGAACAAAGATAACTGGCCCCTAGAGGCCTTAAACTGAGATGCTTGGCCTCATTAATTCTCTGTCTTATAATGAGCATCTGCCCTGTGAGTTGTATCAGTAACAAATTATAATGGTAAAGTGTTCCCTGAGGCCACCAGTTGACTGAGTTCCATAGCTCTGTCAAGAGTATTGATGTGTTCAGTCCTTAAATGAATGCCAAATGCTTCTGGTCATTCAATCATTTATTCCACAAACATTGAGCACCAACTATATTCTAGGTGTTGTGCTAGGTTATAACCTAACTTGGTGATTTTCTATCAAACTCATTTTGGATACCTGAAACATAACATAATGCATTAAATCTGAACTAGTGTTCCTGGATCAGAAAAGAACACCTATTTTTTGTTAAATAATAGAAAACAGAATCCATCAGATCGTTAACATAGCATTCTTCCTCAAAGAAGCCTACATTTCAAGTTCAGTAGCTTTAACCAAAGTATATATTTTATAAACCTTACACTTGATAGAGAGGCATTGATAAATTTAACTTAGAAAAAGAAATACAGTCTTAGATTATCTGTCATTTGTGTATCAACACAACAGCTTCAAGATATCATGAGGGGGAGGAAAAATAAAATCAGGATAGGAAATTCAGTTTTCAGGAAATTCACTTTTCAGTACATTCAGTAAAATGGCAAAATCACTGTAGTCACTTTAACAGAACAAAACCAGTTTTCTTATAAATTTTCCTTTAACTTTCCCTTTTTTCATTCCTTGCTCATCCACCTTCCTTACCCCAAAACGTTTGGTTTGTGGCGGATGGGATAATAATGGAAATGATTCATGCAAACCAGGGATCCTGATTCTGCCCATTTGGATGGGATACCATGCAGCTTGGCACACACATAACCCTCGGTACCCATCCTCCACTTCCCTCCCTTCCTTCCTGACCTCCTTGCCAGATGGAATAGTAGTTTACCAGCAGGAGGGAACTCCATCCTGTGACTGCCTCTATGCGAGACCACTAGCTACAGAACCCAAAGTGTCTCCCTGTTAGCAGCTGTCAAGCCCAATCCAAGGGGAATGATCACTTTTTCACCTTGGGGTGGGGACAATGCCCCAGGAAATAAAGGGGAAAATTTAATTCACCTCTAATAAGAGTTAATCCATAATTCCTCACTTTTCACTCTAGCAAAGTGGCTTTTAAATTGCATCCTTCCCTACCAAATACAGGCCAAATAACAGGACAGTGCTTCCAAATTCTGTTTTATTGCTGTCTTTTCCATACCTGGTGGAGGCTGGAGTCTTGGTCTTTTTTGTTTGCTCACACAGTGTCATGGGGTAGAAAAAGATTTCAATCAGCTTATGGCTTTCATATTTGAAAGACAAAACCTTTTTTTTTTTTTTCCAAATAGTCTATCTTATAGCTCAGCAAAGACCACTGCTGCAAGCCCCTATTTGTTCAAATTTTTCCCCTCTAGTATAAACAGCACAGTACCTCAAGTATTAACTGGAGGTCACTCTCTTGGACTTTCTGTTCAACTTCTTTCTCTTTTCTTCCCCAAGGACAAGCATATTTAGTATTAAAATGAAAAGATATAACAGCTGAATCCAGACACAGCCCAAGTATCTTCAGGAATATTTGAATTATCTACTGGTAACTTTATTTATTTGTTTGTTTGTTTGTTTGTTTGTTTGTTTGTTTGTTTATATTGTTCCAGCCATTTAAAAGGCATGAGCATCAAATCCTACTAATGTTTCCCCAGAAAGGCACTTCAGTACATCCTTATCATATTGTGACAGAAAATTATTCATGAAACAAAGCTTCCAGCAATATAAATTCAGTGACCATTGTAACTATGAAGAGCACATTGTTGGTCTTGGCTCACTCAACAACTAGGTGTAAAGCAGTATTTTTGATAACTTTTCTATTTATGAGTACCCCACAACCAAGAGCAAAACTCTGATTCATACCATAGATAAGCCACAGTTCAGAAGTTACACTATGGGATTCCTGTTAAGTGTCAGGAGTGTGCGAGGGGCTGTGGTGTTCGGGGTTCACAGGCGGCATGCTTGCTGCAGTACCCGGAGACCTCTGAAGACAGGACAACCTCCAGCTGTCACCAGTTAGAGACTAACCAAGATTCTCCACTGCTCTGGGCTTCACATCTGCCAACGTATGAAATGCTGTCACAGCCTATTGACTTTTCTATAATAAATTTTAAAAGAGAACTATTGAGTCTTTAGTTCATCCAGTGACTCGATAGGATTTACTGACCACCAACTTTGGGTCGGGCATTGTTCTAGGCCTCAGAGCCATTCATTCCTCTTACAGAGCTGCATTCCGCGTCCTTACATTCAGAAGCACTTTGTTGAGGTCATTTCTCACAGACTGGACAGGGGTGGCCATATCAGGGGTGGTCTTTGGATTTTCTGCAGCCAGCCACTGCCATTTGTAGATCACTGATTCTATTAGTGATCCCTGTTGGCATATGTGAGATGGGGAGATGGTGTAGGGAGCTCTCCCTTGGTTCCCGAGGCACATAGAGGTGCAATCCCATGGACTAGGGCTTGGTTATGTGCCATTGGAAATACCGGATTTGGAGATTAAAAGGTTAAGTCCGGTCTCGCACAGCCACTGGAGGGCTTTCGTCATGGACAAGACGCAACTCTGCATAAGCAACCTCTGCACACGGTGGTAAACACTCCCAGCCACACACTTCCCCAAAACACACGCCTCTGCCCCAGCACCGAGACGCAGGGCGGGGAGCTGGGACAAAGGCAGCAGGGAATTTGTCGATTGTAAATATCTTTTAACCAACTAATGGGGGGCTTGGGGCTGATGCTATGTGGTTTTAGTTAATTTTTTTTCTGTTATCATTCTGGGGGAAATGAAGAGTAATATGAGAAATCCTGATTGATAAAGAAAGCGTAGTCACACTGGCCTAAGTTCTAATTCCAGCTGCACGACTTGCCACCTGGGGGTTCCTTCCAAGCTCTTCAGTCTCCCTGAGCCTCAATTTTCCAATCTGTGGCATAAAAGATTATGATGTCTCTGCCCCAGTGCTCTTCTGAGAAGGTGTCTGTCATGTTGCCCAATACAAAGTAAGGACCAAATAGTGTTAGAAAGCCCTTTCGCACTTAATATATCAAGAATATCCATCTTTGTATATGACTGGGAAGAAACAACACCTTCAGATTGGGGTTCTGTAGTTTAGGGTACTCTAAAAGTCTCCAAGTAACCATTCCACCTATTTGTTTATTCTACTGTGTACTGATCACATTCCATGAGAAAGTCACTGTCTCAGGAAGGACAACTGCCATCAAACTCTGTATGACCACATCATCGTTTAATCCCAGATCTCTATGATTTTTAGGTGCAGCTTCAAGTCAATTGCTTACCAAGAATATTTGAAGAAGGAAAAAAAGAGATTTTTTTACACTTCCTAAGTATGTCCAATTTGTTTTTAAAAGGCAAGATTCCAATCTCACAGTCAGAAAATGTGGTGTTTAGGGTAGCAATTATAATACTGTGACTATATTTCTCAAACCATAAATTGACATGTGGTCTGACAAGCATAAAGTATACTTCTGGAGACAGTGGGATAGAATATTTGAAATCAGAACTGGAAAATTTGGGACATATGAAGGCTATAAATAGTGGGCAGAGACTGGGCTGCTTCCAGAAGAGACTCAGTTCCTACTAAGAACCACATAATTAGCCAGCCCCCATTTGTAATACATATAAATACTGGTACATAAGAGGCAATTTAAACCAGAATGGTAAACAAGCCGTGCCTGAGCCAGAGGGCTGCCTGCCACACACATTCCCTGCTCCCAGAGCTCTGCGAAGCCCCATGCAGGCTAAGGCTGCCCTGGAGGAGCCAGCGATGGAGGTGGGAAACAAACATTAAGAGCCATCCACACGTTAAGGGCTGGCGTTACAGTAAGACAGAGGAGGGCTGAGGCAAAGAGTAAACAGCAGTAGTGGCTCCACACATTTAAGGAAAGTCCTGCTCCTTCATCCCTTTCACACTGGCTATTCAGAAATAAGGTGCAGCTCCTTGCTGCAAAATATAAGAAGGACCCTGATACAAAACTTTGACTACTCCAATACGGAATAGCAATGGACGAGATGTGTGTGGTATGCATTTATCAGAAAAAGGGTAGTGATATTCCATCTGGTGCACCTTACTCATGGCTGGTCTGTGCCAGACATGCTGCTAAGGGCCTCGCATATACAGTATCCTCTCTTAATCTCAACAGCCCCTATTGTCATCTCCCCTTTTACAGGTTAGGACATCGGGGCTGAAGGCCACTAGGGAAAACTTGCCCAAGTTCACACCAACTCTAATAAATTGTACAGTCCCAAGTTGAATCTGAGTTGTCAGATTCCATGATTCCCAGCATAACACCATGGCAAGAGGAAACATAGTTCAAGAAGAACCAAAACAGGGACTCTTCTCCCAGCCTTACGGTTCCTCACAGCAAGAATATTAGAATCACTGCAGAACATTTTGAAAATACAGATGCTTGGGCCCCACCCTCGACCTTCTGATTCAGAGGTCCTGGATCTCTGCATTTTGAAGAAGCTGCCCCACATATACTGGTGATTCTTATCCACACTTCCTACTAAAATTTTCTTGATGAACCAAGGTGTATATGGCTGAGTTTCCACCTATTCATGAGAAGGGATTTAAGAATTAACATTTAATATTAATATTAAGCATTTCTTGTGTTCTCAGCATAACCTCCCCCCCCCCCACGAGGAACATGAGGTTCGTGGTGGTGGTTCAGGCACTCTCTAACCATGCCTCAAGACTTCATACTCGGTTGATGTCTGCTCCAGGTCACACGTTCTTGACTATTGCAATAAGCCGAAGTCCGATCAAGCCAAACCCAGGTAAAAGAGCACTCCTTACAAATGCCCTGAGGATGGCCAAACTATGGGAAAATGGAGGGCAGAGGCAGCAGTGGTGGTGTAGGTGTAGTGATGCGGACACTACCCAAGTGGCTTCCAGTAAGCGAAGTATGCACATTCAGAAGTATGGCGCACAAACGTGGACTGAAAGCAATAAGCCCAAGAACACTAATCTCTACTAAGTATGCAAAACAGGAAGGCCGAAAGGATGAAGAAAATGGATAGGTACCTTTTTAAAATCTTCATTGGAAATTTTTGGTACGGCTACCATGCTGCTAAGTATGAAAAAGAAATTGGACCAAAGTATCCAAGTCAATATTTCCGTATAACCCAAGCCTCAGAGGTAATTCACAGTTTACTCTCTCAAACGTATACTAGGAGAATGGAGTTAGACATGTTCCACTGATCTTCTGGCTTGATGATAGAAAAGAACACAATTCCCTGGGCAATTTATATCCCTAACCTGTGTCTGCTCCTGAGTGACTGAGGTCAAAGACCTGACTCCATTGCCTTGATTTCTCAATCTGAAAGCTTGGGAAGAGAGGGTGAAGGGGAATATTGGTAGATGGGAGACACCACATTTGTCCTATACTTACATTCTAATTGCAAACTACCCACAGTTATATACATTCTATTTTATGTGCTTTATTAGAATCAGATGTGGAACTCCCTGTGGTGGTGGTTGTTTTAACTCTCTAGAAACTTGAAGGGAAGTTAGAACTAAAAAGAAACTGAAGAAATTGGACTTTAGAATTAAATGTTTTGAATATTTTCCTTCCTAATTTGCTTTGTAGAGAAATGGAATGCAGACTATCATCAATGGAGTACTTTCAAGTGAATCATAATCACACGCTTGGGCAAAGCCATCAGTGAAGTCTACATGTGCAATTAAATGCCTAATTATAGTGAAAGAGCCCCTCCATTCTTTAGTCCCTGACTACACCCTCAGGAAAACACACAGTAGCCTTCTGTCTTGAGTAGGGGTTCTTTTAAGTGTTTAAATGCCATGAAAGTGCAACTGTGTGTCCAATTAGGGGTGCAATTGCCAGGTCAAAGCATGAAACTCAGCCTGCCCCCACTACACTGGGTTAACTGTCCAGATCCTAGTCACTAGCCCAAAGGGCCAGATTAATCAGCTTCCTCTGTCATCCCAGGGCCCAGTGAGAAATAGTAGGAGTTTACCCTATGCCAATTTTAGAGATGGTAGGACAGAGAAGAAGTCAAACTTCATTGCTTCCTTTAAAGACTTTTCTTTACTTCCTCAACTAAGTGATAAAAAGTTATCTTCACGTATTGCCCTGCTGTGTGGAAAGAGGTAGATGGGGTGAGAAATGGGGAAAGAAGAATAGGTACTCCTCCTTTAATTCCATCTCTCGATACTTGGTCAGGCCCTTTTTCAGCCTATGAAAGAGAGACTGTGGATTACCAGATATACTCATTACTAAGGACCCACAACATGTTTTTGAAAGGTCATGTAGTAAGGATTTAAAATATTCTGTAATTTGGAAGTCACAGATAGATTTCCTTCATCAAAAGGTCTTGCACTGGCTGGTCCCCTGTCTCTCCAGGTCCAACTGCCTTCCACATATTTTTAAGCCTCCACACACAGCCACCTGCCATGCCTGGGACACTCCCTCTTCTCCACCTCTGAGACTGTTCTTTTCAGCTTCCCTGTGGAAGGAGGCTGTCCCCACCCCAGCTCTGGCCTTTCCCATCCTCCCACTGACCATGACCTGATTTGGAAGTCACTTAGAAATCAGTGAGAGGAGCTAAGGAGAGGATGACTGATGTCAAGCAATGAGGAGCAGCCATAGGAGATAGAACTTCAAGCCCTAGGGAGGCTATAGGGATAACTAGGTTTGGGTCCCAGAGGAAAAGGTGAATACCAGGAATCAAAGGATGGGCTAAACTAAGCAAAGCAAGAGGAAGAAGCCAGAGACCTCAAAGCAGGCTGAGAGGCTGAAGACAGGGTTCCATCACGAGAAACAAGACAAGAATACAGGCATTGGAAACTTGTACTTCAAACACTTTGACTAAACACCTACTGTGTGTCAGGTGTTGATTATGGCGGTCAGTGTTGATAAAACAATAGCAAACCAGCTGATAAAACTAATGGTCTGGAGAAGACCTGACAAGAGGCTTAGGATTCTGAACACACAGTTCTATGCACTGAAGGAGTTTTTTAGTTCTCTTTGCAGATTCCAAAGTCTAGGATAACATGTTAAGTGGTTTCAGCTAGAGGAATCCGAGTGCTGTTGGAGCAGGGCAGGCAAGTCCAAACCCTGACTTACTGGTATATGCTCGTTCTTTTTCCCTCTGATTTGTCCGGGCTGCTGCTCTCCTACATTCCCGGTCTTATTTGCTTTTAAGGGGGGGGGGGGTCTGCCTTTACATGCCTTGCCTCCTTTCCACTTGGCTTAGGAACAAAAATCCCAGCTGTTGATATTTCATGCCTCGTCATGAAACAGGGCTTGATCTCTACTGGCAAAGCTGTCCCCATTGTGTGGCGAGCACACAGAGCTCTCCGGACCCGCTGCACAGACCTCATCCTTGTCTATGCCAGAAGAGCTCAGAGTGAGTCTGTGCGACTGAGTCATAAGCGGAACAGTTGACACAGTGAGAGCCAGCCCCAATCTCAAAAAGAAACGCAGTGGCTATGCCACAACAAACAAGAAACATGTATTTCTAAAGTAAATCCAAACAATTACTTAAATTTATCATTCTCATCAAAAATATGCAGCCTTGATGGACGGTCCTAATAACAGGGGAGGGATAAAAGACGCTGTCTCCCCTTTGATACTTACAGTTGTGTGTGGCCAGTAATACACATGGATTTCTACTGACACGCAGGGTAGGAAGGGCCAGTGTGGCCAGTAGCTTGGTTGTATGGGGATCAGCGAGTGCTGGGGTAAGCTCTTTTGTGGGCATCCAGTTGATCACAGTTATCAGTTGTTAGTGGATCTAACACATTCCTATGGTTTTCCCCAACTATAAGTATTGAGTCTTATTTACATGACTTCCGCTGAAATGGAGAAAACATAGAGCTGGGAGAACCCCAAAGAATTAAGCTTCATTAGTGTAATGGGAAATAAATACAGGACAGAGATTAAAGTGGAGGAATTTGATGCTGGGGAAGTTGGAATCATATAATAGAGCTAGCTTCTGCCTTGAAACTTTACCACATTTTTCTGTAAATATCCCATGGGTGAAAAAGGACTGATAAGATGTTCAGGGTATCTAGCACACTTGGACACAGAGGCTTCCTGGGCTTATTCTTCGTTGCTAACAGGCAGCTAACAGCATTGCCCCTGCCCGCAACATGTCAAGGGCTCCACGCCAACACCTTCCATTCAGGTTCCTCATTCTCTCTCCCTTGCATTTCTAGTGGCTTCCCTCTGATCTCCCTGCTTGTGGTATTGCCTGTCCTTCATGCATACACATTAGAGTAATCTTCTAAAAGCCAAATTCTCTCCATGACACCCACTTGTCCACAACATTAAGGACTCATTGTTACCTAACATAACAACTGTCGCTGCCATTTACTGACTAGTTTGTTTCAACGCTCTGCCTTGATTAATATCACTTACATGATAAGGTAGGGGGAAGCCCCTCGGTCCATTCATTAAACAAGCATGAACAAATCCTCTTGGAAGTAATTAATGGAAAAACTGAAGGTCAGGGAGTTTGTGCAATTTTCCTAAAGTGACTACTAAGTGATCATCTTTGTATTCACATTCAGGTATATCCAGCTTGAATGCTTGGGGTCTCTCTACTGTCCCAGACTTTCCTGTCAAATAAAAGTATGACTTTTTTGCCTGGCATTCAAGGCCTTCCAAAATCTGGACTCCCAGACGCCTCCCAGACGCCTCCCATTGTATCTCCCCTTTGTTTGGGTCAAAACAAATTACATGCAGGTCTCTGGACAAGCTCAGTTCCACCCTGTGCAGTATCATCCCACTTCCCAGGATACTTCTTCCTCACATAAAGTCCATCTTCCAGTCCCAGGTGTGAAATGCTAAAAAGCTACCTTTGCCACCAAGCCTTCCTCAAAAGCATACGAGCATCACTAAGCACCAGCTAGAAGTGACTTCTTCCTCTCAAATACTGAACAGCCTTGTGACACTCTCTCATGGTTTGCGTCATGGAATGAGCATGGCCACAAGCTCAGACACCAAATACACCAAAGTGTAATTCTTCACTTTTCACTCACTACTTAAACTCAGGGACCTCTGTCTCCCCGCACCACAGGATTGTTTTCAGAGTAGGTTATGTACCCAGGAAAAGTGTTCAGTGCAGCCTGACAAGGAGCAAATCTTGAAATACCTATTCTTCTTCCTGAATAGATTTATATCCACGCATTATTTTGGTCACAAGCTTCTTGAGAAGAGAAACTCAGTCTTCTATCCCCACTGTGCTTAGTGGCACATGCTAACATATGATGAATGAATGACAGACATGATGGACCTTCCCAAACCCATTAGGCTACAAATGACATCAAAGCTCCATGTAATGATACAATGAAATTGCAGCAACCTCTTAATGAGGCAAACAAAGATGCTTCGTGCTATTTTGTCTACTTAGATGAGTAGGGTCCAGGATCCATAATGCCACAGCCACAGTTAAAGGAGAGAAAGATGCTCCAAATACACCTTCCTCTCCCCGTACACAGATGAAAAGAAGAGCATGCACAGTGTTTGTTCTGATCAGCAGCAGTGGTAAACTAACCATTGCAGAAGTAGGAAGAGCAGCTAACGTCCAAGGGGCACTGGAGTAGGTACCAGACAACAGTTTAAGTGCTTCACATGTGTTCGCTCATTAACTCCAGACAACCACCAATGTGAGGTGGCTACTATTCTCCCCCATTTTTAGATGGGGAAACAGAGAAACAATAAGTTATTTCTAACATTTCACAGGAAGTGATAGGTCAGGGGTTCTAACCAGAGCCCATGCATTCTACATATCATGGCAAACAGGGATAGTGTGGACGTTATGCTGTGCCCCACCCCACCCCACGGTAAGGGTATCAGTCCAGCCAGACCTCAGAAAAGGTACCTGCACCCAAGTCACACACACCCATTACACCAACAGGGCTGCTTCCTTTAAGGAGACCTACCTGCCTTTAGAACCTGCATCTGTACCGGAATCAGAGGGGTAGAAAGGAGGGTGTTGGCATTAAGAGTAATATCTACACTTAAATGCCCATACTTTGTGTTTGCAAAGGTAGTTCCAGGCACAATAAGATATCTGTGGGTAAAATGACCCATACAGACGGAGCTCAGGTACAGATAAAGACCCTGTGAAGGCCCTGGAGAGGGAGCTTTCTGCAGAGGTCATGGTGTGTGAGGAAGCAGGAACAAGCTCAGGCAAAAGAATAAAGAAAAGCGGTCTCACTCCTGGGTTAGTACCTTCAGAAAAACAAACGTAAGCAATTTGATGAATGTGCTTTAAAAATCCCCCATTGCTTTGGGTAACTATCCACAGCTTGGGCAATAGGACTATTTTACATTGACGAATTAATATTCAAATTGCTGCCTAAGCTAGTTTACACATAATGAGAGCTCATCCTGACTGAAACAATGAAAAGAACAAAAAGGCCCACATCAGGGAAGCCCAGAATGGCTGAGCCCATTACTAACATTGCTATCACATAAACCACCCACTTCCTGAAGAGCCAGTGGCTACAATACTCTGGGGCCTGAGGCTAATCGATTTCGAAAGAAGGAATTTTGGAAACCCTTCTTGAGGGGGCCACATCCTGCACCAGGACGAATCCCTGCTGTTTCACTAAACATGAAAGGCGGGCACTGTACCTGCAGGAGGATCTGGGCGCTGCTGGAGGGCTGTGGTGTGAAGACGGGGCCCGCATCTCCAGCACACAGAATAAAGGCGCTGCACTCACAGTTTCA
Source organism: Glossophaga mutica (assembly GCA_039655065.1). Lineage (NCBI taxonomy): Eukaryota > Metazoa > Chordata > Mammalia > Chiroptera > Phyllostomidae > Glossophaga > Glossophaga mutica. The sequence continues at coordinate 108,091,686 of CM077309.1, read as the reverse complement.
CTCAGGAATTGACATCAACTCCTGGACAAGTCTTCCTTCATCCAGTTCACCCTAGAACATGCATTCTCAACAGGGGTGATCAAAGGGGCAAAAACTGGTTCTTGGCAGAGCAACAAAATCTTGTTTTTTATGTATAAATCACATGAGGTACATAAGCAGATATATACTGTATCTGGGGTATTAAAATTTCATGGTGAGGGAACTCCTTAGGAAAAAAATAAACTTCTTTGTGGGAAAGAGAGGAGAGAGAGCCCAGTTTTGGAACATCAGAAGAGAGAATTACAAGAAAATTGAGAAAGATCAAGGATGGGAGAAGCTGGAAGACAGGAGAGACAATATTCCCCAACCCTCAGTTGCCAAAACCCAGTCACAGTGCCTGAGGACATGACTAGAGCCTACATCCAAGTTATTGTTTAGTCCAATTTGGTCCAGACGCCATCACCAAGCCACATAATAAAGGAATCCCACCTGCACAAATGAGGACAAACCTTCAAGTCATGGGTGTCCTGCAACTCAGGAAAGAGATGATGAGGCCTCAAAACACAGAACCTGATGGCCCTTGATCTTAGACTTCCAGCCTCAAGAACTGTGGATACAATACATTTCTGTAGTGTAAGCCACCCAGCCTGGGGTTTTTGTGAAGGCAGTTCTGTTACACCTGCTATGGTGCACACAGTAGTTCCTATGTCATCACTAGTGCTCATTCCCACCCAGCTCTCCTCTCCTGGCCACGGGAGGAAAATCATCCGAAATCTATCTAACCACTTAGTTGCAAGCAGAAGTAGCATCACATTTCTGGGCTGAAGCATTCAATTGCTGGATTAAAACACTACATAACTCTCTTCCATGCCAAGGTAACCAAAGAACGTGGTGTGACACAGGTGTGTCAGAGACAGGTGGCTCAGAATTTTGAATCACTGCTTCCCTGGAGAATTGACCGGGTTCTCTAGGGACATTGTGTGAAAAGAAATGAGCTTTGTTCTGTGAAGCCATTGAGATTTCTGATTTTTATAAAACAAAGGATAGGTCTTAGCCTATCCTTACAGATGTACCCACCCTACACACACGTTTGGGAGAAGGCCTCTGGTGGTACTGGGGTGTTTCGTGTGGGCTGTCTACAAAGTGAGAATGCTCCCTTCCGATGAAGTTATGAGAAAATGAAACAAACTGATGGTGAAGAGTTTAAACAAAGGGGCTGATCCACAGGGAGCTTAACAAACTGGAGAAGAACTTGTTGATTTCTCTATGCTTGTCCAGTCAGGTTGGAAGAGAATCTTGAAAGCATGAGGAGTCCATGGTTAAAAAAAAAAAAAAAAAAAAAAAAAGTGGTTAAAAAAAAAAGTGTATGCTTTGGCATAGATAGCTCAAGGGGTTGTATTGTGGCATTAAGGACATGTCCTTCAAGATCTTCTCTGGTTTCATTCTCACCAGGAAGGCCCTTTAACCCTGGGAGTTTGGTTTCCTGGATAGTGAACAAGAATATCTGTTCTCACAAAAATACACACTACCATAGAAAAATAGAAATAGATTTCCCTGTACAGATCAATTGTGTATTCAACTGATGGAATTCTGACAAAGACCTCAAAACTTCATCATCCCAAAGTGCACTGATTACCAAAGTTCCAACCCTCCACGGCAAAACCTAACTAGAACAAGCTACCAGTAGGACCCATCTTTTCTACACAAAGCACGGGGGAGGAGGTCCCAGAGCTTGTTGGTGGAATTCATTAAACTTATTCTCTTTTCACCTGTACTTCTCATTCCTTTCACACTCCCTTTAGTACTCATAAGTTTTGGGGGGTTTTTTGTTTGTTTTTTTTTCGTTGTTGTTGTTTTATTTTTACCAAAATTGTGATTAACTTTCCCAGGACCACATCAAGTTGCCTACCCTACCCTGAGCCAATCACCCACTCAGTCAGTGTGGAATTTATCTTTTGCTCTTTACACTTGATTTCTACACCATGTGGAAAGCCAGCCACAGTGTGTGCAAGTTCAGGCCTGTGAAAAGGCACTTGGGCCAAGAGGCCAGGAGAGGCACACGACATCCAGGTAGTGTGCCACCTGCCAAGTCACGTGACTCCCTGTGTTCCCATCCGCTGCAGACAGGAAACTTTTTCTACCCGCTCTGCCCATACAGGGGACTTTACTTCACACCAAGGTCCTTGTGAGCTGGCAATGGCTGTGCCCTGCATCACACACCCCTTTCCAAAGCCTCATGGGGTTCTCCATTTCCCTCAGCTACCTCCTCACTATTGAGCATATACTTCGAAGCAGATAGTGCCTTGAACAGGGCTACCCCTTCTCCCCAGGCTAAGGACTGCTTCTGAGAGACAGACACTGAACCCTCAGTATTACTTAAGTCTGTGGTACTCATCAACACCACCCCAAGGGGCAATTTGGAACTGTGTGGTGGCTGCTCTTTGGGTTCTCACAATAATTAGAAGCACTACTGACCTCAGTACGCATGCTGCCGTGTTTGGGGCAGCCCGGCACAATTGAGGACTGCCCCTCATCTTGCATACTTTTCAAATGTCCCATCTAATTTCATGGAGATTAAAAACTTTCATACATTCATGCAAATATTAACTAAATGTCTTCCATGTGCGACCTGCGCTTTCAGGGACTTGGGGTGAATGGGATACTCGGCTTTCTGAAGTTTATGAAAACCTACTTTAGTTTTCTGAGCCTGTAATCTAACTTAGTTTTACACGTGAACAGAAAGTATTTCTGCACTGTTTTAATAGACCATGTTTCCTAAAATGCAACCACCATGGAAATCAAGGGAAAATTGTAATTAGTTTTGTTTTGAAGTCTACCATGAATGGTTCATGGTGTCAAAACACCACATTAATAGTTGGTCTCTTCTCGAGGCAGCTATAATCATTAGTGCAACTTGTCTGTCTATTCCGTCCACTTCGGCAACTTTGCTGTTGACAGGGACCCTGTGACAAGGCCAACATTTTACCCCCTTCTTCAGTGTTCACACATAGCCACACCCAAACGTTTACATTCAGAAATAACTGTATTTTACTAAAAATTGCTTTCCTTTAGTTTCAGCTACATTCTAGTAAGGGTATTACACTGTTGTTTTTTAATGTATGTGTGTGTGGTTGGTTATATTATCAATGGATCTCATTTTCAGACAGCAAATGCAGTGTAAAAAAATGTGCCTTTCCTATAAAGAGGGAGGACTGTGTCTGGTAAGTTGAGAAGCAATTCCTTAATCATTTAAGTCTAATGAGTTTGAGGAATTCTTCCTCAAGAAACCATATCCAATGAGAGTCTCCCCCTGTGGGGCAGAAAAGCATGTGTGGTTGCTTATGATAAAATTAATGAAAACAAATGGAATTACACACATACTAGTGACTTGAACTTCAAGCTAAGTAAGAGTCCAGATATCTCATATTCACTGCTTTGATGCAATTAATTCACAAAAATTAATAAAGTATGTGGGGGGCTCTGCCCACAGAGCCCCATCCCTCTGCCACGGATGAAAATAAAACTACCAAGACATGATCTGCTTGGGGAAGAGAGGTGGTCAATCTCTCAAAGGAGAAGGACCCAAAGCCCCTTCCTCACTGGGCTTTTATTGGGTTCAAATACACAGGAATACAGGTATGTCAGGCAGCAAGGATCAAACAATGGATAACATTTCAAAGAAATCTGAGGACTTAACCTGAGTCAGTGTCTGTCAGGAAAGGGGGCTGCAAAAACTTTGGAAGATATACTCATTTCCTCCTCGGACCCTTATTTAAATGAGAGCACTCTTAGCAAAGTGGGTTTCACAGGACTTTATGAATTCTTTCTTATGCCCGATCACCCAGGGAACTGTTCTGGCCAGCACAGGGCTGCACCGCTGGCAGTCATAGTTTCAGGTTTAAGCTGATTAGAGCTAGGAAGCAAGGGATAAAGGAGACATCTCCCAGATGGAAATGGGGGCTTGGGCTATGTCAGAATAGCCAGGGGGCAAGGGTCCATCACCCCCTCTTTGCTGCAGGCCCCCTGAGTCCTTCCATGAGGGCCTTCCAAGTGGTTGTGTCTGGCTTGGGTTGCCTCTCCCTTGAGGGGTCTTACCCGTCATTGACTAACCAACCAAGCATTGGGGCCAGAGATGGATGAGGCAGAAGCGGTGCTCCTGCCAGGCAGAGAAGCTTTGTCTCCTTAGTGGCTCAGGTCCTCTTGACAGAACAGACCCAGATGAAACAGGTCTCTTGGGCTCTTACGCAGCCTAGCATGGGGTGGGGGTTACAACTCCTGAAACCAGGCTGAACATTTCCCACAAAAGTAATTATCAACTAGTCATTGGTTAAAGTGACAAGCAGAAACTAACTCCTAAAGAAATACAGGATAAACAATAAACTTCCTCTAGGTCATGACTCAACAAAGAGTCAATGTCAAACAGGACATGAAGTGGAACCCTGGGCAGCAGATTAGAGAGGAACACCAACAGAGTGGAAGATATCTAAGCAGTGTGACAGGAAACAAGAGCCAAGGGTGTGCAGTGCTAGTCCTATCAAAGCCACTTACCAGTTGTCTGGCCATACGTGAGTTTCCCCTGTATCATCAGAACAGTAGGAGAAGTATATTAGGAGATTTATTGCAAGCAATTGGCTTACACGATCATGGGAGCTGACTAGGCAAGTTCAAAATCCACAGGGCCAGCCACCAGGAAGGGCATCAGAAAGGGCAGCGTCTGTCCACAGGCAGAATTCCTTCTTCAGAGAAGCCTCAGTTCTGCTCTTAAGGCCTCCAACTGACTAGATTAGCCCCACCCAGATGAACTAAAATAATGTCCCCTATTAAAGTCAACTGTTAAGAACTTTAATCATATCTACAAAACAACTTCACGGCAACCCTCACATCAGCAACCCTCACATCAGCAACCCTCAGATGTGATAGAATAAAAGGGCACAAATGGACTAGACAAATGGACACATCAAAAGGGTATCACAGTGTACATCTTGTCTACTTGGGACCCACATACATCTCCTAAAATCATACTTATTCTCCAAATAAACACAGCAACAAAGCTATGCCTCTGCCAATCATGATGCCATCTATCCTTCCTACAGCTGAAAACACACTAACCCTTTCCCCAGAAGAGGAGGCAAAGATCTTAGGTAGTTTATGCTTCTCCTTTCATATCCTGTTACTTAAACACTGTGATATAAAGTTTACTATCAGTAATAAATTTTATGTTAGATGATAAAGAGATAAGAGAAAGAAGAAAAATACACAATACATAAGAACATATTAATAACAAAATAAGGAAGAAATACTTATAACTATTACCAACAAAACCCCTCAACTCTGAAATGAGAAGACAGACCTATCTCGCAAGGTTGGTAAAGGAATTAAGTGATGCGCTAAGTTGCAAGCACTACATTCTAAATATCATCATCATTTGTGTTATTGGCAGTGCTGGACAGGAACTCGTAGTGGTATTAAGATGAGGACCGTGACTCAGAAGAGGGCAACAGGAAGTCTGTTAAATTGAGGCAAAAAGGAAATTAAGAAATGGCTATTGCTGGGAGAGGGGAAGAAAGAAAACCAGGGTGAAACATACCAGGTTCTTGGAAAGACTAAATACCAAAAATATCTAAATTATTTCCATAGTATGTGCAATAGAGAAGCAGACTTCCTCTTAAGAAAAAACATCTTTTATAAACAAAATATCTAAATAACATCTAGTTAGAAGTTATGAAGCCCCGTTCCTATTTCTCTCCACTTACTCTCCTCCTTGAGCCCATGCAGAAAGGAATCTGGGTTAAAGTAAAGGAGAGAGAGAGGGTGGTAATAGTTTCCCAATATTGAAACTTTTTCAAAAATCGGAGGACTGGCCCTGGCTGGTGTAGCTCAGTGGATTGAGCGTGGGCCTGCGAACCAAAGGATCGCGGTTCGATTCCCAGTCAGGGCACATGCCTGGGTTGCCAGGCCAGTTCCCGTCAGGGGACATACAAGAGGCAACCGCACATTGATGTTTCTCTCCCTCTCTCCTTCCCTTCCCCTCTGAAGATAAATAAATAAATAAATAATAAAAATAAATAAATAAAATATTAAAAAAAAAAAAATCGGAGGACTGGAGACAGAGAAAGTCACCCAGAGAGACAGTCGGAGAGACACAGGCAGAGCCTGAGACAGAGGACGATCAGGAGAGGAAGGAAGGCTCCCAGAGCAGGCGCGGCTGCATGCAAACAAGCACAGAGTGCTTGCAGGCAGGAAGAGTTGAGGGGACGTCAGCTGTACTTCCCAGGTCCTCATCAAAGTATTCCCTGAAAAAGTGGGTTTATTTTATTGTATGTAAATTATAACCCAATAGTTGATTTCCAAAAATTATATATGTATTATAATCTTATTCTCATAAAACACAGTATGTTAGAAAAACTTGAAACACCAAAATGTCAGCAGTGGTTACTTCTCAGTAGTAGGACAGTAAGTGATGCTTATTTTAAACCACTTGTATTTCCCAGTTCCTACGACCAGTATCATGATTTTTTTTCATGATCAGAAAAAGTAAAATCTTTTGAAGGATTTGTTTCTACCACTTTCCACTGGGTCCAGGCTCAGCTGAAAACAGTGCTGACCACTTAAAACCTATCGACTTGAAATTAATACCCGTTCACGTGGAATTATCCATCCATTGTAAGACTGCCGTACGTACCTCAGAACCCCTGTTTGCCACTGAGTTAAAGGCAAGTAAAGTGAATGAACGCGTAAGTAGCACTAATGGCATTTGCTTGTCTTGAGGTAGAAAGGGCAACAGATGGAAAGACCCGTGACTCAGATTTCCAGACAGCTCTGCTAAAGAATTCACGGTGTGGCCTTTGGTGAGACACTTCCTCTCCAGCCCGCATCTTCTTCAGCCATAAAACGAGGGCTGTGAACGAAATCATCTCTAAGAGCCCATCTAGGGTTGACAGCCCCCCACTTTATGTGCCCCTGCGGGGAGGAAAAGAAAGCAAAGCAGAGGCACATCGCTGAGTCATTTTATCATGGCATCGTGATAGAAATCACACCTCTGACAAACCTCTTCCCTCTATTTCTCTATTTCATCTCACCCTCTCAGCCTTCTTTGTCTTACCAATCATGTTGCAATAAAACTTATTTTTCACTCCCAACACTTCAGTGATTCTGGCTGTTACTCAGATAGCTCAATTCTTATTGGTAATCTGATGTTGCTCTGGCTCTCAATGGGGGTCTAAATATTTCCTCCTCTCAACTCCAGCTCATTCCAGCAAAACCTCACACCCTCTCCTTTGCTGAAAGCTTAGCTTGCCCCTCCCAACTCTGTCCTTCCCTGCTACTAATAAATGCACTCGTCGTGCTGGTCCCATTTCTGTCTCGCAAAATGATACTGGCATTTAAGAAAATGCTACGTGACACAGTGAGGAGGGGAATAAAGGGGAGAAAAATGGGACAACTGTAATAGCATAATCAATAAAATATATTTTAAAAAATGCCATGTGAGTGCGAAGGTAGGAGCCCCTGAAATCTTGATGTAATGATGCTCCTTTTAAGGTCTACAGTCATTTGTCCTTGGCTCCATTTCCCCAGAAATGACTGGCACAGAAAGCTTTTTCGCAGGGCAGTTGGCTGAATCCGGCTGGCTTGGCGGGTCTTGTGGGAGCATTTCGGTTACAGTGTCATCTGCCAACTCTGTTCCCGGATGACCCGCTTTGGATTTTAAGTTTCCATTTGAGACCACCTGCCTGGTGTTAATTAGTCATGGTTCCTTACTTTATATGCAAACTTGTTTAATGTCCATGAACTGGCACAGAGTCCTGGGCTTCTCCTCCGGCTCAACTGTACAAGCAGCATTCTTAGCTGACCCAGCTAGTTGTACCCGAATAATACGATGTAGCCAGGATGGCAAAGTATTCAGCAAAAATCTGAGGATGAAGGGTGCAAATCCAAGTAAATCCCCATTCGTATTTTTCTTCTATACATTGCTCTTTGAAAATTTTGAACTTATAATTTAGGACAATTTTTCCTTATCCCCCACCCCATGCATGTAGCCTATACTTCCTGGAAATGCATAATGTGCATCATAGGAGAACCTGATAAACACAAACTTATTTGTAATGCTGCTCTAGATGTTTGTAATCTTCACTCATTTGTGATGCATTCTCCAAGTGCCAATTATTAATTAAGTGAAATCAGCTGGTTCCCTCTTACTTTACCAGAAATTGGGAATTAGAAATGATCTTTTCAGACTTAACAGCGTTCCTTTAGCACGAAAATAGCTGCTGGCCTCCAAGGATGGTGTGAGCATGCTCTCAGAAGGTGGGTTCGACCAAATGACTTTCTCAAATATACCCTAGATTTTTCTTCAGTCTGCGGTACACAAGTGAACATGAGCATATCAGAATGGTGGACGTAGCCTAGAGAGAGAAGAGTTGGCACGGACACATAATTAAAGAGAGCCAAGAGCTCTGGAAGGTATGAGAATCCTTCATATCCTGAGGGAGAGTTGAGTCATTGTCTCTCAAAGAAGCACTTGTGTCTTAGGCATTATGATGTTAAACTCACTAATTTTCACATAATTTTGGACCAACATCAAATGGGGTAGAAAAAAATTAACAATTGCTGTTGTCATTTTTACATTTTCTTGAGTTGCCTGCCATGGAGATTTCTTCACTGTGTTTAGAAACGCCCGTGTAGAGAAGTGACAAGGAGAGTCCTCTCTGCAGAAGCGGTGCTGTTTTTCATGAGCCCGAGACTATCCGATTTTATGTTCCACTGTGCCAGCGACTAAATCTGGGGCCAGAAGTGGCTGGAGAAAGTGGGTATGGAATTACTTTTCTGTCATAATTTAATGGACAATTTTCTGGGTGCTAAGTATTAAATGGTTTTAGGAAATGATGAATAGCACCAGCCTCAGAAATTGGAAGGATTCCATTTCTCCAATTACGCTCTTTTAGATCCACAAATAATCTGGGATTAGCTGGCATCAGGAAAAATCATCAGCCAGGGCCACCTCATCTTCCCCTCTGGGCTTCTCCTCTGGAGCACATCGCCATGGGGTGCCGCTGGATGAGGGAAGGAGAGAGGCTGACATGTTCATAAGATCACTCTATTAGAGCTGAATCAGATTTCAGACAAAAGCTGGATTGGTGCCTGATGATAAACATAAATATGTAATATCCAAGAGCAAATGGTCTTTAGTCTTGAACATAAATGAATTACTGAAATACAGTGTATGAGGAAACTTCTGGAAGATAAAAACACCGATGTCCTAGATAGTATAGTCCATATATTTTTTCATGTTATGGGATTGCATGTATACATTACATAGTTTATACATTATGCATATTAATACATTATGCGTTCTTCCAGAGATAATGGCTGACTATACTAAATAATTAGTTATACTATGTAGTAATGAGTGGTACATACCAGTTAGGTATAGGTATACTGGGTTGGCCAAAAAGTTCATTTAGTTTTTTCAGTGGGATGGCTCTAGTAGTGCTTAGTTGTCTTTAACTTCACTCAAAACAATTTTGTTAGATTGCATTGTGATAGCTGTCATATCAGTGCGCTTTTTTAAAAAAAACATCGAAATTGGTGAACTTTTGTGCAGCCATTTTAACATTGGAGATGAAAGAAGATATGCAACACTTTTGGCATATTATGCTTTATCATTTCAAGAAAGGTAAAAATGCAACAAATGGAAAAAAAGATTTGTGTAGTGTATGGAGAAGGTGCTGTGACTAATCGAATGTGTCAAAGTGGTTTGCAAAGTTCCTTGGTACTACTGACATTTTGGCCAACTAATTCTAATTCTTTGCTATCGGGCTATCTTACACATTGGAAAATGTTTAGCAGCACCCCTGGCCTCTACCCACTAGAAGCCAATAGTGGGAGATAGCAGACATACTCAAAATATCCAAATCGCTAAAGTTATTGATGAAAATGAAATAGGTGTCTTTTATTTTCTGGAAAAAGTAAATGGACTTTTTGGCCAAACCAATAATTGCCAGGGCAGTAGCCATTTCCTATCAAAACCTACATTTACCCCTTTAATGAAATTTTTTTTAGCAATGTTCGTATGATTCGAGAGGAAAAACAGCTATTGAGTTCAAGTTGTAGTACTCTGTACCTTCATTTCATATTCTCTTCAAAAACAGATATATCATTGACCCTTGAATAACACGTTTGAATAGCATCAGTCCATTTACATGTGGATTTTTAAAATAAATATTGCAAACATAATTTTTCTCATGATTTCTTAACATTTTCTTTCTCTAGCTTACTTTTTGTAAGAATACAACATGTAATACATATAACATATAAAATAAGCGTTAACAGCTATCGGTAAGGCTTCCTGTCTACAGTAGACTATTGGGAGTTAAGTTTTAAGGGAGTCAAAGTAATACGTGGATTTTTGACTGCTCAGGGATCACACCCCTACCCACCATCCCCATCCCCTGCCAATGTTCAAGGGTCAACTGTATTTGCTTACTTCTATGTCAAGAGATTAAACATTATTATGTTGCCATCTGCCAGGTACAATTGTCTAACACATTCATTTTTGTTACTGCTCCTGCTGTTCTGTGATTTTGTTTTTTAACTTTCTGAGAACTAAAGTTTTCCTTTTGTAATTGTCCTTAGCCTTTGCAATAAACATTATTTTGCTGTCATTTTCACTCTTAAATCACTTCATTCTGATTTACTGCTCTCAAACCCTTTTTTTAATTCCTAATTTCTACTCCCTTTAAATAAAAGGCCAACATTTGAAAGTACCATTTTTTAATGACTTTATTGTTGTTCAACTACAGTTGCCGCATTTTCTCCCCATCATTCCCCACACCTCCCCAGCCAAACCTCCCCCCTCCCCACCCCAGCCAATCCCACCTCCCTCCCTTACTGCCACCCTCCCCCTTGGTTTGTCCATGTGTCCTTTATAGTAGTTCCTGAAAACCCTTCTCCACCACTGTCCTACCATTTATAGAACAAAAGTGTTATATTAACATTTTGATCCTATTCACTTCCTTCTTGATCAAAAATGTCAGATTTGTTACTAATAAAATATCTTGCAGTGTTCACAGCCACTATTGCTCTCTAACACCAACGCCTCCTCCAGCTCATTGAGCTCCAGCCTCAGGAAAAGGCAGGTAAGTAAAGAGGTCTCTAGACCATGGTTCATATAAAGCAGACTGCCCACAAATCAACTGGTGGCAAAGCACTGAGGAGGCAACTGGAAAGAACGCACCCTCTCCTGCTCGGGTGAAGAAACCATCATTACAGGCCTGATACTGAGGCACTTCATGAAATTAAATGTTATCAGAAGTCCACTGAACTTCTGATTCATAAACTTCCTTTCCACTGTCTGGTATAAGAAATTGCTCAGGACTTCAAAACAGATCTGCGCTCCCAGAGTGCAGCTACTGGTGCTTTGCAGGAGGCAAGTGAAGCCTATCTCATTGGCCTTTTTGAAGACACCAACCTGCGTGCTGTCCGTGCCAAACATGTAACAATTATGCCAAAAGACATCCAGCTAGCACGCCGCACACGTGGAGAACGTGCTTAAGAATCCACTAAGAGGGGAAACATTTCATTCTTTAAAAAATAATTCTCTTCCTCCTGTTATTGGTAGGTTTGAACATTAGACTTTTTTTCCCCCATGGGATTTGAGAGGTACCTCAGTATACAATGGCAAGTGGAAAACAGGGGACAGAAATCAGGTATTGGCAGTTTTTCAGTTTCATTTGTGTGTGAACTTTTTAAATATAAATGCAGGGACATAAAGCATTAATGCAAGTCAAGATGTTTCAGTGAGCAAGTTTCAGAAGTTCAACTTTATAACAATATAAACAAAAGTTAAATTTTTCTGGACAATGTATTTGGATTTTTTCAAAATAAGTGAATTTCTTTTTGATGGCAACTAAATGGTGTTTGTAGCATTTTTATCACACAGGAGATTCCATCCATTCGCTATACTTTCCTAACCGGGCTGTCCTACATGCAAGCATGTTTTTAATGTCGTCTGCCTTTTGTGCTGTTCCTGTAAGTTTGCCGATAAAATACAGTAAACTATTTTTAAAACAATCATTCTTTATAAGGATGTTACTGTCACATTTTGAATCATTAAATATCTTGTTTCATATTTTGCTTGAAAGTATGAAGTAGTAATTTGCCACAAATAAGATATTTGACTTAAGCTCAACTTGTATCTTTTACATGTTCAGATTAAAAATACCGTATTTCCTTTAAGAGTCCACTGAAATTCTTTTTGAAACAAACTGGGATGTCTGTGGGTAGGCGGATGCATGCTTAGATGTCCTTGCATCCAGCAGATTCAGTAAACAGAAGGATATTTTAAAAAATACATAAGAGCTGTGTGAATAAGTCATTCAACATTAACTGACTATTGATGAAGAAGAAAGAGCAAGCTAGAAAAACACTAATTTGCTTCTTGTTTTGACTGAAAACGGATAATTGCGGCAACCATATTTTTCTGTAGGGAGGGAAAAAGAGAGGAGGAGACATTGCTATAGAAAGAAATTCTCTCTTAGCCACAAAGGGACTAGTTAGGTGACATTAGCAAGAAGTAACATAAAAAAGCCAACCCAGCAGCAAAACTAGAGTAGTAATTAGCACAAAAACCTCAAGTATCTGACAAGAAACTGTGACTAGTACCCAATCTTGAAATTAAATGTGAGGACACAGCTATTGCAGGAAAAATAAACTGATTTGTACCTTGATGTTTGTGTTTAATTCTTAGCTGGTATCCATATACTATCTATTAGTTTCTGATTATAATAAATTGTTAAATATTTAAATTCCTAATGGAGAATCCTATTGTGATACCAAAATGAAAACAAATTAGGTCTTTCAAGTCTCTTATCTAGCCCCACTGGAGGAAAGCCTAGCACCTCCACCTGTGTTTTAATCCAAGGCACTATGTAGAGAGAGGGAGCTACCTAACTGCAGGTGGAATGTGTGGTGGGATGTAACAGACTCTCAGTGACTGGCTTTGTGTGAGAGCACATTTTGCACCTACATCGTGTAGACTCAGCCTGAGACCAACTCCAAAATTTGGTTTAAACTTCACACAGTCTTTTTTTAAGAAAAACAATAGCCATACACCAACAAAGACAATTCGAACGTATACAGGACTTCCACTGTCTTTTTTGGTAAAAAAAAAATACTTTTTTTAGGGCATGATTTTAGCATCTCATGCCTCCAGACTATGAAACATAAAAGAATTCAGTTCCTAATTTTCCTTGGTTAAAAACAAAACCTTAGTTTTAATCATCTTTAATAGCAATCAAACAATTTTCCAAGAACCTAACTCAAATGCTCTGCCTACTATATATAATCCAAATGATTGTATTAATGAAAATTCAGGTAACATGCTTTATGAATAACAGATTGATATAAGATTTCCATAAAACTTAAAGTAATTTCATAAAAGTCACCATTGTTGGGATTTAGTGTGGTTTTATGCTTTTCCTCCATTAATCCTCTAGTGGGTGGGATTTAACTTTTTATGTGAAATGCATGACAAAATATTTGACTGGTTATCAATTCATTATGAAAGTAGTTACATGGTTTTTCCAATGAGGTTGGAGCAAAAAGATTTTGGAATTTCCAGAATTTGCAGAAATGGAAAGAAGCCTGACCAAATTTGAATTCTGCTCAAGGAATAAAAAATGAGTTTGGATGCCATTTTGAAATGTGTGTGTATGTGTGTGTGTGGGTTCTCTTCTTGCCAGCTGCAAAATCTCCCAGAATGCCATCCAAACATGACTGAAGACAGGTTACGCTAAACTCATTCTTTTAAATCTTTTTTCCTTTTTTTATTTTTTAATATTTTTTATTGATTATGCTATTACAGTTGTCCCATTTCTCCCCCATCATTCCCCCCACCCTGCACACCCCCTCCCACCCACATTCCCCCCCTTTAGTTCATGTCCATGTGTCATAAGTTCTTTAGCTTCTACATTTCCCACACTAGTCTTGCCCTCCCATGTCTATTTTCTACCCACCATCTAATGTTATCGCCTCTTGAGTGCCCCCCACTGGGGACCTGGCATGTGCAACACAGACATGTGCCCTGACTGAGAATTGAACCAGGGACCATTTGGTTCACAGGCCAGCACTCAATCCACTGAGCCACACCAGTCAGGGCTTAATTCTTTATAATAAAAAAAAAAAATTGATACATACTTTCATATTATTGACAGAAAAGTGAAGTGACCAAATGAGGTGAAAGGTTGGGACTAATTTCTCTCTTTAGGGAAGTAGTAGACTTTCTACCTGGTGTTAGCATAGGTGCACATAATAGGTACTAGAACAAAAGTAATGGCTATTTTACCATTTTTTTCCTAACTAGTTCATATGTCATTCTATACGTCAGATTGAATCCTAGAAATATAGATGTGGTAACTTCATTAGCATCGCAGCCCATTTTACAGAACGAATGTTTGATTGTTCCGAAGAGGGAACTGCTGTGGAAGAAATACAATCAGGGGTGTCCAACCTTTTGGCATCTCTGGGCCACACGGGAAGAAAAAGTTGTCTTGGGCCATGCATTAAATACATTGCAACACGTAATCACAAAAAAATCTCAGAACGTTTTAAGTAAATTTACAATTCTGTGTGGGGCCACATCCATAGCCACCCTGAGCCACATGCAGCTCACGGGCCGCGGGTTGGACACCCCTGGTAGATGACACTAAGCTCCACTGGGCACCTGATATCAGTGCGACCTGCGAGGGCTACTAATCAGACAGTGCATGGCCCCTCCAGGCACTCCCAGTTGGATGAGAAGGCAACCCCGTAAACAAACAATTATCATGCAAGAAGCTCTGAAATAAAGAAATTTATGGAATTTCTTAGGATCATGAGGAAGGAAAAGCTATCACACAGGTAGATGGGTGGCGTGGGTGGCGTGGGTGGTAGCCAAGCCTTGAAGGATGAGTAGAACGCAGAACCCTTCAGCTGAACAGGAAGCCAAAGGACAAGGGAGAGAGACGTCACCATGAGAACAAGGCACAGAGGGAAGCAGCAATTTCCTCACAGAGCAACAAGCCCCTTCTTTGTCCAAATTGTCTTTTAGTCTTCCTCCAAAGCAAAGAGCAGATGTCTTGACTGTCCGGGAGAATAACATAATGTCTCCCTCTGGAGCACAGGCTGTATGAGTTTGCTTGCAGCTGTCTAACAGGCCGCAGTCCCTAAGCTCCGTTTTCCTCCGCCGTGATTTAAACCCAGTGTGTGCACAGCATCCACCTGAATCAGTCCATGTAATCTCTGCGGGAGCTGAGGAGCAGGGAAACCTACATGATCATAAAGCTCATGCTGCTTGGCTGTGCCCTAAGAAACTCCTTTGTCTCTGACCAGGAGGCTTGAGTCTTCTGCCAGTATCCACGAAACTGTGGCAGGCATAGCAAGTTTGCCTAGCTTAACGTAGGGTAAAATATCAGGCCATTCCCAATCGTTAACAGATGGGTAGTGGTTCCATCAAGCGATATAGAAAATGGGAGAAAGAAATGGAAATTTAGGGAAAAGATGATGAGTTTGGTTTTGTTCTTATTGAATATGAAGTGGTTGTGGAGGCAGAGAATTGGCAACACAGGTCTGTATTTCAGGAGAGAGGTCTGGGCTAGAGATATACATTTGAAAGTTACTGGAATCCTCACAGGAGTTAACACCTTGAGGATGAAGAACTGTATCCTGGAGGACATTAATATTTAAGTGGTAGGTAGAGGGATGTGGAAGTCTTTAAAGAACACAGACAGAATGGAATGAGAATACTGTGTCTCTCTCAGAAGCCAAGAAAGTGGAGAGTTCCAAAAAGAGAGTTATCACCAGTGTACTTAGCCAATAACGGAAAAATTAAAATCCCAGTGGATTTGGCACTTAAAAGTCACTGTTGTCCTTGTATGGTATGAAACATGCAATGGTCCCAGATCAGTTGACCCGCAGGTGCCCTCCTCATTCTCCCTCTCACTCTGCATCCCAGACTGCACTTCCCAAGCTCAGTGCCAGCTGGTTTCCAGCTGGGCTGAGTTTAGCCAAAGGAAGACATTGGTGAGAGATTAAAAGGTGACAGAAATAGAGAGGCCTGGTACCTGCTTCTCCTCTCTGCCTTGGATGACATGGCTGGCCATTCTTGGGCTGAATCCCCTCAATGGCTTTAGCTCCCACTGGGCAAGCCAAACAATCCAAGCTTCTTGCCTCCTTGGGTAGTGCCAAGGCCATGGTCTGGTGGCACAATCTTTCTTTTGTCTCTCCTTTCTGAGTGCGACAGTGGCTCCGATGGTCAGCACCTCTGGGATTCCTTACCATTCCCTCTCTGGTTTCTCAGTTACTCTACTTCATCTAATACATTTCCCTGCCTTGTATTTTCTTTGTAACAAATCACAAAAGTAGAGTATTTTTGCCAGGTTGGATCCTAACTAGTACGAGTGGTAAGAACAAAAACCAAACATTATGGGACAAAGAATGAGAAAAAATGGCTGGATTACTCTCCTAGCGGTTTGGGTGAAAAGAAATGAGAGACTTGATGGTAACTGGAGGGTTATGTTTTTTAAACTTGATTTGGGATTTAGATTGGGCAAGACACGATCTTGTTTGTAGGCTGAGGGGAAGATGTCTGAAAAGAGAGAGAGAGAATAAAGGTAAAGGAATTGAGGAAGCTGATAATGGAATGAGGTTCCAGAGGAAACAGAAGATGAGGGGTTTCAAAGAATCCAGGTCACAGGTTTGACCTTGAGGAGGAGAGATGATACTCTGAAACTGACAATAAGAAGGTAAGGATTGATATGGTTATCAATCACCGTGTAAGCAGGGTAGATAATATTTTCTGATGGCCTCAGTTTCTCCCAAGAGTTTGAGGCTCTGCTGAGACTGGAGGTAGCAAGGGGACCAGAGGAGAGTGGTGGTGTTTTACAATTCCTCCATGGAGAGCAGGAGCTGGCCAAGGGTCTCCTAAGAGGACTGATGGGGGGATGCAGAGGGTCCGGCTGAGGTAGAAAACAAGAATTTCAGTGGTGTCAATCTGCATAGTTTTATAGTTTGGGTTCCCCAACCCTCAATTGTCAGTTGCCCCTGCTTGAGAACAGAAAGGGAAATCCAGGGACTCGCCTGACGAGTGCTGTGGGAGGGCAGGACTATGGGGAAGCAAAGGTGAGAGAGTGGATTGGATGGTCCGCCAGGAAGCACAGGAGGTATAACTTGCAGAAAAAGAATGCATGCGGTTTACACGTGGGCAGGACTGACTGCCTATCCCAGCTGTGGAACCTTGGGCACGTGGCTTAGCCTCATTTCCCTCATCCAAATAAAAAAAGGAAGAAAACAAGAAATAGTAGTAGTCCCTACCTCAAGAAGTTATGAGACCAAATGAGAAAATATACAGCTTGCCTATTAACGATCCTGACACAGAGAACTCATTTTCACTGTTTAGATCCCTATTAAATTTTGACATCTGTAGATCTGTCTTTGAACATGGGTGTTATTCAGAGAACAATCAGTGAAACCACCCTGAAACACACCATGTGGGGTTCCACAACCGATAAAGTCCACTTGAGGCCCCACTGTGGCTCGAAACCACACAGGAAGCTTCTGGTGTGACTCTGATTTATCCTCTTTCACACAGAATAGAACTATTTGAATAGAGCTCTACTAGAATCTGCATGGAATACAAGCCTCTTGAGAAATACAGACAATGCAATTCAGTAGGGGCACAAAAATAAAATAAAATAAATGGATCAGGTATGGAAATGAGCCCTCCCAGAACCAAAGCCTGAGAGTCAGAGCTGGTGGAGGCATCTGGGAAAACAGTCACAGACGCTTTGTCTAACAGTCCAGCAGAACCAGGGCTCAGGCACATCTCTCTACTGCGGCTTATTTACCACCAGTCAGAAAGTGGTCGCCCGGTCTGTTGATGCTGCCAGTTTTGTGCCTTCTGCCTTCCTACCCACTCCTTTTTATCTCAGTACCCAGCAGAATAGAAGAGGATTCTCCGTAGCACCATCATTCTCAGATGGATCAGAAGAAAAGAAATGTCAGCCAATTTTATTACCTCTAACACATTGTTAAAGGACAAAATTATTGCCTACATGAGTTTTTTTTTAAATACGGTTGTGGGTTTATTTCACTTATAGGTAACCACCCCTTTCTACAGTAAGAATTATTGTAGAAATTCTCCTTTCTACAATAAATGTTAAATCAGCTAAAAAATACTATGAATTTACCTATTTTCAACTTGCTCTCAGTTAAAAAGAAATAATATCCTCAAATATCTGAAACTCTACAAAGCAGAGAATTGCTAATGATTGTATCCTTAACTCCTTTAAGGAAATTCATGGATATGAAAACGACACGTCATCACTAATTCCTAGGAATCCGAGAGAAAATATACAAAAGGCTTAATGAACAGATGAAGAAAAAACTGGTAACTGACGTTTCTGGCTAGGGAATATGACAACCAACAGAAGGGCTACTGGCCAAATCTTTTTACAGAGAGAAAAGTACTAAAAGCTTCACCCAGAGTCAGCAAACACCGGGTTCTGAGGAGAGACGTCTTAGGGGACAGATCTGTTAACCATCAGCGGGCATGTTTCATCTTACCGCTCATTGCAGGCAAGTTAAAGGGGGCTTTGTGTACCTGCTTTCCAACAGAAGCTGCAGCTCCGAGGCACAGGAAGGCCCCATCCAGCCCCCGGGCTCTGGGACAGATACACACACACACACACACAGCACGCCTATAAAGACACACACTGCAGTCTTCAAACACTTTCCTTCGGGCTATTTCTCTGTGTTTTAGACTTTCTGAAGAAAAGGGCGAGTCAACTACGGGTCAGGAGAACTAGACGAAGAGACTTTTTTCAGTTTTGTATTTAAAATTAGATTTTCCTTTTCAGCAAGTCAGAAAGGCTGAAGATTCTTTCCAAAAGCCATGGGTCTTGCTCAAAAGAGAACAATGTGCAGGAAGGTAATTTAAAAATTAGTCTGACAGCCAAGTCCCTTCACAGCACGCCCACTCTGTGCAACACATTTTAGTGTCATCCAAAAAAATGGAACATCTGCTTGAAGCTCTTATTAGTGTGCGCTATAAAAAGCCACCGGGTTCCTCTGGTGGCGATGACATTGACAGAGAGGGGAGGCCCACAGGAGCTGCTCTGGTGCACTGGCAGGCGCCACTGAGCCCACTTTCGGGTGAAGATGTGCAGTTCCAATCATCACACTGCGGGGAAAATGCTACTAGAGTTGAAGAGGTACAGCAGAGGGCAGATGGGATGACTCAGAGCTTCCAGAATGAGGCCCATATGTTGACCTCACTCTCCTGTTGCAAATCAATGGTAGTAAAGACCTAAGCAAGAGGAACCTCCTAGAGCCTTTGCTTACAAATCTCAGCATGGGGTAGAAATGGTCCTTCCTGAGCTCCTGAATGTATAGGGGAAATTTTTTTAACACCTGGTCCTAAAACCCATTCAAACAAACCCATGTGTCAGTCAAAATCCAATCTTTCTGTAGCATCAGAATGATGCTTTTTGATCCCTACATTCTTAACTCTTTATACCAGCATATAAGAAGTAAAATTACCAAATGTGGCAAAGCAAGAAAAAAAAAATGATCCCAAAACCAAGACAGAAGCAGGGTAACCTGGAATGTTTCTCTATTTTATTTTGGCTGTTTATTAACATTGCACTTGAAACAGGTATTTTTTTTTTCCTTCCGTTGTTTCCAGGGTAACCAGTTCATGGGGTAGGGGGAGCACAGGCAAGAAAAAGGCTTTTTTTAAAGTGATGCATACCATGAAGGCAACCTGAATGAATTTAATTTGCTATGGCAGTGTGACAATACTGAAAGGGTGTACTCAATCAGGGTCCTTTTTGATTGTTTCTGGCTGAGTAATTTGAGAAGAGTTTCTTCATAATGGTGCCTTTTTCACACAGCAGGCACTTTTGAATCCCACCTGTAAATCTGGGACGTCTCCAGGGATTTGTCTTTTTCCTCCCCGTCTCTTTTATCTCTACCTCTTTTCCACTTGTTTGTGAAAATAAAATAGTTCTCCTAATTCTTTTCTGTGAGAAAAAAATTGGGTTGTTCTGCCCTGAAAGTGGAACATTAATTTCGATCAACAGTTTGCTCACCGAAATTCAGTCTCTAACGTATTTACCCTACATTCTGCTTTAAAAAGAAAAATGCCCATCTGAAATTCTTGGTCTGTAAGATGCAACGCTGATGTTTTAAATTAAGATTTTGCATTTGTTTCATGTCCCTAACCTAGATAGATGCATTCTATGTGCACAGGTGAATTAGGTTACATAGGTTGTTTAACCTTAAACAACATAATTATTTCTCTACATATTAAAATGGAATATTTAACTGTTAGTAACCTAAGTGTATCTTATAAAATTCCTCTGCTCTATTAGTCTGCATTGGAACTAATTCCATATTTGTGCCTCAAACTTTAAAGTTATTAATTGTTTTAACTTTGAATCACAGAACCAAGCTGTTTAAAAAGCACGTGTTCATTAACACACACACACACACTATTTAATAATATTTACAATGTAAACAACTGAAATATCTAACTATACTGGCTTGGTTAATAAGCTATGATATATCCATACAGAGGAATGTCATGCAGCCACCAAATACAGTAATGTGGAACAATGTTCAATGAGAGAGAGGTAATACCATTACAAACAAGGGAACACCAAAAATTGCAAAGCAGTATGTACAACATCCCATTTCCACTTAAAAAATAGATGTATTCTTACAAATGCAGAGGATAAAAAGGCCAAAAGAATTTATCAGAATAATAGTAGTTACTACCTCTCAATGAGTTTGACTATAAGTACTTTTTGTTTGTTTGTTCTTTGCTTGTCAGTTCCCAATCTCACCCCATCCCCAAATTTTCAAGAAATATGCTGAATTTTAAAAATCTGTTATTTTTTATAGTAATTACTTTCTTAACTGAGGCCAGGAGAACCCTGAAGAAAATGGGCAAGGAGCCCATTCCTATGTAGTGTAAGTATGGGACAGCCAAACCAACTGAATTAACAAAACCTCGAAAGGTTAGAAATGAGTTCAAGTGTGTGACAAACCATGGTATGTGCTGAGCTGACAGAAAATTGGCTGCACTGCTTGTGAGACAATTTGATTACTATAGACCTAACGCTCCTCTCACTTCCTCTCTCCTCAGATATCTCAAGGGCATCTCTTGGATTGTTTTCTAGGATGAAGGTCCAGAAACAGCAAGGGAAAAGTGCTGTGAATGTATCATGCTCTTAGCATTATAAAAATACTGGTTGTCATTATTTGTAATGACCATTCTGATAAAGTTTTGGGTGTTCAAGGAATGCTATACATTTCTTTGTCAAAATTTCTACTTGTGATAAAAGTAAGCATTCAAATACTTATAGATTAGATAAATTACCTTCCAAATGTCCTCTTTGGAAAAAAATTACAAAACATTTAGCATGACAGAAATAAAAAGAAAAAGGAAGGTAGGTAGGAAGAAAGGAAGGAATTAAAAGCTTAAATAAAAGCAAGGTAAAGAGAAAATAACATTTAAAAAAATAAGATAGCTATGGTGTAATTAACATACCCAATAACAGTGAGCCAAAAGTGTATATTTAAGATTATTAGTAGCCAATGCCACACATAAAACACAGTTCTACAATTCATATTTCTAAGATCAAAACAAGAGGGCAATTTCTACCATGAATCTTTAACAAAAGCAATTATGTGATATAATGAGCAAAATTCTCAATATCCCCTACCGTACATATACGTGTCTCTTGAAATAGTCCCCAGCGTGGGCTGACTCTGCCGCCCCAGTTCAGTGTTTATGAGTAACTTAGCAGACTGAAAAGTGAATCCAGGTTCATAGCTCAGTGACTTTGCTTCATTGTAGGACACCTTTTTCATATCCGGAAATGTACAAACTACATATTTTTTTTAATGGTCCATTATTAATTCTGTCAACCAACCTCTGATAAACAGAGTACTGCAGTAAACTTGATATGATATTACCCAATACCAATATTTACAATTAAAAGCAAACCTCTATGTTTTAACAGTTGGTGTACTAAATGGAAGGCCGCTATCCTTTTTTATTCATTCATTCATTCATTCAATTAATTAAAAGTGACGTGACAAACACTGAATACTTCTTGTTTCCCAGAGGTTCGTTTACGTGCCAGGAAAACAGGTTACCAAGGCAGCCTTGGCCGCCGCCTGTCCCCACAGAACTGGCAATACCATCTAATCGGTGTTTCTCCACAGCAGCGCACCATGACGTTTTGGACTGGGTAACTCTTTGTTGTGGGGGCTGTCCTGTGCATGGTAAGAGGTTTGGCCTCTATCTACCGAATACCAGTAGCAACTCCAGCAGATGTGACAAGCGAAACTATCTCCAGATGTTGCCAAATGTCCCCTTCAGGACCACTGATCTAGAGAGAATTTAACATACAAAACTACAATGAATCAGTTATAAGAGAGGAAGCAGGAGGTGCAGAGGGGATGTAAACAAGAGGGACTATCCCAGTCTGGTGACCCAGGAAGGCCTCCTCGAGGAAGAGAAGTTTAAAAGCTACAGGGGACAGATGTTTAAAAAATAGTTATCCACAGAGAAGTGAACTGGGGAATGTGGACAGATTGGGCCAACCTCTTTTGAATCAAACAGTCCATCTAGGCCCTGAGCGTCCCACAGAAGGTGCTAAAAAGACCAGAAAAATTTAAAAATCAGCTAAGCACACCTTTGAAAGTATTAAAACTTCTTGCTGATCTTCCTAACATAAAATGATCACAAACTGCACCCCTATAGATGAATAGGTTGAATTTTAGTAGAGAATTTTTAGCTATAAGCTAACAATTAACTAATAATTGTTGGTAGGGGGTTATTAAACATTAAGAGAGGTATGTTCCACTTAGAAATAGCATTAAACAGAACTCTTTGTAAACAATTATACCAATTAAAATTAAACACACCCATTAAAAACATCATTTTTAAAAGTCCCTTCATTGCTGTTTCTACTGCCATAATATCAAGATTTTGAAGGGCATGTTTCCTAAAGATCCTTGCGAAATTTTAAATTTTGTGACTTGCAGTCTAAATTTATTTTTTTATTATAGATTATTTATACCCTATTTCTAAAAGCAGGTTTTCATCATGAAGAGCAGAACAGATAATTTCATGAAATTTATATGAAGGATCGATGTGTCTGAATCTTAGAAGAAAAATACAGATTCTGATACTTCTCGTCCTCTGTTTCTAGTTTACTTATCCAATTTATACCCCAATAATGATAGGGGCAGTTGGGACTCTTAGGTTTTACTATGAAAACATGTATTATTTTCATCATCATTATCCTTTTTATAATTAATAAAATTGGGGTCCCCCAAAATTAATTTCCCTAAGGTCACAGACAATAATTAGCCAAACCAAGAATCAAAGCCATATCTTCTGAGTCCACACCAAACTGCTGGGAGGACAGCATGCTGTGTGTCTGGGAAAGGAAGGTTTGGGTGGAACATCTCGGGAAGCTGGGAAACGACATAACAGCACTGAGCACAGATCCCACAGAGAGGGGAGAGCTAAACAGGTGTTTCCCCTGACCGTCTAATTGTGGGTTTCCCAGAACACCACTGCCTATTTGATCAAATGGGGATGGCAACAATGAGCTGAGTGTCTACAATATGACAGACACTTTATATTTAGGATCTCTCATTCTCTCAACGGCCTATACAACAGGCCTTCCCAACCTTAATATGCACATGTATCACCTGGAGATCTCGTTAGATGTAATCAAATTCAGCAGGACTAGCACAGAGGCTGAGAATTCACATTTCTAACAATCGTGCAGGTGGTGCTGACGCCGCTGGTCCCGGACCACAGACCACACTGTAAGTAGCAAAGCAGTTGTGTACTTTTATGTAGAGCAGGAGAGTCATTTAGGTGGTATGTTTAAAGGTATGTTTGGGCCCCATCCTCAGAGATGCTAATACTGAGGGTCTACTATAAAGTCCAGGATTCCTCTGATAGCACGTGCTCCAGGTCCTTCTGATCCAGTGACCTAATGGACTGCGGCATCTAGCACACCTGGATTAAAATCCTGGCGCTATTATTTTCCAGCTGTAGGGAGAGACCTTAAACTAATGATTTAACTCCTTTGAGCTCAGTTACCCCCATCTGCAAAACCAGGATAGTAAAAAATATTTCATCGTTTGTGCTGATGA
Source organism: Glossophaga mutica (assembly GCA_039655065.1). Taxonomy (NCBI): domain Eukaryota; kingdom Metazoa; phylum Chordata; class Mammalia; order Chiroptera; family Phyllostomidae; genus Glossophaga; species Glossophaga mutica. Next base: position 108,067,488 of record CM077309.1, on the reverse strand, counting down.
CTAAACAAGATTATTAATGTAAAGTTGATTTGATGATGATGATATTCATTTATTAGATGAGAAGCCTAGGTATAGAGGAGTTAAATCACTTATCTGAGCCAGTTTACTAATGAACATTTGAATCAACATCTAACTTCAATGCCGCATGCATGTTACTGCACCAGATCATATGTATCAAGTTTTATGCATTTCATCTGCACTTATGGAAATGACTCAAATCATTCCTTCCTCTCTACTTCCTGCTAGTTCTGCCAGGCACTCCCCCACTGAACTTTGTTTTCGGTTTTGTTTTGTTTTTTCCCCTGCAACTTTCCTTCCCCTACCTACCATCAACCCTTCAGACTTTGTTCCCAGGGCTTGACCTTCAGGAACCCTCAGGTTCTCCTGCCCTTGGCCTCCTGGGACAGGGTCTCCCTCCCAGCCTCCTAATCCAGTTCAAGAAGTGACCTATACTTAGAAAATGATAGGTAGAAAACAAACAAAATCTAATTTTGAAGAACTGTACAGGTAGTTTTTGGATCTTAGTATGATGCTCAGGCTCTGCCTTTTACCATTCTTGGATTCTCAAAAATCGTTCTATTTTTTTAATCAACAACTTTTGAGAAAATGTCAATCATAGCTATAAAAGATCTAGGAGAAAAAAGTAAAAATAGAATTATTTACTCTAATACACATGAGAGGAATACAAAATGTATTATGGAGGTAACACAATCCCATAAAATCCATGACAAGGAAAGCCACAGTTACTACTGCTTTGGCTGCAAAGATATTTCATGAGGGATGGAGACACTTCGAAATGTTGGGGGAAAAAACTCAGGATCCTAAATAAGTACATTGTTTTAGCATTTCTGTTCCAAGCAATAATATCCAACGTCTGCATGGAGATTATTTTCAACAGAGATTTTTATGGGAAAACTTTCACTGGAAATGAAGGGAATATTCTAGGCATAAACATGACGTATCTCTTGCTGCACATGTTGGTGATGACATTAAATAAGATCTCCAAGCAAAATAAGAGTTATGATGTGTGGTGTCAGCATAATAAAATGAGACTTTTTCCCTCTCAAAGGTCAATTCTTAAGCTTCATAAAGATGTACAGAATTTCATAGCCTGAAAACTATGTTAAGGGGACACTGAGAACCAGATGGCAAAAGAGTTTTAGAAAAGGAAAACAGAGCCTTATGCCCCTACCTTAATTCATTGCAGCACAAATCAGCGTTTTAAACTAGCTATTTTCCCCAACAGTCATTTTTTTAAAAAAAGTTCATAGATGTGAATTCTTGTGAAGAGTGTGCCTACACAGAAAAAACACATGGAGGACTGAGCTGTCATCTTAAATATCCAGCATCGATCATTCTGTTTCTTCTTCAGTAGGTACAAATTTATCAGCCCTACTCACATTATTTAAACAGATTTTAGCCTCCATTTTTCTTTCCCTACGCTGATACCAAAAATATGACACAGGATGGAAAAATAGGGTAGACCGAGGTCAGCTGAGCTAAAATAAGACATCTCCTCAGCTAACAGAAGTCCACGGTTAACTTCGGATGTTACAAGCACACGGCCTGCTTTGATCCCAAATCTGTCACTTACAAGGTATGTGGATTTAATCAAAATTAAAAACTTTTGCCCTTTAAAAGATACCACCAAGAAAGTAAAAAAAAATCCACAGAATGGGAGAAAATATTTGCAAACCATTTATCTGATAAGAGTCTGGTATGTGGACCACTTATGAGCTCTTACAACTCAACAGTAAAAGACAAATAACCCAACTAAAAGTGGATAAGATCAAAATAGACATTTCTTCAAAGATATACAAATGGCTAACAACAACATGCAAAGATGCTCAACATCAGTAGCCATAAGGTAAATGCAAATCAAAACCACAATGAATTAGCACTTCACACCCACTGGAATGGCTAGAACCAAAAGTGCTGGTGAGAATCTGGTGAAACCAGAGCCCTCATACACTGCTGGTGGACATGTAAAATGGCAAAGCCCCTTTGGAAAACATTCCGGCAGTTGCTGTGAAGGTTAAACATCGAGTTACAGTAAGACCCGGCAATTCCTTTACACTCCACTGCCTCACTGCTGCTTGGAAAGACTGTGTTCTTCTCATCTCTGTTATGCTGACTCATTATTAAGGACATTTTCCTAGTTCATTCTAATCTCTTGCATGCCCTCGGCAAAGTTAGAAATTATTGCCCTGTCCATGTTTCATGATCTATCTTCTCTGCAGAATACAGAGATATCCTGTTTGGGGACACCACTCTTCAGTGGCCTCCAGCCCACAGGATTTTCTTATGTGTTCCCTGTCCTCACCTGCCACAGGGCAGTTCCCAAAGATGATTCAGACTGGTCTCAAAACAAATGTGTGCTACCTGCAAATGGCACCCAGGCCTTCTCCAACACTGGGAAGATCTCTTGGGGTTCCTTGTTGACCATCATCCTATCACCTTTTTCAACTGTGATCTTTCCAAAGCTTTCTAGCACTCCTCAAATAGGCAACCGCTTCCACCTCATTTTCGGTAGCTAACTACCGATAAAATGTAAATCAGTACACACAAATGAGCTCCTCCAATTTTGCTCCCTCCCAGGTACTGTTCCCATAATACAACACTTGGTTTCCTCACCAACTGCTTGCGCAGGTCTCTTTCCTGCTAACTTGATGCCATGCCTGAGGTCAGGGATTCTGATATTTTTCATTGTGATTTATTCACCTAGGTCAGTGTTTTGCACTTAGAAGAGTTAACTATGTACTATGCAAATGAATAAATGAGTGAGTGAAAGGAATGTGCACCAACTGAAACAAATTCTTCATCATGGAAATCCTAAACCCCATCTATTTCATTGATATGCCAATCCATAGGTTCATTCAACAGAGTGGAAAAATGGGCCCAAACTTTTTGCCACATTCTGTCAATAAATACACCACTTATCCTCAGTTCAGCAACAACACAAACCTCATCCTGGAATGAGAAAAGGTATTGTATTTCTGATGGAGTCATTTCAGCGAATCACAAGCAATACATCACACAACTTTTTGGGGCGCAGAATAGTTCCAACAGTTCTTTTTGGTTTCCACAGAAGTTATTTAACTGAATTTAAGGCCTGTTTCAGTCACTTCAATCCCAGTGATCCACTAATTAAGATTTTTATCAAAATCCAGAGAATAACCTGGTTTCTTGTGAGGACATTCTGAGAACTAAAATAGTTGATTTTGCTTTTCATGACAGAAATGCTTCTGCTTCCCCCTTTCCTCCCCACCTGAACACCAACATAAACACACATTTTAATCACATCATTTGCTTCATGGACACCCAAATTTAGCTGCTTACAAAACAAGCTTCAAACCAATTAAATTACAAGTGAGAACACTCTTTGCTTTTGGGCATATTTAAATTCTTCCTCAAGCATGGGAACTGAGTCCCCAGGTCAGTGAGGCTCCCCAGCTGAGACCCCCAAATACATAAAGTACAGGACTCACCTGTAAGTGCAGCCCCCAAGGCGACAGGGGCATGTCACCCAGCGGTGGAGAAAAGGCAAAGATTTATGGCTCCACACATCGACCTGGTGGACAGGCAGCTGGTGGGCCAGTCTCTGGCCTGCCAGGCTTTCCTGAAGGTGCTCTTCTGACAGTTTAAGATTTGGCACATTTGCTTGCTCTTGGCAGCAATGCAAAGGGTGTTTGGATCTTCAAAAGCCAGTCTGGCTGTTGAAGGAGCAAATCAGCGTCCTGGTACATACCTCCTCCTGATGACTTCCTTCTTCACCCTGGATATTTGCGGAGCTTGTTTTGTAATGAGGAACTCATCCTACAATGAGCTTTTGACAAAATAAAGCCTCTTTGATTTAAACTCAAGTGGTTATCACAGGGAAAGACCTGAAGCGACAGTAAAGGAGAGCAGGTAACTTCTTTATTAAGAAAGATGGCGGGCGCTCGTGGCCTGAGGGGCGTGGAGCGTGGAGGAGGGGGGGAGCACGCATTGCGGCACAGGTGAAGGCACTTTTCTTTCAGAGGGTTTTTCATGCCTCCTGACCAATCCTGAGACGTTAGCAATCCAGCCTTAAATGGCCACAGCAGCATGGAAAGTATAGGCCTCCGTTCACAAGGGCCTATATATTACAGAAAAATATTGGGTTGGCCAAAAAGTCCATTTAGTTTTTTCCATAAAATAAAAGACACATTTTTCATTTTCACTAGTAACTTTATTGATTTGGCTATTTTGAGTATGTTCACTATCTCCTGCTATTGGCTTCTAGTGGGTAGAGGCCAGAGGTGCTGCTAAACATTTTCCAATGCATAAGACAGCCCCACAGCAAAGAATTATGTGGCCAAAATGTTGATAGTACCAAGCAACTTCATAAATCACTTTTGACATGTTCAATCAGTCACAGCACCTTCTCCATACACTGCACAAATCTTTTTCTTTTTTGCATTTCAGTTGTATTTTTACCTTTCTTGAAATAATAAAGCATAATACATTGAAAATGTTGCATATTTTCTTCCATCTTCAATATTAAAATAGCTGCACAAAAACTCACCAATTTTGATAAGTTTTTTTTAAAAATGCATACTGATATGATAGCTGTCACAATACAATCTAACAAAATTGCTTCAAATGAAATTTAAAATAACTCAGCAGTACTAGAGCCATGGTATGGAAAAAACTAAATGGACTTTTTGGCCAACCTGTTATCTCTAAAATACAATTGTGAATCTGGTGGTATCTTCAAGGCAGCTTCTTCTACTAGATTCTGAGTTCCTCGCAGCTGGAATGTACCTTATTCATTTCTGTGGGTTCCTGGTGTCTGGCACAAAATACAAGGTACACAATTAGTTGGCAGAATAAATAAATGAACTTGTAAACATTATTTAGAATTTAGCAATAAAGTCTTCAAAATTTCTGGGGACCAGCAACTTCTTTACTCATAAAAAAAGCAACTAAAATAATCACAAATGAACCACTGGCATTAGTCTGGAGCTGACTGGTCTGCTTGAGTTTAAACAGAAAGCCCCCAGCACAGCAAGATCTAGTAACAAGGCTTACCTCATTCTCACCTGGGAGTGTCAGCGCCAGGGAAAAATTCTGAGTTCTCCCTCCAGGACTCTCTTTTTCTAAAAGACCATAAAGTCACCAACTAGTGTGTAAAGTAAATTATATGTCCATTTTACACATTTTTAAAGGGCCCAGTGGACTTTAACTTTATCTTAGAAAATGCAACTGTTGAATAAAAGGGAAGAGAATTTAACAAAATTTACTGCTTAGACCTAATTCTGAAATTGTTAGTTTAAATAGGCCCAGCTGCATTTCTTAGTCCCTTAACAGAGCTTTTTGATACAAAGAAAGAGGAGGCATGCATGATTGCTACCCATCCAATAAACAGAAAAGAGTAGATAAACAGTGGGCAAGAAGCCACACTGCCCTAGCTTTAATTAGAAATAATTTGTTAATAGATAATTTTCTTTGCAAGTTTGTGTTTGTCTTTGCACCTAGAAAAGTAGAATGAACAGGAGCCAGGTGAAATAAGCTATTGCCTGCCTGTGCATGATATATGTTAAAATTTGACACCATTTTTTCATATTTATTGTCACCAGCTTAAATCTATGCTGCCAAAGAACCATTCATTGAGAATAAGCCAGCTGACAGCTATAAGGTGTGTTTGCAAGAGTTTTAATGATTTACTTGCAACACGTGCTGAATACGTATCAGCTCCACATTTCCTGGAGTTAATGCAAGAGAAAGAAACTCCACTAAAATGAAAATCAATCATTTTAGAGGTGAAAAGTAAGTTTCTTTGAGAGCATAAATAAATGCTGCTCAGCACTCAAATGTGATGAAAAATCATTGTTCGGAATCAATGGCCATCTTTGTCAAGAATTTTAGAAGCTTAGTAACTTGTTAATAGACCTGGAAGTTTACAGAAGCTTAAACTCTCCCTAACCACCACTTCCATAAACCCATAGAAACTACTAGCATGCAATTGCCTTTCTCAGGCTTTCCTGGACTTTTTTAAGATCACCTGTTCAACTCCATTTCAGCCAGTACAAGCCCATTGGTCCATCATTGTCAATGCTGGGATTGGGTTGAAGAGTTCAGACTAAAAAGCAAGATTTAAACAGTGGAACCCTAAATAGTCACAGGTAAGAACCAATTCATTCTCTGGCTCTTAAATGTTACCTTTCTCATTTTGAGCATGAAATAAGAATTGATTCTTGATGTAAACTTCCCCACTCTCCAAGCTAGGTTTTGATGTTAGGGTATTTTCTCAAGAAACTTATTTCAATTACCCTGTCTTATGTTGCTATAACCTCTCATTCTTAACCATTCCCCCTTCAGATTTCTTAATTCCTTCTAGAAAAAAAACACAAAAACAAATTTCCTTCTACCCAATTTCCCATTAGCTCTGCCTACCTCATGTTCTCGTAAATCTATATTTTAAATCCCTACCACCATTTTCCAGAGAGTGGTCTCTATTTCTGCCTCCACTTCTTACGTTCATTCCACTTACTCCCTAGTCCCTGACTTTGGCTTTACCAACAAATGCCCTGTGTCACTTTCTGAAAATTCTAAAAAGATGACGGATGGTCAGGCCTTTCTTCTGGAAATCTCAGTTCAGTACATCTTGAACTAGAAGTTGGAAATCCCCTTGGTTTTAAATCTTTGCAACTGATTGCAAGACACAGAGTTGACAAGAGTGGCCTGAGGTCTTTGTAGTTTGTTTTCTACCCCAAACATAATTTTCTCCCTTAAAAATCCTTGATAACCTCTCGATCACCAGATTGAATGGTCTTTGCTCAGTGCTCACCTCCCTGAAGCACCTGTATTGATGAATAGCACTCCCCTGAAATGAGTAAGATAGATCTCTCTACACCATTGATCATCTCTCCTTTGTCTTCTTCCCCAACAAACTTTCTCCTCCGAGATCCTCCATTGAAGGCATTCTTCAATATTCTGTCCTAGGCTTTTCTTTTCTATTTACACTCTCAACACAGGCAACTTCAGCGCATGTTTCCAGACTCTAAGTTCTGGATCTGCTTCTTTTACTCTCCAAAGTAGAATACGTAGCCAGAATTCCCTGTCCCTGAGGCCACTATAAGGAAAGGTGTGGAAACTCAAGGTTTCAACCCTTCTTGAACATCAGAAATACTTAAGAAGTTTGTTGAAAAGGCCCATGCGGAGGTCCCACTGACAGAAATTGATTTAGTAAGTCTGGTGTGAAGCCCTATTTGCAGTCTGTGATTTTTTTTGAGGTGCATAGGTAATTGTGATGTGCACCTAAGGTTCAGAAACCTGCTAAACACTGTAATCAGAAATTAGGCAACATTTACCCTGAGGGATGCCAAGAAAATGTAAGTGCCATTCCTTGAACAATTGATAGCAGGTATGATTTATCATGTCAGGAGTGGGATTTAAGAGTAAATCTACTCCCAGATGACATTATGGTGCAGATTTCCCGCACACAGCCAGGCTCTTTCTCCCTCTTTAAGGCCAATCTCGGTACATGGCTCCATCCAAGCAAACCTAACTGCAAAGCCTCAAAGATTAATGAAGCTCCTTAATTAACTTTTATAGAGAGAAACAAGGTTACACTTCATCTTATACAGCAAAAATTGTTTTTAAAATTTACTTTTCTTAAAGCATTTTTATCTCAGATTCTGAAGCAACTGCCAAAATAATCTCATCTTGCTCTCCCTTTGACCATTTTTCTTGGGGCTAATTCACTAATCTTTTAAGACCATGACTTCTGAAAGCTCTCCCCATGTGGAAACATCAGCCTCTGTGGTAGTTATGGCAACCATGGTCACCATTTTTACCTTGATCCACATCTATTTCGGCATTTTGCAGACACTATATGATGTGCCTTCCAGCAAAAAAAGAGGACAGGCTCACCATAGGCAGAAAGTTTAGGAGAGGGTTGATATCTGAGCAGTGGGCAGCTGTGAGGTCCAAAAGAAACAGTGATTAAGAAACATCAAAGAGTAAAACTAAGAAGGGGATTTATTACCTATCTCTCTGTCCAGAGAGCCTCAGTGAGAAGTGATGAATGCAGTGAAGGAATGCAAAGCATTAAAACAAAAAAAAAAATTAGAACTCTGGGGAACAGAAAGCTAAGCTGAGTGAAATTCTTATATAAGAATAAGCCAAGACTAATGTCCTAAAATAAAACTTATTGCTGAAATAACCTTCCTGTCTTGACTGTGTACTTGTCAATAGCAGGGACCCAGTTTCATTTATCTCTTAACAGAGTCTGGTGCATGTGTTGAGAGGTAGGTGGAGGCATGAATGAATGAATGAATTACTGATAGATGACCTGGACTCAGTTGTACTGCTTTTTTAAATATTCTGACTTCTTGTTTATTGACACCACTTTAGTGATTTGTTTCAAAAGAGATGGCATCACTCAAAATCATTTCCCATCTTGCTCACTTTCTTGTCCACCCTCTCCTTGCATCCTTGAAACAGTCAGAAAAAGCATGTGTATTTGTGTACATATTTTATTGCAGAGCTATAATACTCCCAATCACCTTCCAAAAACATTACATCCATGTTTAATAATACAAATTCAAACTTCTCAGCACTCCTGAAAGTTGCACAAAGCCTAGGAAAATAAGACATTAGCAATATTATAAATACAATACTGGCTATTTAGATATAGTCAAATCTATGTCATTTTCACAAGTGGATTTAAATTACTAATAAATGTTTGCATGTGGTCTTTCAGGTAAACAATAAAATATTAGTGTAAATACAAGGTTAATTTTAATAAATACTATTTGTTTAGATTTTAGATTATGTTATAAAGTCAATACGAATTTGTTGAGCTATTTAAAAGTGCAAAATAGATATGTATGCACTAAAATAGTCATGCAAATATGCGAGTATCTGCTTTCAACACATAAAATGAAATATACATTCTTTATTCTGAAGATCTATTATCAAATATGATGAATATAGGAGATTCAGAGCTTTGCACAGCATGCTGCTTAACTACTCTATTCCAAGTAAGAGTCAAGGTATAAATTTCATAATAACCCTATGAATAAGGAACTACAACTTGAACAAATAACTAGATATGCTATAATATTATTGTTATAGTCCTCTATATAAAAAAGAATTGAAGGTGGGTAGGGCTGGGGCAGTGGGCTGGGATGGGAGTAAAAGACAGAAAACTGTACAAGAACAACAATTAAAATAAGTTTTAAAAAAATAATAAAATAAAAAAATTGAGAGGACTTCTGGCCAAGATGGAGACATAGACACACTGTGCCTCCTTGCACAACCAAAAGAAGGACAATTTAAAAACAAAAACCAACCAGAACTGTCAGAAAATTGAACTGTATGAAAGTCCGACAACCAAGGAATTAAAGAAGACACATTCATCCAGACCGGTAGGAGGGGTGGAGTCAGGCAGCCAAGGCAGAGATGGATTGTGGCAGGGTAGTGGCTGGCAGACCCAGAGAGATGGCATATTGTAGAACAGGGCCCAGCAGGCAAGGTGGCTGGTGGAACAGATGGTCCCATATTTGCATGCAGATAAACCAGGCAAAATGAGGAGCGAGACAGACCGCTCAACCCAGGGTCCCGGCAGTGGGAAATAAAGCCTCAAAACACCAACTGAAAACATCTGTGGGGGTTGAGGCAGCAGGACAGACTCCCAGCCTCACAGGAGAGTTCATTGGAGAGACCCACAGGGTCCTAGAACCTGCACAAACCCACCCACACAGGAATCAGCACCAGAAGGGCCCACTTTGCTTGTGGGAAGCAGGGGAAGTGACTGAAATCCAGCAGAGAGTGGAGCAAGCGCCATTGTTCCCTCTTGGACCCCGCCCCCACATACAATGTCACAATCTAGCGATGTGGGTTGCCTCGCCCTGGTGAACACCTAAGGCTCCACCCCTCATACATAACAGGTGCATGGAGCCAAAAAAAAAATGGCCCAAATGAAAAAACAGATCAAATGTCCAGAAAAAATACAACCAAGCAATGAAGAGGTAGCCAACCTATCAGATGCATAGTTCAAAACACTGTTAATCAGGATACTCACAGAATTGGTTGAATTTGGTCACAAATTAGATGAAAAAATGAAGGCTATGCTAAGTGAAATAAAGGAAAATGTACAGGGAACCAATAGTGATGGGAAGAAAACTGGGACTCAGATCAATGGAGTGGACCAGAAGGAAGAAAGAAACATCCAATCAGAAAAGAATGAAGAAACAAAAATTTGAAAAAAATGAGGAGAGGCTTAGGAACCTCCAGGACATCTTTAAACATTCCAACATCCAAATTATAGGGGTATCAGAAGGAGAAAAGGAAGAGTGACAAGTGGAAAATTTATTTGAACAAATAATAGAGGAGAACTTCCGCAATCTGGCAAAGGAAATAGACTTCTAGGAAGTCCAGGAAGCTCAGAGAGTTCCAAAGAAGTTGGACCCAGGGAGGAACACACCAAGTCACATCATAATTACATTACCCAAGATTAAAGATAAGGAGAGAGTTGTCTTGCTTGAAAGCAGCAAGACAAAAGGAGAGAGTTACCTACAAAGGAGTTCCCATCAGACTGTCAGCTGATTTCTCAAAAGAGACCTGACAGGCAAGAAAAGGCTGGAAAGAAGTATTCCAAGTCATGAAAGGTATGGGCCTATATCCAAGATTGCTCCATCCAGCAAAGCTTTCATTTAGAATGGAACGGCAGATAAAGTGCTTCCCAGATAAGGTCAAGTTCAAGGAGTTCATCATCACCAAGCCCTTATTATATGAAATGTTAAAGGGACTTATCTAAGAAAAAGAAGATTAAAAACATGTACAGTAAAATGACAGCAAATTCACAATTATTAACAAACACAACTAAAACAAAAACAAATAAGCAAACAGCTAGAACAGGAACAGAATCACAGAAATGGAGATCACATGGAGGGTTAGCAACAGGGGAGTGGGAGGAGGAGGGGGGGGAAAGGTACAGAGAATAAGTAGCACAGATGGTGGGTAGAAAGTAGACAGGCAGAGGGCAAGAATAGTGTGGGAAATGTAGAAGCCAAAGAACTTATAAGTATGACACATGGACATGATCTAAAGTGGGGGGAATGTGGGTGGGAGGTAGTATGCAGGATGGAGGGGAGTGAAGGGGGGAAATGGGACAACTGTAATAGCATAATCATAAAATATATTTTAAAAATTGAGGTTACCTTTGACCTAATATGATTAAATGATAATCTCTTAACTTTCAGGTAGACAACAGCACACTATTCTAAAATCATAACAGGCTTACCCCATTTGGAGACAGCTAAGGCCCCAGGTTCTATTAGTCTGGTACTACTAATGTTCAAATTAAAAATTTTCCTTTACTCAGAAAACACTCTTTGGATAACATTTAGCTTTTCTGGTATCTCTAGCAGACCCTAACGTAAATTATAATAACAATCATAGCTGTCACACAGACCAGAATGTCTGTATCGGCTCAACCCTTACTGACATATTTTAGTCTATGTGACAGTTATAGTTCTAATTTTCCATTAGTCAATTGGCATTCTGGTTTTTTAAAAAATAAATTACTCTCTCATTTGCCTTTGTTCATCTTGCCTTGAAACCACCTGGAGTGAGGATCATCTTGCAGCAAGTGATACTGGCATTGTTCCTTGTGGGCTGACACGTATGCCGCCAATGGCAGGAGCAATTAAGGACATGGATAAAAACTAGAGGGCTGGCGAAAGCAAAATAAGAGCAATTAGGTTGTTGGAAGACGCACCCATCAGGAAACAATGAAGAACAGTATGGTGCCTCATTAGTTCTCTCACCTCTCTGAAGAATCCAGGAGAGCTGACTCCAAATCCAATTCCAAAATCTAGTAATTAAAAAAAAAAAAAAAAAAAGCAAACAACTGACTCTCCAAGATTTTTTTAATGACTTTACACAGTCATATCTTTGCTTTGGTTTATTCATAACAAGTCTTGCTTTCAAGTATATGTTACTAGTGTAGGAAATGAAAGATTCTCATCTACTCTCTTAGGGTCTCTGGCTGAGCCAAAAATTAAACTGACATAAGACTGATCAACAGAAGAAAAACATGCAAGTTTTATTAAATATTTACATGTACATGGAATCCTTCACAAAAGAACGAAGATCCAAAGAAAGGACCAGAGCAAAAAGTTTGATGCTTTTTAGACTAAAGAAATAAATTTATGAAGACTTGACAAGGGAATTTGGGCTAGAGGCAATAAATTGTGGGGGAGTGAATAAGTGAAATTGTGGGGAAGACTTGTGGAAGATAAGGGTTATTTTAGTAAATGTACGAATCCATTTCATTGATTCCCAGGCTCTGGTGATAAGAACATTCCCATTTTCCTGGTATAGGGAGGGCATCATTCTCATGGGAAATTTTATGGCCTGTTTTTAGGTAGAAGAGGGTAGGTCAGAGACCTTTTCCTATATCTGCTGTTTCTCAATTGCCTTCAGCTCAAAATAATCAATATCCGAAGTGGCATGTTTTGGGGTGGCATGTTCTTAACTCCTTCCATGGCTGTAGAAATGTTATTTCAGATTGATTGACATCTCATCTCACCAATCTCTAATTTACATACAGTCAAGTTTCTTCTAAATACAATCACCACTTCTATTTAGAGAAAGACTGAAAACGGTATTTATATCAGTCAAAGAGGGTAGTGTCTTTCTGGTATTGAGGTCAAAGAAGTGACTTTGTGGAAATACCATCCAGCTTTTATTGTATATTCACCAGAATCAGTTCTTGATCATTTGAAATGAATTCCTAATACCTCAAACATAAAAATACATGATCAAGCCACTGCCTAGGCCAAAATAATTTAAATTGTTTTCCCTGCTTCTGATCTTGTCGATTAAGAAAACAACCATCTATCATTCCCAATCTCTATACACAGGTTGCTGGTTGAGTTACAGATGTAGCAGAAAGAATGGAACACTGGTCATAATCATAATTATAAAAGCTAATATTTATCAAATACCTATAATGTACCAAGATTATTTCAATTACCTTACAAGAATTATTTTGTTCATATTTCATCTAACAAGCTGTGTTCCATTCTTATTTTCTCTATGCAACAAAAAAAGACACTGAGAGGAAAGAATGGTTATAAGGCTTGTCCAAGTTTGCAGCAAAGTAAGGTAACTGGTGAAGGTGAGATCTGAACCCAGGCTGTTTACAAGTTTGTACTCTTAACCACCATGCAATAGATACAAAAATAAAAATAAAAAGGAAGACTGGAGGGAAGGAGAGGAACAGAAACATTAATTCTCCTTCTTTTACTTATATAACTTTGGAAAAACACTCTAGTTCTCTAAGCTCTTACTATCCAAACTGTCATTCTTCCAACAGCAGTATTTGCATTACCTGGGAGCTTATTAGAAATGCAGATTCATAATCTGCATGTTAACCAGATCTCAAAACGATCTATACGCACACCCAATTTTGAGAAACATGGCCTTATTAGTGAAATTTGAAAACTAGCCTGGATGATATTAAAGACTTAGATTCAACCAACATTTCAAAGTTGAATACAACTATAACTTACTCATAAGTAAAACTTAAATAATTGTCTTCAAAAGGAGTGTTAGGAGAATGTCGATTCCTTTCTGAATTGTTTTTCTGTAATGAAGACCCTAATTGGTATTCCTGTCTTTCAGTAAAATATACAGTCAATGCCCCATTTTCTCTTTCTTCAACCCATTAATCACATATTTTTTTTCCATTTTGCACTAATGACAATTAACTTTCGGAAGTTATTGAATTTTTCAAGTGATCATGAGGAAATAAACAACAACAGGCTACATCATCACTATCTATTCTGAAATTTTTTATATGTAGTCACATTTTAATTATTTATGATACTTCAGAACATGCCAGTAAATGCTTTCTAATGCTTTTTGTAAAGGCAATGAAGTCCTGATAATTTTACATCTGACTATCATTTCTTTTTACTAAATTGTTCACTGGAAATGTAAAGTGATACTGCCTGATGGGATTATGAGAATTTGATTTGGGGATCATTGAAGTTTGAGACACTGTATGACTACAATTTCTGTAATTAATTACCTCAGAAAGAGCTTCATTTTGTTATATACTGGTCTCACTGCTGGTATATTGCTCTTTGGAATGGCCTTTGTGAACATGCTGATCATCAGTAAAAGCCAAATGCCTATTTTTATGTCTGTCCTAATGACTGGCTAGTTTGGGGAAACACTAATTCTCAGTCTGCCAGTAACCACTTGTGTGACTTTGGACAAAAAATTTCAGTTTTCTAGGCTTTTGCTATTCAAAGTAGAGTTCAGCTTAGGCTCTTATTAATGTCTAGTATCAGAGAATGTACCACCTGAGAGTAGTGAACCCTCCTAACTCTGTTTACCCATAAATAGCCCTGTGGTTGGGGAGTTCCTCCACAATCCTTGAGGTCTCTGATTGTACCCCTGGACTCATTACTGGACTCTAAGACTCCCACTTGTCCCTTTGGATTAATGTGCTTGCATGACCTGCCCCGTGTTAAATTCATATTTTCCCCTGGACACCATCACCTCCCTTACCAGCCTCTCCAACCCCATATACTCCTCTAGGTTCCTGTTATGTATGGAAGAAGAGGACCAGACTTTTTTTTAATCTATGGATTGTAATTTATTTATTCTTTACTGTTCTGATCCGTCTGGGTTGCTATAAAAGATTATCATAAGTAGTGTAGCTTATAAGTAATAGAAATCGATTTCCCACATTTCTGGAGGCTGGAAATCCAAGATTAAAGTACCAGCATATTCGGTGTCTGGTGAGAGCACACTTTGGATTACAGACAGTGGTGTTCTCCCTGCGTCCTCACATGGTGGAAGGGGCAAGGGAGCTCTCTGGAGTCTCCTTTATAAGAACACCAACTCCCTTGATGAGGGTTTCACTCCTGTGACCCGATCAGCAACCAAAGCAGATGTTTCCTAATAGCATCGCATTGAGGATCGGGCTTCAACATACAAATTTGGGAGGGATACAAACATTCAGTCTATAGCATTTACATTTAATTTTAAGACTTTTAGAACTTCATATTATTAAGTAAAAATAAGATATATAAAGACCACAAAAGGGACACTCATAAGCATTTTTAACAACTAGTACTTTAAATTTAAGATTTATTTATTTTTAGAGAGAGGGAAAGGGGGGCAGAAAAAAGGGAGAGAAACATCAACGTGCGGTTGCCTCTCATGTGCCCCCAACTGAGGACCCAGCCCCCAACCCAGGCATGTGCCCTGACTGCAAATGGAACCAGTGACCCTTTGGTTCGCCAGCTGGCACTCAATCCAGTGAGCCACACTACCCAAGGCTAGTACTTTAAATTTAAATTAATTAAAATTAAATAAAATTTAAAATTCAATTTATCATTGCATCAGCAACATTTCAAGTGTTTAATAATCATATGTGGCTAGTGTCTGCCATATTAGGTGTGCTTATGGAACACTTACTTCATTAAGGAGAGTTCTACGCTGCATTGTGGTGCTCTAGATATTTCTGCCTGGCCTTGATTTAAAATCCAAGAGAGAAGTTAAGTAAGTCAGTTTAATTCTAACAAAATAGCATTCCATGTATATCTGAAAGTAAGAAAAGAAAGAGTATGTTTGTGTGAACACAGATATGCACAAGCAAACACCAGGAACTAAGGGCTGCATTGTGGTAAACAGCTTACTGCCTAGCTTCCTCTCTGGGAATAAGCTCCATCTTCTGCACGTAGTGGGGCCCCAGTAGCTATGTCTGTTGTCTGTAGTAGGTATTCATGCCTCCTAGTCAAAGCTGATTGAGCTATCTCTGACCCAAGATGTGCTCACTGGATTGCCTTCCTTAGGAAATTTAAACATAGAACACAGAGAATGGCTGAAGCTGAGTCTCATTAATGTAGCCTCTTGAAGAAACTCTTCATGGAATCCTACTGCTAAAAACCCCAACATTGCCCTGGTATGTGCCCTGCCCAGGATTTAATAATACCTTCAATTCTGAAAGAGACAGAAAGAAAAAGAGAGAAATGACAATAAACTGATTATACCTAAAGCTACCCAGAATCGGTTTGATTTTCCTACAACCACAAGAATGTTAATATTCAGGTTCTGTGCCAAATTCATTAGAAAGTTATCACACTAAATCTTGACTTAACAACTCTCTGTGATGCCAGGAATTGCCCCCATTTCATAAATGAGGATGCAGTTCCCTCATTTATACAGCTAGAATGTAGGTGGCCAACCTGAGATTTTACCTCAGGACTAATTGACTTCAAAGTTCATATTTTTTCTATTGCCTCACTCCTGAAAGAAGTGAAGCTAGGACCATCATTCATATAGATGCCTAATTTTAAGACACCTGGTTTCCAGATTTAATCAGAAAACACACAAAGTCAGTCAGAACACTGGAACAGATTCCAAAGGACCTTTAAGATACAATGCCTCTTCTTGAAGCTTAAAGTACAATGAAGAAATATTTTTTTAAAGACAAGGAAGAGCTCCAAATAAGATGAACCAAAAGAGGCCCACAAGACACATCATAATTAATATGCCAAAGGTTAAAGAGAGAATCTTAAAAGCAGCAAGAGAAAGACAGTTAGTTGCTTTCAAAGGGAGCTCTCATTCACTGTCAGCTGATTTCTAAACAGAAACATTTCAGGCCAGAAGGAACTGGCATGAAATATTCAAAGTGATGAAAAGCAAGGACCTACAACCAAGACTACTTTACCCAGCAAGGCTATCATTTAAAATTGGAGGAGCAATAAAGAGCTTCCAAGACAAGGAAAAGCTAAAGGAGTTAATTACTACCAAATCTGTAATACAAGAAATGTTAAAGGGTCTTCTTTAAAAAGAGGAAGGGGAAAAAAGAAGAACATAGTTATAAAGAATAAAATGGTAATAAATATGTACTTGTCAATAATCATTTTAAACATACATGTTTTACATGATCCAATCAAAAGACATAGAGTCATTGAATGGATAAGAAAACAAGACCCATATATATGCTGTCTACAAGAGACCCACCCAAAGCAAAAGATACCACAAGCTAAAAGTGAAGAAATGGAAAAAGATATTTCATGCAAATGGGAGAAAAAGAAAGGAAGAAAAAGAATCCACTAACACCAAAATAGTATCTCGCACTATGTAAGAAGAAAATGAATCTGCATAATTTCTAAATGATAAATTTTAAATAGCATGTGATGTTATTTCTAAGTACATAATAGAAACTCAAATGAAACCAAGAAACAATTCCTAGAAAAGGTCATAGTTTACTAATACATATATATGGATTATAATTACTTTTTCAAGAGTGTTCAAGAGGCAAGTCTCTGATTACATGCAATTACACTGTAAAAAATAAAATGGATGTTTCTAAAATTTGATATAAAAAAGCTTGTTCTCTTACATAATTAAGAAACTTATAACTTTTTTGTTGCAGCATTAACTTTTTCTAAGTCCTTTCATATACTTAGCATACTGTTAACTACCCACCCAGGCACTGATGAAATTATCATAAATTCCAAAATAATCTGATTTAAAGATATTTTATTATAAGTTCAACTTTTCATTAGTTACTCACAGACATATCTGAATATAAACACTTGAAGTGCTTGAAATTGTTAACATATTATAACTTTTAATAGGCTATCTTCTGATCTTCAGCCAAGTTAATAGTAAAATAAAGCTAACACAAAGAAACCAAGAAAAGAAAATCATCTTCAAAATGTGTGAGAAATTGTGTTGAAGGACACAGAGGTGTTCCCCAGGTGCTATCCAAATGCCATGCATTATTGTTAAATTAAAGAAATTAACAAAAAAATGGAAGTACTAGATCAAAATAAACAAAACATTATTGCTGCTGTTTGGTTAAATATATGCAGATGATTCAAATACTTCCCTCTTCTAATTATAATTTATTCCAAATTTAATTTTGAAGCCTTATGAGGCTAATGTTTCATCTCTCTTTATTCTTCTTTAAATAGATTACAAGCTCTTTGAAGAACTATGTCTTATACTCGTGTTTCCCTAAATACCTATCACAATGCCAAATAAGTAACAGATTAGGAATGACAAATAAGTCTTATTTCCCATCTCCCATTTAGTGACAGAGTCTACCTGGGGAAGCACACTGAGAAGAATTATGAGTTCATGACTAGACTCCACCAAGAGAAATTGCTAGTGATTGATTAGCAATGCCTGCTGTGAGCTGAAGAGGAGGAAGCAGCATGCATGCCCCCTATTTTTTCATCTCACTAGCAGACATTAATTTCGTACATGCTAAATGAATATAAAAGGCAAACAAGAAGAAAAGGATGATGTCAGTTACATTTTACCATGGAGTTTAACTTTCATCCATATTCAATAAAAATTGGGCTGCATATAAATTCATTGTTAAGCGTGGAATCAATAAAGGAAAAGCAACTAGCTCACACAATCCTAACAAATACTTTACATCAGATGTATTCTCTCAGGTATTTCATTTGAAACTAACTCACTTGAAATATTCATACCTCTATCTAGAAAATGTCAAGGCCAAAGATTCTCAGAGCTGAGTGCTCATGTGTGCATAGAAGTATAGACTTTGAGGCTAGCTCAAGAGCAAAACACTTGTGCGGATGGGCACAGGCTAGCATCACCACAACGAAAGGCTCTTCCAGTGGTACTTCCTTGGCAGGGCAGAGGTTCTGATGATGCTAACGGTTACCAGCCCCAAATACCTTTGCAGTCCTTCTTACCTCCATAGCGGCCATTCTAGTAAGAAGAGAACAGATGCAATTACATCTACCCTCAAACACAACATCCACATATCTCCCAAACTTATACACCTCTACAGCTATCTGTGCAAATGTGCCAATCTTAGGGAAAGTCAAATTTTCTGTGATCAGTAGTTCTCTGAATAGCAGTAACTCTCTGAAAGACTTCATGTCTTTTTCTTTAATGATAAGAAAAAGGTAGAGCTAGAATTTGCTGCATTTTGTGTTATAGGGGAGGTACATGCAGGACTTGGTACTTGAAGCAAGTTCCCATTAAAAATACAGTCACAAAGATAAACATTTATTCATCTAGTACATCTTTAAAACAAAAAAGATTATAAGTGTACACTTCAGTCTATTTCGATATCTCAAAAACCTAATACTTACACAAGTGGCAAAGGGTTCTGTTTAGTGAGGTATATTTAAATTCAAATATTATGTTGAAGCACTTAGGGATTAATTATTCTAGTCAAGGTTGTGTAAAACTTTCATAATGTTTGGGCCAGGAAATACAGCAAGATTTTTTAAATGCATGGGATGTGCCTTACAGAAAGTGGTTAAAAACCCTAAGTTTGTAGCTAGTTGCCCACCCATAGCACCTGCTACCTGACACTGTGAGGTCTATTCACTGAGCAAGGTGGGTGGCCAAAAGAACCCGCAAGGCCATGGGTTTGACCCCAATTATCTTCTATTGTGAATAGGCCATATGTCAAATTCCAAAATAAATTGGAAACATTTGATCTATCTTCTGTTCCTAGATTAATTTTAAAGATTCATTTTCTATTCTTACAGATCCTTCATTGGGGCTACTATGCTCTTATGTTTTAAACAAAAGACATTTTATTTGCTTTTATAGATTCAAGAGAATTCTGTCTTTAACAATTCTTTTGGAAGAAGATAATTTAACAGTCAGGGCATATTTTGGAGAAAAAATGGCTAGAAATGAGCATACTCAAAATTTTCTATGATGACCAATACAGTCCATTGAATTTCTTCATAGCAATCTGTGTTTACTAAGGAGAAAAAAAATAACTGAAAAAACATTTATTACCATGCTTAACAGAGATGGATGCTTTAACAAATCTCCTCATTTCCCCATGCAAATAATTGCTATATCTATTCAAACCAACACAAATAAATATATCACACATGAAAAATAATATTCCTATAAGCCTTTGAGGTATATTTGAAACAATGCTGCCTTAAGACAGGCTATTAAACCACTAAAAAGACCTTGATTTATTCAAAAATGAAAATAATACTAATGTAAACCAACATGACCTACAACCAAATACACTCTGCATGAATGATTCAAGACAATGTGATTTTCATAAAACAATTTGGCATTAAAACTAAACAGCATAGCAAATTAGAATCCTTACTGCCCATCCCCCTCCCACATACTCATACTTTTGAACAATATAATATGTACTTCTGAATTCTGTACATACTCTGTTGGAGAAAGAAGTCCTGTAGAAAGTGGTAGTTTTCCTTCAAAATAATCAGAATGAAATGAGATTAAAAAGTTTAATATAAAAGGCTTTTGTTTATTTAGTATAATATCCCTGCAATTAG
This sequence comes from Glossophaga mutica, assembly GCA_039655065.1. Classification (NCBI taxonomy): domain Eukaryota; kingdom Metazoa; phylum Chordata; class Mammalia; order Chiroptera; family Phyllostomidae; genus Glossophaga; species Glossophaga mutica. The sequence goes on along the minus strand of CM077309.1, from coordinate 108,047,164 downwards.
AGAATTTTCTTTTTTTTCCTTTTTCTTTTTTTGGAAGACTAGTCCTAGAGTGTTTACCTGCCAGATCAATTGCCCTTAAAACCATGGATATAGCCAATTTTGTGCTCATTTGTATATGACCAGGATTCTACTCTAAAATCAGAATTACTGTTTCTACTCCACAGATAACACAAAAAATAGCTTCAAGCAATGGGAAGATGAAAAAGCTGAAAAGGAGAAGAGCAAAAAAGGACAGAAGACCTTACTGTAATGGAAAGAAGACAGCATCCTGCTCTAGTCCTGTTTGACCCGAGTTGCTACTTAATTTTGAATTTTGTGCAATGATACTGAAGAAGTGATGAGAGGTAACCGGTGGGGTGATGACCTGAAATGCCCCACGCTTCACTCTCAGGTCTCTCAGGCACACAGCCACTGACCTCAGCTTCTCACTGTCCTCACGCCCTTTTTCCCTCACATGACCCCAAGTCTCCTTCCTTATAATGCAGTTTCTTCCCCCAACAGCAACCTTTATTCTTTCTAAATCTATAAAATAGTATTGATGTATGTTGAGAAAACAACTAAGGAAGACAATGTAGAAACATTGAGCTTAGCCTCAATATATATATAATAAACACATATACATATGGTCTAATGAACTTTCCACCTTTCCACAATAAAGCATTAATAAGAATGAAGCAAGATCCTAAGTATCAATGATCATTAATGATGTATTCATTACCAATAAGTATTAGTGTCACATCAACGACATATCTATATATATACCTAATTACAATATTAAATAGCCAGCATGCATGATTAATTTATTTTCCTAAGCAAGTATGCATTAAGAACTTGTTTCAGGGAAAAGGGGAACGGTTTAGAGCAACAAGTATAAAGGACGCATGGACAAAAACTATGGGGGGTGGAAATGGGAGGAAGGTGGGGAGGGCTGGGGTGGTGGGCTGGGGTGGGGTAAAAGACAGAAAACTGTACAATATCAACAATTAAAAAATACTGATTAAAATTTAAAAAAAACTTGTATCTAGAAAGATTTTAATAGGAGTCTCTTGTTAGCTACATGAGTTCATCATACTCCTTAGACTGATTCTTAAAAATAAAAATAAAAGAAATTAAATATTTACTGTTCATGAGATCACTGAGAAAAATTGACTGCCCTCCAGAAATAGAAAAAAGCAAAGGAGCTCTATACTTCTATTTTTTGGTCAGACAAGCTTCAGTTTTTAAATATAATCCGAAGCATATAATGTAGAAAAGGGGGTTCTCTGAAACTTCAGGGAGAGAACATGTTCTGATGGCAGTTGTTTCTGTCTCTCTCCATTACCACCCCATTGACCCAAAGACAAATATGAAAACATGAGCAAGGTGAAAACATGGACAAATATGAAAACATGGGCAAGGTTTCAAGGTGATCTAAAATAGGCAGCATAATTATGAATGCATATCATCATCTTTGGTGCTCTTCTTCCACATCCTGGGCCCAAAGCAGACTGCTCAGGGAAATGTCGAGTACATGGCCACCCCAAGTCAAGTTAGAAATTAATGCTCATCCATGCATCTATCTGTGATGCTTCAGCAATGCCACCGGAGAACTAAGGGATGTTGGGCCAACCACCCCACTTTCTGGGTCACTCTTTATGCTGCCAGAAAATGAAGATCCCTAATATTCTGGGATTCTAAATAAGTATTGTTCAATGAAAATAAGAAGAACATTTTTTGCATAATCTATTACTTGCCATCAACTGGATCAGTACCTAAATACCCATTTTTTTTAGAATACTGGTGGCTTTTTTTCTCATTCTATTTTATAATTTTATATTCACCTGACACTAAGGTAAAAAACATACTATTCCACTATTTATAAGAGAACTCCTAAAATGTTTAGTATGGGGGGGAATCCTAATATGTCACAATATGGGGTTTAGGGATTTGCTATACCACTTATCTGTAGTTGTACCTCATATATCTGAGAACATTTAAAAATGTAATTGTACATAGAGTATTTCTGAAGGGATCAAAGAAAATGTTGGGCATGATTTTATGAATAATTTTAACTTCTTCATAAGAGGAGTAGAATCTAGTACATTATAGTTAATGATAACAGTAATAGTAATAAGAAGAAGGAGGAGGAGGGGAAATTAAGAATGAACAAAATGACAAATTCCAGAGTAATACATTCCTTCAGCTGCCCATGTTTTCCTATAAACAAATGTGTTCAAATCTATAAGGCTATTTATAAACAAAGAAAACATTTAGAACCTGAGGTTCTCCTTTATGTTAACCCAAGCTTCAAGGTAACACTTTTTTTCACTCTAATGAGATGCACATGTCCTAACAGTATCTTTCAAAACCATTTTTAAGTGTTAATGAATTTTTAAAAAGAAAAATCTAAATCTTATGCCTTTTTAATTACTGTTTACCTACTTCCCCTAAAAAAATACTAAAGTTATTCATCTACTATGACATAGCTATCTTTACCTCAGTTCAAAATTCAAAGGTATTTGTTGACTACCTACTGTGCTCTGAGCAGCATTCCCAGCACCACATAGGTTATAGAGGTGAACAAATAACAGGAAAAAAACAGCAAGCAGATTATTTTGAATCAAGCATTGGGTGCAGGAAATAGCATGATTGGAGAAGACAGGGAGAAAGCCAAAGTTTGAAACAACACACATTCTGTGAAAATAAATTGGAAATTTTATGAAGCAAAGGAGAATTACCAAAGGGTGTGTGTGTGTGTATGTGTGTGTGTGTGTGTGTTTCCATTGCTGTCTCTCGGTGGGTTGATTTTTGTCATTTGTTTGGAAGAAACATGATTAGATCTGAGCTTTGAGAGAATGGGTTGGACACCCATGTGTAGGATAAGTAAAAGAAGGAGAGATTGGTGACAGAAAGGGCAGTTGAGACATATGAAGGCACAAACTAAGACAGTAGCAGTGTAAATGGGGAAGAAGGGAACCCAAGTGAGGCAAGTTGCAGAAATATAATTATCTGATCTTGTCAATGGTTTGGACATGAGAATGATACAGCAGGCACTGAAAATAACAACTTGCTTTTGAGTCCTAGGGATTAGGTGAAGGAGGATTCCTTAAATGAAGTAGGAGGTCTTTGAAGGAGAGATGGATTTGGGAGGAAATGAGAAGTTACAATTAATCACATTGAACTTGAGGTGCACCAGGACACTCTGATATACATATACAGCAGGAATCTGGAAATGTATTTGTACAGCTCAGGTGAGAATTTAAAACTAGAAATGTAAATGTGGAGGTCTTTTCCCAGCCTAAGTCCTAGAGCTGACTAAAAGGAGTGAATGGTGAGATAGCAGAGAAATAGTAGAGACGGGATGGAAAATTAAAGATAGTCTAGATTTCCTACTAATCACAGACATTGAACTCAACCTATCCCAAAGCTTATAAATTCTTTCTTCTTCCTCATACCGATTCATTTATTCTTCCTCACCCCCAAATATATTCTTCCTTCTGTCATCACCACTTCTTATATTGCCTTCATTATTCCTATTAACAAAGAAAGAACTCTGGTCACTCTTGTCTTTCCTTGGTCCTCTAATCCCAGAGATCCTTCTCCTTAAAAATCTCTTCCAACCAGCGCAATTTTTGCCAACTCAGTCCCTGAGTTTTTGTTTTTGTTTTTTAATCCTCACCTGAGAATATGTCCATTGATTTTTAGAGAGAGAGGAAAGAGGAGAGGGAGAGAGAGACACACAAAGAGAGACATCAATGTGAGAGAGAAACATTGACTGGTTGCCTCTAATATGTGTCGCAACTGAGGATCAAACCCACAACCTAGGTATATGCCTTGACCAGGAATCGAACCTGCAACCTTTTGGTGCAGGTAACAATGCTCCAACCAACCAAGCCACATCAGCCAGGGCTCAGTCCCTGAGTTTTTGATTCTAAACTATTGAGACCTATTCCTAATTAACTCTCAGTCTCCAGTTCCTCCAAGCTCTAATCCATTCTCCAAATTACCTCTATAAGAAGTATCTTTCTAAGAGGTCAAATTAATCACATCTTGCTAAACTTTCTGATGGCCAACTTTGAACAAAATAACATCAGCATCTGGGTATGGCTTCCCATGATGGCCTGGGTATGAGGCCCATGTTAGCCTTTACAAATGCTGATGGTCCAATGTCAGCTCTTCTGTGAAGCCTTTTCTATTTGGTCCCTTCCTTAGCTCTCTCTGCAGAGCTGTGTATGGCACCAAGATGAACAATTTTTGAGCTCTCTGCTATATCCACACCAAGAAATCATAAGGCCAGTGGGGTCCTTGAAAATCATTTTGAAAGATACAAGAGAATGGAGAAAGGTGACTCAATATGACAAAGGCCAAAATCATTCATGTGACTCCAAAGGCCTGATGATTCAACCCTGCCCACCTCCTCAGAGCTACCTCAAACAATTCTCCTTATTCTCTATAGCCGGGTACTATTGGCCTTCATGGGGCACCACCCATGTGCCTTTTTATGTGCTGCTCCCTCTGTCACAATCACTCTTGCTTGCCTCTGACCTGCTAGGTCCATCCAGTCTCCCTGCTGTCTCACTCCTGGGGGGACCAGAGTCCGGCTTTATGACTAAGTCAGGTGCCCTATACATGTTTTTCTTCAGCCCTGAGATTTTCCTTGACAGTCCTTGACTTTTGCAGGTAAATTCTTACTACATGCTTGCAGTGACACACACACACACACACACACACACACACACACACACACACCATTCTGGCAGATCTTAGTAGTTAACGAAGTATTAGCACATCTAGTTTATTTCTGTATGTTACTGAAAACCTGACTAATAATCTCACTTTGAAATGCAGTCCTTAAAAAGTCCAAAGATTGACAGAGCAACATATTATCTATGACCAGATACAGCTTTTGGAAGGTAAAAGCAGATTGATTCTCAAATGTGTTCCCATTACTGACTCCAAAATACATGTAATTCTTAAAAGTCGAGACCTGTCACTGTTAACCTTTATAAATTAATAATATTTTTATAATCATGGAACACTTACATAAGCAGAGGCTGGTTGATCATGTGAAATTGTGCCTAGCTGAATCCAAGAGAAGCTCAGATATAGATGAGTGAACAATTTAGACTGCTGATCCATACTCTGGGAGCACAGTAAGTACCATCGTACTCTGGCCCAAACACAGTAGAGCTGCGATAATATTTGTTAAATGAAGGCAAGTGCTGAAGTTCTGGAGAAATGAGCACTATTTCATCTTTGGTAGATAAGAAAGATAGGGAAAAGTATGGGGTAATTGTAGTGTAGACTTCCCTGGACCAGGATGAGCAATTGTGGTTGAACAATAGTCTGGAAACAGCAGTCCCGGGGAGAAAGGGTTTCAGTAGTAGGGAGCAGCCTTGTTGAGCAGCTTAAGAATAAGACAGGAAAAGTTCTAATTATGTTTAAATGGGAAACAGAGTATGGGGTTAAGATTCCTTTTTTTTTTAAACCCACGTGTAGACAGAGGCTTCGGATTTTCCATCTGTGAAATGAGTATGCTATGCACATACCTCTAACATGGGGGATGTTGTAGCAATCTTCGAGACCCTGTTTATGCAGCATTTAGTTCATCCTCTGAAATCTTACTTTAGATTTATCTAGGTGGTTGAGCATGGTTTATTTCTGAAAAGTGCCATTGAGTTGGTGTCTAACAGGAGTGTAATATCTACTAAGTCTTTGGAGATGCCCTAGTGAAAGGTGCTACACACTAAAATCACTGAGTTTCACCTCACGCTCCCGGTCCCTACAGAGGTAAGAAACAGCTGGTTCAACTTTGGGAGGCAGACCCTTAACTCCCTTGAAACAACGGTTTTTGGGAACTATACTCACTAGTTGTGGAATTTATTTCTGATTTTTATTCATAGTAGCCATCTATTCTAAGCTATTTATTTATCCACACATACCTATTTCATTCTCTAATTGCATTTAAAATCTTTTTGGGGGGTACTGTTATAAAACATGTCCTTGTTACATAAGGGAGCCATATACATACAGGTTAATGACATACTAATTTATCAATATCTAGAATTATTATAAAGAAGCTGTTTGAAAGTACCAGAACAGTACCAAAGTTTCGTTCATTCATGAAATGATTGATTGCATATACTCTGCAGAAATGGATTCATATTTCTGAATACATGTTACTTTATATCCCTCAAAGAGAAAAATACATTTGCACTCAATATGCATTTACAGGATAATATGACACAGGTGTGGTGATGTTAGAAAAGATAAAGCCAGCTATAAAGAAGAAAAATAAAAGCTTTTCTAGGGAAGAAACTCAGATTTCAGAATGGAGCTGCGGATTTGGAAATAGGAAAATAGCCAAACGTGAAAGATGTTTTTCATATTATAGGAAAGCTCAGTCAACCAAACCTCTACCAAGCAAAGGCCTTCTTAGGGCATATTATAAGACAAAAATCAAGTTAATGACAACTGAGATGTTGATTTAAGTGACTGTGGCCTTTAAGACAGGTTGAACAGGAGGCTGCTACTCAGCGTGGAGCTAACATGAAAAGGACATGCAGAGGAGGCAACATCAAGTATTTGAACACTCACCCCCTGCAGAGTCTCATGTTGTGGCTGTATTAAATGACATACAGCTGCTGTTGAAGAAGCCTTCAGCACAGATATAAAATTTTAAATGTGTCCATCTTTATGGTGAGCACAGTCTTTTATATTGCATCTCATTTGTGCATGTTCTTATTACCAACACTACTTCACATTAATTATTAAAACTGAATTCATAGGTCCTTAAGATCTACTCATTGTTAATACATTTGAGGAACTTGCAAGATGGAAAAATAAATTGTGCTAGACATTACATTTTTAAAAACTGCCCAGGATGGCTTTTTGCTGACACAGCATAGGAACTATACCTATCAAAGTACCTGTTACTTCCAAAACGCTGTGGTTGGAAATACCAGAAAGAAATTTTTGAATTAGAAATAACTGTATACTTTTGAATAGACCTTATGATGATAAAATGCAAGACATTTGGGAATCATCTTATTTAGATACACCTCAGCAGCCAAGTGAAAAAGCCAAATAACGATCCTGTGATAATAATAATTCATCTGCTGGCATTTATTGAACACTTAAGTGCCAAGCATTGTGGCTTTAAATAGATCATCTAACTTAATGAGACAATTTCACTTACATGGATTTTCTTTTAATCATAACAAACCTACCAGGTAGATACCCTCAGATACATGTTCTGAGAGTTAGCCTAGTAGTCAAGCAGCAAGAAGCATGGACACCAGGCCTGGGAGTGGCTACACCCCCAGCAAACTGGGTGAGCTCCTTAACCTCTCTGTGTTTTGTGTTTGTCATTAACAAAATAAGAATATAATTTAAAAAATCAGTTGCTGTAATATATGTAAATGTATAAAAAAGTGCTAGCACATAGTAAATTATCAAAACAATGATAGCTGCTAGGATTATCCCTATGTTAAAAACGACTAAACTGAAGTGGAGAAGCTCTGAAATTTGTGAAGGCCACACAGCTAATAACATCAGCAGCGTGACTCCAGAGCCTCAGCTTCTGGTCATATGCCATCATACATATACAATCTTGATTATGTTTTTATTAAGAAAGAATTTGCCATTTAAATTTTATATAAGGTACAAGTTATTAGTATTTTCAAATTTCTGTCCATATTTGGGATGGAATCACTGAGTAGATTCAATTAGTCATAGAGCCTAGTCAGAATTTCCACTCATTCTTAGTTCATCCTGCCGCCTCCCATCATCCTATATTTCATTCCCATGTTTAAAATTTTATTTTTAAATTAAACTTCTTGGGGTGACATGGGTTAATAAGATTATATAGGTTTCAAAGGTACATTTCTATGATACATGATCTGTATATTGCATTGTGTATTTAATTCCTTTAGTTTGAAAAACCATTGCTTTTCTATTAAGACAAAATTGAAAAGAAAAAATATTGTATAAACTAACATGAACTCTGTAAACTACAGAAACAAATAGATTTTTAAGAGTTTTGAGGTTAAAATGTTTAAATTGTAAATCTAATTCAAATTTGTATCCCTTTAAAATTTCAAATCTTACTGGACACTTAAAATTTCATAAAAACTAGTACCTAGGACATTTAGTAAGAATTTAGCAAGGATAGAATGAACTTTCAAACATATTCTTTGGTTTCTTTGTTCTATTTTTTAAATCACCAACTGCTGAAGAGTCACAAAATGACTCAAAATCACTACAGTCTTCTTGGTCTCCTTTCAACATGCCCTAAAAACCTTTTAGACATTTGGACACTTTTCAATACACATTTGTGTATTGTGTATTGTGTAAAACATTACCAAGCACTTGGGAACTTTGATTCAACAAAATAACTTACAGATGAAAATGCAGTCACTTCTCAGGGTTAAGTAGACACCTAATAGACAGGTCATCCTAAGTTAAGCACAAGCTGACAAATAAATGCTTTCTCATCTGACCACCCACAAACTCACTCTTGGGGCAACTGCTTATCTCCCCTTAGCCAGGTGATTCCCACCTTACCGCATGGTCAAAAGAGGTTCAGCCTAGCTGAATCTCCAGGGAATTATGCTGAATGAAAAAGCTGATTGGTGAAATACTGAATTTTTCCATTTGTATTAATATTTTGAAATAACAAAATTTTAGTAACAGGGCACAGATCAGTGGTTGAAGAACCCTCTTCCAAGGAAAGTGGGTGTGGCTACACAATGGCAACAGGAAGAATCTTTATTGATGGAAATGCTCAGCATCTTGATTGTGGTGGTGGATATGCAAACCTAGATGTGATAGAAATGTGTAGAGCTAAATATACCCACATGTCATACCCCAAACACACACACACACACAAATACAAGTAAAATGGGAAATCTAAATAAGATTGGTAGAGTATTTCAATGCCATGGTATACCATGGTTTTGCAAAAGGTTAACCACTGGGGGAAACTGGGTAAAGTTTTCATAGGCTCTCTCTGTCTTATTTCTTACAACTCATGTAATTCCACATTAACTCAATTAAAAATTTATTGAAATAAAAAATAGAGAGTCTGCAGTGGCAGAAAGAGCAGTGTGGAAAATGGAGGGTAAAGAGCAAGGAAGATGGCAGCCAAGGGGGTGGAAGCTGAGTCCACTTTCTCTAGGCCCCAACTCAGATTCTCAGCTGATCTTCTGACAAATAACCTGAACAATCAATGGAATCTTAGCTGATAGGAAGTTTTGAGCCAAAGAGTACAAAAGATGCTTCACAATATGTAGTAAGATTTTATAAGTTGAAGGGCAAATACCCATGCATGGTGTCAGTAGATGCAGAGAAATTGATCAGAAATCATGGCTTTGTGGTTCCCTCCCCTCCCAAGACAGGGGGCCCCAGTCCTGAGTGGGGAGACCAGAGACCTGGACCAGGAGTGACTTGGGAGGATGTGCAAGGCTACATACACACAGCAAGCAGCTCATTATCCTTAGCCACAGCACCAACACCAACCAGGAGAGTGCCAGTGAGAGAGGGACTCTATCTGCATCTGGATCGAGTGGAGGCAGGCTTCAGCCAGCCATGCCCATGAGAGACTTCTGGCTTTGTGGAGAGGTGGTGTGGGCAGAAAGCTGGACAGTGACTTGGTGCTGCAGTGGGTATGCCACAAAAAACTTTTTAAAAGGGGAGCTGAAGTGTGCTGGGCAGGGACACTGTGTGCAGCTGCCTTGCCAACAGGAGACAACATGAAAGCATGGTTAGCTGGGCAGGGAGATCAGAAAATTGCACAGAAAGGGATTTCTGGCTGTGGGCCTGTGTGGCTAGCAAGCGAGAGCTACGCAAAAGGAAGAGTTCCAGACGGGGTCTACTATGAGGGCCGTGGGCTGGGAATTAGACAGGCAAGAGTTGATCACCTGAGGTTATTTATAGCTAGGCAGAAACCCTTTCCCCAACAGAAATCAAACCTCTGGGAAGGAAAGGACTACCCAGCCCCTGCAGGATCATCAGAACAGGCAGGTCAGGTTCAAGAACCCCCTGCAGAGTGCATATCTGCAGGAGAAAGGCAGGAAGAGTATCTCCAAAAGGACCAATTTTGAACTTCTCTCAGGGAGACAAAATATACTGGCTCCTACGGCCCTATTCCACTGAGGCCAGCAAGGCAGGGAGATCAGAAATCCATGCAGCAAGGGGGAATCGGGACCCCACCCAGCCTCCGCTCTCACACAGAGCTGCCACCAGCACCAAGCCGGAAAGAGCTCACCCTCTTACACAGACTGGCCCCTCCCTTGAAATGGACAACTAGTACACCAGAAACTATACATTATTAGAAATAAGCTGGGACAGAACAAGATGGGTGGCACAGGGGCAGCTGAACACAACCACAATTTTCCCAGAAGACTGGACAGCACCTCCCAGGGGAGAACCAGGGATCTCACCTATTGCCCATTGCAATAGAAGCCCCCTCTACAGGCAGCTGAAGGTGGTGCATGCGGTGCTGGTAGAAGTTGGATGATCCACCTCAGGACCTTGAGCTACTAAAAAGCCAAAGGTGGATCCAGAAGAAGACAGAAGGCAAACACCAAACTCTGCTGAGATGAATTCCACCTCATTCTTCAGAATTTACATTATTTATTTTCTCTCTCATAGCCCTTTAACATTCTTTTGTTTTCTCCAAGTGTATTCCAACTAATTCACTACTTTTTGTCTTTTATTTTTCATTCTTTTTATTTAGATCTTTGCATATTTTAAATTTATTTTTATTATTTCAAATCTCGCTTAGTACCCTTCCCTTGTCTTACTCCATTTTGCCTTCTTCCTGCCCTTTCTTATTATTGTTGTAAATTTTATTTCCCCCGCTCTATGCCTTACTCCTATTCTTAACACTTACTATTTCTCCTCTCTCTATCCTCCAAAAATCATTCTTCCTGCCTTTACTAAGCTCACAATCTTTTTCAGTTTCTTATAAAATTATCATTTTCTTTCCACTTTTATTAATTGTGGCTTGTTTGGCATGGATATTGTGGTTATTGCTGTTTTTCTTCATTGTATTCCTACTTGTTCACTATTTTCTTATTTCAAATATCATAAGTTACTCTCCCCCATCTTATTCCATTTTGCCTTCCTTCGGCCCTTGCTTATTTGAGTTTGGAATCTTATATTTTCCCTTTCTTAGCCTGGATTCTATTCTTTACTGTTATTATTGCTCCTCTCTCCATCCTCTCAAAAGCATGTTTCTTTCATGTAGACATCCCATATTCTCTTTCCTCTTTCTTATAATATTCTTATTCTTTCTGCTTTTATTAATCTTTGCCCATCCATTGTTGTTTTTGACCTTGTTGTGGTTTTTCTTCAATTTTGCTCCTATTGGTTCACTATTTTTTTTAATTTTAAACCTTATATTATATTCTTCTCTTTTCTTTATTTTTTTTCTTTTTTTTATTGTTGTTCAGTTACAGTGGTCTTCATTTCCCCCCATCACTCCCCTGCACCCCAGCCATCCTCACCCCCACCCTGGAGCCTACCCCCCCTTTGGCTTTGTCCACATGTCTTTTACTCTTTCCTTTTCTTACTCCATTTTGTCATCACCCTTCTCTTTTTTACTTACATTTTAAATTTTATTTTCTCCCTTTCTTCACCTTCTTTCTACCCCCTACTCTTATTTCTCTTCCTGCTTCCCTCTCAAAATCATTTTTCTCCCCTTTAGTAATCTCGTATTCTTTTTTCCTATCTTATAATATTCTTAATCTCTTTCCACCTTTACACATTTTTGCTCATTTGCTGTTGATATTGCTGACATGACACAGGGTATTTTTGCTGGTGTGGGTTTGGTTTTCCGGATAGTACTGCTTTGTTAACCAGCACCTGTGCAACAGCATACAGGACATGGCAGGGGTTTTTACTCAGTCAGCAACCTGAAGGGAAAAACCCACCAACAAAAGGGCCATCAATAATCAAAGCCCAAGAACAACCAGAGAACCACATAAACTGAATAAAGAGCATCCCTAGAGCATCCAGATCAAGAGATCAAAGAGATTGTACCACTGAATGCCATAGAACTCCTACCACATAAGTTCAACTCATGAAGATAGGCAGGCAAAGCAGAGCAATCTGAGATGCAGAAACAAACAAAAAGAGTTACCTAAATTGTCTCCACAGACAAAGAAATAATACCCAATCAAAAGGAAAGGTGGAATCCCCAGAAAAAGAGCTAAAAGAAATTAAGGCAAGCAATCAATCAGAAATAGAATTCAAAATAATGGTTACAAGGATACTCAAGTAACTGAGAACTACAAGGAACTGTATTGGAACTACAAGGAACTTAGTGGAAACTACATCAGCATGAAAAAGGATGGAGAAACTATGAATAAGAATGAGGAAGAGATGAAGAATACAATATCTGAAATGAATAATACACTAGAAGGGATCAAAACAAGGCTAGATGAAGCAGAGGACCAAATCAGTGAGCTGGAAGACAAAGTAGGGGGAAAAACACCCACTGAGAGCAACAAAATGAGAAAAGACTCAAAAACAATGAGGATACTTTAAGGGAGCTTCAGGACAACATGAAACATCACAACATTCACATCATAGGAATACCAGAAGGAGAAGAAAAGGAGCAAGGGATAGAAAACTTTTTGGAAAAAAAAAATGATGACAGAAAACATCCCTAACTTGGTGAGGGAGAATGCCATGCAAGCTCAGAAAGCACAGAGGGTACCAATAAAGATGCCCATTCCAAGACACATCATAATTAAAATGGCAAAATTTAAAGAGAAAGTGAGAATCTTAAAAGCAGCAAGAAACAAACAGCTAGTAAGATACAAGGGAATCCAAAAAGGCTATCAGCTAATTTCTCTACACTACAAGCCAGAAGGGCTTGGCATGAAATAATCCAAGTAATAAAAGCAAGGACCTACAACCAATATTACTCTATCCAGCAAGGCTCTCATTTAACATAGGAGATGAAGTAAAGAGCTTCCCAGACAAAAGAAGTCTAAAAGAGTACATCTCCACCAAGCTAGCACTGCAAGACATGTTAAAGGGACTGATATAAAAGAATAAATGGGAGAGAGAGAAAGAGAGAGAGATGAGCACAGGTATGGAATAAAGGGCAATGAATAAGTACCTATCAATAATAACCTTAAACATAAATGCTTTGATCAAAAGACATAGGGTAGCTGAATGGATAGGAATACATGACCCACATATATGCTGTCTACAAGAGACGCACCTCAGAACAAAATATCTACACAGGCTGAAAGTGAAGGGATGGAAATAATATTCCAAGCAAATGGATATGAAAAAAAGCAGGGATAGCAATACTTATATCAGACAAAATAGACTTCAAAACAAAGGCCAAGAAAAGAGACAAAGAAAGTCAATACATGATACTTAAGGGAGTAGTCCATCAAGAGGATATAACCCTTGTAAACATATGTACCCAACATAGGAGAACCTAAATATATAAGGAAAATCTTGGAGGAATTCAAGAAAGATATCTATAGTAACACAGTCATCATAGGTGATTTTAACACCCCTCTGTCAACAGTGGATAGATCTTCCAAACAAAGAATCGACAAGGATATTGTGGCATTGAGCGACACTCTAGATCAAATGGACTTAATTGACATATACAGAAACTTTCACCCCAAAGAAGCAAAATATACACTCTTTGAAATGCACATGGAACATTTTCAAAGATAGACCACATGGTAGGACACAAAACACACCTCATCAAAATTAAGAAAATTGAAATCATATCAAGCATGTGCTCAGATCACAGTGTCTTGCACTAGAACCAACCTCAAGGAAAACACTCAAAAACATTCAAATACATGGAGACTGATTAAGGTGTTATTAAATAATGAATGGGTTAAAATGAGATCATGGAAGAAATCAAGAAATACCTGGAAACAAATGAAAATGAACATGCAACAACCCAAAACCTATGGGACACAGCAAAGGCAGTACTGAGAAGGAAGTTCATAGCAATACAGGCCTACCTAAAGAAGATAGAAAAATCTCAAATAAACAACCTAACCCTACATCTGCAAGAACTAGAGAAACAACAACAAACAAAGCCCAGAGTGAGTAGAAGGAAGGAAATAATCAAGATCAGAGCATAATTAAATGACGTACAGACTAAAAGAACAATTCAAAAGATCAATAAATCCAGGGGCTGGTTCTTTGAATAAACAAAACTGACAAACCTTTAACCACACTCACCAAGAAAAAAAGATGACCCAAATAAATAAAATCAGAAACCAAAGAGGAGAAGTTACAACTAATACCACAGATATACAAAGGATTGTAAGAATTGACTATGAACAACTATATGCCAAGAAATTGAAAAACCTGGAAGAAATAGACAAATTTCTAGAAACATATAATGTTCCAAAACTGAATCAAGAAGAAGCAGAAAGCCTGTATAGACCTGTAACTACTAGTGAAATTGAAGCAGTAATCAAAAAAATCCCAGCACACAAAAGCCCTGGACCAGATGGCTTCACAGGTAAATTTCACCAAACATTTAAGGAAGAACTAGCTCCTATCTTCTTAATCTAGTACCTGAATAGACACTTCTCCAAGGAGGACATACAGAGGGCCCAGAGACATATGAAAGATGCTCAACAGCCCTAGCCATTAGAGAGACACAAAGTAAAACCACAATGAGATGTCACCTCACACAGGTCAGAACAGCCATCATTAATAAATATACAAACAACAAGTGCTGGCAAGGATGTGCAGGAAAGGGAACCCTAGTGCATTCTTGGTAGGAATGCAGACTGGTGCAGGCACTATGGAAGACAGTATGGAATTTCCTCAAAAAAAAAAAAAAAAAATGGAACTGCCTTTTGACCTGGAAATTCCACTGCTGGGAGCATACCCTAAGAATCCTGAAACACCAATTCAAAAGAACCTATGCACCCCAACGTTCATAGCCACGCAATTTACAATAGCCAAGTGCCGGAAACAGCCTAAGTGCCCCTCAGTAGATGAGTGGATCAAAAAACTGGTGTACATTTACACAATAGCATACTACACAGCAGAAATAAAGAAGGAACTCCTACCTTTTGCAAGAGCATGGATGGAACTGGAGTGAAATAAGCCAGTCAGTGAAAGACAAATACCATATGACCTCACCTTTAAGAGGAATCTCATGAACAAAATAAACTAAGGAACAGAATAAGTGATGGGGAGAAAATGCAGACAACTATAATTGAACAACAATAAAGTAATTTAGAACCACAGGCATGGAAACATGAAATAGACTGACAGTGACCAGAGGGGAGGGGGATGGGGGATAATTGTGGAAAGAAGGGGAAGGCACTAGTTAAAGAGCATGTATGAATGACCCATGGACATGAACAACAGTGTGGGAATTGACTGTGGGAGTCGGGGGTAGGATAGACAGAGAAAGGCAAGGGGGGGGGTGGAATTGGGAGAACCATAATAGAATAACAATTTCAAGAATCTAAAGAAAAAGAAAAGAAAATGAAGGGGAAGGTGGTGAAGAAAATGAAAGCCCTAGGCCACACATCCCTTCCCTCCATTAGTGGATCCCACTTTGCCTGGGGCTTCTGTTTCTGGATAGGAGAACATTTAGGATTCCTGTCTTGCCTTTAATCCCTTCAAGCCCATCACTGCCCTTTAACCACTGACTCCCTGCCTTCCCTGCTCACAGTTGGGAGTGAGGCATCCAAAGTGCCCAGCAACTCAGCAGAGATTCCTCTGTGGTCTTTCTTCCCTAAATACCTCATCTTGTAGGAGGGATTTCACCCCATAAGCCTCAGTTCCTTCTCCATAACAGGTAGCTGCTCATTGCCTTCAGGGGCCTACTGTGAGGATTTACAATAGATCAAAGCACCAGAAGTAGTAGCAATTCTCTAGTTCCCTAGCAATATGCACAAATGTCCACATTTGTGTGTTAAGACTGTCTCCCCCACAGGGTTTTCATGGGGAAGGAGATTAAGGCCGCACAAAGGGAATTTTACCAGGCCCTGGATTGGTAACTCAGAGAAGAACCTCTCAGAAAGTCTGTGGGTTTATTCTGGGATGAGAAAATAGTGGAAAAGTGACAGGATGCATCTTGTACTAAGTAGCCCAAAGTGTGGGGGGGTGGGGAAGGGGTAGACAGGGGTCACAACGGGAGAATGGAATCATTCAGTGAGTGTGCTAGTATATGAAATGAAGTACCTGGGGCTACAGAATCAAATAAGAAGCCCTCCTACCCTAGCAAGGATGGTTGGAGCATTTTCCCATACACCAAAATGTTGCAGGTTTGATCCCCAGTCAGGGCACACACATAGTTGCAGGTTCAATCCCCAGCAGGGGTGTGTATGGGAGCCAGAACAGGGAAGAAAGCGGCATGGGCCTGGGTGGTAACAGCAGTTCAGGGGAGAGGCCTGATTCAGAATTATTTGGAAAGCAGAGCCAAGATAATTTGCTGATGGATGAGATGTAGGGTGCAGAAAAAAAGAGAAGAGCCAAGGCTAACTACAAAGTTTGTAACTTGAACAACTGGAAGAATGGAGTTGCCATTTCCTAAGAGTACAACATGGGGGTAGCGAAGTCTCTCCAGGCTGTTTGGAAGCCACAGAGAGCTACGAAACTTCCAAGAGGTAGGGAAGAATTTAAATTCAAGTTGTCTGATGCAAAAATCAGGTCTCTTCCCCTCCTATCCTGCTGTGTCTATTATTATGTTGTACAGTTCAGAGTAGATCATTCTGCTGGGAGTATTGGGACAGACTTAAGAAAGGTGTAGTATCTGAGCAAGGGACAAGAGGGACCATGGGGCCATCTTGACAGGAACAATAGCAAGGGGTCAAGGGGATCTGAAGGTGCCTACTGTGTATTCTTGTGTGTCTTTGACTGCACATAATGGAAGACATTGAATGTCATGCTTGGGAGCTCAACTATAATCATTTGGACAGTTAAAAGCTGTTGAAAGCAAGAAATAAGAAGCAAGATGATTTAGACTATGTTTTAAAAAGAGAGCTTCAGAATCAGTGGAAATGATGATTTGGAGAGTCAAGAACTAAGAACCCAAGAGACAAATGAAACAATCCAAATTCTCATTACAGTAATGCTATAAAGATAGAAGACATAACTTAAGAAACATTTGGTAGTGAAATTGGCAGGGTTTGGGATTGAATAATGAGGAAAATGAAGGTCAAGAACATGTCAAAAGTGTCCAGCTTGCCTGGCTCTGAGAGGAATGTAATTAACAAAAATTGAGGGATGCAGGGGAAGGAACAAGTTTAGAGAAATAAAATAAATCAGGAAGATGAACGTAGGAGCTGTGAGTTTAAGGGCTCTGGATGCATACCCATATGCAGAATTTTTCAGTACTTTTCAGTAATCAGGGGCGAAATTAGGGCTAGAAATCCAGATTTATGAGTCATTGGCATAGACATGATAGCACAAGATTTGGACCTACATGAGATGACCCAGGAGAAAATGTAGTCTAACAAAAAGTAGATCAGGCACAGAAGAGTGAGAAACGGTTGGCTTTGAGGGGCAGATGGAAAAGGAGTTGGGAGACTCCCTCAAGAACAGAAGGACAAGAGGGTAGGAAGAGATTGGTCGACAATGTCAGGTTTTCCATAAAGTCAATTAATGTGAGAGTCAAGAAATTGCCAATACATTTGATGGGAGGATGCCTCTGGTAACCTTTGAGGGAGTGATTTTTCTGGAGAGCACGGGGAGGGAAGCAGAATTTAGTGAAAGAACTAAAAACTTAGAAACATGTCCTAGTTTCACAAGGAGTTTGGACATCAAACAAATCAGAAATGACCATAACACATCTAGAAAAGTTTTCCATTGTTGTTGTTTCTTTGTCTAATCTTTGGTGTCTTTGTTGTTGTTGAGGCAGGAGAGAACAAAAAGATGGCTTTTGAAAAAGATTTTATTTATTTATTTTTAGAGAGAGGGGAAGGGAAGGAGAAAGAGAAGAAGAGAAACATCAATCTCTGGTGACCTGGCCTGCAACCCAGGCATGTGCCCTGACCGGGAACCAAACTGGTGACCTTTCAGTTTGCAGGCCAGTGCTCAATCCACTGAGCCATACCAGCCAGGGCCAAAAAGATGTTTATGAACATAAGGAAGGATATGCCAGTGGGGAGGGACAGATTGCAGATACAAAAGAGAAAAAGGGCATTTATGGGTGCTGGACAATGGAGGACATTTGGAAAAGTCACAAGGGAGACTAGGAAAAAGAACACCTAGATAGCAAGTGAGTGACAAGCAACAATTCAGATTTCAGAGAGAATGGAAGGTTAAAAAGGGGGAGGAAATGGCCACAAGGACACCACAGGAGAAAGGGAAGACAAGAAAGAATGCCACTGGATCCATCCAATGTTTATGCCAAAAGAAAAGAGATTTAAGTTCTGATCCTTTGGGGGATGTTCCTGGCAGATGCTAAGTAATTTGGGCAACATGGGTAGGCAATGAACGAAATGGTAACAAGTCACTTTTTATCTAAATCGATTCCCGCAGAGCAGGAACAGGAGCAGCTGAGATTGCTTCTTGGGGGAGGCTCCAGGCCGAAACAGGAACCGGACATCTGCTTTGACTCCCTTCAAACTTGGCATGATTTAAAATGAAAGGTTTATGTAGTATTTACTTGAAGGGCCAAAGTCAGATGGAAAATTTTTCAATTATAAAATTTCAGTCAAGCCAAAAGAACTCAAAGCCCTAAAGAGAATTATAAAGGCTGATCCAGGCCCACAATAAAACTTGGATAAAATGGGGTTGTGGTTCCTACTTTAATTTGTTTGTCTGTCTATGTTTCTGCAACAAATAATTTAAGAAGGACAAAGTAGGTCTTTCCTTAAAAGAAAAAGAGAGGTGTTTTTTTTTTAAGTCAGTCACGACATATGTTAAACAACCAGGTTTGCTTTACTTCAGCATCGAAAGTGTTATGAGCTAAACACAGAATGATGGGTTTATGGATTCACTGACACCAGTAACATCTCTAGAAAAATGTCAATTTGCCTTCTAGAGAGAGAGAGTGGTCTTCAGAAATATGGCCACTCAGATGTATTTAGATCTGTATGCTTAAGGTTCAATGAATAAGCTGCAACCTCTTGCATTAAAAAACTTCCACATTGCTTCCTGGAACAGAGCCTGTGGTGTAGATGTTGGGGACCCCTAGTTCTCTCTTCCCTTTTCTGTTCTTATATGCTAAGGGGATGGAAGGTCAGGTTAATTCAGTCATTTTTACAGTTACAGAGTATGGTTTTATTTTAAGACCTATTTGCCTTTTACCTGTTTTACTGCTACTAACACATTATCTTCTAACCTCAAAGAAGGGGTTGTTCTCTCTGAAACTTCCTCAACTCTCTATCCTTGGATTTAACATGGTCTCCCCTGGAATCTCCATGGTACTTGACTGTGGTACCTCTTAAGGCATTCCTCATCCAGTATTTTGTAAAGTATTTATTTGTACACTACGGGCATGCCCCTCGATATCTTCCCACAAGAGCTGGGTACAGATGTGGGAAGCCCTTAGTCACCTTTGCATTCCCTGAAGCATCTGGCCCCTTTGTAACCAATCACTACCGAGGTGATGAAACAAAAACAGAAACCAAAGTAATAGCAGACAGTGTGAGTTCACTATCAAGTATGATTTGCAGGCCACTGGATGTGCTCTTTATTCTGGAACTGGGGCCATCTTGCACATCAAATGACATTTCAGGTATATACAAGCAGTATGCTAATAACTGTACACTTGCTACCAATCATACTCAAGAATTTCGGCCTGTTTTTCCAAAAACAACATAGAAAGTCCTGAATGAAAATGGTCTAGAGTTCCACTCTGGATAGCCCAAACATTTATGGCAATAAGACCCTATGAAACCTGGCTTTACCTGGTGCCAAGACATCCGACCAACTTGCATCATTATTAAAAGAAGCTTCTTACCATCCTCAGTTACAAGTCAGAAACTTAAATCCCACAAGTAGAACTACAGCCTAGATAGGGCACCCTTACTGCTTAGGCAACCAATCGCAGCCCTGCTTAGGAAGATTCTAAGATAGGATGAAAGGTTGGTGCATATTCAGGTTATTAAAGATTGGGCATTCACAATATTTTTAAGGCGCATGGCAAAGAAATGAAAAGAGCAGTTTCTGAAATACATTCTGCCCATGACCCAGGTACAGCAGGCTCACCCAGAGGACCGTGGATATAAGGGAAAGGTGTTCTCTGCCTCATCTGTAACTGGGTTTGGATAGCTGAGCCCTGACCATGACTACAGAGGATTATTCCAAAGCCCTGCTGGCAGATTCAAGGAAATGAATAATAATGTAATAATTTACCCAGTGCCTGCTCTTGGCCAGATGTTATGTTAGATGCCTTATGTACATTACTGCAAATCCTTACTATATCCTTGAGAGGTGAGCGTTTTCCTCTTGACCCAACAGATGAGGAAACTAAGGCTCAGAGTGGTTGAGTGTCTTGCCCCAAAGTCCCACCACTATTAAATGCCTTGGTGATTTGAGGACAAATCCCAGTGTGGAATCCACTTGACTCCAATGCCTTCACATTTCATCAAACTCCCTCTATGAAATACAAATTCTAAAATAGGAAGCATCATCTTGAGAAAATTCATTAAAACGCTCACATTCATTAAAACAAAGTCAAGAAAATATAGGCATTCACATTACCTGACACTGGGTGATCATAAATATTCATATGGCAGAGAAGCCCATAAATGTTACCCAGCGTGTGATAGATGAGTAGGAACTCGAATTCTGAGTCAGGCTGAACTCAAATCACAGCACCACAGTTTATTTGCTGTGTAATGTAAACAAATCACTTAGCTTCTCCATGCTTCACTCACTGTATCATTCTAAGAACTGAACGATATAATCCATGTAAATCGGTAGCTTAGTTTTTGGTGCAAAGTAAAGAGTTAATTGTTTATTATTCTCTATCCACCCCCCCAAACTAGTGCCTCCTCCTGTACCCCCAGGAAAGTCATGCTCCCTGACATGGTGTAAAAGGTTCCCCAGGATTAGGCCCTTGCCTTTCAGCAGCAACATTTATTAGCTCTACAGCTGCACCTATAACCACTTGGAACAGCCTCCTGTCTATCTCCACCCCAATGTCCTAACTCCATTTAACTCCTCAGGGGAAGGAGCTCAAATCTCACTTCCTGCCAGGGGCAGCTTCCTTTAGGCATCTACAGTGGTAGCATCAACAGTCTTCTATGAATAAGTCTGTCAAGGTTGTTCTTCAACCAAAACAATTATTTGGACACTTATGTGAGTATTGCTCCAGGTTGCTCCATCTCACTTCCCAGAAGAAGTCACCCTAAATTCTCACGTCACCTTGAGGTTTTAATGCAGGCCAACTTGGTGTTACCACCTAAAGGAGTAAAGCTCATACAAGACAGCCTAATTCAGACTGAGATTCCTGGCCCACTTTTGCTGGTGCCAAAGGTACATTCCTGTTTTTAAGTAAATTAGTGCAATAGCTGACTAAATCCAAAACACTATTCAGAGTCTATATGGAGGAAGCTTAGGTGATTTTTTTTTTATAGACCAAAGTTCTGATTCTCAGCAAAGTTCTTTCCTTTTGGCCTTCTTAGCTGCAGAAAGATGAAGGGTACCATCTGAGATGGACATTGGAATAAAAGGGAAAAGTCAGGCAGGGTAGCCACACACACGAGGCAACAAGGACACCGGATGCTAAGAAGTGAAGAGTAGGTCAATAAAATAACTTTCATAGGGATTTTGTTCAGTTCTGAATTGCCTTGTTATATTAGTATAACAATTTTAGGAAAGATACAAAATGAGTGACCACATCAAAGCTGATGCTACTGTGTTATTCACCCCCTTGTGATGAGCCACACAGACTCCACAGCGTCCCATTGAAAAGCAGCACTATCGTTAACTATGTTGATACTGTTCAATCTGCATCATGACATACCCCACAGATTCCCCACATTAATGAAATATTGAGGGTGGAGACTTCAACTTGTTCATTCTTTCATCACCTCCCAGCATCCAGCACAGTGTCCCTGGAACAGATTGGGTGTTTAATAAGAATGTGTTGAGTTGACCTGGACCATCGCTAAATGACTTCAGGAATTCTAAGGAAGCATAACACCACTCTCCAGAATACCAAACAGGTACCATCAGATTTTGATGCGTTTAAACCATTGCTTCTTTTTTTTTAAATTGTTTAATCTTTATTGTATTTTTTCCTTTACCATTTGGTCCCCTTAATGACCCTCCCTCCAGCAATCACCACACTGTTGTCCATGTCTGAGTCCTTTTTCCTTTTTGCTCAATCCCTCCACATTGCTTCTTAACATTTCTCCTTATGATGACAGAAGGCATCAATTTCTTACAAATACTCCAATTCTATGCAAACTCAAGTTTAAGTAATGCCAGATTTTACTGATTCTATATGGGTTTAGCCCAGAGATGTTTCACTTAGCAACTCCAAATGACAGTGGCTCTTGCCGTGACAGTAGTACCAATAATGAACATATTATAAGCCTGTTCCCTGAGGATAAGAGAGCATTTTTAATTATGTCACTGTGTTGGCAGCACTGGAGTACATTAATGAGTATTAATAACTATACATTTGTATAGTAAAAGCAAAAAAGAGAGAGTATCCAGGTTACATGTGCAGACTGATCAAATCACAAATTAATTTATTTCACAGGATCCCCAACAGCAGATGTCCCTAAATATGGTGATGAAAAGATATCCACAAAAGTAACCACTTAATGATGCTCAAGCTGTTCATAAGCCATCCATCCACAGACAGTAACATCCGTCTATAAAGCACACTGCTCAGAGAAAATAGAATATCATTCTAGTCAGTAGTTATCATGCTTCCTAGAGCATATTCAGAAGGTGGTCACATGAACACTTTAGCTGGAAGCCATGTCTGGGGCTTAAATTTAGCTCTGATATTGGAAAAATCACAGGGAACTTTGCACATGCCTGGATATTGCAGGGGGAGGAAGCCAAAGATACCTACTTGCCTAGAAGAATGAACCAAAGACCTGTGATTAAGAATCCCCATACATTATAGAACTACTATAGAAGACAAACCTGTCCATCTGGTAAGCTCTTCCTCAAAACAACTTGACTTAAAGTACCCCGAAATAGGTTATTATATTAATCAAAAAGATTCATCACCTTTTTATTTACTTCTTTTTGGTTTTGGATCTTCTCTAAAGGAATGCTTTTTTAAATCTGACCTCACAGTTAAATTGCACATTCCCGCTAAAACATCTACATTCTTCTTTGTAACACCTGATAGAACTATAGTTGTCAGTGAACCTGACGATTAGAAGGTAAGCCCCATGAGAGTGAGGACAAGTCCATCTTGTTTACCAGTATATCTCCAGGACCCAAACGTCTGCCCAGAGTCAGACTCCCAACAGAAATTTATTGAAGGAGTGTGTGCACATGTGGACACTCAACAAACACTTACTGACTACAAGCCATGCACTGGGAACTGGGCTAGGTGCAGATCAGGCAGACAAAAGGAGTTAGAAGTCATCAGAGCCAGGCTTGCTGAAAGCTCGAAGACAAACAAGCAGTCATTCTGGATTCACCTTCTCCCTCTTCGCCATCCCAAGCCACAATCCTGTACCATCGAGTTTTGTCAATTCAGCAGAGGTCACAAGGGCCCAGGTGGAATGAAGTGCAGAGAGCAGTGGGTAAGATGTATGATGTTGCCATGCCAAGGAGCACAGGAGAGTTGCTTTCAGGCTACTGAGCCAAAGCAAGGTCAATTAAATACTTTCTTTACTGCCATCAAGGGCTGGCTCTTTAGCTGCACTTCCCCACAATCCGTATCACAGCCCCAAAACGAAGAGTACACGTAACTGGGGAAGCTCAGCTGTCTGTCTGGGGCCTACTTGTCATTCGTCAGTACAAAAGACATCTTCAGAGAGACTGAATCTGGTTAGGTAAATGCCAGCAAACCCCCAAAACAGAGTGGTTTAGTGGCTACCTGCATCATCTATGACAGTGATTTTCAACCCATGTGACACAGAAATCTTTCAAATATGCAGTACCTATTTAGTCAGGGGCATTGACCTTTCTTCCCTTAGACCTCCAAGTAAAAAAATGACAATGGCCAATACAACAATAGCTTTCCAATATGAATGAATCAAAAGCATACCTAATTTTTGTCATATAGGTAAAAAATACATTTTTTGTTGTGCTATAGAATTTTAATAACTCATTTATATGTGCCATGATATGAAAAAGGTTGAAAATCTCTGCTTGATGGTGTTATTAAAAACAAATATTCAGCCCTGGCTGGTGTAGCTCAGTGGATTGAGCGTGGGCCTGTGAACCAAAGGATCGCGGTTCGATTCCCAGTCAGGGCACATGCCTGGGTTGCAGGCCAGTTCCCAGCATGGGACACATAAGAGGCAACCATACATTGATATTTCTCTCCTTCTCCCTCTCTCCTACCCTTCCCCTCTAAAGATAAATAAATAAATAAATAAAAATTAAAAAAAAACAAATATTCAGGCTTCACCCCAGATCTGTAGAAGGAATCTGTTGAGAACACATAAATCTTTATTTCCCACAATGTTCTGATTTTTACTCATGCTCAATTTTGAGCATCACAATCTCTGTTGATTTTGTACGGGACTAGCCCAGAGAAGTTTCTTTAGCAAGAAGGGTCTGCTCATCCCTCGTTTGTGTTCTCTGGGCTAAGAAACAAAACTCTCTGAAAAAACCTGAAAGAAAATAAGAAGCTGGGGCATGGGGGTGAAAAGAAGGAAGGCAGGGTATTTTCAAAACCCAGCAATTAACAGTGAAAAAAAGTACAGGCTGATAAAAGGGGGAAAGTGGGTCATGTTTTTAAGATATAGATAGCTCTCATGATTTGGCTTCTGGTAGTCTCTCAGCACTTCTAGGGTTAAATCCTGTGCTAATGATCTGTCAGTATGATAGATGACCTTACCTCTCATAGTGGCCCTAAAATTAAAACTTTGAAAACATCCAGCTCTGACCAGGGCATGGATTATTGGGCACTCCCATATACCTTCAGGGGGACTCAAAATTGGGCAGTCTTTTTTGGAGAGAATTCTTTGATAAGAATTATCAAATAAAAAAGTATTTTCCTTTTGACTCAGTAATTTCACTACTGGGAAATTAACCCTGAGGACATACTATGCCTGCTAATATATACCAATAAAATGCATACTGCCAAAATAAAGAGTCTCTACTAAGAAACTCTTCATTTATATGGTGACAGGAGGAGACTAGACTCTGAATGGTGAGCACACAATGGACTAAACAGATGATGTGCTATAAAATTGTATACCTGAAACTTATATAATGTTATTAACCAATGTCACCCCAATAAATTTAACTTCTAAAAATGAATTTCTTTGTTGTATTCATCTTACTTACTTGCTTTTAGTTCTTTATAAATCCACTGTACCACCATAAATAATAAAGTAATCTTACTAATAAAGTAACATAATATCACGGCCCCAGCCGGTATGGCCCAGTGGCTTGAGCTCCTGCCTGTGAACCAAAGGGTTGCCAGTTCAATTCCTGGTCAGGGCACATGCCTGGGTTGCAGGTCAGGTCCCCTATAGGGGGCACATGAAAGGCAACCACACATTGATGTTTCTTTCCCTCTCTTTCTCCCACCCTTCCCCTCTGTCTAAAAATAAATAAATAAAATCTTTAAAAATATATATAATATTGCTAGCATAGAGGAAGCAATGAAGACTTATTGAGTCACTACTGTATGCCAAGCACCATGCTAGGGCCTTTAGTGTAACATCTTCAACAAATCTGCAAGTTGGATATGATTTTCCCATTTTTTCAGACAAGAACACTGAGGCTCAGAAAGTATAGCACTGGGTCAAGGTCATGGCTGACGAATGCAGAATCAAACTCCGAGGCTCTTTCTCAAAACCAGTTCTCTTTTAAACATACCACCAGGGAAAGGAACATCCGAGAGTATTAACACTTTTAGAAATATCAGCACACTAGAGTTTCTGAATAAACTTACCTTGCTTCAACATAACACTCTGAAAAATCACAAAATAACAGGAACCATTATGTTGACAGGTTATGTATGGCAGCAGCAGCCATTTGAACAAAAAATTACTTTCAAGATTTTCAGCCAATTTTAATGACTTAAAGGAGTGGAAAAACACTCACGATGATTTTTCTAGCCCTTTTCAGCTGCTTTCCTCCCGGCTCACAAAACTTCCATCACTGTCTTGCAGTGGAAGAATTATTTTCATCCCACAGAGGACTTGAAGATTTCTTTCTAATAGCTCTGTTCAGTTCTTGGGTAAATAGCAATAATTCCACTACTTCTTTAAAACTTAGTCCCTCATATGTATTACAAGGGATGCTGGGGGATGTGTAGAAATGTGTGGCTGAGCTCAGATTCACTGCCTGAGGTTATGAGGCTGCATGCCAAGTTTTTACCTATATGGAATCATTCAGCAGGCTTAACCACTCTGCCTCTACCCAAAGGAAAACACAAACATGATTTAACTGCAGTTAAGAATTCCAGTAGGTACTTACTAAATGTGGCATAATCTTTTCCATGCGTAGAGAAGAGGAAATCATTCTGCTAATCTGTGCCTCACTTCAAACAATCACGTTTTGGAGCTCAATCCTCCATCAAAGCTGGAATTTAATGAATTTTAAATTTATTTGGTATAGAAGAAGTAACTGTGGAAACTACATCAAATTCATGGATGCAAGAATTAGAAGAGAAGAGAAGAGAAGAGAAAAGAGAAGAGAAGAGAAGAGAAGAGAAGAGAAGAGAAGAGAAGAGAAGAGAAGAGAAGAGAAGAGAAAAAGAAAAAGAAAAGGTTTACCTGACTAAACTACATCAAAAACATTCAGTGGTTCTCTTTGATAAAATCATTTTCACACTTTGCTCATAACTTCTCTTTTACTTCATTATTTAAAATAATTTCAGTGACATGATATGATTGTAAGGGAATAAAGCTAGTAATGTAGAGACAGAGGGAGAAACTCATGATGCAAACGATAGCAGAGTGAACCTCCTAGAGAAGAGAGTTACATGAAAGGGGATAGGGTCTGGAAGAGAAAGTGTTTCTGGCCAGACCTGTGGGACTGCAGGCAGTGTGGTTATACCCGTTTGTAGTTTCTGTGTGATCTCTTGCCAAAGGCAGATAATTTAGCAAGGGTAAGAAGAAAGGAATGATTTACCTTATAGCTGATGTGGCAGGAAAATCACTTTACAGTACTTTTCTTACAGGCAATGGGATGGTAAGGACAACAGCCCAGGGTCTACAATAAAAAGGTAGCACCATGTCTATAGTGAAAAACTAGTTCAACGAACTTCTAAGGAGTTAAGAGCACAAATTTGAAATGAAGAAAATCAAGGCTAAGAAACCAGGTCAGTGTCAAATTGTATTAACTTAGAAATTCACAGGCAAATATTTCAGTTAAAAGAGACAAACTTAATTGTCGCTGTTTTTACCAGGCTGGCTTAGCAAGCTGTGACTTCAAAGTGAGTGCTATGTTGGTTGAAAGGCTGGTGCTGTGTGTTTGTACAGCATCAGCCTTTCAACAGGGGTGCGGGTGGGGGAACAGGTGGCTGTGATCAATTTGACAGCCTCTGTGGGAGGATGGTGTAAGCCATGCTGTAAGCTGAAGAGTAAACCATATGAGTAGTTTTAAGGAGGTGTTTAATGCTCAATGTTGTTAGACTGGATGTTTTACCCTAGAAATGGATTTAAACATAAATGGTCCTAGTGATGGAAAGTGCTTCAGATATTGCTGTGTGTATTCAAAACCAAAGAGTTTACTGTGTGAGAGACCTCCCAACCCTACAAAACCATGTTCTACAGTAGGGATAGACTGAAGAAAGGACAAATGGGAAAATTCTCATTGAGATTTTAGGATTTGACTGTTACAAGTGGGGCATGTTCTTTTGGCCTTTCCCTTTCCCTTCTTCCACCCGACTTGTGCACAGATTAGCTTAGGCTCTAGATGCCATGTTGGGAGCATGGGGAAAAGAGACACATCCTGAAGATGTCGGAGTGCTTGCTTTATCCTGAAGTTGCCATGGTAGTCCCGAACTATCTCCACTCTGCCTTTGCATGAGATGAAATTCACCCCTAATTTGTTTAAGCCATTGGAGTTTTTCTGAGGGGGGAGGGGGATATGGCAGCCCTATTACTCACAGCAATGGAGCTCCTCACTTGCAGAGTAGAAAGTGCATATTTGACAATTCTTTCACCATTCTACTACTACAAATCCATTCCTTTGGTTTACCAAGCTCAAATGTTTAAATGTAAAGTTCCCTGGAAGAATCGTATTAAAGTATCTAGAAGGAAATACCATCTGATCCCTTTTCTCCCAACGCTAACCATTTATCCAATGAAAGAAATGGGAATATTAATCTTAAGACTATAGTTCAGGTCATTCCCTGGTAAGAACGAGTAGAGGTCAGGTGCTGTGCTCAGGGCAAACACATGGCTTACCAGCACTGAGAAATTTCTACTAATCTTTATGATTACTACTCAGAAATTTAACCAATATTTTAGAAAAATCAACTAATTAAACTCTAAATCTTTCTAATATTTCTATCTTATAATCACATCCAGAAAAATTAATATTATATTAATTTTGTAAAATATTATAAAATATCCATGGCTAGACAAAACTGAAGAGTTCACTGATAGAGCCCCCATTCCCATAATACCATGTTCTGTGATAGCATTAGAGGTAAGTGTAAAAAATTCTTGTTGGGACTTAAGAAGCATTTTAAAGCTTTAAGAATTTCCATAAAGACTTTGTATAAAAGATAAAAAATTAAAAGGAAAAGAGAAGTGATTATAAAGTGATTAAATGGCTTTTTTAATCCCCAAATATTCATTTTGAAAATGGAATGTATCTCTAGAAATAAGAAAGATGGAGGCAGCTCCAATTCACTGGCCCAGGTATTTTATAAGATCTATGAATTCAAAATGTGTGTAAAAAACCACACTCCTCTGGTTGAATCTGCTCTACCACAGTTACTATAGCCACCAACAGGTTTAGGAAGATCTTCTAATTTAAGAAAGACCAAGATGAAGAAGGAAAAAATGTGCTGGGTGGAAATGAGGCATGCTTACCACCCATGTCCTTCTCTTCCCATCTCAGCCATTTTTAAAAGCCCTTTATCAATCTGACATCAAAAATGCAATTCGACTCTTTAATGGTGACCATGATGATGGGATGCAGTAGCTCTCTCTTTGCCAAGCATGGACTGTGTTTAATGCTTTATTTGAGTAAACTATTTTAGCCCCCACAACAGTAAGGTAACATAATCCTCCGCCACTCTTGAGACCTAGAGAGTTAAGTGGCAGCTATAGTGAAAAGTGAAGCTTTTAAAGCAGGGAGTCAGGACTTTCAGCCAAGATGGAGGTGGAGGTAGATATACTGTGCCTCCTCACACAACCAAAAGGAGGACAATAACAAATGTAAAAACAAAAAACAACCGGAACTTCCAGAAAATTGAACTGTATGGAAGTCCAACAACCAAGGAGTTAAAGAAGAAACATTCATCCAAACTGGTAGGAGGGGTGGAGACAGCAGAGTTGGGCAGCCAGAGCAGACAGGACACACTGTCAAGGTGGTGGCTGGAGGACTGGGGAGGCCCACATTCATGTGTGGATAAACTGGGAGGAACAATTGGGGAGCAAGACAGATGGTGCAACCCAGGGTTCCATCCAGTGTGAGGAAATAAAGTCTCAAAACCTCTGGCTGTAAAAATCTGCTGTTGCAGCAGCAGGAAAACTCCCAGCCTCACAGGAGAGTTCATTGGAGAGACCCACAGGGTCCTAGAATGTACACAAGTCCACTTACCTGGGAATCACCACCAGAAGGGCACAATTTGCTAATGGATAGTGAAGGAAGTGACTGAAAACTGGCTGAGAGCCAAGCAAGTGGCATTTTGTTCCCTTTTGGACCCCTCCCCTCCACACAGTGCCACAACACAGCAACATAGGTTGCCTCACCCTAGTGAATACCTAAGGCTCCGCCCTTTACAATGTAACAGGAGTGCTGAGACAAAGAAATATGGCCCAAATGAAAGAACACATAAAACTCCAGAAAAACAACTAAGCAATGAAGAGATAGCCAACCTATCAGATGCAGAGTTCAAAACACTGGTAATCAGGATGCTCACGGAAATGGTTGAGTATTGTCACAAAATAGAGGAAACATGGCCTATGAAAAGTGAAATAAGAAAAATATACAGGGAACCAACAGCAAAGGGAAGGAACCCAGAACTCAAATCGGTGATATGGAGCAGAAGGAAGAAATAAATATTCAACTGGAACAGAATAAAGAAACAAAAATACAAACAAAAAAATGAGGAGAGGCTTAGGAACCTATGGGACAACTTTAAACAATCCAACATCTGAATCATAGGGGTACCAGAAGGAGAAGAGAAAGAGCAAGAAACTGAAAACTTATTTGAAAAAATAATGAAGGAAAACTTCTCCAATCTGGTGAAGGAAATAGACTCAGGAAGTCCAGGAAGCTCAGAGAGTCCCAAAGAAGTTGGACCCAAGGAAACACACACCAAAGCACATCAGAATCAAATTACCCAAGATTAATGATAAGGAAAGAATCTTAAAAGCAGCAAGAGAAAAGGAGACAGTTACCTACAAAGGAGTTCCCATCAGACTGTCAGCTGAAAGAAAGAAGGAGCTCCTACCCTTTGAGACAGCATGGATGGAACTGGAGAGCATCATGCTAAGCAAAATAGGCCAGGTGGTGAAAGACAAATACCATATGATTTCACCTTTAACAGGAACCTAATCAACAAAACAAACAAACAAGCAAAAATGACCAAAGACACTGAAATTGAGAACAGGCTGACAGTGACCAGAGGAGAGAGGGGAGGAAATTTCAGGGGAAAAGGGGAAGGGTTTACAGGAACCAATATAAAGGACACATGGACAAAAACTAGCGGGGGTGGAAATGGTAGGGAGGTGGGGAGGGGTGGGGCAGTGGGGTGGGATGGGAGTAAAAGACAGAAAACTGCACAAGAACAATTAAAATAAAATTTACAAAAAAAAAAATAGAGACTTCTGGCCAAGATGGAGGCATAGGTGGACACACTGTGCCTCCTGGCACAACCAAAATTAAGAACAACAAAGATTTAGAAACAAGAAAACAATCAGAACTGATAGAAAAATTGAACTGTACGGAAGTCTGACAACCATTCATCCAGACCAGTAAGAGAGGCGAAGTCGAGGCAGGAAAAAGTGGAGGTTGGCGGAACCGGCCTGCAGGCAGCAATTGGTGGATCCAAGGCATACTGGTGGCGGATAGTGGACCCTGGGTACTGGGTGGTGGCAGGCAGGCCCAGTGGGGTCACACAAGGCAGCTGGCTGACCAGACAGTCCCACATTCACATGTAGACAATCCAGGCGAGAACAGAGAACAGGACAGACTTTGCAACCCAGGGCCCCAGCACCAGGAAATAAAACCTAAAAAACACCTATTGAAAACACTTGTGGGGGTTGAGCAGTTAGGGGAGACTCCCAACCTCACAGGACAGTTCGTTGGAGAGACCCACAGGGTCCTGGAACGTACACAAGCCCACCCACCTGGAAATCAGCACCAGAAGGGCCCAATTTGCTTGGGGGAAGCAGCGGAGGGGACTGGAATTGGAGAGACAGTGCAGCAAGCGCCATTGTTCCCTCTCTGAACCCGCCCCCACATACAGCATCCCTACCCAGCAACTAGGCAGCTCCACCCCTCACTACATAAAAGCCATGACCAGACCAAAAAAAAAAAAAAAAAAAAAAAAAAAAAAAAAAAACCAGAATAAAAATGGCTCAAAAGGGACAACAGATCAAAGCCCCAGAGCTAATTTATCTAAGTGACCAAGAGACAGCCAACCTATCAGATGCACAGTTCAAAGCACTGGTGATTAGGAAGCTCACAGAATTGGTTGATTTTGGTCCCAAATTAGATGAACAAATGAAGTCTACAATAAGTGAAATGATGAAAAATGCACAGGGAACCAATAGTGATGGGAGGAAAACTGGGACTCAAACCAATGGAGTGGACCAGAAGGAAGAAAGAAACATCCAATCAGAAGAGAATGAAGAAACGAGAATTCAAAAAAATGAGGAGAGGCTTAGGAACCTCCAGGACATCTTTAAATGTCCCAACATCCGAATTATAGGGGTACCAGAAGGGGAAGAGGAAGAGCAACAAGTGGAAAACTTCTCTGAACAAATAATAAAGGAGAACTTCCCCAATCTGGCAAAGGAAATAGACTACCAGGATGTCCAGGAAGCTCAGAGAGTCCCAAAGAAGTTGGACCCAAGGAGGAACACTCCAAGGCACATCGCAATTCCATTAGCCAAGATGAAAATGAAGGAGAGAATTCTAGAAGCAGCAAGGGATAAGGAGACAGTCACCTACAAAGGAGTTCCCATCAGACTGTCAGCTGATTTCTCAAAAGAGACCTTCCAGGCAAGAAGGGACTGGAAAGAAATATTTGAAATCTTGAAAAGCAGGGACCTACATCCAAAATTGCTCTATCCAGCAAAGCTGTCATTTAGAATGGAAGGACAGATAAAGTGCTTCTCAGATAAGGTCAAGTTAAAGGAGTTCATCATCACCAAGACCTTATTATATGAAATGTTAAAGGGACTTATCTAAGAAAAAGAAGATAAAAAATAGGACAGTAAAAAGACAGCAAACTCACAGCTATTAACAACCATATCTAAAACAAAAGCAAACTAAGCAAACAACAAGAACAGGAACATAAACACAGAAATAGAGATCACATGGAGGGTTAGCAACAGGGGAGTGGGAGGAGGAGAGAGGGGGAAAAGGTACAGAGAATAAGTAGCATAGATGGTGGGTAGAAAATAGACAGGGGGAGGGCAAGAATAGTGTGGGAAATGTAGAAGCTAAAGAACTTATGACACATGGACATGAACTAAAGGGGGGAATGTGGGTGGGAGAGGGTGTGCAGGGTGGAGGGTAATGATGGGGGAGAAATGGGACAACTGTAATAGCATAATCAATAAAATATAAATAAATAAATGAAAGCTGGGGGGGGAAAGACTGTCAGCTGACTTCTCAAAAGAAATCTTGCAGGCAAGAAGGGGCTGGAAAGAAGTATTTCAAGTCATGAAAGGCAAGGACCTACATCCAAGATTGCTCTATCCATCAAAGCTCTCATTTAGAATGGGAGAGCAGATAAAGTGCTTCCCAGATAAGCTTAAGTTAAAGGAGTTCATCATCACGAAGCCTCTATTATATGAAATGTTGAAGGGACTTGTCTAAGAAAAAGAAGAAGATCAGAACTATGAACAGTAAAATGACAACAAACTCACAACTATCAACAACCAAACCTAAAAAAAAACTAAGCAAACAACTAGAATAGGAACAGAATCACAGAAATGTATATCACATGGAGGGGGAGAATGGGGGGGAAGGTACAGGGAATAAGAAGCATAAAAGGCAGGCACAAAATAGATAGGATGAGGTTAAGAATAGCATAGGAAATGGAGAAGCCAAAGAATTTATATGTACAACCCATGGACATGAACTAATGGGGGTGGGGAATGCTGGTGGGAGGAGGGTACAGGGTGGAGGGGAATAAAGGGGAGAAAAAAATGGGACAGGAGTAATAGCATAATCAATAACATATACTTAAAAAAATAAAAGTAAAGCAGCGAGTCAGCCTCCAGAACCCAAACTCCACATCCCTCCACGCAAAGTCCATGACATCTCTTAAGGATGAGATTTCCATCTCAAAGTTGGAAGAAGAAAATAAAAAAGGAAGAGAACTAAACAGTGGGAAAGAGCTAACTTCTATTTTCAAAGTGGAGAGCAGTGGCTGACACATGCAGTATGATGGAGGGGGACTCTGGAAGCAAACATAGCACATACCCTGTTGATAGACCTGAGTTCGAATTCCAGACCTATGACTGAGGCTGGAGGTGGCAGGGGCATCCTCCCAGGAAGTCGGTCATATATTCCCTCAGAGAATGGTTTTCAAGAAGCTGAAAACACAAATCAAACACAAGCCACTCCAAAAGAAATAAGTTCCACAATTTCCAGAAAAGCCTCCCGGTTGGGGGTTGAGGGGCATCGAGTTTGTATTCTAACACACACTTTTGCTTTAGGCTGTGTTAGTCTGATAAAAATAGCAAAGTTTTCTAAACACAAGTACATGCACAGTCTTTTATAAGATTGAGAGAAATGGTATCTTATTATAAGTATCATAATCTTTTAAAATCTTTTATCTTATTCAAAAGATAAGACAAACAGTAACTGTCCTTGTCAAAAGATTTAAAAAAGACTACCATTATTGTTGAATAACTTGGGGGCAGCAGGAGAGTTTTGAGGGGCCCAACAGGGCTTACACTGAGAAGGAACACATCCACCCCAGTGGAAGGACTTTGCCCCAATGTTAGCAAAAGTAGCCCCTGGAGCTGATGTTAGACAAGAGCCACTGAGATGGGAGGCCAAGGCAGAGACAGACCCCACAGTGCCTGAGAGAACACTCACGATGGGCAAAGAGAGAGGGCTCTCCTCCAGACCTGTCAGGGACTCAGGCCTAAGAGGCCAGTGATTCTACTGCAAGAATTCAGATCACAGCGGAGCTGGTAGTAGAGGGGTTGTCCCCCTCTGGCAGGCTGCTGTGAGAAGTAAGGGTACAAGTGTTGGTTACACAATATGTTTTTTAAATTATTTCCTGATTTCTCTACCAGAGGATTTTTTTCACATGACTTTTTCTGTACTTATAGTCAAATTTTCCATCAGGTTCCATCCTAGTAACCGCAAATGAGACTTACATATTTGGGTTTGGATTTGCTCGTGTGGGCAAACCCCAGAACTTGTACAAGCAAAAGTGTACGTAAGGAATGAGTTCTTGTCCTACTTAACTGTGGAAAAACCCAGCCCACGCCATCAACATCCATACAGCGGTTGACATCCTGGCCCTGAAGGGGCGAATCATGTTGCCTTGGGCCACGGGCCAGGAGCAGGTGCCATTTCCTTGCAAGGCCTACTAGTGTGTTCTGTAGCCAAAACCGGGCCTCTTACAAATTATTTCAGGCAACAGGGGTATTTCTCAAGCTTCATGTTTGTGGGAGGCAACTCCAGACTGGGCTACAGCCTCGGGTGACTACACCGCCCCCACCGCAAGTAGGCTGCAAATAATTGCAAAAATGAGAATGTGCTATCAGCAGAAACAGAATACTCTAATTGCCAAAACATATTTTTCTCTCAAAGGGGAAATAACCCTGTGCAAGGAAACCTTTTAGCTCTTTGTTGGCCTCCTTCTACATCCCTATGCTAATTTACCTTTTTGTCAATTAAACTAGAGTACTTTTAACATCTGTAGACAATCTGTGAAACACTTGTGATTTATGAACCTCCATTTTAAAAACCAATTTCAAGAAGATACTCCCTACAATTTTTCTTGCTCCGTGAGACCACAGGAGTTTCTCCACAAAAATCCTTGACTTGCTTCCAGAGCTTATCTCATGATTCCTGATGACTCGGGGAAGTGGTGTCATTCTGATGTGATCTCAGTGAACTGTTAGATCAGCCAGTTCAGTCCGAGTCCCAAGCCAGGAAACGGCTCTTAGCAACTTTCAGTCTCTGTCTGCATCCTTTGAAATGTGTATTTTAAAGGTAAAGACAAATATTTCTCTAGCTAAAGAAGAAGTTAGGGATCGTCAAAGGATGCTTTTTTTGCTGCATGTGAACATTTTTCTAGAAGTAGAAAAACCCAGGCTTACCACAAGTGTATCTTTAGAAAGATGGGTTCACTGTAATTATGCATGTCACAAAACACACGAGACTGCTGTGTGTGACAGTAAATGGAGGCTTCTCAGCGGGGTGACTCACTGCATTGCACGCTGCAGATTACACAGTTCCTAGTAGGTAATAAGCACTTCGTAAAGAACAAAATAAAATAACAGAATTCTTTTGTCGTATTAACTGGGTGAATCTTATTTGTGAGAGAAATGAGGGCTTTTGAAAATAATAGCAACATTAGTATTGACTTATAACAATTCGACTTGTAGACCTTTCTAAAAAAAGAGTCTCTTCAAGGGTTGTTATTCTGCTTCATCATCATCAGGAATGATTCATTATGCCCTGAAATTTCAGAATTCCCAAGCAAGACAAAGATGTTTATTAAGCTCTATAGCCTCCTTTATTTTTTTTAATTTTTTTATTATTTTTTTTTATTTTTTTTATTTTTAATCAGTATTTTTTAATTGTTGATATTGTACAGTTTTCTGTCTTTTACCCCGCCCCAGTCCACCACCCCAGCCCTCCCCACCTTCCTCCCATTTCCACCCTCCATAGTTTTTGTCCATGAGTCCTTTATACTTGTTGCTCTAAACCGTTCCCCTTTTCCCCTGAAATTCCCTCCCCTCCCCCTCTGGACACTGTCAGACTGTTCTCAAATTCAGTGTCTTTGTTTATATTATGCTTGTTTGTTTGTTTTGTTGATTAGCTTCCTGTTAAAGGTGAGATCATATGGTATTTGTCTTTCACTGCCTGGCTTATTTCGCTTAGTATGGAATTTTCTAAGAAAACTAAAAATGGACATACCTTTTGACCCAGCAATTCCACTGCTTGGATTATATCCTAAGAATCCTGAAACACCAATCCAAAAGAATCTATGCACCCCTATGTTCATAGCAGCACAATTTACAATAGCCAAGTGCTGGAAGCAACCTAGGTGTCCATCAGTTAATGAATGGATCCAAAAACTGTGGTACATTTACACAATGGAATTCTATGCAGCAGAAAGAAAGAAGGAGCTCCTACCCTTTGCGACAGCATAGAAGGAATTGGAGAGTATCATGCTAAGCGAAATAACCCCTTTATTAATAAGCATTTAAACATATGCACAAATATATACACACATGGTTATATACACATACATATAGATATACATGTGTATACCTGTTATAAATGGATACATATATATGTACATATATATCATTTTCCATTCTGAAGAAAGATCTTTCTTCTGTCACAGGATGATCCTCTTTGACATTAAAAATTGTCAGGGTGAGAATAGTGAATATGACAAATTTTTTCTACATAGATCCACTTTTGTTTTGTTTTAAAGGAGAGTCATTTGCTATCATTAGGAAAATGGCTTTCCTTAGAAAATCCTTGTTGATTTTCATGT
Source organism: Glossophaga mutica (assembly GCA_039655065.1). Taxonomy (NCBI): domain Eukaryota; kingdom Metazoa; phylum Chordata; class Mammalia; order Chiroptera; family Phyllostomidae; genus Glossophaga; species Glossophaga mutica. Next base: position 108,009,999 of record CM077309.1, on the reverse strand, counting down.
ATTGCTCGGTATTTCTTGTAGGCAGTTTTCTCATCCTTATCATAGAGTCTATACTTGTGTCATCTTTTAAACCAGTAGTTCACAACAGGGGTAATGTTCCCCTCCCCCAGAGGATATGTGACAATGTGCACAGACATTTTTAGTTGTCACAACTGGTGAAGGGAGGAGCAGTGCAGGCATCTAGTGAAGGGAGGAGTGTGAGGGGGAGGATGGGGGCAGGCAGGGATGCTTCTAAACACCCAACAATGCACAGGACGGTCTCCACAATAAAGAGTTATCAGGCCCCAGATCTCAGTGCTGAGGTTGAAAAATTATGTTTACACTAAAATAACTTCTCTCACTCAACATTACCACTGTCTTTCCATCTCTCAAAACTGAGCTAGTTCATTACCTAGAAGATTACCCTCAATAATCAACCAGAACATATTGGCAGCTAATAACCATTCACCCTTCAATGCAGGAATCATCCATAACTTAGATATTTAAATCTGGAAATATGACTGTCTTTCATAAGATGCAAAGTTATTTAAGCCTAGTTAATGTTTCTACTGGGAAATGGTATATAATAAAAGTATAGGGAAAAGGGAGTATGTATATTAATTTCCTAGGGCTGTCACAATGAGTTACTACTAACGAGGTGGCTTAAAATAATAAAAATGTATTCTCTTACGGTTTTGGAGGCAGAAGTCCAAAATCAGGATGTCAGCAGGGACTTGCTCCCTCTGAAATCACTAGGGGGGCCTCCTTCCTGGCCTCTTCCAGCTTCTGATGGCTGCAGGTGCTCTTTGGCTTGTGGCTGCAAAATTCCAATCTTTGCATTTCTGTCTTCATGTGGCCTTGTGCCCTTCTTTCTATGGCTTCTCTTCTTGTGTCTCTTGTAAAACACGGGTCATTGGAATCAGGATGCACCTGGATAATCCAGGATAATCTCATTTCAAAATCCTCAATTCTATCTGTAAAAACCATTTTCCTAAATCAAGTCACATTCACAGCTTCCAGGTGGACATATTTTTTGAGGAGCCACCTTTCAATCCACTATGGGGTGTGTGTGTGTGTGTGTGTGTGTGTGTGTGTGTGTGTGTGTGTTGAAATCACTATGATAAGGCCCGGCTCAAAATAAGCATTTCCTCTAAGTGTAAAGTACGGTTTAGCATACGTTTTCTTGGATTATTAGTCTCACTATAGCTTCTGCTTATTAAATTAAAAAATCAATTATCTCTATCTATGAACTGTTTAAAATTAAAACTAGGTACCAGAAAACCTGGTGGCTACACAGAACTTCAGAGAGAAATCAGCATGTCTACTCCCAGGTACAGTAAATAGCGTGTTATTCCAGACTAGTAAGATTTAAAATGTACCCTCCACAAACCTTTTAGCTGTTTTCTCTCAGCTACTTCATTGTTTCATCAGAGGAAGGGGAAAAAAGAGCATGGAGCTCAAACAAATCTCTAAGAGGAAGAAAGATGTTGAAAAACATTTTGTTGAAGTCTCTTAATTTTAGAAATGAGGAGACTAAGATCCCAAAGTCTTTTAATCTTCATGACTTACCCAAGGTCACATAGACAGATGACAGAGTCAACATCGGAAGCATAATACCATCATTCTAGACCAATGCTCTTCCTCTACATGCTACGTCATGTCTAACCTTCTGTCCTCCTCTGACAGAGTAAACCCATTCTCCTGATCTTCTCTTAGGTGAACAAAGGAAGGCACTGTACATTGAATGTGTTCTTTTCTTATACCCTGTACTAGTCAACTTGAGCTGCTACAACAAAATACCATAGGCTTTGTGTCTTAAGCAACAGAAATGTATTTCCTCACAGTTCTGGAAGCTGGAACTCTGAGATCAGAGTGCCAGTATGGCTGGGTTCTGGAGAGACCTATCTTCCCAGCTTGCAGGTGACTACCATCTTGCTGTGTCCTCCCAAGGCCTTTCCTCAGTGCATGTGCCAAGAAAGAGAACAATCTTCCTATTCTTCTAAGGCCACCAATCCTATTAGATTAGGATCCCAACCTTACAAATTTCTTTAACTTGAATCACTTCCTTAAAGCCCTAGCTCCAAATATAGTCACATTGGGAGTCGGGGCTTCAACATAAATTTGGGGGAGGTCACAGTTAGACCATAATACACCCCTATCATTTTATGTTAATAAAGAGTACTATACTTTTCAATATACTTTATATTATATATAATCATTTAATCCCTACAACTTTGTGATTTTCTCCAATTACAAACTGAGTAACTGGAGCTCAAAGAAAATTGGCTGGCCCATAGGTTGCATAAGATACAAGCTGGAACTCAACATGTGCCTTTTACCCAGATTCTAGAGTGCTGCCCCAGGATGACCTTTTGTATTGGTCACCTTCTAGTAACTTTCCTTTTAAAGCATTGAAAGACACTGTGAAAACATGTAGCTCCTAACAAGGCCCTTAGCTAGACCTTCTATGAAAGCCTAATGTTGTAGCTCTTATATTTGACTATCTAAAACATAAGTGACTTAAACCCCATAGAATGGAAACAGTTTAATAAGTCACCTGTTCTCATGTGCACCAGGAGTATAGCCTGAGAGGAGACTCAGCTGTTCTCACAGTAAGCCACCAAGTCCTACAAAAAAATAATAAAATAAAGGAATTAAATGATTACTCATGGTGCCAAAAGCACATGTATTTTGAACAAGAAAACATTATGCTAAAGAACGTAAGAGTGAAAAGTGACACAGATTCATTCAAGGAGCTTTTCAAGAAAACCTCTAAGATGGAATACAAAAAATCTTTTATTCCATGTGTGGCATCAAGGTTTTACCAAAAATAAAAAACAAAAATATTGTCTATTAACAATGATATTAATTTCTAGATGATTCTGGATACAAATTCTGAAACTTAACATGTATAATGTTTTCACTGTTACATAAAGTTTAAAGCACATATCATTTATCTTTACTAGTAAGAATTATTAATTTTTATATATCATAATGACACTAGTTCTATTATAGAAGAAGTATTTTAGAGATACACATAGAAGTAAACATTTAGGACTACAGTGTTATAGGTTTAGGACTCACTTTCAAATATTTCAAAAAAAATAAAGCAAACGTATTAAATCTCAATAACAGGTAATGGTGGTGCATTGCACCATTCTATGCACTTTTAACTCCAAATATACTATGTCTAAAGATATGTCTAAAGTTCCATAATAAAAATAATAGAATATTGTTATGAAGTTACCAAAACTTGAAAGCAAAATATTAATAGCATGTGAATGGCCAGTGTAAAGTGACCAAGAGGAAAGATACACAGTGCTGCTTAGAGAAGGACATCCACTCCTCCCATATGCTGCTAGGAGGACACATTGGTTAGTAGATTTGGAGCAACTATAACTCTCCCTATTTTTAGAACTGAAAAAGAAAATAAGAATTCCTTGAGTAGGATGGGCCAGTTTGATTATTTTTTACATACAAAAAAATACTACATGTAGTTTATGTATACAAGTTGGTGATTTTGGAGATATATCTTCACCCAGGAAACTATCAGATTTTGGAGATATATCTTCACCATAGGAAACTATCTGTGCCATAAACCTATCCATCGCCTCCCAAACTTTCCTCCCACCCTCTTATTATTATTTTGTAATAACAACACAACCTGAGGTCTATCCTCTTAACAGATGTTAAGTATACAACACAGTATGGTTGACACTAAGCGCTGTGCTGTGCAGTAGGCAGCTGGACTTCAATAGCCGGCAGGATCCATCCAGGATCCGTGCTAAACGAGGAGGTGCAGCTACAAGAGAACCGAGCCCACATGCACCCGAGGCTGAAAGAATTCTGTGCAGAGCACAAGAGAGCAGCACACATTCTCTTTAAGCTTCAATTTGAAAGACTTTTTGAAATGTTAGAAACCTTCCCCCTCAGGGTATTCAAAAAGCCAGTATTTTTTTTTTTTTTTTTTTTTGTCACTTGCTCTGAACTTTTTTCCCCCAAGATGGAATACAGGAAGCCAATTCAGAGTAGCTAGTAAATTCAGTCATTTAAGGGCCCCATGCTTCCCCTTCATCTCCCCCTCATGCACAATTCTTGTTTCTACCCAGAAGTACAGCAGCCAAATAGAGGACAAATGTGACCTTAGGTTTAAGTGGAGTCTCCCACTCACCTGAGGGACTTTTATTCAAATAAAGCTTCCCCTTCTGCCCCTGGCGTGAATGGTGTGAGTGTGTGTAAGAGCAGAAGGTAGCTAGGCCAGGAAAACAAATCTGGTCACACACTTGGTTCCTTCTCACTCCAGTCTCTTTGGAGAATACCATCTTACTTCTGGAAGCTATTAGTGATCATCTCCTAGTTTGCAAATATCGCAATAAATTCATTATTTTATTTGACAAATAACTCTGCAATTGACCTCAAAGATTAGAGAATTTGGAAACATGTCGGGTTAAGAAAGATGCTAAACCAAGCTACAGGAAAGAAGACTAAACCTCACCTCAGAGGAGGAAGACAAATGAGGTGTGCATAAGTGCAAAAGCACATCTGTGAGCTTTCTCGCAAATTATCCCTGTGAGTTTAGAGGAATAAATGCCATACCCCAAATACTGAGTGGCTGCAGACAAAGAAGCAGTGTGATCAGTTGACCATCACACAATATTAGAAAATGTCGAAATTGGTATATATAATATTTTTCCATTAACAAAGAAATAATTGTTTCTTTAAAAAAATCACTTCTAATCCCATCCCCGAGGAAATGGTGCACTGTTAACACCTTGATCCTCGGACCTCCAGATGCTCAGAGAGGTTTTTCCTGACAAATATAAAGTTAAAAATGACCCAATCCATCACAATCAATTCCAATGTGGAAAGTTTGGGTGGCAAAATTCAGAAAATCCACATCAGACTGACTTAAACAGGGAAGGATATTAATCCAGAAGCTCAAATGATGTCTCTCCCTGTCTCTCGGATCTGCCGTCCTTCATGATGTCTTCATTCGCAGATGTGCTGTGATGAAAAGGTGGTCACCAATAGCAAGAAATCATATCCTCCCATATTTAAATCCCTGGGGAAATAAGCTTTCCTTCCTGACATTTGCTTTTGCAAAAGACCAGGGACTTGTTCTAGTTGGATTGCATGGTCATCCCTGAAGTAAACACTTGGGCCATGGGAACACAGTGAACCCGGGAATGCTAAAAGCCTGGGAAATGGGGAGATGAGGAAGAACACCTCTTTCATCTCTGAGTGAGTATCATGCAGTGTTGTTTACGCTGCAGTAAACAACAGATTACTCACAGATTATGAGTAAGAGTTCTTTAAATTTCTACTCACTGTCCTGTAAGTACACGAGGCTGTTCTCAGAATTGTCACCTTGTCTTCTCAACTAATGGCCAAGCTTCATTACTGAGGGGTATCTCGCCTGGCCCCTTTTTCCCTCGGGCCAGTGGTTCTTCTGAGTTGTTCTTGTTCCCTTGGAATATAGACACCTGGTATCTATATCCCAGCTGTCTTTTAGGCTAGAATCTTCCATGCTATGCTCTTGCTCTCTCCCTTTTCTCTCCTGGTTAGAACTAAACTCTTCCTTCTAAGCATCGCACAATGTCATGTCAATTCAGAGGAGCTTTTTGAAGACAGCATTGGGTTAGCTTTGAGATCATGGTTTTACATATGTAGTGGGGGACAAGAAACTAAAAGGAGATAAATTTGGTTCTGCCTGGAATATAGGTGATTACATAAGAGAGCACAAACAGGATACTGGGAAGGGATGAGTGAGACTAGAATTTCACCTGTCATCTTCCTGCCTCCTGTGGGTGCCAACTGTCCCCAGAAGGTTCAGGAGTTCCTAGGTAAGGTGTGAGTGAATCAGTTTCTAAAGCAATGTCTGAAGGCCTGCATGTCATAACGGCCACTGCGATGGCAGGGACACTTCTGTCTCTATGAAGATAAGAATGGAGTCATTGACGAAGGCGGGGCTGTAGGGAAAACACAGACTCTAGAGTCAGTTTGCTTGAGTTTAAATCCACAACTCTGCACTTACTAAATAATGTAACCTTGAATACATTCTTGAATGATATAACTTTAAATGGATGTAAACTTCGCCTCTCTGTGCTTTATTTTCCTTGTATATAAAAAAGTGAGGATATATTAAAACTACTCACCTTATGGGGTGGTGAGGATTACATAAGATAGCACATAGGGAGGACTTATCACACACCTGGTACATGAAATGTTCACGGCTATGATTAGTGCCACTACCATTACCACTGCTAACACTTCACGTGATTTACAAACATAGACTTTGGAGTACGATTGCGTAAGTGCAAGCCCAATTCCATCTTGTAGTTGGGCAAGTTACTTGAACTCACCAAGACTTAGTTTACTTTATCATAAAATAGGAATGATAATAGTACTGCAAAACAGGGGCAGAGAGTAAAGACTTAGTTAAATAAATATACGGTCTAGCCCGGGATGTTGTCTATCATTTCATTTACATGGTATGCCATTTGAAGTGTTCTGATAAGCACCCTTCTCCTCAGTATCTCCACAATGGAAAAATTCCAAGCATCAGGAATTCTGGAGTTGGAAAAGTCCCTCTTCACTTTAAAGGCGGTGTGCACTGTTAACTGTAATGCCCTGGGGTAGCCAGGAGAAGGGTGCCAAGCCAACAGCTCAGAAGTTGCATTAGTTTAGCAAACCGTTTCCCAAAGGACAATTTTAGAGATGGCGAATGAAGGTAAGAGGCCTAGACAGAGTTGCTGTGGAATGATGTCAATAAAACATGAGGGAGCCAGGAAGAAACGTCAGAGAATAGCCTTGGATGTGGAGGTAAGCGCCCCCTGAAAACGTTACTGACCTTCTCAATTTGGTCAAGCATTCAGGTCAGAGAGTCCCATCAGGCTCAGGTCCCAGCATAGGCCGCGGGGTGCAGATTATTCCCTAGGCTCTGGGCACAGCACTTCCGTAACACAGCAAGACAACTTCAAGATTCTAGATTTTGGAAAAACTAAAGTTTTCTGAAGAAATGTTGCAGCCACATATATATAACTAGTCATGGAAAAGATGGGTTAAACACTCTCTATGGCTCCAGCTCTCTAGTCTCTTCCAAACCGTATTTGAATGATGATACAATCCCCGGCTTCAGTTGTGGAGAAACTGGAGAACTGAATAATTTCATGAGACCACAAAGCACAGAGGAGGGAAGGACTTCTCAAAATAATGTGATGCACCTAACCCAAAGAAACCTTCAACTTAATTAGCTGAACAAGTTTTCCAAGTTCTCATCTAGGGAAAAAACTCTCAAAGGAAATTTGGGGCACTCTCTTCCTGAAGCACGTTTTAAGATGCAAGCAGACTACACAATGGAGACCGCAGGGGACAGACCTCCCCTTGCCAGGTAAAAGGGTCTGAGGGCTGCTCTGGGGGTTCCAGCTCTGATTTCTGTGACAAGGGATCCCAGTTACCTGGGCTGCTGGGCCAGAGATGGGGATAGAGGGAGCTGGTTGTTCACAGCAACTTTCAGTTTTAATATGAGCAACTTCAGTCAGTTCCTCGGCATAGCCCTCCTTTCAAGTCCCTGGAAACATCTCAAGGGAGAAAATAACACTAAGAAACACAGAAATCTTTTCTCTTCTCTGCAGGCAGTTGTCACAGCGCCAGCTCCTAAGTGCACAAACTTTTGGCAGACCAAATCACCTTGATATAATTTTCCCAGGGTTCAAAAAGAAAAGATAAACAAAGAACTTGTGACTTCAGGAGGAGCAAAGGTAGCCAGGAGTTTATAGGAGTTTATGAGGTAGCTCCTCTTCCTTACATTTCTGGCAAAGGGTAAGGGAGTGTCAGTGAAAAGAAATCACCTTGTTAGTGGTTTCTGAGACTGCAGGTTTGGTGCCTGAGGGCATTTCCTGGGCTGGAGCACAAGGCTTTGCAGTTCTTTGCCCAGGTAAAGCAGAGGGCAGATTCTTTCAGGGAGGGGTTGATCCACCAAGGTTTTGTTTGGTTGGTGCTTTTTTTTTTTTTTTTTTTTTTTTTTTGTAAGCCAAGGAAAAGTATTACTCATTTACAACTGGTTGTCAAAAGGTAAATGGATTTTCTTTAACAATATTTCTCAATGAATCAAGTCACATGGGAAAGGGGAAAATAGTTGATTTTTTTTTTTAGATTTTATGAGAACAAACAGGATACGTCTAATTAAAATTTGTTATCTGGGCTCTAACAACTTTGGCAGTTTATTTCTTCTAGGATAAGGATTTGTGTAACCATATTAAAATTCAAAATGTTAAGTGACAAACGGCATGGGGATGAGAACAAGTGTCAGTATTAGCCATGTTTTTATCACACGTTTTCAGCTTTCTGTAGCTATCAGACATGCCTCCTTAGCAGGCAGCCTGTTATCGCCCCCGTACATAAGACAGGCTTCAAACAAACACAGTGACTACTTTCTGATAGTGTACTTCTCTGGATATTTGCCAAGAATTTGAGACGTACGAAATAAAAACTCACCTTCAGTTTTTAATGGAATTGGATCAGGGCCAAGAAAATATGTAGAGAGCAAATCAAGTGTCTTCTCCGAGGACATGCCAATGATGTCATAATTAGGGCTGAGATTAGGAAACCTCACTGGATCTCAGGTGTTATACTTGCTAATTCCATAGTCGATCTAATTACTTTCCTCCTACTCTCTGCCAATTTGCGAAGAAGGAAAAGGTAGGGAATGTAGTATGTCTATATGTCTCTGTAGATAGAAGGTGGGAGAAAGAGACTTGATTTCCCTGATCTTCTTGTCGCTTGTGGCAGGTGAACAAGGTCAAACAGGGGTGACGACTGTGCAAGACCAACCTTGCTTGCTGCACCTCGAAAATCTTGGAAAAGCCCACTATAGCCCATCCTGGGTCCAGCTCTGTGATGTTTTATGGGTTGTTTTTCTACTGACCCAGGGCAATTGGCTTCTAGAGATTGACAAGAAACTGATTTAAGACATCGATTTATTAATTCACAAGGATAAACATAACTCCTAAAGGCACAGAGTGGCTCTTTAGCATGATCAGATCATTCTCCCCTTTAAAAGAAAAGTTACACTGGCATTTAAAGTTACACTGGCATCTAAGTTACATTTAAAAGACAGCTTGCTGAATATAGTGTCAATGTTACACTAAGGGGAAGCACCCCCGAGGGGTGATAATCTGTGCTACCCAACTCCATTCCCAGGAGTAGTTCTCAAAGAGAACAGGACGGACCATCTCATAGTCATTGCTGACACTCTGATAAATTAGCTTCTCAGTATTTTTCTAGAATTCAGGTAAAACACTACCATCCCTTAACATTAAGGCAGTAATCGCTTTTAATATGTAATACATATGTATTGAGTAGACAGGTTCTCTGAAAATATATATATATATTTAGTTATATATATATAACTAAACACGCTGGCGACTTTGACAAGACTCGGGGAAAAGGTCCAGGGCCCTTGGTTGAAAGTTTTGCATTACCTATATGAGAACTTGGAAATATACTAGCTCCACAGGCAACACACAACTTAGACCCCAGTCAGTCAGAGGGCTTACTTCTGCAGATGAGCAGATGACAAGCTCATCCATAATGCTTTCTCTTCTTACAGTCATCAGATTTGGGGCTGTGTTCTGCTGTTCCTGACTGCTGCATCAGGGTGGTACCCCATGATACCAGCCAAGAGGCAAAGGCAAGATATTCTGGAGCCACCATTGCCTCTTGTGCTCATGGAACATCTTTCTCATTGAAATAATTTTGTTCAATAATAAAATGAAGGGGACGCTACAGGATCTTCCATGTCCAGCAAGGTAGAAGAGGTGTTTTAGCCCAGCACTTATTCAGGGAATGGTATAAAAGGAGTTAAAACCATAAGCCAACATATTAAGGAGCATAAATAAGATTTTCATTTAGAAATAATTCACTAAGGTCACATGCATAATTGTGGAAATTCGCTCATTTCCCTCATAGTCTTTCCCAGTACCTGAAAGATACTATAGAATTCTAACCAATTATTTTTCTTTTTCTCCCTGAGTGAATAAATTTGTTCATAAATTTTTCTCTTCAAAAATAGTAATAGCAACAACTAGTATTTATTGAGCTTAGTGTTTTTCCCCTAGATATTGTGCCAAGAACAAAAATAAATCTTTACAACTATTTTATGAGTTCAGTATTATTATTAACTCTAGTCTCCGATTAATCACTAAAGTGAGGAAATTAAGCAAATTGCTTAATTTTTGCATGCTTCAAGTTCATGTAGTTTATCAGTAGCAAGACTATTGCTTAAACCCAAGGAATCTGACCATAACACTTGCCTGCTTAGCTACTAAGCAATGTGCCTCCTCAAAATTTCAAACTATAAATACTTGTGTAATTTGGCCTAACCTGTTATATCCATTAGTATTAGCTATAAACTTGATTACTATGCTGAAACTATCTCTTACTCCTTTTTCCTTCATGAGAAATAAGGCAAGTACAAAATTTAAAGCAAACTCCTGTTCTATTTCTCAGTGAATGACTTTATTATCATCTGAGCCACTATTGAAATCACCATTTCAGAAAACATCTCCACCACCCACATTACCTTCGTTGTTAATATTTATAACATGTGGTGAAAGGGTTTGGAACTCAACTTCATTGTTCCAACAAAAATTCACAACCTTCCAAATTGGCTAATGAGTCCTACTTCTAAAAGTGCTACCCCACAAATGTTGACCTCTTGCCAACAGGTCTGACAAAGTGAGTCTCAAATTTGGAAGTTATCAGAACATCTTTTGGCACATTATAGAGTGTTCCAAGTGTCAAATGGACTCTTAGAGCTATACCTCCAAAAAACATAATTCCTTCACAGTGGTGTATAAGAATTTAAGCAGATGTTCATTACGAGGAAAAACAGCCAAGTTAACTAAGCAAGGACCCATTTATACTACACTATGAAAATTAGCAACTTTAACATAACTCAGATGAACTCAGCTTACATTTAGAACTATTTAGCAATAATTCTCAAACATTAGTATTTAATTTTCTGAAGATGCATCCAAAAACTTTATTTTTTGATTTAAAAAGTATGGCAGTACATTCTTTCCAACTTTTCCATTTTTCTAAGACGTTTCACAACACTGAAAATGCATCAACGTCACAGAAGATTAATCTTTGTCCAATCACCGCATTACTGCAGGAACTAGCATAATCAGTTAGTAGAATGCTTTTCTGATCCTATTTCTCTTAGTATCTCAAAGCAGAACATCAAAGAGGGTTCTGTTTCAACCATAAAGGTCCCCTCATTTTCCCATTAATCTCTTGATGCCTAGATACCCAGGAAACAAGAACTTTCTTCTTCCCTCCAATTTTCCAAAGCGACACACAAAAGAATCGAGCTGTTTGAGGAATGTAATCTCAGATGACAATTCCATTTTGATACCTTCTTGCTCATTGTGTACTTATTCTCTCTTGTTTTTCCATTTTTCCATCTCATTAATTTGTATTTATTTTCATATTTTTAATCAGTGACCCCATACTTCAAATATCTTCCGTCTGATTCAACTTTAATCCTGGAGGGAGATACAGTCCCTTTTGAATAGACAGAAAGGAAATAAATATAACATATAACCATTTTTAAGAAACAATCCCAAAATGTTGGAATAATGCACGTGATACTAAAGATTTACTTAATCGGTACATTAGAGATGAAAATCTGTTCTCCTCTGGATTGCCTATCTTTATTTCTTAAATATTTCCTATTTGTTAGGCTAGGATGTTGTTAAGGTTATCACTGAACTGTAAAGAAGAAATGTTTCTTCTACTCATATTATTTAAAGAATAAAAAACAAGTCAAATTCTTTACTTACCCAAATAAAATATGAATTCCTTCTGAGGAAAATCTGAATGAATAGCATCCCCACTACCCAAAAAATTCAGAAACATGTATTCACAAAAAATACATGCATCTCTATGTACATCACAGCGTTATTCATGGTGGCTAAGACATGGAAACAACCAAAGTGTCCTTCAGTATAAGATCAGGTAAAGAAGATGTGGTACATATATACAATGAAATACTACTCGGCCATAAAACAGAATACTGGCATTTGCAAGAACATGGATGGACCTTGAGAATATTATGCTAAGTTAAATTAGTCAGCCAGGAAAAGCTAAGAACCATACAATTTCACTCATATGTGGGATATAAAACTGAAACATACGGACACAGGCAACAGTGTGGTGGTTACCAGAGGGAAGTGTATGGGGTGGTAGAAGGGACTAATATATGGTAACGGAAGATTATTTGACTTTGCGTGGTGGGTATACAGATCTTGTAGCATAGAAATGTACAATTGAAGTCTATGTGATCCTACTAAACAATATTACCCCAATAAATTTAATTTTAAAAAATTTTTAAAGGAAGCATCCCCAATGGGACCCTATTATAACATTTTGTCTAGTCAGTTTCTTTGTAGGTTGTTTCAACTTTAGCAACAATGATCTAAGTTTCTTCGTTTAGATTATTTGAATCCTCCCTACCAAAAATAATGAAGATTCTAAGCAGTATGACTTAACTTTTTATTTCAATTAAACAATTATGAAGTGTAAGAATATGAGCACTCATGTCGACAATTATAATAATAAACTACTTCCCAAAATACCCCACAGGACCTTTCAAATTCAAAATATCAACCACAGTTGTATCAATAATTAGCAATGAAGATGTCACCTTGACACAGATACCAAGACCTTCACCTTTGGGCTTTGACAAGCCCACGGTCATCTTTACAGTCACCATGGCCATCAACAGCAGTACTGCTCTAGAAACACCGGGCACCAGCCTCCTGCTCTTAGTGTCAGCAGGTAAAAGGGAATTCACTTCACAGCAGACGTGTCATCAGCACAAGAATAAAGGAAAATAGCAAATGCCATGTGATGGCCAAAAGGACTGGTTCACAGATCATACGTTCTAGATACCCCTTACAGAACTCATGTGGGGAGAATATAAGGGGAAAGAAGTTACCACAAAGTAGGTGAAGGTCCAACCAAAAATACTAGATTGAAATTATAATTGTGATTCAATTTTTTTACCTTCAGACTGGTATGGACTGGGGAATACATCGACACTTTGTTCACTTTTTCATAGGTACACAACAAACCACCCCAATACATACAGGCATAAAACACCAACCGTTTTGTTAATTCTTGTGATTCTGTGGTTTCACTGGGCTCAGTTGGGTGGTACTTCCACTCCACATGAGGATGACTGTGCTGCTGTTACCCGGTGTTCGGTTAGGCTGGAATGTCCAAGATGTCTCACTCTGATGGTGGACAGTTGACATTGGTTCTTCGCCAGGAGCTTAGCTAAGACTATTGGACGAAATGCTTGAATGCAGCCTCTCCATGTTGTCTGGGCTACTCATGAGCATGGCAGTTGGGTTTCAAGAGGGAACAACCCCGGAGCTAGTGTTACAAGAGAGAAGAAGCATAAGCTGCCAGTGCTTTCAAAGATACAGTCTGAGAACTGACGCAGCATCATTTCTGACATGTTCTATTGGTTAAAGCAGGCATAGGCTGAGCCCAGGCTTAAGGGGGTGGAGAAACAGGCTGCACTTCTGAATTTGTGGTTCTCTTTTCTCTGAATAAGCTCTGTCCTTTGATATGGAAGAGAGGGTAAAGCAGCCGACAGAGAACTGGGCTGTTACCACAAACCACTGGGACGGGACGAGCATGGTGGTGGGGCAGAGAATCAAGCAAAAACACACCGCCTCAGGCTGCCCCCCAGGCTTCCTTTACATGCCTCCCACTCCATTCTTCGGATTCAGTCAGACCTGGTGCTTTTCCAGTGTCTTCATTTCTTTACGTTGCACTGCTGAAAGGGAAACACCTCTGTCTGGTCAGGAAACCACAAATCTTTTTTATCTGTTTCACTTCGCACTTGATGTTTCATGCTCCCAAGTGGCAAGGCTATAAGAACTGGAAATGTGAGGCCCTCTGAAAAATCACTGACCTCACATCAGTTTCCCCAGGGGAGGGTTTTTTAACCCCAGGCTGTACTCCAGGCCCAGTGAATCACGTCTCTGAGAGTGCACACGTGCGCGCACGCAGGACAGCTCTCCAAGTGATCCAGCTATTCACCATTTTGGTGGGAACCTCTCTTAAAATGGTCATTGGTTAAAACTTAATTTAGTGTTTTTAAATTCTTTGGGGAAAGGCTTTTATGTGGAACATTAATATAATGTATATGTAATTTTCCTTATAACAGATTGATTCACACAATCTGTCCTTCCTATGCCCTTATGATTAAAATTAACTATAACCCATTCCAAATGCTTTATCTTTGCCACAATCTACTTTAAGTACTATCGGACTGATTATGATGGACAAGCAAAGCACAGACAAAGCTGGCTGTGTACAGCTGAGATGGGACTGCTGATTCCAGTGCACGGTGCGATTGTGAACTCCGCAGAGCCCCAGGCTGTTTAGAGCAGTTACTGAAGACATAATCATCATGCAATGGGGCTGTGTCCAAGCATGAACCCTCTGGTAACAGCACCCCATTGCGCAATCTGTGGAATCCTCACTCACATGGCTGCTGAACCCAGGCACAGCACCTTCAGAGTGGCCGCTCAGCCAGGAAGCAGGCACCAGGCCAGCACTGTGTATGTCCACAGAAAGGAGGAAGAGGCCCAGGAGGGAAAGACAAATGCCCCTTCACATAAAGAGTGTCTGGTACGCCTGGTTGAATGCCAACTACCTGATATAAAGAATGTTGAGTTGTCTCCAGAATCATGCTTTCAAAGTGCTAATGTGACCATGACCTTCAGTGCCTCAGTTTGCTCTGGAGCAAAACAATATCTGAGTCCTTGATTCCTCCAAGGGATGCTGTGACGATTAGTGAGACAATGCTTATAAAATCCTGTGAGGAGAGTTACTCAGAGAGCTATATGATGACAAGGTGTATCATTAAACCCATGCAGAGCAGGCTAACTGATGAGTTTCAAAGCCTTGCAACAAATCATTTGAAGGATTTGAAGAAACACTCCTTAGACAGCCTAACTATACACACCCATTTCTAAACAGCAAGCTAACCTTGATGCTGACAGATTAGTTAAAACAAATGAAAAATTCCTATTATTTCTGAGAATTGGACACTGCACTTATTGAGCAATCTCTGTTTTCTTTGACAGAAAGGCAGTAGCCAGCAAGGTTTTTTCCCCAGGCTGACAGCCGTTTCTATAAAGCCATGTGTTTTTTTCAGAGCAGCCTACAGTGACATAGCAACCCAGACATATGGTGTCATTATTCAGCCGACACAAATTTGACACTTAAGTGAATTTATTATATTTTGCTTTGCTCCTGGTGCCTGAAAGGCTTTGCCACTGTCTCTTCATAGAGCTTGTCACAGATGTTGATGTATTTTCCTCCTCCATGGCCAGGTTTTACTGTGGAAACTGATACAACTTCATGATAGAATTTCTAGATGAATTATTCACGCATTGCATGCTTTCTGCACACAAGGGCTTGGAAGAAATCCATACTATTCAATAAATGGTCTTTCTAATCCTCTTTAACAGAGCATTCTCTCCTAGTTTAAACTGGTTCTATTATCGCTTTTGTAATCATAATGTTTTGGATAAACTATTTCATAGTTGATAACTTGGTTAAAACATTCACAATATTTCACACTAATGTGCAACAAAATTGTCCAGACACTGAGATGAAACTGATCCATTCCAGCAACAATAAAGCATACAAGCCAAATTCTCATCAACTCAACTTCTACTCACTTTAAACACACACGCACATATACACACAACTGAAACCCTTTAGTCAATTCTACTTCCGATGATTTATAGAGAAGGTCCTGAAATATCTCAATATTGGTTATTTTAGACAGAATAGGCCACTCCTAATGCTAATACCATCTGTAGAGATGAGTTTTTAATTGAAAAGAATTTTCAACTTGATGGAAAAGAGTCAGATGAACTCATCACTGGCCTCTGCAAAAAGATTAATGAAACAAAAACATATCAAGCTTCTTTAATACCTGGAGAAGCAATAAGGATACCTCGATTGACATTATGGGCTATGGTTTATGGGAGTGAATAACCTTAACATGACACAGTAAGCCCATTGAAGAATTAAGAGCTATAATTACAGTTTTTAAAGTATACTGACCTGTTGACCTTCAAGATTTAAGACTTCGCCTCAGGGTCATTTCTTAACCTAGTTTTTGTTTTGTTTTATTTTGTTTCACTGGGGTTTTTTTTTCTTTATTCCCAACTGAAATAATTTTTCAACTTTATTCTGTAAAGTTCCAAGAGGTTGAAAAGTTACGTTTTTCCTTATTTTTCTCTTATTTTTACTTTAACTAAATGCTTTTAAAGTACATGTTTTCAAATAAAAACCTCTCCTTTTAGAATTTGCTTTCCGTTTGAAAAGCACTGACATCCTGAATTGTTCCTAGAACAGATGGCAAAAGAATTGCACCAAAGCACAAAGGAAGATGAAATTCTAGCTAATGATTATTATTATTCAAGCAAATTCGGGCTAAGTGCAGTAGATTTCATTTGCTAAGCTTTGAGGTCCATCCATGCATAACTTCCCCATTTGTTGTCTATGGCACCACTCTTTTCCCAGCGTCTCAAACCTCAGCGTTAGAGTCATCTTTGGCTACAACTGCTCACATCCCCACATACACCCCTCAAGTTCTAACAGTGCTTTCTTTCTTTGAAATATGTCTTCTCTTCAAATCTATTAGTTTTTCTCTACCCTGCTCCAATCCCCCACTGTTTTTTCCTTTATATCCATGAAATCTCCCCATCTTATCTTCCAGCCTCCAGAAATATCCCTCATTTAAATCTACCCTGTATGTCATTACCTGGATAACCTTCCTCGCATATTAATTTATCATGGCCCTGCTTAAGATCCCATAACAGTTTTCTATTGCTCAGTGTATGTGTGTGCATATGTCTGACACAGAGAGGATGAATAATTCACCCTAGGTCACAGAGCCAGAGACTGATGGAGTCATGAATGGAGCCCAGTCTGTGCATTTAACAAACATACTGTGCTGCTCACCCCAAAACAATGAACATCCACATAAGATTTTATTTTTTTAACAGCTTTTATTCCTCATTTGACCGAACCCTTCAGTCAGATGCTATTCATCCCTAAATCCATCCAATTTTATCTCTTTTTACTAAAAGCACCCATTTCAGCTGAATCTTCTCCTTCTGTGTTCATATTTCCACTTCTTGCTCCTTTGTCCATGACGATTTTCCTACCTGGGCTCCCTTCCCATTTTTCTCTTTGACATGCATATATCAAATAATATCAATTATAAATATTTATCACTGTGGTCTGTAAACTTCTCACGGTCCCTTCTCGCAGGAGGCTTTCTGACCTCACAGGACCCTCTTCTCTGCCCTCTCCCAGTGCGTGCGTACACACAACGCAGCTGGAGGTGGTTTCTTCCAAGAACCTCCTCAAAGCCCTCTTCCTCTCTGAAGCCTCCCCAGGTCTGAAAGGCAGCACTTGCAGCCGTGTCAACTGCCCTCTCCTGACAATTCGGATCATTGGCCCATCCCCCGACTGTCACCTCACCCGTCTGCTCTCCCCCACATGCTACCAGGTCATGAGTTCCGCAAAGGCGGTGCTGCAAAACCTCTGCCTAGATCATAGCAGAGCAAGGAGTCAAAGTGTATTTTTTAATACATTAACATGTGATACCATTTTGCTTTCTACTAGTGTGTGTGTGTAAATATATACACATATGTTCATGTATCAGTTTTATTGTCTAACAATACTTTAAATTCAACGAAGACAGATCTTGCTTCTACTCTCCTTGCATTTCTCATCAAATCAAGTACAGGGATATACCATCAATCCTCACTAAATGCTTGCTATATAAATGGGTGAGTTACTAAAATTACCCCAGGAAATGAAGATCTTTGGCTTGAATTTCCAAGTGTTAAAAATGGCACCACTCAAAAATATATAGTCAACCACACATTAAAAAGTACTAAGAATAACTCAATATTTCTTGTATGGAAACAGTTGCATTTTCTTCTGAGAATCCATATGTTAAAGTCTCTCTCTGTATTTCCCATAAGAGCACTTAAATCCTGAGCTCACAGTGTACCTGGCTTCAAACCAAGTACATTAGTTATTCTGGAATTTGCAGAATTAATAGTCATTCTCCCACTTGTAGATATGCCTCAAATAAAATTGTATTTCATTTGGATTAGCAGTTGTAACTCATAAACTCAGCTACAGCAAGCTGCACCAACACAACCCTTCAGCTCTTTTCCCATTGCCATGCTTCAGAAACATACTAGCAACTATGGTGATTATTACAAATGAAAAAGAAAAATCCCTTCTCTAAATGCATAGAATGTGGCTGTAGAAACATACGTTTTATTTATGCTAAGAACCAAAATTGTATGGTGATATTGTGATTTGTAGGCCAAATGCCAAAACTATGTACAAATTCAGAAAACCATTTTGGCAATTCAACAGTAACAGCCAGAGACTTGAAAACAGAGACCTGCTAATATAGTCATCAAATGTCTCACAACTGTTAAAAACAGAACCAAATAATGAGCCCATCTGAAAGTACTTTTATAAACATGTTAAGAAATGAGTAGGTGCATTTCTATTATCTTAAAAATGAACAAGGGAGGAGAGAAGTAACATTTCAAGGACTCAGGGAGCCGCAGCCTTACTCAAAGTGGTATAGCAACAAACAGAAAACTACAGATGCTAAGGCCAGCCTGCTGAGCAATAGCGAGGTGAATAAAAAAATGCATTTTTCAAGTAGTGTTATCACTTAAGTTAGATGTATAAAGAAAAGTCAACAGTTCTTTTGTTACCAAACAAAAAAAGAGGGTCATCCACCTGCTGCCACAGAAGCCAGACTCGAGAGGCACTTCCTGGTAAAACAGGAAAGTGTTTTTATTCAGATGCTGTGCAGTCTGGAAGAGTGGCAGACTCCCCATGTCGAACTTCATCTCCTCTGCAAAACCATGGAGAAAGTCAGACCATTCTCGGCAAGGCCAAGACAAAGACCAGTGTCCAGAATTCTGGCTCCAATTTAAACTCAGAACCCACAGGCAGCTGCTAAGTAGTCATCCCTGTAGCTTAACTTTTCCCAGCTACTGTCCATTTCAGACTCCCTCCTGGAGTCTGTGTGTGCAGCCTGCGTGGCATTGGGCCATATGGCAGCTGGGGCTGCAAGGTAGCATACTCCAGAGCTGCAGAGTGCTTGAACGGAGAGATGAATGTATCACCTGGTGGGTAAAAGAGCCAGAGAGGCTTCCTCCTAAAGGCCATGGGTCACATGGAGCATGGAGAGAACAAGTACACTCACTTGCAAGTTGAGGTCACAAGCAAGAGCAAGGAGCAAGAGAGAGGGAGAGAAAAAAAATAGTTTCTTTTTTCACCTGGGACTATATTAGCTTGTGTGTGAAACAGACCAGGTGCTTTTGAGTGCTTCAGATGGCCTCTTCCAACCAATCCTTTCTTTCCCCAGGCTAGACTGACAGGTCTCTTTGGTCTAGCACCTCCCCCTACTGCCATTTGGACTTCCATGGCACATGTGCCTGCCTTCCCCTAATCCCACTCCCAATCTGGTATTAGAAGTGGAGAAGAGGGCTTTGTCCCTCTACCCAACTATCTTGCTAGCTTTACGCATGCTAGGTTTAAGAACCACCCACTGCCACAATCTTAGTCAGGGGAGACTCACTGGGCTCTGACCTGTGGTCCACTGCTCACACTTTTATACAGCAGCTGTATAAATAAATAATATAGTATTTAGATGAGAATCAAATAGATAAAATCACATTTGTACAACATGGAGAGAGCTGTCAACTTCTGATTTTTTTTCAGTCACTCCTCATGCATACTGAATGGGAACATTTCCCAATGCTTCCTAGAATGGAAGAAGCCAGTAGAGATGGAAATATGTAATACTCTAGTAATGTGGTCATACCAAAGACTTAGATTTAATTTCTATGGTTTTCACTTTAAGAGTTGTCTCACACTTTATTTAAATCAAAGCTAATGGCTCTTAGTGATTCCAAATTAGTACAAAACTAGTTGGGCCATTCAAAAATAAATGTTTCCATGTATAAATGACTATATTTCTATATACAAATAAATTGTCATTTGTAAAAAGGACTGTGAGGGCCAATCAGTCACACACATTTATTGAGCATGTATTATGCAGTGATAGGACTTGGGGCAAGTGCGGTGGGTGTGGAGATATCTGTGGCCCTTGCCTTCAAGGAGCTTGCAGACCCAGAAGAAAAACAAACAAATCAAATCTATTCTAAAATAGTGAGAGAAGTGCTTCCTATTCCGCATGTATAGAAAACAGAAAACAGAAAACACACACACACACACACACACACACACACACATACACACACCCATCTAACCCAAAGCGAGGAGCCTGGAAAGCCTTCCTGGAAAAGCTGACATTTGGACTGAGCCTTGCAAAATGAAACGGTGAGTTCATTTCCTGCACATGGCCACTTCGTAGCTCCAATAAAATGGATGCAGAGGAGGTGGTTTTAGAACATAAGCCCTAGTAGGAATTAAGATCTGGGTTAGTTGTAAGTCTGTATTTCAACACAAAAACAATTTTCCAGTTGTCTACTCTGCCTGCACCACACTCAAGCACTGCAGAGAGTACAAAAAATAAGTGATGGTGTTTATCTTCAGCGAAACTATAATTTAATTAGACAGTAAAAAACACACACATGACAGCTAAATAAAAAGACAGGGCAGTATTTGGGTCCATGGAATCTCTAGCTTTTCCAAACCAACTGTGAATCATTTTTCTGTTCTTACCCAGTTTTCTTTTCTGCAACTCTTCTTGTTAATGGTGTATGTATCTACACAGGAGAAAATACTCATATATAATCCTTGTTAAGTTTTTCCATTTGTTCGTATACAGATAAAATATAACAACATCCAGAACAAAGCAATTATCCTAATAGATGACCACAGAAAGAAACCAAGCTTGGGTTCACATTTTTTTCAGAGTTGTGATGAATCTCTTGTAATCTGGTTTCACAAAGAAACAGACCTCAGTTAGAGGCTGTGTTCTTTCTCAGTACCAAAAAGTCATCATTATAGCTTTCTTACAAAGTTAGGTACAGGGTTACACCAAAGGAATCAACTGTGACATAAAGATTTGTCAAACTGGAATATTAGATCAATGATTTAGTTATCTGACTATTCTTGCAATCATGTTTGTTATATCTGAGAAAACACCACTGGTACATTCTACCATTTAATGCAGCAATTTCACTACAAAGTAAATCTCCAATACGTAAGGTATTTTACCCCCACCCACCGTGAGATGCAAGAGTTTGAGAACACCTTACAGATCCTTGGTTGTAGCAAGACCTTGATCTGGGTCTAAATTAAGATCCTACTTCTACTTGCTGCCCACATTAGTAATCCGTTTGACTCATGAAGCTCAGGTTTGCCATCTACCAGATGAGTATGAAGATACTTACTGAGTTATTTCAGAGAGTTAAAGACTAGAGGGAAGAGATGACATATATCCGCTCCGAGAGCCGATAAAGTCTGGATTTGTAAAGCAACCCTCGTAGAAACGAGGTGGCTGCGCAGAGCGGAAATGCACGCCCAGAAGGGGTACAGCCGCCTGAAACTCCATCCACACCGAGGAGGACCTCCCTGGACAGCCTCGAGAATCTCCTCTGGTGCCGCACCGCCATCCTCTCAGACCTGGGCTCCTGCCAGCCTTCAGGAAGAAACTCTACTGATAGATAGTCTATGCACTTCCATTTCAGGGACTGTGGATATTTCCTAACACTTAATGACATAAGTAGTAACAGTTATTGTCATTATTACCATGTAATGGGTTCTTGGTTTTTATTTTCAGAACTATAAAATGGTTATAAGCCAGAGCATCCACTTTTCCAGAAAGCACATGAGCTCGAAGGGGTATTTGTAGGAGCACAAGCCACCAAACACTGTTCCTTCTTTAGTGTTACACACACTCTCTCCTTCCCCCAGCGTGACTTCTTACCAGTTTGGGAATCCCTGCCTGATGGCTTCAGTGGGCTCGCAATCCACACTCCTGCCAGCTTCCACATTACATTCTTCCTCCTCCTCTTCTCCTGCTACTCGGATCAGTGACACCTCCTACCATGTATGAGGCTATTAACTCTCCAAAGCCACTCCAACCTCTCAAGCCATCCACGCCCCAGGCATGTACTACATCAGAGCTGCATCTTGCCAAAGTTGTAGCAGGCTCAAGTGCTCATGATGTCACCCTAGACCAGAGGTCCCTCCACTGAAGTGGAGGAATACCTCGTCTGAGGGCCCTTGCCTAAAACTCAGGAAATGACTCGCACCCCCCAGAGCTGTGCGCTGCACGCCACCTGCTCAGTTGTGTATAGAGCCCGCACTGCCTCCTACTCACTGCTACGTCACTCACAAAAGTGGAGCCACCTTCTGCTCCCTAGTATCTCAGACATTTCAGTAAAAAACTGAAAAAGCTCTCTTACTGAGTTCTTGTTGAGACTTGTCCACTGGGATCTGGAACAACCCCTAGGAAAAATAAGGGCACATGGAAGACAAAGATGAGTAACACTTGAAAACTGCCCCTCATTCATATAGGCCCTTGTTCCTCTACCTCTTCTCTGCTTTAGGATGACTTTTTTTTAAGATGACTCACTGCTTCTCCAGAGACTCCTTGGACCTTTCTCAAATAGTTCCTAGATAGGCACATGACAAACCTTTCAGATGTGCTGGAATCTCAGAGAGTATGTAGCTCACGTTCAGGCTAAGGCCCTTGCTGTAACTATAAGCTAAATATATATAACTTACAGTTTCTTGATAAATTACTTTACTATGAATCACGGTGTTTGGGAATGGAAGAGTATTTTATTTTCCTAAAACTACTAACTCCTCCTCCCAACTTACACCCCTAAATTTAGCCACCCTCTATTTTCGTCCTCACCAAAATTAAAATATATAATATCGATCTAAGAATTTTGTCTTAGAAATTCCATTTTCCATAATTGTGCTCAAGTTAAATATTTTCAGCCTACAAAATTTTGGTTACATTTCCCAATAGGGAAGCTTTGCATTGATCAGCTGAAAAATATGCTGATTGTGTTTATTTATGTGAACAGTATAATCCACGGAGGAAAGTTGTTAATGCATGCTAATTTATTTTAATTACTAATGTCAAGGATAAATTTTGGCAATACATTAAATTATTCTTTATATCACCATGGAACTGACATACTTCAAAAAGCTGTTGGCAAGACATAAAAAAACGAAGTCAGAATCTTGCAATGGTGGGAGAGTATATTCCAATTTTTTTAAGTCCAATAAAAATTTATTCTAAATTAGTGATTTAAAGTATAAGCTAGGTTACACTATATTTCTCTGCATATACAAACCATAAAAATACTTTTAAAAGTATTTAAGAACACTCTGTACAAATTTCAGGAGTTTCTAGGAGTGCCTTCATCAGTCATTATTTCACTAGGGTGATCTATTTTTCGTGCCGCGGCAGCAGTTCTCCAGTCGTCTTTAATCGTCCACAATCGCTCAGACTGGTCCCTGTCTGTGAGGTTGTTTGGCCCCTCCCCCCTCAGACACAGAGCAGCACACCAGCGGAGTGATCTCGACAGCTGAGAGCACTACCTGGCGGGAACACATGTGAGGCCAAAGTAGAAATAACTCTCCAGAACAATGGAGAAATTCTCTTTTGAGAGATTTAACATGCTTTCTGTAAGCTTAAGTACAGTTGGAACAGATAGAAATTTATGTATATGGCATGTGTGTGTGAGAAAGATTTCAAATAAATGACCCTAGAGGCATAGCACACATTCTGCTATGGTTTTAACAATATTTTCCAATTTGACTCATTCCCAGTGAGTTTTGCCATGAATTTTAATGAATCTCTTCAACTCAACATTTTGCAGTTTTTCTTTCACACATAGCTAATAGCCCTGGAATCAGATAGTTAAATTTTTGTTTAACCTTAAGTCAATGTTTAAGTAATTACATCTTTTAGGTCTAATAGAATTCATTTCTGGTCCAAGGATACAATTTAAGTAAAAGCCAACACTGTTTATAAATTTTATCTTTTTATATATCAGTATATATGAAAGAAAAAAGATAGCAGTTACTTTTAGCATCTTGTATGTAGATGCTTTATTGTGAGACACTGATACTGAGCAACAAGGAAAAATGATTATCCGAGAGGGGAGAAAGCTATGAAAACTGCTTACATGATAGCCCACTCAAATTGTCAAAAGTAGCAAAAGGTCTTAAGTACTGCAGGCGCATCCAAGTGGCCTCAACTCAATAGCCATTCTTTGCCCAAACTTGAGGTGCTCCTGTTTCAGAGATGCAGTAGCGCACCTTTCCTCACTGTCTGCTCTCTGGAATATTGAAAGTGCCAGCATGCTTTGGGCCACATTTCAGGCACCATTCTTCTTAGTGCACAAAGATTTTTGCAAGTCTGACCAACACTTAAAGTCTTACAGTCGTCTGTAAAGACCTAGTAGACAGGTGTGAACCTTTCACAGTATTCTTTCCAATGTCTAATCATAATGAAGAATGATAATTCTTCCCACTTTTATTCTAGAGTTGGACATTTTCAAGCATAGCTACTCCATGTCTCCTTCCAAAGTGTAGGGTGACTGGTACTGATAAGTTGTGGATTCTTCATTTGCCTCCAACCAGAAGAGAAACAAAAGAAACCCTCTGCCTGTTCTGCATATTCTCTATTACCAACGTCGAATCTTCCATTCAACAGCACAGGGTCAGGGAAACAGGAGAAGCACGATTGTCCATGAATGACCCCACTTTGACTGCGTCCTCCCTGGTTCTGGGCCCAATGCACCAGATCTCAAGAGTGCTAATGTGTGAAATCTTAACAATACATTCTGTGCACTAAATGGCTGCTCCGAAATTGCTAGAAAAGTTGGGGAAGTAGAGACACTTATCAACAAATGGTTTGGTTGAGTGGAGCACTTTCAGTATGAGCTACTTAAAATAGGAAAAGACGCCTACTTAATCAGTGCAGTGATCAAGAAAAAATGTGGCATAACCACAGGGTCTCGTATGAGACACACCAGGAGGCCCGTTTGTCATAGCTCACATCATGAAGAACCTTGAATTTAAAGTTTGACTTGATCCCTCAGTGAAGCTATCCACACAGTAAATGTACTATGTGTGTAAACAGTGATTTTGTTGAATGCACACATATAAATATACTAAAAGTTTTTGGTAATCCTGTTTGAATGTTTATTTGAATATATGGGAAAGAAAAAGATAAACAGCACTAACAACATGCCAAGTACCGCTCGGAGCACTTAGTATATATTAAATCATTTAATCATCACAGCCATACAGAGGTGTGGACTATTACTATCCCCACCTTACAGATGAATAAACTAAAGCCCAGAGAGGTTAAGTAACTCATCCGAGGCCAAACAGCTAGTACGGGGTAGCAACCAGTTTCTAATCTAAATTGTCTGGATCCACAGGCCATGCTCCAAACCACCAGTGCGTGGCATGGACATGATTCTGAGAGGTCCTGACAACCACCTCTTCTCTTATGGTCCAGTCATTTTTTCTTGCTGGATGTCACTGTGACCCATGTAAGGCTAATGGTTTAACTCATGGCTTGATTACTGCTGACCCCTATTTCTGGATTTCAGGTAAGCTGGTCTCAGAGCATCATCTGAAAAGCAGAGAGCAACACCTGCCACAGTCATACCTTGGCTCTGTGGTCCCGTTACTCTCCCCAAGCACGCCACTGCCTGTCTCACCCAATGCTATGACATCGGATGTAGGCACTCATTCCTCGTGGGCTTATTTTCTCCTCAGACCCAGAGAAGTTAGGATCTAATAAAATTATTCAATTATTTTATCTTAGTTAGGGAGATACATTATAGTAAATACCTGGGAATCTAAAAGTAGGTTTGATAGATATTACTGACCATTACTAAATTATCTCTGACTTATCAAATTTTTAAGCCAAAACATACAATTCAAACCTCAGTGTATTCTTTTATATCCTGTTTCCCAAGGTGTAAAAATTGTAACTTATTCCTTAGAAAATTCCTAACATAGCCTAACACTCGGTCTCCTTTTTTCTCATTTCCTCTAGGCAGAATAATTACAAACAGAACTTGAAGAAATCTTGTACGCATCAGGAACTTGGTCTTTCTTTTTGGTATCAGTTTATTCAGAGGCCATGCCCTTAGAGAAAAGCTAGTGGTTCTCCTGATACCAGCAACTCCAAACCTTTTCCTTTATCCAGACTAGGACATTGTCATTGAATATGGCTTTGGACCACCATGTAAGCAAGTCGTTTGAAACAGTTTTTAACATATCCTGTGACTGATGAGGAGTCAAACTTCATATATCAAGCAGTATTAAAAATGCAGCTATTTGCAGTTGACATGTATCAAGAGATTTTTCTATGTTCATACCCTTTGACCAAGTAATTCCACTTTGGGAACTCTATCCTGGAGAAATAACCTGAAATAACAGGAAAAAACTTTCTGCACAAAGACAGTAACCCAACAACTTAAATGTTCTCCAAATACAAGAATGGATAATCAACTATCTATTTAAATATTTAATACCCTTGAAATATAGTTATGAAAATTTTATAACAAAATATTTTTCTCATGTTATAAATATATATTAAATGGGAAGGTAA
This sequence comes from Glossophaga mutica, assembly GCA_039655065.1. Classification (NCBI taxonomy): domain Eukaryota; kingdom Metazoa; phylum Chordata; class Mammalia; order Chiroptera; family Phyllostomidae; genus Glossophaga; species Glossophaga mutica. The sequence continues at coordinate 107,983,304 of CM077309.1, read as the reverse complement.
GACAAAAATTATATATACAAGTTCATCACCCTTATACAAATATCAAAAAGTCTGCTGAGCAAAAATAATAATAATAATAATAATAATAATGGAAAAAACACATTAACTCCCAGAGAAAGTAATTTAGAGCCTAGTCTTACAAGACTAGTAGGACTCAATCAAAAAGGAAAAATATGAGTCCACTAGTCTCAGGTGAAGGGGACTCAATAAATACTTGTTAAATTAATGAATAATGAGAGCACCGGTGTTCACTAATATGTTTACTTAATATGTTGCAGCATACGGAATCACTGATATGTAACCACTTGGACAAATTAAAAGAGCAATTTCATGTGATTCCATCAGAGTCAATGAGCCTCTACCACCACATGTTACACAAATCAGGATGAAACATTCTGCACCTCCCAGCAGTCACTCCCTCCTTCCTTCTCATTCTCCCTCCCTTCCACCCCATAATGATCAAATAATCAGCCTAAAGAAAGCCCAATTAAACATTTGAAACAATACTGCAAAAAAATTAAAATAACACTTGTCTCTGACTTTTCCCAATTTGCTGTCATCATGTTGACATATTTTAGGGCTTAAGTAGGAGAAAGTCATGATTCTTAAGTTTTCTTTGTATATCATTACATGGCAACTTGGGATAAAAGATAGCAGCTATACCAAGCACCTAAAGAGAAAATTACCAATTTAAAAGATATAGGGAATTATATATATATATAAAAAAGATATAAGCCAGGAGGCAAAAGATAAATACCATATGATCTCACCTATAAGTGGAACCTAGTCAACAAAACAAACAAGCAAGCAAAATAGAACCAGAGACATGGAAATAAAGAACAAACTGACAGTGACCAGAGGAGACAGGGAAGCAGGAGAATGGGGAAAGAAGGGAAAGGGTTGTCAAGGATTTGCAGGAACAAGTATAAAGGACACCTGGACAAAAACTAGGGGGGGGCGTGGAAATGGGAGGGAGGTGGGGAGGGCTGGGGGGGTGGGCTGGGATGGGAGTAAAAGACAGAAAACGGTACTTGAACAACAATTAAAATAAAATTAAAATAAAAAAAAGGAACACGTATAAATGACCCATGGACAAAGACAATGGTGGGGGAAAGATTGAATGGGGGGGTAGGGCAGGGGAGAGTAATGAGGGAAAATGGGAACTACTGTAATTGAATAACAATAAAAATAAATAAATAAAAAGATATAGGGATTTTTCTATTAGAAATAATCGGTGATTCCTCTTTAATGTCCTGAGATCTTCTTGTGGTCTTATTTATTTCCTTTCATATGCGTAGAATGGGAAATACTGAATGGAAGCTCCTTACTTTGCAAAGAAAGCATTTCCATTTCTATTCCTTCTTCTCATCACAATCCTCTTTCCCACTCTCAAATAATTAATATCTAGCAAACATCATAGGGAGCCTGGGGATGGGGGTTGGGGATGGGGGTTGGGGGAAATCAACCTAAGGAGTCTTGAAACAGATTCAGAACAATCAAGCAATATTTCCAATATCACAGGTAGCTCTTGGGCAACATTGTACTGACAAACATTTTTTGGCATGTAATCTATCTTTTTCTGTATTTTTCTTTTTTAGTTCCTTTACTACAAAGAATAAATACATAACTGTATCTAATCATCTTTGTAAAATTCTCATTTCTACCTCAGCTCTTTTTGGAGTTACAGTCATAACATTAGCAGCCGAAAGGGGACACTTGTCTCCTTCACTGTTGCAAACAGGAAGGGTGCTAGGAAAATTATTAATGAGAACTGCTAGAGTTAAAAAAATAACATCAGTTTCCTTCAGTTTTATGATAAGATTCTACAACCAAAAGAGAATAACAAAAATGTGAGATGATTAAAGAAATTAGTTGATTTTAATTCACTGTGAAGAGTCAGCAGTAAGTTTACAGTAGATTATGTCCTGTTATTGAGTTGACAACAGTTAATTGGTAAATTGTTCCGATATAATGACATTTCATAAGAGAAGCTCAAAAAAAAGGAGTTTTATTTAAGTAATTTACTTCTAGGATGAGGAAGAAAGGTATAAACTCTGCACATTTAAATACATACTTGCTTTCAGTGCCTACGTAAAGAAGAAAATATGAAATCCTTTCTGTAAAAATAAGCAAACTTTTATCAGCATTTAATGTATATTTTTATGTTCCTGTTGTCCAAAGGCAGATGTGAGTTTTAATATGGTTTATCCATATAAGGAGTCAAACTGAGCTTTAACTCTATCCAGGAACATACTTCATTCTTTTGTATTCCAGTCACTTTGTATGGATTTAACACTCAAGACAAAATGAAAGGTATACGAAAGGACACTAAGATTACTGCAATCACGTGATGATTTGCCCCTGTAAAGTCACTTATATTCCAACTCAAAATGTCTTAACTTCATAACTCATTTTAGAGCAAAGGATCTTAGTCTTGCCCAATGTCTTAATAAGAACCTTATTCAAAGCTAGTACGAGTCATTTTCAAAATTAGCAATTAGGTATCTACATTTTCATTATTAATTTAGTAATATCAAGTTCATGACATAAAATTACAGGGAAGTTACTGGAGAAAGCACTAGACTAAAAGATGAGATTCATAAGAGCTAGTCTCTGTGTCTTACACCAATGAATCTCTAGCCCTCTAAATACATAAAATAAAAGTACTTTGTTAGACTATCATTAAATTTGCTTCTGCTTCTTCCCTTGACCTATTTGGACTTCAGCTTCCTAATCAATTCAGTAGAAATTATAATAAAACCAAATTAATTCTAAGTTGACTTTTAATATTGTAAGTACATTTTCATTCATGGGTGTTTTAAATGCATAAAAATCTGCAAGTTCCAAAAGATGTGATACAATGTCACAGATTAAGAAGAGAATCAGAAAAAGCCACCTTTTGAAATTGACACTAAAATAGGGTAAAACAGATATGATTAATCATTTATCTAGTAACCCATGTTACAAGGTGGTTCTCAAATATGGTGTTGCCTTGTTATCATCAGTAATACAACAAATGTAAAGAAAGATATAATCTTACCTGACAGAGAAAATTACAAGTCAACATAAGGTTGAAGTATCTGGTGGCTAGAAAAATCCAGAATTATTATATTTACAGTACTATGCAATGAAGAAGATGTTCCAATTTTGAAAGCCAGTGACAGATATCTAGAAAGATAAATTTAGACTCCAACTCTTAGTGAACACTGGCAAGCCGCCCATTGTGACTGAATCTTTCAGATGGTAACTAATTTACTTTTCATAAGACCTTAAGATATAATATCATCCCGATATTATAGATGAGGTGCACAGACGTCCAGGAACTGCCCCAGATCACCTTCCTAGAATTTAATCCCCTTGTTCTCTGGCCCCGAATCCCAATGTTTTTGCATTCCATGATGTTCACTCTTCAGTGATGAAAAAGGTTTTCTCTAGCTACCCTAGACATGAAAAAAGTAATTGATGTCCCTTTGTTATAAATTTATGCTTCTAAACATCTTAATTGGTTCTTCAGTATTAGAACAATTGCAAAGGATACTCACCACATACATATTTTTCAAACTTCTGCCTTTATGGTTTTATTTTGTCCTTATAGGTTACATGATTTGAAAGATTTTTTGATGACCAAACAAGTTACATTAAGTAATGTGTTATCTGTCACAAAATCTAAATTTTACCCAAAGATCCAAAATCAGCAAGTGCTTACAGTAATATCATAAAATCATATAAATCACTAATATGACTATGATAGCAATTGATTTATATAAGTATTTGGATACTCAAGTACTGTTTGCTGCTCCTGGACTTTTAATTGTGGCTACCATGCTATCTTGTCAAAGTTGGTCAAATGATAGATGGGATGTGTTCAATTCATAAACTATCTGATCTATAGCTCTGAAGACAATATATGCTATAGCAACGATGCCTCCAAATTCCTATGACTTCAACATCAGAATGCCTGAGCAACACTAGATACCTTACGAGTTTGGCAAAAGGAAATAAAACTGATTGTGCTTGTTAACATCTTGCCTTAATTCAAGAACACATAAGATCAGTTAGGTTTACAGTGATATTTGACACAGGTTATGGACCTCATTTTACAACTTTCTCGGGCTACTAAACATCAAGTAGGGAAATACTAGGCTAGTGAACCTCCTGTTTTAAAGTCAGTATATTGGCATTCTGTTCAAATGTCACCATTCTGGTTTACAAATCAGTCATGTACATTAAGTTAGTATATGTCAGTTCTTTAAGATACATGCTAATGATACAACTTTGACAGGTTCTCTCTGAATGATTGATTCTTTGTGGACAATAATAGCAATTGAATGTTTCAATATCTCCATACCAAAACCATTAACAATCTTCCATGACTCAGTAATTCTACTTACAGGTATTTAAGTGGTAAGTAGAATCATTGAGAATAAAAGAAAACTATCTAGTTGCCCCACAATCTGAAATTGTTTAAAATATAGGGCATTGTTCAACAAATAATTGGGGACTACTTATTGCTAGATGACAAAGACTGAGCAGTGAACAACACATAGTTACTACATGCATGGAACTGGAAACATGTATGTTCCAATGACTACTGCTACATAACAAATGACTCCAAAATTTTGTGTCTTAAAATCACAGCCATTTTATTCTGCTTACAGATTCTGTGGGTGAGAAATTTGGACAGGGCATGCATGAATAGTTTATCTCTACTCCACGATGTCTTCCATCTCAGCTGGGAAAACCTGAAAGGTGGAAGTGACTCAATAATAGAAGGCTGTAATTACCTACAGCCCGCTTCACTCACAGGACTGGGCTAGCATGAATTAAAGACTGCGGCTGTCAATCAAAGCATCTATGTATGGCTTTGCCACGATGCTTGGCTTCTTCCCAGCATGGCAGCCTCAGAGTCATCAAACTTCATGTATGTCATCTCAAGACTCCATGCATGAGCATTCCAGCAAGTAGCATTGTTTTTTTATAATCAAGCCTGGAAAGTCCCACTTTAATCTAGGCCCAAAGCAGTCATGGGCCTACCCAGATTCAAGGAAAGAGGAATCAGACTCTCCTCTTGATGTGGGGAGTAGCAAGGTCACATTGTGGAAAAACATGTGCATGGGAGGTATTGTCATCTTTGGAAAATACAAGCTCCTGTCCAGGCTGGTATGGCTCATCTGGTTGGAGCGTCATCCCATAAACTGAAATATTACTTGATTTGATTCCTAGTGAGGGCACATTATGTCTAGTTGCTGGTTCAGTACCTAGTCAGGGTATGTACAAGAGGCAACTGATGGATGTTTCTCTGTCACATCGATTTTTCTCTCCTCTCTCCCCCTTTCCTTCTCTCTAAAAACCAATGGGAAAAATAAAAGAAAGTACAAGCTCCTGCAATATGGTAGTAGTATAAATGCTACTATTAACTATTCTTAAATTATTTTGAAGGATGGCTAACATTTGTTGAGTACTTATTCTGAGTTCCAGGGACTATTCTAAGATGTTTACATGTATTGGCTCATTTAATCTTCAAAGCAGCCCTAGGAGGTAATGTTACCATAACTTTCTTACAAATAAAGAAATCACCACACCAAGAACTCATACGACTTTCCCAAGGTCACACTGGTTGTGGAGGAATATGGATTTCAACCCAGACAGTCTGGTTCTGGAGCACCAATTTGTAATGGTTGTTAATAGCCATACTAATTCTGAGAAAAAGTATTATAGGTTAGTTTACTTGCAGTTTCTCTTTGCTTATTGATATGTCTAACATGGGAGGAAAATAAAGATTGTTTCCTTGAGACTGTTCTTGTACTCCCATGGGTTTCCATGTACAGCGTTGTCCAAATTGGCCAGATCAGAAGAATCATCTGACACACTTATTAAAAATACAGATCTGGGACCCCGCCTGAGGCCTACTGGCTCAGAATCTTCAGGGAACTTGCCTGGGTAATTGCATTTTCAGCAAACACTTAAAATCAAGTAAAGTTAGAGATCACAACTACATGTATTATATTTGAATTTTCTCAAATCTGTTTGGCTTTCTCCTTTCTCTTTACTGCAGCTGTCAGAAACCAAATAAAAGAAACCACTTAACTATATAACCGGTGATTTTATGTAATAAGGAAGTACTTGCCTCTTAAAATACTGGTGAACATTTCATAGTTAAAGGATTCCTGGCAGCCCTAAAACACAATTTAGCATCTTAGGGTTGCAGTGACTTCAGTATTGGTTTCAGATGAGGCAGGATACATGTGGGACAGTAGGTGTTGTCTTCTTTGGACAATACAATGTAGTGGTAAGAATAGGCCATGATGGGCAAATACTAGTGAACTGTACAGGTCAAAGGAAGTAAATACTATATATTTGTTACATAAAAAATAACTCTAAACAAGATCTAACATCCAGAGTAATGATGAAAAAAAATAATTAGAGGCCTGGCTGGTGTGGCTCAGTTGGTTGGGGGCACCCTACAGGACAATGGGTCACCGGTTTGATTCCTGGTCAGGGCACATACCTGGGTAGCGGGCCAATCCCTAGTCCGGGCTTGTGCAGGAGACAGCTGATTGACGTTTTTCTCTCACATTGATGTTTCCCTCCCTTTCTCTTTCCCTGTCTCCCTCTCTCTCTAAAAATAAATCAATAGCAACAGTGATCCTGAGAAAGAAGAACAAAGTTGGAGAAATCACACTACCTAATATCAAATGATACTGTAAGGCCATAGTAATCAAAACAGCACGGTATTGACATAAAAGCAGACACATAGGCTAATGGTAGAGAACCCAGAAATAAACCCACACATTTATAGTCAATTAATATTCAACAGAGTAAGCAAGCACACACAATGGGCTAATGGCAGTATATTTAATAAATGCTCTTGGGAAGACTGGACAGATACATGCAGAAAAATGAAACTAGATCACCGTCTTACACCAAACACAAGAATAAATTCAAAATGGATTAAAGACTTAAATGTTAGAACTGAAACCATAAAAATCATATAAGAAAACATAGACAGCAGAATCTCAAACACTGATCACAGCACTATTTTATCAGATATATCTTCCTAGGCAAGAGAAACAAAAGAAAAAATAAACATGGGATTACATCAAACTAAAAAGTTTTTACACAGCTAAAGAAATGATCAATAAAATAAAAAGATGACCCAAGAAATGGGGGAACGTATTTGCTGATATATCTGATAAAGGGTTAATATCCAAAATGTGTGAAGAACTTATGAAACTCAACACCAAAGAAATAACAAGCCAATTAAAAATGGGCAAAGGACCTGAATAGTCACTTCTCCAAAAAGGAAATACAGATGGCCAATAGACATGTGAAAAGATGCTCAATGTCACTAATCATCAGAGAAATGCAAATTAAAACCACAATGAGATATCGCCTCACACCTGTCAGAATGGCTATCACCAATAAATCAATAAACAAGCGCTAGTGAGGATGTGGAAAAAGGGAAACCCTTTTGCATAGTTGGTGGGAATGCAGACTGGTGCAGCCACTGCAGAAAGCAGTATGGACATACCTCAAAAAATTAAAAACGGATCTGCCTTTTGATGCAGGGGTCCCACTTCTGGGAATATATCTAAAGGAACCCAAAACACTAATTTGAAAGAACATAAGCACACCCATGCTCATTGCAGCATTATTTACAATCACTAAGATATGCAAGCAGCCCAAGCATCCATCAGTAGATGAGTGGATAAAACAACTATGGGACATTTACACAATGGAATACTACTAAGCCATAAAAAAAGAACAAAAATTTACCCTTTGTGACAGCATGGATGGACCTGGAGAACATTATGCTAAGTGAAACAATCCAGTCAGAGAAAGACAAATACCATATAGTTTCACTCATAGGTGAAATCTAATGAACAAACTGAACTAACCAGCATAATAGAGACTGACTCTATAGAGAGCAATAGATAGAGAGCAAGATGACAGCTGCAGGGTCGGGGGGAAGGTTAGCGGGTGGAGGGATTGAGCAAAAAGGAAAAACAACTCACAGACATGGACAATAGTGTGTTGACTATGGGGAGGAGGAGGGTACAAGGGGACTAAATCATAATGGAAAAAATATAATAAAAAATTTTAATGAATAAAACCTTTTTAAAAATCAATTACAAATGTGAATTTGTGACTTTGGGTGATAAACACACAATATAACGTACAGAGGATGTATTGTAGAAATGTACACTTGAAACCTATATGATTTTATTAACCAATGTCATCTCAATAAATTTAATTTAAAAATTTTAAATGAAATGTGAGTCATGGGGAAAATGAAGACAACTGTACTTGAACAACAATAAAAAAGAGAGAGAGAGTGAGAGAGAGAGAGAATAGTAATGGGAAAAATATAATAAAAAATAAAGTTACTTTTACATGATTTAAAAATGTGAATTTTGGGGGTAATTTTATTTTCCAAACATTTTATAATATCTATTTTTATCTTGAAACATAAAATCTATTATATTTCACTCAAATTAGGGGAAATGGTGAAACCAACTCAACCACCACTCAAAGATTTCACTTTTATTAAAATTGTCTTATTTGGAAAAGCAGTTGTATATCTATCACTAAATATATTCATTCAAAATAATCATTTAAAAATTTTTTTCTATTGTTGTTCAATTATGGTTGTCCTCATTTTCCCCCCATTACTCTCTCTGCCCCTACCTATGCCCCAACTCCCACATTCAATCGTCCCCCACCCCGTTGTCTTTGTCCATGGATCCTTTATACATGTTCCTTGACTTGTCCCTTCCCCATCTTTTCCCCATTATCCCCATGTCTCCTCCCCTCTAGTCACTGTCAGCTTGTTCTTTATTTCCATGTCACTGGTTCTATTTTGCTCTATTGTTTGTTTTGTTAATTAAGTTCCACTTATAAGTGAGATCATACGGCATTTGTCTTTCACTGCCTGGCTTATTTCACTTAGCATAATACTCTCCAGTCCCATCCATGCTGTTGCAAAGGGTAGGAGCTCCTTCTTTCTTTCTGCTGCAAAATATTCCATTGTGTAAATGTACCACAGTTTTTTTTTTAATATATTTTATTGATTATGCTATTACAGTTGTCCCATTTCTCCCCCATCATTCCCCTCCACCCTACACACCCTCTCCCACCCACATTCCCCCCTTTAGTTCATGTCCATGTGTCATAAGTTCTTTAGCTTCTACATTTCCCACACTATTCTTGCCCTCCCCGTCTATTTTCTACCCACCGTCTATGCTACTTATTCTCTGTACCTTTTCCCCCTCTCTCCTCCTCCCATACCCCTGTTGCTAACCCTCCATATGATCTCCATTTCTGTGGTTCTGTTCCTGTTCTAGCTGTTTGCTTAGTCTGCTTTTGTTTTAGGTATGGTTCTTAATAGCTGTGAGTTTGCTGTCTTTTCACTGTCATATTTTTATCTTCTTTTTCTTAGATAAGTCCCTTTAACATTTCATATAATAAGGGCTTGGTGATGATGAACTCCTTGAACTTGACCTTATCTGAGAAGCACTTTATCTTTCCTTCCATTCTAAATGACAGCTTTGCTGGGTAGAGCAATCTTGGTTGTAGGTCTTTGACTTTCATGACTTGGAATACTTCTTTCCAGCCCCTTCTTGCCTGTAAGGTCTCTTTTGAGAAATCAGCTGACAGTCTGATGGGAACTCCTTTGTAGGTGACTGTCTCCTTATCCCTTGCTGCTTCTAGAATTCTCTGCTTCATTTTAATCTTGGCTAATGGAATTACGATGTGCCTTGGTGTGTTACTCCTTGGGTCCAGCTTCTTTGGGACTCTCTGAGCTTCCTGGACGTCCTGGTAGTCTATTTCCTTTGCCAGATTGGGGAAGTTCTCCTTTATTATTTGTTCCAATAAGTTTTCCACTTGTTGCTCTTCTTCTTCCCCTTCTGGGACCCCTATAATTCGGATGTTGGGACATTTAACGATGTCCCGGAGGTTCCTAAGCCTCTCCTCATTTTTTTGAATTCTTGTTTCTTCCTCGTTTTCTGTTTGGTTGTTAGTTTCTTCCTTCTGGTCCACTCCATTGATTTGAGTCCCAGTTTTCCTTCCATCTCTATCCGTTCCCCATGCATCTTCCTTCATTTCACGTATTGTAGCCTGCATTTTTTCATCTAGCTTGTGAGCAAAATCAACCAATTCTGTGAGCATTTTGATAACCAGTGCTTTGAACTGTGTATCTGATAGGTTGGCTATCTCTTCACTGCTTAGAGGAATTGGCTCTGGGGCTTTGATTGGTTCTCCGTTTTGAGCCATTTTTGGTGGGTTTTTTTTTGTTTGTTTGTTTCTGTTTTGTTTTGTTTTGGTTTTAGTCTGGTCGCGGCTATTACCTAGTGAGGGGTAGAGCCTCAGGCGCTTCCCAGTGCGGGGCAGCCCAGTCACTGGGTTGTGATGCTGAATGTGGGGGCGGGGTCTGAGAGGGAGCAATGGCGCCTGCTCCGCTCTCTCCTGGATTCAGTCCCTTCTGCCACTTCCCCTCTGCCTGGACTGTCTGTGCGCGCGAATGTGAGACCACCTGGTCAGTCAGCCAGCCGCCTTGTGCGGCCTCACTGGGTCTGCACAGTTGCCCCCCTGTGCCCTGGGGTCCGCCAGCTGCCGCCTGTGCACCTGGAAACTGCAAGCCGCTGCTGCTTGCGCTCCCGCACCTCCACCTTCTCCCGCCGCGACTCCGCCCCTCCTACTGGTCTGGATGAATGGTTGTTGGACTTCCGTACAGTTCAGTTTTCTATAAGTTCTGGTTGTTTTCTTGTTTCTAAATATTTGTTGTCCTTAATTTTGGTTGTGAGAGGAGGCACAGTGTGTCCACCTACGCCTCCATCTTGGCCGCTGTACCACAGTTTTTTGATCCACTCATTTACTGATGGGCACTTAGGTTGCTTCCAGCACTTAGCTATTATACATAATGTTGCTATGAACATTGGGGGGCATAGGTTCTTTTGAATTGGTGTTTCAGAATTTTTAGGGTATAATCCCAGCAGTGGAATTGTCGGGTCAAAAGGCAGTTCCATGTTTAGTTTTTTGAGGAAATTCCATACTGTTTTCCATGGTGGCTGCACCAGTCTGCATTTCCACCAACCACGTACTAGGGTTCCCTTTCCTCCACAGTCTTGCCAGCACTTATTGTTTGTTGATTTGTTTATGATGGCCATTCTGACTGGTGTGATCTCCTTGTGATTTCAATTTGCATCTCTCTGATGGCTGGTGTTGCTGAGTATCCTTTCATATGTCTATAGGCCCTCTGTAAGTTCTTCTGGAAAAGTGTCTGTTCAGGTCCTTTACCCATTTTTAATTGGGTTTTTTGTCCTCCTGGTAAGGAGTTGTGTGAGTTCTTTGTACATTTTGGAGATCAAACCCTTGTCCAAGGTATCATTGGCAAATATATTTTCCCATATGGTTGGTTCTCTTTTCATTTTGCTTACATTTTCTTTTGCTATGCAGAAGATTTTTTGTTTGATGTAGTCCCATTTGTTTATTCTTTCCTTTATATCCCTTGCTCTAGGGACATATCAGTGAGAATATTGCTGCATGGAATATCTGAAATTTTCCTGCCTATGTTCTCCTGTAGGATTTTTATGGTATTGTGACTTATATTTAAGTCTTTTATCCATCTTGAGTTTATTTTTGTGTATGGTGTAAGTTAGTGGTCATTTCATTTTTTGCATGTAGCTGTCCAGATCTCCCAATACCATCTCTTAAAGATGCTATTTTTATACAATTTTATGCTCTTGTCCCCTTTGTCATATATTAATTGATCATGGAGACATAAGTTTATTTCTAGGTTCTCCATTCTGTTCCATTGTTCAATGTATCTGTCCTTATGCCAGTACCAGACTGTTTTTATTACAGTGGCCTTATAATATAGTTTGATATCAGGTATTGTGATTCCTCCTACCTTGTTCTTCTTCTCAAAATTGCTGCAAGTATTTGAGGTCATTTATGGTTCCATATAAATTTTTGAAATGTTTGTTCTATATCTGTGAAATATGTAATTGGTATTTTAATAGGGATTGCATTGAATCTCTAGATTGCTTAGGGCAGTATGGACATTTTGATGGTGTTAATTCTTCCAATCCATGAATGTGGTATATGCTCCCATTTATTTGTGTCTTCCTTAATTTCTTTCTTCAGTGTTGTGTCATTTTCTGAGTACAGGTCTTTTACTTCCTTGGTTAGGTTTATTCCTAGGTTCTTTCTTTTTCTTGTTGCTATAGCAAATGGGATTTTCCCCCTAATTTCTTAATAACATCTAATATAGGAGAATTTACTATATGCCAAGAAATGTGCATTGTCTCAGTCAGTTTCACAACCCTCTTAGGAGCTATCCTCACCATTGTACAGATGAGGACACAAGGCTTAGAATACTGGTCATTTGCTCCAAGTTTCCAATCTAAGACATTTTAGAGCTGGAATTTGAACCAATTATAGCAGTAAATCATTAAATGATACCACAGTGACCTTCTTACTAGTAAAAGCCATACACTGATTGTGTTCTGCACATGCATGTATCAAGTGTTATGGAATTTAATGTCAAAATCTATTTTTACTTAAGTAGGTAGATATTTTATTTATAGATGAGGGAGTTAAAACTATCATAAAAACATTATTAAAAATTTGCACAAAAGATTAATTGAATAGGGACATGGAATATATTGTAGTATTTATCTGAAAAGTACCCCACAAATTTTATAAAAGTAATTTAATTCAAAAATATTTATTGTACTAGTATATATAATATTTAGTCCCCATTTTTTTAGAATTTATAATTTCGTTTGGAAGAGCAAGACCACCCAGATATCCCTATAACAAGAAGAAAAGAATTTATTGCTCTTTATTTAGAAAACACTATCAAAGGAAAGAAATGGCTCTTTTATTGAAAACTAGGTGTAGCCTTAATATAAGAATGTTATATGACTATAACATTCTTCATTAAATTATAGAAATTGAGAGTTCATCAAAAAGGGTCAAAATTTCACCTGTAAGATTATATTCTAAAGCATGAACCTCAAAAACCATGTTATGATGAGGTTTCGATATATTTAGAATCCAAACTCTTTAAAAAGTCACTTAGGAATTATTAAAGTATTTGCTTGAGTTCTCTTTCCCCTCCACTTCCACCTACTTATAGAAGGGTTAGATGCCTAAATTCCCCCTTTTCCTCTCCTATGCATTTCTATGCTATTCTCAGGCTAGATTTTCCAGTAAATTGATCAGTCTACCATCAAATTTCCAGCCACTAACAAATGAACCACCAGCTTAGTCTAGGGTTTGAACAACCAAAATACTGCAGTTGAAAGTTTTTTAAAACTTTGTGTTTTTAAATGTCCTGAAACCATGCAATGGTGATAGAACTGGAAAGAACATTGGACTTGAAGACCACTTTCATTGTATCTTCAAGCAAATTCTTTTGGGTGCTGGTTTCCTCAACTCTGAAAAGAAGTTATTACCTGCCTCCTCAGCTCTCAGGTAGCTGTGAGGCTCGTACAATACAGTGAATATGAGATAATATACATAGTGAACTAGAGGGAATATTACTGTACTCTGGAAACTAAACCCTTCTCCCCACCAAAAGTCTAGGAAACCCAAGCCAGTTCACCCATTTTTCTTCATTGTTACCAGTGTATCAAGAATGCATCACTACTCAAGATGCCGTGCATGCAGTCTGTTCTGCCAACATTTTAAGTCTGCAGAACAAATTAAATGGATATATGGAGGGATTCCTGGCCTCAATCCTACATAAATACAAGTGCATTCTGTTCATGATGATTTATATATAACCAGAACATCCCACACATTTCCTTATAAGAAGGGTGAACATACACTATTAAAGATACACAAATGATCAAGTAGCCTGCATCACTCTGTTGTGAGACTGTAGAAGCATCCACCAAGTTGCATTTGGCAACGTTGATTAAACACCTCATAAAAAAAATCCAGCTCTTTAGAAGAGCACTCTGGTCTTCAGGCTGGAGACATAGTGAGATGAGTTTTAAATAGGTCAATTAACCAACTTTCTTCTTTAATCCAAAAATTTATACAGAGCATGACACAATAGACTTTCAGATGTTCAAAGAGAACTGTGAGTACTTTGTCAGTGCACCAAGACAAGTGACTTTTCTTAGCAAATTATATTTTAGTTCCACATTGTTTTATATGTTTTACAGAAGAATAGGGTGATGTTTGCAATTCTTGGACTCCCTTAAATAAAAATTTCCAAATATACCAACCCTGAAAGTGGAATACTAACTTTAGAATGACTATCTTTGTTCTATCAGCAATATTTTCAAAGCAATTTTCTATTTTAATTAAATAAGGCAACTCTGAAATATCATTTATGCCCAGAAATTCTCTGAAGCACTGTATTATGTTAAGAAATTGTACCTTCCACTTTGGATTATACATTTTGGCCAACCAGAAACTGGGAGTTTCATTATATTCAGAAGTAAAGTAGAATTCCGGCCAAGATGGAGGCATAGGCGGACACACTGTGCCTCCTCTCACAACCAAAATTAAGGACAACAAATATTTAGAAACAAGAAAACAACCAGAACTTATAGAAAACTGAACTGTACGGAAGTCCAACAACCATTCATCCAGACCGGTAAGAGGGGCGGAGTCGCGGCAGGAAAAAGTGGAGGTGCAGACCCGGGACACGAGCAGCAGCGGCTGGCAGTTCCCAGGTGCACAGGTGGCAGCTGGCGGTCCCCGGGCCCATAGGCAACAGCTGGCGGACCTCGGGCACAGGGGGGCAACTGTGCAGACCCAGTGAGGCCACACAAGGTGGCTGGCTGACCAGGTGGTCCCACATTCGCGTGCGCAGATAATCCAGGCGAAGGGGAAGCAGCGGAAGGGACCGGAGTCCAGGAGAGAGTGGAATAGGTGCCATTCTTCCCTCTCGAACCCCGCTCCCACCTAAAGCGTCACAACCCAGCGACTGAGCTGCCCCACCCTGAGGAACACCTAAGGCTCCACCCCTTACTACGTAATAGCTGCGACCAGACTAAAACCAAAACAACCACCAAAAATGGCTCAAACCAGAGAACAAATAAAAGCCCCAGAGCCAATTCCTCTAAGCCGTGAAGAGATAGCCAACCTATCAGATGCACAGTTCAAAGCACTGGTCATCAAAATGCTCACAGAATTGGTTGATTTTGCTCACAAGCTAGATGAAAAAATGCAGGCTACAATACGTGAAATGAAGGAAGATGCATGGGGAACGGATAGAGATGGAAGGAAAACTGGGACTCAAATCAATGGAGTGGACCAGAAGGAAGAAACTAACAACCAAACAGAAAACGAGGAAGAAACAAGAATTCAAAAAAATGAGGAGAGGCTTAGGAACCTCCGGGACATCATTAAATGTCCCAACATCCAAATTATAGGGGTCCCAGAAGGGGAAGAAGAAGAGCAACAAGTGGAAAACTTATTGGAACAAATAATAGAGGAGAACTTCCCCACTCTAACAAAGGAAATAGACTACCAGGACATCCAGGAAGCTCAGAGAGTCCCAAAGAAGTTGGACCGAAGAAGGAACACATCAAGGCACATCATAATTCCATTAGCCAAGATTCAAATGAAGGAGAGAATTCTAGAAGCAGCAAGGGACAGTCACCTAACAAAGGAGTTCCCATCAGACTGTCAGCTGATTTCTCAAAAGAGACCTTACAGGCAAAAGGGGGCTGGAAAGAAATATTTGAAATCTTGAAAAGCAGGGACCTATATCCAAAATTGCTCTTTCCAGCAAAGCTGTCATTTAGAATGGAAGGACAGATAAAGCGCTTCTCAGATAAGATAAGTTCAAGGAGTTCATCATCACCAAGCTCTTATTATATGAAATGTTAAAGGGACTTATCTACGAAAAAGAAGATAAAAAATATGACAATGAAAAGACAGCAAACTCACAGCTATTAAGAACCACACCTAAAACAAAAGCAAACTAAGCAAACAGCTAGAACAGGAACAGAACCACAGAAATGGAGATCATATGAAGGGTTAGCAACAGGGGTGTGGGAGGAGGAGAGGGGTAAAGGTACAGAGAATAAGTAGCATAGACGGTGGGTAGAAAATAGACAGGGAGGGCAAGAATGGTGTGGAAAAAGTAGAAGCTAAAGAACTTATGACACATGGACATAAACTAAAGGGGGGGAATGTGGGTGGGAGGGATGTGCAGGGTGGAGGGGAATGATGGGGGAGAAATGGGACAACTGTAGTAGCATAATCAATAAAATATATTAAAAAAACATTTTTTAGCACTATTGGGATGAAACAAATGTTTTTCCTCTTTTTAATATAGTAAAGTACACAAACAGATTTCCTAGTGTTCAATCATTATTGCATCCCTTGGATTAATACCACTTGGCAATAAAGAATTCAATTAAAAAAAAAAGAAGTAAAGTAAACCCACAGTGAATGGAATTGGTAATATAAAAATTTTCCCAAAACTGATTTCCTTGAACACACTTCTAAAGATCATATGAATAGAAAGACAATTGAAATGTCTGTTCCATTTAATCTTATATCTCATTCTTTAGGAATAAGCGTAATAATAAATTTGTCAAAGTAACTGAATGTTTTACATTAGATTTTCATTAGAAAATCAGGTGATTTTCTTTAATGAAATGCTTTGTGTTTCCCAGTTCTTAGAAACGTAAGTACCTGTTATTCATACCATAGAACAGC
This sequence comes from Glossophaga mutica, assembly GCA_039655065.1. Taxonomy (NCBI): domain Eukaryota; kingdom Metazoa; phylum Chordata; class Mammalia; order Chiroptera; family Phyllostomidae; genus Glossophaga; species Glossophaga mutica. The sequence goes on along the minus strand of CM077309.1, from coordinate 107,966,609 downwards.
TCACCTGGAGACCAATATGAAGACAACAGATCTGGTGGGAAGGATCATGTAAGGAGCCCTAGTCAGCATGGCCAGAGGGGTACTGGTTAATGGAAATCTTAAAGGTCATGGTTGCCTAAAGATAAGGTTGACCCTTTAATATTGCTGTAAATCCTCTGAATACTTCTACCTCTTCCTGCTCTTTCTCCTCTCTCTCTCTCTCTCTCTCTCTCTCTCTCTCTCTCTCTCTCTCTCTCTCTCCCCTGAATATATTCTAGTCTTTGCAAACAGAAAGAGGTCTAGTTCCAGCTCTCCATAATGTTAGATATATTAACATCCCTTGTTCTTAGAGGTTTTGTCTTTTAAAAGAGAGAACTAATTCTTCCCACCTCTGATATCTACAGCTATCTCAGAAGTCTCCAAATGTAAGAACTATGTAGGTGAGAGCCTCTAAATGATGCTGAGACCCCACTCAGAAAAAGTATATTCATGCCATAGAGAGTAACTATTAAACATTCAAGAATTTCTGTTGGAATCAGAAAACCAAAGCAAGCAAAGAATAAAGACTGTTGATGACTGAGCCACAAAGATGACTTCTCCTTGATTACCTTAAGGACCATAATATACACTCTCCATTCTCCTGGTCCTAATAACTAAAAACAAGGTAACTATGTGTGGTGCCAGGTGGTGGGAACTACACTTATCAGGGGGATCGCTTTGTAAGTTATATAAGTATCTAACCACTATGCTGTACACCTGAAACTAATATAATATTGAATGTCAACTGTGATTTAAAAATTAAAATCAAATCAAATAAATGAACTCCAAAAAATAAAATAGGAAAGAAGTTATAGATTTCTTAGGTTAAACTATATAAAATTGCCAACATGTGACCATTTTAACCCACAATAATAATTTTAATAACTTAAGGCCCAAACATAAGAATACTGTATTAAATATGAAATTTTGAGCTAGAGAACTACTTTGTTACCTTTTTACCACTAAGTGAATTAAGATTTTTAAAATTTTTAAACTGAATAGGAGTGTTAAAAATTCAGTGCTACAAAGAAATAAATGAAGACACAAATTCAATGTTATACCATTTGTGTCATTTTTAGGGCTAATAAGAGCCATAGTGACAATTTTGAGTGGTTCTTTTATGATAGAATTTCCTGTGTTTTACTCACAATTATATGAAATCACAGGGCAACTCTAAATTTCATGTGTCACATAGTACAGAATGGGCAGAGTTTCATAATATTTAAAATATCACCACCAGAAGGAGGAGACAGCTCACACTTAGAACAGAAAATATCATTAAGAAAAATCCTCAGCTGGTGGTGAAACAAGAAAACATTGCTTATATAATTGTTTATTTAGTGCGCAGGAAGAGGTACTTTAGTACTTTGCTGTGTGTGAATAAAACCTGTGCTTCAACGGGTGTGATTCTACTCCACTCCTGTGCCAACAGCACCTCGTTCTCCCACCTCTGCACTCCAGGACACACTGCACACACTTCCTTCCATTATAGCTCTCATCACACTAAGAACTTGTTTCCTCCTGTCCCCCTGCTAGTGCACCTAGTGCATGAGGACTCCTAGTGCAGGAATGAAGCCTTACACACCTTTGTATCTCTAGCTTGACACATAGTGAGTGCTCAATACTTTTGGATGTAAGCCCAAATTACCATAGAAATAACATTGGAAAACAGACTGATTCCAAAAAGTTTTTAGAAACAGAATCAACAAGATTTGGCAAACCCTTGGAAGTAGGGGGGGAAAAAAAGGAAAAAGCCAAAGATAACTCAGATTTCCAGCTGGGAAAGGCATAAATTTGAGCAAAACTTTCAGAGTACTATGGAGGCAGGGACATAGTTTGGACAAATTGAGTTTGAAATATTGGTAGACCAACCAGAAGAAAAATAACCAGCAAAGAGATGGAAAATTAGGTCTGGTGTTTTACAGAGAAGTGAAGACTGCACAGGTTAGAGTTCTGGAATCTCTCATATAGAAGTCGCTGTTGAGTAAATGGATAAAAATGAGATCACACAGTTGTGAGAGCAGAGAATCAGTTGAGGAAAGGAGAGGGCTAAGGATAAGAACTTAAAGCAATGCCTGTGTTTCAGCCAGGCTGAGTAAGTGAACCAACAGGAGGAGTGGGTGAAACTTAGAAGGCTTGGAACGACACAGCATAATGAATGTGAGAGCTGAGTTGGGAGTAGGAGCAAATACTATGCAGAGGGCAGACAAAATTAAAGAACCCAGAGAAGATAGACCTAACTTACAGGACGGAATTGGGAATATTCAAAGAACTTATTCCAGTGGAACAGAGCGGGAAGGTATGTTGCACTGGATTAAGGAATGAAAGTGATTTTCAGATTCAAGCTTACAAGAAAGGACATTTGGATGTGAACAGCCTGCTGGAAAGCTAGGGCCAAAAGGAGGCTTTTTTTTCCATAAAGGAGACTTGGACTAATTTGTGAGGCTTATGGGAAGAAGACAGCAGCGGGAAGACCAAGTCTTTTAATTTGATTTTGAATGCCTCATTCAATTTTATGCAGAAGTTTCTATGACGCTTTATTGTGTGGATAATAAAAACAGTTTTTAGTTTCAGAAGTTATCTAAAAAACGCCCAAGAGCATTTGCAAAGAAACATCCAAGCTCACATTTTCTTTGTTTAAGGTGACATAAGAGTGGAAAGGATGAAAATTTCATACACTAATTTTAGCAAATCAGTGAATTTGGTGGCCCAGCAGTAGAGTAAAAATAATCAAACCAGTATGTAGCTGCCATTCACCAAACTGGGAGTTAGACCTTTGATGGCTCTCATCTATTCCAGAGCTGACTGGCAAGCTAATGCATTTCCTCTCCAGGCAGAACCTGTGTTGAGTGGAGTGGTTAAGGCAAGAGCTCTGGAATCAGCCCAGCTGTGTAACCTCAAGGCAAATTGATTAATGTCTGTATGCCTCAGTTTCCTTATGAACCAAATAAGACTATTGAAAATACTTCAAAGGGTTATGATGAAAATTAAATAATTTAATATTTATTAAAAAGCTTACAACAATAGCCAATAGATAAGTACTCAACAAAAATTAGCTATTGTATTCCATACATCCCATTGATTTGATTTTCATTGTTGATGATCTCGGTTTCCTCTCTCTCCTATTTATAGAGGCCACCTCAACTAGAATGATGTTTATTGACAGAAGTGACACTACTGAATTATCATCATAGTATGTAAACTTTGAATGGTATTCCCAGGAGTAGTAAAAGATTTTCCCTGAGTTCTACCATCTCTAGAGTGATTCTCCTTCTGAAGCATGGCTATTGTCAGCAAATCAAGACACTAGGCAGTGTTAGAGATACAGCCTATGGCTATGGAACAGTTTTTCGCTTTCAAAACAACCTAGGCCATATGGGGAGTGAACCTTGGCCTCATTAATGCCGTGTTTCCAACCATTTCAGCTAACTAGACCAGGCATGCAGCACCTTGCAGATTTTGAACTCTCTGAAAAATGTCAACTTGTCAACTCAGTGAAAAAGGGTGTTAAGAACTACTGAATGTAACCATTATTTCCATGAGTCCAAGAATTAGACCAACACAGGTATCGAGAAATCTCATCCTAACCTAAAACTTTATCTTAGATTTATACTGGCAGATGGTTGGCATTCAGTAAACGCCCTCTGGATTGACTGATCACTGAGGCGAAATTCCTAAGTGCATATAAAAAATAGTAAAGAGCAAAATAACAGTAAGTAGAAAGTATGTCAGCATTTTATATGACTTTGCCTGGCCAGTTAAGAACCAGGTGTTCAAAGCTTTAACTATTACTATGTATACGGTTCAGGACAGATTTTTATATGTGCTTCCCTGAAGGTAAAGTACTTAGCCTTCTGAGTCAACTTTATAGCCCCTTTCTGCTTTCACCCTAATGGATAACATCCGTCCACAAATTTGTAACATCAGTGAGCTCTAATAATGACTGGTGAGAATTCCATTCCTATTCGAAGGTTAAGACATTTTAAACTTCATTTCAGAGTGTGGCTTAATCTAAAAGTTAATCAACCTCAACCTTAGAGATTTAACAAAAGCATAAAAAAATAGCTCTGAGACCAACCTGTGTTCTACTAACGACTCTAAGGGAAAGTGAAGAGGTTGATCTCTTTATTGGATCCAGCACAGGGAGGCAGCTTCTCAACGGACCTGCTGGTGTGAACTTCCACCCGCTTCCCCAGCAAGGAGCAGTTTCTCCGGCAGCCTCCTGTGTGGTTTGTGCAGGAATAAAGGCCATATTCCTGAACATTTTGGTCTTCACAGCACTGATAGATCAATCCTTTCAGTAGACACCAAAGTTAAGAACTAGATTTCCTCAGTATTTCATTTCAGGCGCTTTTACCTGCTCTGTCTCCTGAGTAAGGATGACAGTAAGTCATTTCCAAGGATTTCACTAAATTCTATGGATGCAGGTCTCTTAACCAATCAGATCCTTCCTTATTTGTCCTCATCTACAAAATACCTTATTAGCAGAACCTGGAAGCACAGACAGTCATTCAAAAAAAAAAAAAAAAAGAACAAGAAAATATTTCTCACTTGGATCTTACATAGAAAAAAATATACTGTCATTTTCAGAAAGTGAATGCGGAAAAAAAATCACTTCGTAGCCTCACCAAAATAATTCAAGCATTCAACAAACTTGAAATCAACCAGCTACTACTGACCGGTGAGATGGCACGTACAATGGGCTCATTCCTCTGGCATGGAAGAACTATGTGGAATCACAGACCTGAATGATAGTTTTTGTCTGTCTTTCTGTTCCTAAACTATTTCACAGGGCTATTCAATTTCACCTTGACTTCATACTCTCAAGCAGTCATATTTTAACTGGAAAACATGATCAAAAACTTAGAAAGATATTTTCCAAGAAAGTATTATAGGATTAACTTTTTCAATCCAAATTTCATTCATAAAAAGGCTAATATGTATCATCTTTTACAGTTCCTTTTGTTCAGAAAATTGTCTTCTTTCCCCCTGCTCTTATCCTGTTGCTTTACAAATACTTTTCCATCCTTCCTAATTTTGGCTGGTTTTTACACGTTTACAGCTCTGTTCAAACACTAATTATTTACTGTGTGCCAGGCCTTGTGTCAGAAATGAGAAATCAAATATTTCCTCCTGTAATCTCTACCTTCACGAAACTCATTTCCTACTGCTCAGTGTGTTACCCCATTATTTATAGCTGGTTACTCCACTTACTTTCCATCTTTGGAAATTCCCACCGACTCTCCATTGGGATCTATGTCAGAACTTATTCCTGCCTGCCAAAAATTCTTTGACCCTCACACAATTTTAGGGCAGGTATCCTATGTCTGTATTACACCACATCTCCCTCCTGGAAGACCCATTTCTTTCCAAATTGCGAGGTTTGAGCATCAGCTTCTTTGTCCAACCCTCTACATTTCTCAGTAATCTTATAAAGGTCATCTTTACACCTATGTTATAGAAGACATCAGCATCCATTTTTGTCTCCTCATGCTTTGCCTGCTTTTCCCTTTGTTCTTTGCTCTTCTCCCCCACTCCCTATACTCTTTGCAACACTTTTATTCCCAATTATCCTTTACTGCTTCTGGATACAAGAAATTGACATGTGAAAACATTAACTTTGATCTGGGTACCTTATCCATTCACATCACAAAATACGACGATCAGAGGGGAAAAAAACTATTACAATTTCAGTTATTTTGTAAGCAAAGTAAATCTTTACAAAAACTACCAACTTGAGACTTCCCCAACCTGAAAGCCTATTTAGTTCACACGTTTGATATCATAATCATGCATCCTCCCAACCAAAAATAAACCATGCTGCAGAGAGATTTTGGAGAAGAAAATCAAGTGCTTTCATTATTTAAATGCTAGACTCCATTACCAAGATGTGCTTGAGTTTGATACACTGCCTGTTCATACAGGAGGCCTTCCCATTAGCCCTACCGTGGGAACATCTGGACCAGCCCAACTTAGCATCAATTCCAAAGGATACCCTGGAAAGTCTCTCTCAATCCTGGTCCTTCAGGAATACAAGGTATCACCTGGTACTTCAGAGCTAACTGCAAAACTATTAATAGCAATGGCCTTGAGAATTGAAACTGCTTTCTGCACATTTTAGAGCCCACCTTCTGGATTGCTTCTTGTTAGTATGAATGACAGATGCTCTTTGTGCTCCTCCTTCTCCATCACTCCCTCCATGCCACTGTAGCCTCAATCCTCAACTTCTCCCACCTCTTTGCCCCAGACCTTCTCAGAGATGGTGAACTTGATCAATGTCATCTGGATCCAAGGACTTCAAACAATAAACAGAACATCACTGCAAGTGTAACAAAGTCACTACTGTAAACTGGTTAGCAATTTCAAATGTTAACACTGCAATATATATTTGATGTGTTTATCTAAACACATTGTTCCGGCATACTTAATGGAAGCTGTAATAGGCACACCTACTCCACACCATTCATGCTTCATGCTGACAATTCCTACTCCCTGGCACTCACCTGAGCTGACATGCCAAAATTCCACAAAAGCACTTACTGAAAAGCCATGTGTAAAGTCACACAAATTATGCCAACAGTTTGCTCGATCACTTGTAAATTCAGTTTTTCCAACATAATGTTAAACTCGGAATTTATCTATAATATGTAGTTATTAATCAATTACAAAACTCTCCCAAAATTGCGCAGGGAGGTATTAAGTAGCTCCATTAGGGAAAAATTAGACATTTAGGAGTTTAATAGATATGTGATTTTTTTAAGGAAGCCAAGATCCATTAAAACTGGCATTCCATTAATTATATCTACATCTATATTTAATTTTGGGGACTTTCCCAGCCAATGGTTGTATGACTAGAAAATAAAGAGCATATGGCCAATAAAAACGAGGGCATATAAAAGACATTTGACTTCAACTTTCCCCAAAATTCCCTGTTTAATTATTAATACCATTATGAAATTTATTGCTAGTGATGGAAATGACCTCCACAAATTACTTGAGGCTTGACTAATTGAAATATATGACCAAGTCATCATATCTGTAATGTATTCGATTCAAGGAGGGTAGCTGTGTTTTGTATCAAACTGGATTTGGCAGGGCATATAGGACTTACAAATCTCTGGTGTCAAGCTTGAACTGAAGTGCCATTTGTTTAGGGAAGATTTGAAGAACATGAGCAAGTAGGAAAGAGTAGGTCCAGATGTTCTGCTAAAACCCAGGTGTGTCTCGGTTGGCCTGTTTTGTGCTGAGGGATTTTCCAGAGCACAGGAAGCAGCACCTGTATGAGATTACAGACAGATTTAAACTCTTTACCAAGGTGACTGCCTTCTGTCTGATCTCTTCCTAATTGCAGTGACTTGGATCTCAGGTGGAATTGGCCAAACACACAGACAGTGTTCGCTACTACTTGAATTGATTGAAAAACGTAAAAAAGACCTCAGTTGCAGTTTGATCATCTTAAATAAGGAAAATCAACTGCCAATATAATGGAATCAAAGTTGAGGACACTAAAAAGATTGAAGCTTACCAAATTAATAATTAACCCAGGCTTTTTTATTGCTATTATATTATTTCCTTCAAAAAGAGACAAATATGTTTCCTATACACATTTAATACCAAATCAGGGTTGCTGATTTGGTATTAAATTGGATTGCTAAGCATTCATGATGCTGTGTTGGTATTCAACAGGTTTTGGCTGTAAATTGGTTTGGTGTGTGTAGATGACTTTTGGCTGCCTTATTAAAGGAAAATTCTTCTAGTAAAAATACACAGCACCCTATTTTTATATAGTAAACAGATGTCAGCCTTTCATTTTAAAGTATTTTTGATTCAGTAGATGTAAAATATTACTTTAACAGACAGTTCCTGTCTACAAAGAATACTTAACATTTGTAAGATAAAATAGTGACTCAAACGTTTTGGTTTTTTTTGAAACAGCTAACAAGGCACCATTAAAACAAATAGCTTTGAAAATATGGTCTCAGCACTTTAATTTTAAAATGATCTCTGTGCATTAAAATTTCTCTGGTGTATGATCTTGCAGTGATAAAAACCCTGCAGTTCAATGTGTTTATCCAAAAAGCCACCCTCCCATAGGTCTGTTGTGGTTTCATAAACTGCTGATTCCTCTTTTGTTACTATAGGCCATAGGTGCTGAATGACAGAAAGCACAGTGCAGGTGGCCAAGTCAACACCATTTTCTCTGCGTAGAACTATTTCTGAGGCCAAAAGTATGTGCCAAGGACTGCAGAGAAATAGTCTTGTCATTATCTAACATCTTACCATTAGATGTTTTTTTGACAGGTACATGTCCTTGTATATTGTTCATGAAGAAATCCTCCCAACTCAAAGTTATTTGCCTTATACTAAGTGTTAAATTCAAGTGGTTTGATACAAACCTGGATGCTTTCACGGACTTAAAAACATCTTTGTAGCAAGCCCCCCGCCCGCCGCCCAAAGTGAACAATTGTGCAAGTTCTCACATCCTTCTAATCACGTAAAACTCCTCTGCCTATGTTTGCAAATACCATTCTTCAGTTTACAAAGTGAGCCACATGGCATTTTATCCTCCCAACATCCAAAGGGATCAGCCCCTATGGCAGAGGAAGGAGCTGAAGCTCAGGCAGAGAGCCCTGTCTGATGGGAAAGAGTGGACCTGGGTCTCAAACCCAGGGTTTTTAAATGTGGAGAAGTGGAAACATCCTTCCTGTTCTCTGACCAGGAATGTTCCCATCATTCTACAACTTAAAAATTACAGGTATAGCCCTGGCTGGTGTAGCTCAGTGGATTGAGCACGGGCCTGCGAACCGAAGGATCGAGGTTCGATTCCCAGTCAGGGCACATGCCTGGGTTGCCAGGCCAGTTCCCGGCAGGGGACATACAAGAGGCAACCGCACATTGATGTTTCTCTCCCTCTCTCCTTCCCTTCCCCTCTAAAGATAAATAAATAAAATCTTTAAAAAAAAAAATTACAGGTATACATTTTTAAACATTTGCTATATCTTACAGTTGTTGAGTAGTAGAATATTGCCCCAAGGCAGCCTATTTAGAAAGTATGATTGTAGTAGGTTAAATTGTGGTCCCCAAAAAGAAGCATTCACATCCTAACCCCTGAAAACTGCCAATCTGCCCTTATTTGGAAAAGGGGTCTTTGCAGGCATAATCAAGAACTTCGAGAAGAGATTACCCTGGATTATCCAGGTGGGCCCTAAATCCAATGATGAGGGTCCTTATGAGAGAACAAGGGGAGAAGGCCATATGAAGACAAAGGCAAAAACTGGAGTGATGCAGCCACAAGCCAAGAAAGGCCTGGCACCACCAGAAGCTGGAAGCGGCAAGGCAGGACTCTGCCTAGAGTCTGCAGAGGGAGCGTGGCCCTTCCACCACTTTGATTTCAGACTCCTGGTCTCTGGAACGGGGAGAGAATACATTTCTGTAGTGGTTATCAGCCCATGAGTTTCTGACACTTTGTTACAGCAGCCACAGGAAACTAATGGCATAATATTATATATAGTATGTTAGAGTTTCAAAATTTGAACTAAATTAAATGCTCTATGAGTTATTTCAACCAAGGAGGTGTTTAGCCTTCCTTCAGAAAATGATTTTCTCATTATGCCTGGAAGACTGATGCAGACTGTACTACTAATGGACTTGTGAAAACTCCAGAGTCACAGAATGACCTAGAGCCCAAGTTCACGACAAAGCTTCACTGGCATGATGGAGAATGAGGGCAAGGTGGTAGGCATGGGGGATCAGGGCAAATCCATCTCCAGCCCTAAAACACAATACAAAACTGAGTCTGCCTCATGGTGGGGTAATCACCTCGTATCTGACTACACACATAGGCAGCAGGCTGTGATAAAATACCACTAAATGGAAGTCTTTCTCTGGATCACGAAATAGCTGAGTTTGTAAAATACCTCAGAACCAATGCACAGACCTGGACCGCTCTGGAGAGTCTTGATCTAGTCCCTCAGGACATTCAAGGGGTTCTGAACCCCCTGAAGCAATGACAGTTACTTCTTCCCCACAGTATACCCGGCATGTTGCCCACAGCAGGGTTATGTGAGAGCTCCGGGCCACACTGTCACAGTACCCAGCCTCTTCCAAATGCTATCAGATCACAAGAGGTGACAGGGCTGCAAGCAAATGTAGGCAGTTAAAAGCACCTGACAGAAGATCCTCCACAATGTCCCTCGCCTCCACAATGGCCATCCCCTCTGCTACATAAGCTATCCACCTCTGCTGGGATGAGCTCCTTGTGGCTCTGCAAATCCCCCACACTGGTGCCTGCCCTTCATTTTCATTCATGCTGTCTCCTCCACCATCTACATGCCTTCCTACGCAAAGTGAGTATGCCCTCCTTTTCCTTACTCACCACTCAGCTTCCCGCTTTTCAAAGACCAGCTTAAGTTTTGCTCCAACTACTGAAACTTCAACTTTATATCCTGTCCTGCCAATATACACCTCATGATAGGGAGCATCTCACACAACCTCATCTCCATCCTTCTCCCAAACAGGAGAGTGAGACTGGATGCAAGCAGAGACTAGAATAAAAGTGGTTCATATCATTAAGGGACAGGGTTTCAGTAGCAGGAATACAGTAACACCGTATTGGGATAAGGGTCATCTTTTTCTCTTAAGATTTTCAGTATTTCCTCAGATTTATCTTCCCATCATCAGTACATATTTAGATAGTTCAGTATAGTGGTGAAGCACCCACATTCTGATGTTGACAACTTGAGCCCTAACTATAGGTAAGTTACTTAGTTTCTCTGTGCCTCACCTTCTGCACCTGAGCCATTGGGAGATGGTACTTACATCCAAGGGCAGTTTTGTGAGGGCTCATTGAGAAAACGCCTAGTAAGTTCTTAGCACAAGGCCTGCCCATAGTCTGATAAAAGTTACTGGTATAGGAACTATAGGATTGATTAAGGGTAAGAGCTAAATAGCTCATTAGCCTGTTTTTAGAGCAAACCTTAAGTCACAGATACAATAACAGTTTTGCCATTCACCCAGGGTTCATTTCAGTGATCATGGCTAGAATTTCAACAAGAGTTTGGAGCCAAAGCCTTATGGCGGTAAACAGTACGCTTTTCCCTAGAATGTCTTCCACCCTGCCTCTTCGCCTTCCTTGGAAACCCAGAGCAGCAGGGCACAGCTGATAAAGGACTAGAGGCTTCTAGCCACTTCTTTCTCTCCCCACCCTTCTGCCCAAGCTTTTCCCCTCCCTCCCTCTCCAATTCCCCATCTCTCTCTTTGTCTGTCGTTCCACCCATCTCTTTATCTTCATTTCCTCTTCAGGTATGACTCGCTGGAACTTGCACCAGGCCACAAAATCCTTGAGGGTAGGAGGTAAGCCTCAAGAAGTCATATAGAAGCGCCCCCAACACAGTACTGAGTGCAGAAGCACAATAAATACTTGACTCAGTTTCTTATTGCTAGTTAAAGTATTTTTTTCTTTATACAACAATAGCCAGTGTAAAAAGGGAACAAGGTAGGGCAGGGAACCTCTAAGATAGAGAAACAAGTATATGTGAAACCACGACTCAAGTTTTGTATTAAGTTCTCATGAAACGCCTTCAATATGTGAAAAATATACTGCTACTTAGCTCTGAAATATATAAAAGGCTTTTATCTGATAACGTATAGTCCAAATTAATACTGGATATATTTAGCCAGTTGTTCTCCCAAAAATGCTGGATACATGTTTAAAATCCCCATGATGAGGCATGCTGACCAAGTTGGGGGCAGGAAGGAGTGTTCTCTTTTTTTTGTTTTTGTTTTTGTTTTTCTTCAGCAAAAGAAATTTATTCTGGAAAAAGAAAAGATCACAATCCGGAGCATGTAGCATGGCCAACAACATGGATGTGTCTGCCCAGAGAAAATGGAGAGAGTACTTTATCCAAGTTAGCTTTCCTGTGCCCTATATCTCTGTCTCTTCAGAGTTTCAGCTAAAGGACACAAACATTTCCATATAAATTATTTCTTATTAAGGACACAACAGAAGTTTTAGCTGATTCCACTTCCACAATTTACATGGGGAGAGTCAGTCTTTGTATTCGTGCTCAACACAGCATCTTGTGAGAAATTCACTTGTAGTTTTACCTGAAATCTCCCCAAAATAATCTGGATGTATGAATAGAATAAAATAATCAAGAGTTTCTTCTCTCAATGCTTTTAAAATTTTTTGTCCTTTTTTTCTGATTATACCAATAATAAAATTCCAAAGTGCTTGAGCATGAGAGTAAATTAAAGCTGAAGCATGAGCGAAGGTCTGTTACTGGGTGTTTATAAGCATTGTCAAGCTCCATTGTTTTCAGAAAAAATGATTGTGCAAAAATTATGCCCCTGCTCTTGGGGAATAAAAAATCACATCAACTGTCTCCTGTAAATCATATTTTGCTCGTCTAAGTGGATCAGATGAGAGAGAAGGAGCAGGGGCTCTACATGGTAAGGAGCTTTGATCATTTTGATCAAACACAGACCACCTATCAGCCTTCCAAGTGCCACCATGCGTCATACACATTTTCAATATTGTGTCATAATAGCTACCAGTCATTGTAGCTGAGATAAAAAAGGAATTGTAATTAAACATATGATTGGATCCAGACATTTTAATCATGCCCTCTATCTATTTTGCAAAGCAGGCCTGCCGTCTTTCCAGCAGTCCCCTGGAATTGCCCTAGGATGACAATTTGCATGCTAACTGAATTCATGTACCGTGCAGATTGCACGAGGACATCTGTTGCTCATTGTTTTAGTCCTCTGCTTTTCAGGCTCAAATATGAAAATGCAGAAAGTAAAAGGCAAATTATGGAGCCTGGGGCAAGAGAACAGACTGATTGTTTGATTTTTTTCTTTCTCTCCCGCCATCCCTCTGGAAGAGACTATTGCAGAAACTAAAAAGTCCCCTACTTTACAGTCCTCCTGGCCTTACAATAAAAATCAGTGCCCATGAAATTATGCTGTTTCCCAGCTGCTTCTTGTCTTAAGTCTTATTCACGTTAGCCAGAAAGAGACGCCATTCCCAGCTCAAAGGTCTCCAAATACAAGATGGTGAGAATGTGGAAGGGGCCACCCTAGCCCCATAACACAGACAGAGAAAGGGCCCGAAGGATCCTGTGTTGTATGGAGAGGCTGATCAACTGACTTAGCAAACTTTCTTCCCAGCCCACTAAAGACTGGGGAATATGAAGTATCCATAGGCAGAGGACCTGTATCACATAAACACACAAGGAATCATTAAAGGGTCCATATTAACAAACCTTGCTGAGCCACACTTGCTCAGGTGCATCAGCGTAGTAGCTTCCCCTGGCTTTTTTTTTTTTTTTTTTTTTTTTTTTTTTTTTTTTTTTTTTAAGGGCAAAGGCTAGGCATAGAATTGAGATTCAGAAAATAATGCTTATCAGCTATCATGTGCCTGACACCATTAAGAATGTCTTCATCCAGATTTTATACAATCTCCTCAATACTGGGAGGTGAAGTATCCCCCTCTTGGAAATGAAGAGCCTACAATTCAGGAAGACTTGCTATGGCTGCCAGGCTGGGATGTCACAGACCAGGGATGATTCAAATCCAGGTCTTTCCTCTGAGCGCATGATACTTACATCATGCCACATTGTTCCCCCATTTGCTTGGACGACATTAATCAAGTTCCTTTTCTACCCTCCGCACAGCATAAAATTTGTAACTTAGAGAAAGCCTACCCCTTTTGTCTTCTGTGGGATGTACTTAGCTTTTCACTCCCTAGAAGATAGGCAAAATGTTTGCTTTATTGTTTAAATAAGGCCCAAGTTGAAAATTTACCTTTCCAAGGGACCTCCAGCTGCCTGAATACTGGAATGGAATACATTTCAACCACAGGAGTCACCTAAGTGGTCAGGGTCACCATGAGACCAAAAGGAACTGCTGTTCTCCATCACCATTCTGCTCCATCCACTCAGCTCCCCATGAAACCCAAACTCAAGTACTATTTACTGAGCATTGACTATATGTCAGACACATACAACATTAATTTGCTTTGTAGCATCAAAGCAACCCCATGAGATAGTGGCAACAGCCCCACCATACCTAAACCTAAGGAAGTGAGGCTCGGGATAAGGAAAGGGATTGCTGCAGACCACTCAGCTGCTGGTAACTGAGACTGTTCAAACATGGTCTCAACTACAAGCCATTTCCCAGTCTCACAACTGTCCCCATCAACTCAGTTCTAGGCTTTCTTATTCTTCCCACCACAATTCCATCTCTCATACTGTTGACTCGCTCAGAGTCTCATCCACTTGCCACCCTCTGCCCCAAATCTGAACACCCTAATTATGCCTCCAAAATCACATCCAAATCCTTGGTCCCCCTATAGCAAAGGTTCACAAACTTTATTGTGCTTATAAAACACCAGAAGAGCTTGTTCAGTTTCCTACATGCATGCCCAGATATTCCCATGCAACAGATAAGGGTGGGACCTGAGACTTTGCATTTCTGACAAGCTCACAGGTGCTGCCAATGCCGGTGGCACTCCTCGAACCACTGCCAGCCTGACTTCTAGTCTCTCCACTGCTTCCCACTGCTGGAGGCCTTGCCCCTCCCTGACAGGTGCACAGCTAAGCCGTGTGGGCCCTCTCAGCCTTGCCCTCATGCTAACCAGGACTTCCAGGCCCATGTGTTCTGACACCCTTTGCCTGGCTTGGCTTCATTGGAAAGCCTTCATTTTCACTGGCTTCCTCCTCACTCTAGAAAGAAGCACAAAGTAGCCCTGAGGAAGAGCCCTTTCTCAGTTGGCATGGCATGGTAAAAGCTCCAAGGGTTTCAGAGTCACATTTCCACTCCTGGATGTGTCCTTGAGCAAATTATCTGACTTCTCTATGCCATTGATTCATCATCCTCAAAACTGACATTAAAGTATTTACCTTATAAAATAGGGTAAAGACCAAAAGAAAGGGCACAGTAATATTCCCAGGACAATGCCTGATCCAGTATAGATGCACAATACATATTCTCCCTTCCTCCTTTCTTCTCCGGAACTGTGGACAGTTCAGGGTCTGCCTCCAAATGCCACAGCAGTTCACTGCAGAGACAGAAACTGCCAAGTCAATGGAGAATGACAGCACCTTCCTAGCTGCTGCACCCAAGGCATTTTCAAAAACTGTGTGCAATGCCTTCCCTCCTCACTGCTTTATCACATGTGTATGGAGCATGGGGGATTTGATTCTGTCACAGCATTTGCTGGAAATGTTTAGAGGGACACATGAGCTAGGACCTTCAATGTCAGGGGAACTAGAGAAGCCAGCAACTTGCTCTCTGCCCTTGAACCTCCTCCTTGAGGACATGGGTGGGAGCCTTAAGCTGAGGGGGTACCCCAGCTTAGCCCTTAGAAAAGAATATTGAACCCTAGAATTTCTTAGGCCTTTTAATTTTTTTCCTTTTTAAAATCATTTAGTCTCTTAAGTTATGTAAACATTTACATTCTCCTTGTTCTTTTCATCTTTTAATTTCTGGTTTGTAGTACTTTGTGGAATATTCATTATTCTCTTCTTTCTTTGTCTTTCCTGCAATTTTTCTTATTTAGTCTAACTTAATGTCTTTTTGTTTCTGAGTACTGTCCACTTATTTTGTTATTTTTCTAATTCTCTGGTTTAGCTTTCTTAGCTTTGACCTTTGTTTTATTGTCTACATTGTATTTCAGATTTCCTTAGCCTGACACATCTTAACCCCTCTAATAGTTTTCTTATACTATTTATATTAATTCTCACTTTTAAATATAGTCCTTGTTATTATTTTGATCATATTTTTTACTTATTTTGCTTATCTTATTTAGCAGGTTTTATTTTTTTTTTAATCTTTGCACTCAGAGTTTATGAATGGCCCACAGACTCTCCCAGAGAGGGATGGTTGAAGCCTCATTCCACAACAGAAATCCAGACTCCTTAGAGTTCACATCCCCCCTCAATGCTGAATCAGCTAATATTTACTTGAAGCAAATAAGAAAACCCATAGGTTGAATTCCCTCCCAGGATTATAATAATTGCACCTGGACAGGCCATCAAAAAAGTATGGCTTTCTTTTGCCACATACCCTCCAATCCCACATAATGAGAGTTATACGACCCAACAGCTATGGCACACATAATCATGACATTTGGAAAGAATTGGTTGCTACATAACAGGATGTGAAGGGAAGAAGGAGGTTCTATTGGGGGTGGGGGCAGACTTGGGGTAAACCCTCTCTGATTTTCACAAGGAGCCCGAGGATATTGAAACTTCTAACGACACTCCATGAACACAGACATTGTTACAGGCTCCACAACCAAGTTGTTGGAATCCTACAACTGTCTCCAATCTGTCATCACCAATTTGACTCATCATTTATTTAAGCAGGATCCCCAGAGATCCTTCTTAGTGTCTGAATCTCCCCAACTTCACCCCTTTATTAAAAAGTTCAAAGACAAGTTAATATAGAAGTAAACTACTTCAGTTTTTGTTCATCATAAATCCATTATCTACCCCAAAAGCCCTCAAGATCAAAAAAAGTATAGCAAACATTTCCTTACCATAGAGCTAGGTGCCTGATGTATTAGCTTGAGTCCATTAAAAAAAAATAGCCTGGTTAATTTAGTCTGATTCCAGATATATTGTTTCTTTTACTTTGTATACCACAAATGTACTCCAGTTGGAGGCTTATTCAAGAAATAAAGTCATTCTTTTAGGTGAAATCTTCTCATTGCCATCCCCACCCAGCATCCAACTATCCACTACCATAGTACTCTTCCCCACCCTTGTCTGGCTAACGGCTTGGGCTCCTGAGACATTCCTCAGTCTCCTCTCCCTCCAATTTGCATTAACCATCCTTGGCCATCTAACTCTTCATGTGTGTGTGTTTTAAGTATATTTTATTGATTATGTCATTACAGTTGTCCCATATTTTCCTCTCTTTTATCCCCCCTCCACCTTGCACCCCCCACCCTCCAGCATTCCCTGCCCCTTAGTTCATGTCCCCAGGTTTTAACTATTCTTAACCTCTCCCTGTCTATTTTATGCCTACAATTTATGCTTCTTATTCCCTGTAGCTTCCCCCCTCATTCTTCCTCTCTCCCTACCCCTCCCCACTGATAACACTCTATGAGATCTCCATTTCTGTGATTCTGTTCCCATTCTATTGTTTGCTTGGTTTTTGTTTTTGTTTTTTAAGTTCAGTTGTTGATAGTTGTGAGTTTGTTATCATTTTACTGTTCATAGTTTTGATCTTCTTTTTCTTAGATAAGTCCCTTCACATTTCATATAATAAGGGCTTGGTGATGATGAACTCCTTCAACTTGACCTTGTCTGGGAAGCACTTCATCTGCCCTTCCATTCTAAATGACAGCTTTGCTGAATAGAGTAATCTTGGATGCAGGTCCTTGCCTTTCATGACTTTGAATATTTCTTTTTAGCCGCTTCTTGTCTGTAAGGTTTCTTTTGAGAAATCAGCTGATACTCTTAGTGGAATCCTTTGTAGGTAACTCTCTCCTTTCCTCTTGCTGCTTTTAAGTTTCTCTCCTCATCTTTAATCTTGGGTAACTTAATTATGATGTTTTTTGCTGTGGTCCTCCTTAGGTCCAATTTCTTTGGGACTCTCTGAGCTTCCTGGAAGTCTATTTCCTTTCCCAGATTAGGGAAGTTCTCCTTCATTATTTATGCAAGTAAGATTCAACTTCTTGCTCTTCTTCTTCTCCTTCTGGCACCCCTATGATTTGGATGTTGGAATGCTTAAAGCTGTCCCAGAAGTTCCTAAGCCTCTCTTCATTTTTTTGAATTCTTATTTCTTCATTCTGTTCCGGTTGGATGTTATTTCTTCCTTTTGGTCCAAATCATTGATTTGAGTCTCAGTTCCTTCTCTTCACTGTTGGTTCCCTGTATATTTTGCTTTATCTCACTTTTTGTAGCCTTCATTTCTTCCTTCATTTTGCAACTGAGCTCAATCAATTCCGTGAGCATCCTGATTACCAGTACATCAGATAGGTTGTCTATCTCCTCATCACTTAGTTCTTTTTCTGGAGCTTCGATCTGTTCTTTTATTTGGGCATATTTCTTTGTCTCAGCACACTTGTTATGTTGTAAGGGGGTGGAGCCTTAGGTATTCACCAGGGTGGGGCAACCCTCTTCACTGTATTGTGGCTCTATCTGTGGGGAGGGGTCAGAGAGGGAAGAATGCCACTTGCTTGCTCTGCTCTAACCCCACTTTCCAATGAACTCCCCTGTGAGACTGGGAGTTTCTCCTGCCTTCACAGCCCCCATAGTATTTTACAGCTAGAGTTTTTGAATCTTTAGTTTCCTGCTCAGCCAGTCCCTCCTCACCCACTTGGTCCACCACCTTGCCCCAGGGTCCTCTCCACACATTTACCTGTCTCCACCCCTCCTACCAGTTTGGATGAATGTTTCTTTAACTCCTTGGTTGTCAGAGTTCCATGCAGTTTGATACTCTGGAAGTTATGGTTGTTTATTGTTTTTAATTTGGTTGTTATCCTTCTTTTGGTTGTGTGATGAAGCGAAGGCTTTCTATGTATGCCTTCATCTTGGCCGGAACTCCTTAGCCATTTAACTCTTCATTAAGAATCACCTTTATGTGAATTATTTGGTTTTAAAACACTGAAAACTCTCATAACCATTCCATACTTATACCTGAATAAATTAGACTACTCATTTCAGGTCAAAAAATGCAACTAACAACACCTAAAATGTGTATCCCAAACTTACTAGCTTCTCTGGAAAGTCCCTTCTTATGAATAACATTCCTCTTATGAAATGTGGCTGAATAAAATCCTAAATGTAAATGTCCAAAACTGACAACTTTTAATCCGGAGGTTAGGAAGGATGCCATCAAGGCAGTTGTAAGGAGAAAATATCCTCATGGAGCCACGGATGGACTGGCCTTCCAATCTCAGAGTCCTTTGGGAGCTGACACCAAGCTCCTGAACTCATTGAGGATCTTTTCTTTCTCATCTTAATTTTCTCTCTAATACGATGTACAGAAGATGCCCTGATGTTCATACTCAATTGGAAGCCAAGAATCCCTGCTTGTTTTTTTTTAAACTCCCATATTTTCCAATGCCAGAAGTGGATTTTTTTTCCCTGCAGTTCATGGAATCATAAACCATAACACCTACTTTAGAAATCACCTAGTTTAGACTTCCAGCCAAGATGGAGGCGCAGGCGGACACACTGCGCCTCCTCTAACAACCAAAATTAAGGACCACAAATATTTAGAAACAAGAAAACAACCAGAATTTATAGAAAATTGAACTGTACGGAAATCCAACAACCATTCATCCAGACCGGTAAGAGGGGCAGAGTCGCGGTAGGAAAAAGTGGAGGTGCGGACCCAGGAACGCAAGTAGCAGCGTCTCGCAGTTCCCAGGTGCACGGGCAATGGCTGGTGGTCCTGGGGCGCACAGGCGGCAGCTGGCGGACCCCGGGCACAGGGGGGCAACTGTTTGGACCCAGCGAGGACGCACAAGGTGGCTGGCTAACCAGGTGGTTCCACATTCGCGCACACAGACGGTCCAGGCGGAGTGGAGGTGGCGGAGGGGACTGAATCTGGTGGAGAGTGGAGCAGACGCCATTGTTCCCTCTCAGACCCCGCCCCTACATACAGCATCACAACCCAGCGACTGGGCTGCCCCGCCCTGAGGAACACCTAAGGCTCCACCCCTCATACGTAATAGCTGCGACTAGACTAAAACCAAAACAAAACAAAACAAAAAACCCCACCAAAAATAGCTCAAACAGGAGGAAAAATGAAAACCCCGGAGTCAATTCCTCTAAGCAACGAAGAGATAGCCAACCTATCAGATGCACAGTTCAAAGCACTGGTCATCAAAATGCTCACAGAATTGGTTGATTTTGCTCATAAATTAGATGAGAAAATGCAGGCTACAATACGTGAAATGAAGAAAGACGCATGGGGAACCGATAGAGATGGAAGGAAAACTGGGACTCAAATCAATGGAGTGGACCAGAAGTAAGCAATTAACAACCAAATAGAAAACGAGGAAGAAACAAGAATTCAAAGAGGTGAGGAGAGGCTTAGGAACCTCCGGGACATCGTTAAACATCCCAACATCCGAATTATAGGGGTCCCAGAAGGGAAAGAAGAGCAACAGGTAGAAAACTTATTTGAACAAATAATAAAGGAGAACTTCCCCAATATGGCAAAGGAAATGGACTGCCGGGCCATCCAGGAGGCTCAGGGAGTCCCGGAGAAGTTGGGCCCGGGGAGGAACACATCAAGGCACATCATAATTACATTAGCCAAGATTGAAATGAAGCAGAAAATTCTAGAGGCAGCAAGGGATCAGGGGACAGTCGCCTGCGGGGGAGTTCCCATCGGACTGTCAGCTGATTTCTCGGGGGAGACCTTGCAGGCGAGAAGGGGCTGGAAAGAAATATTTGAAATCTTGAAAAGCAGGGACCTACATCCAAAATTGCTCTATCCAGCAAAGCTGTCATTTAGAATGGAAGGACAGATAAAGCGCTTCTCAGATAAGGTCAAGTTCAAGGAGTTCATCATCACCAAGCTCTTATTATATGAAATGTTAAAGGGACTTATCTAAGAAAAAGAAGATAAAAAATATGACAATGAAAAGACAGCAAACTCACAGCTATTAAGAACCACACCTAAAACAAAAGCAAACTAAGCAAACAGCTAGAACAGGAACAGAACCACAGAAATGGAGATCATATGGAGGGTTAGCAACAGGGGCATGGGAGGAGGAGAGAGGGGGAAAAGGTACAGAGAATGAGTAGCATAGATAGTGGGTAGAAAATAGACAGGGGCAGGGTAAGAATAGTATGGGAAATGTAGAAGCTAAAGAACTTATGGCACAAGGACATGAACTAAAGGGGGGAATATGGGTGGGAGAGGGTGTGCAGGGTGGGGGGAATGATGGGGGAGAAATGGGACAACTGTAATAGCATAATCAATAAAATATATTTAAAAAAAAAAAAAGAAATCACCTAGTTTAGTCCTTTTATTTTACAGAAACTGAGTCCCAGAAAAGTTAAATGAATGTTCCAACACTATAGGGTTAAGAGCAAAATGATGCCAAGAATTCAGGCCTCAGTTATTCCAGGTCAGAGATTTCCCCAATGTAAACATAATTCTTCCCACATTCAGTGAGCTTTTACAACCTGCCTATCCTGGCCACACAAAGTGCCAGGTACTGCCCAAATTTTACTAAATGTAGCTTTCAGTTCCTTGCCAACATCCTAGGATCAAGTTTCACAGCTTCTTGTGCAGTCCAAGCTAGGACATCTTCTGTGGCATATGTAGAAATAGCTGCCTACTTCCTAATAAAGAATGGGGACAACCATAAGTAAGATTCTCCCATATTATTGCACTTATTTCTACCAGCATCTGGTAGAGAGCTGCTTAAAGGTTTATCTCCTAACTAAATTGTAAGCCTCTGGAAGGCAACACATCTGTCTTCATTTAGAATTATTCGTCTTTCCATCTATTTAGTCATCTTTACATCCCCAAACCGAACATTGCCTCACACGTTATTAAAATAATGACCATGTGTCCTTTATGTCACACACTTTCTCTTTATGGAGACACATGAGCTGAGAATAAGTTCCCTGTGCTTGCCCAGACTGTCTGTCCATGTTGCAGGCACAGCGAAGTCCACTGGCCACCCACCTGCCTCTCAGAGCACCAGCACTCACTCCGCCAGTCCTCTTGGAGATCACACATAAATCATTCGTATTTGATTATATCACCATGCTGGTAACAATCTGCTGGACCTTCCTTCCTAGAACCTAAAGTTCGTGTTGGATGGCATGGTCCTTCGCAGGATGACCTCAGCCGACATGCCTGACCTGGTTTCCTACCCACCCTTCCCTGCACCTCCCCCACCCCTAAGTACCATACTCATTTATGCCTTGTTTCTTTTGCAATGTATTGTTCTCTCTATGCAAGGAGTACACTAGTCGTATTTCAAAATCATGTCTAAGCATCTGCTCCTCCATGCATAGCTCATGCTCCTTTCTCTGAGTTCTCTTAAGGTTTTGTAACATTATTTATTTACAATTTTCATCTCTGAAGAAATACATCTGGGGGTATTAATTCTTGGGATGGTCAGAGGTCTAATCAACTAGTTATCATAACAAGTCTGTGGGTCCTCAAATGCAGTTCTGAGGTCTTTCACTCACCCACTTCAGGTAAAGTTGATAACTTTTTTACCAAGCTCCATCTCCAATTTAGACAGAGGGGACATATGTATTCAATCAGTACGTATCAGTATGTATCAAGTGCCTCACATGTGCTCCACGCAGTTCCAGGTGCTGGAGATATGGCAGTAAGCCAGGGGCCCATGGTCTAATACAGAAAATAGCAAAGAACCTTTGCAGGAGAGTGTCTTTGGTAAAACACTGGCAGGGGTTAGTTAGGTCTTAGATCCATTACTTTATCAGAGAATTTGCGTAAAGGTGACTGGGAAATAAGCTTTGGGTTAAAAAAGAAAAAAAAAACTTATTTTAGACTGCAAAATAATACTGCGGTCTCATTCTTTAACTCTGCCCCACTCGGGTAAAGTCATGTATCACGGTTACAGTTGAAGGAGGGATTGTTGAGGAATTGTTCGCTGTTTCACAAGGTTCTTTTTCCTGCTCTTTTCTTTGTGAGAAATAGCCTTTGAAGCTTCCTGCTGCTAGGCCTTTATGTTATACAGGAGAGTATCAGGCCAATGACTTCTAAAGCCAGGATGAAAATGCCAAGAATTTTATAGAGTTTCTGAGCATTGATTCCCTTAATGACCCGAAAACAAGCCTGTGTGAAAGAGATCGCATTCAAAACACAACACTGCTTTTCGAAGCCCCAGACAGGACGTGAGTGTGATGTACTCACTAACCTGAAAATTGTTGAAAGGGTTTGCTTTGAAGTATATTGCTGAGCACAGCACATGGATGCCAAATGTCGTCCCTGTACTCACAGCTTACAGAACTGGTGCCAAAGGGAGACCTTCACCCATCCAGAATCTCTGCTTTTGACAGCCTAACACAGTCCTAATTGGAGAATTCCTCTCCTGCTGCCCAGGGAGGAGAAGCTTCGTTTACCAAATGCAAAGAAGTTTCCATTTGGAAAGGCATGAGTGATGCACAGTCAAATCAGACCGCTCGAGGGCTTTCCCCTAGTTTGTATTTCCACGCCTTTCTTGCAGCTAGGTGATCAGAACAGGGAGCTGCAGACTGTCATTTATCTCTCAAAGCATGAGATTCGCATGTTCATTTTTCTAGCACTTTTCAATGGTTATGAAGCTTTGCCCAATTTCACATGTGAAAGCAAGTGGGTTTTTAATTGCAGTTACAATAATGTCAGTACGAATTAAAAAGGAGGGGGGTAAAAGTGGAAGAGGGGATGGGGGAGAACTGGTAATGGAAAAAACACAATAAAAATGAACATTTAACATTTAAAAAATAAAATAAGTAAATAAAAAGAATTTAAAAGGAATCTATATAAAACAGACTCTATGTAGCTCACTGGATGCAAATGCTTTGCCTTTTTAAGACCATTTCACATATATTTACACAAAAACACAATAAACAGAATTAAAAAGCTAAATTTGTATTCTGCTAGTAGAGGGGCAGAACACACTGAGAAGAAAAATTGTAAAAATAAATGCAACTTGAGTTATTTTTTTTTAAAAGCCAAAAAGAAATTACCATTACTGCCATTACTGTAGTCTTTATTTTAAGTATTAAATTAAATTAGAATCATTTAAAACAAACTCTTACTATGGATGATAGGCCCATTACACATAGTCTGTAAGCCACTGTCAACCACAATCTCCCTGGCATTTAGGAGAGTGCAAGGGCCACCGAAACAGCCCCTAAGGATATGATCAAATTAACCACACTTACTGAAAAGTAAAAAAGGTACTCAGATGATATCCCAATGACTTGAAAACAATAATGGGATTCCACTTAGGAGCTGGTGATAGCCAGTATTCAATTAGAGTATCTGATATGGTGGCCCCGCCCCTATTTTTTCCCAAACATTTGAGACACTCCACTAGATGTTTCACATATATATTTGATCATTAAATATGGAACCCAAATTAATCCGACTTTTTAAAGTTGACTTCCTGTATTTTCTGAACACCAATTCAGAAATGCTGAGTTTGCTTACGTTTTAAACATTGGGAACCTCATAACAAAATAAATGGTTAATTTTTAAGTGTATCTAAAATGCACTTCTTCTATTTTGTAACATTGACAATAATCATAATAGCACACATTTGTTTACCACTTTACAACTTACACAGTAGCTTTACTTTCATAACCTGTGCCACTGGACTGTAAGCCCCACCACTGCGCGGTCCAGTTGTCTTATTAAGGGCTGTATCCCTCACTCCCGGTGCAAATGCTAAGTCTGTTTTTATATAAAAAGTAATTTCATTCAAAGTAGGCATGCTAGGTATAAATATTCTTATTCTAGAGATGAGGAAACTGAGGCTCAGAAAAGCTAAATGATATGTACACAGAAGTAAAATAAGGAAGTGGGCAAGCTGGTACCAGCCAGGCCTCCTCATCCCAAGCCCAAGTCTCTTTCCACTGACTTTACCTTGTCGTCTTGCATAATTTATTCCTCTAAGTAGCTGTTAATCCACAAACTGTGAGGTTTCTTATGGTGTCACTTGATCCACATGGCAACCCTGTAAGAAGAGTATAGGATACAGCTTTCCCATTTTGTTGATGTGAAAACTGACTCATAGGGTCCTAAATCACCCCACATATAAATGGCAGAGCTACAACTAATTATATAGCTGAGACCTTCAGAGTCTGCCCTTCTCTCTGCTGTATTTTGTTTCGGTTCCTAACTCTCCAAGAGGCAGCTCTCTCATTTTCACACTTAATAACTGTAAATCTGCAGTGGGCCAGGCTCTGGGAATATACAGGACCAATGGCACTGCCTCCACTTCCCAAGGACTCATCTTCCTGTGGCAGGTACAGACACATTCACAGCTGACAACATAACAGAGCCAAACAAAACAGACATTTAAAAAGAGACAGAAAGAAGGCAGAGGGTTCTGCCAGTCTGACAAGATACCACAGCATTTAGGGCCACAGGTGTGGTCTGGACTCTGACTCCGCATACTCTGTGCATGGGTAAGACATGCTTCTGCTTTCTTAGCCTGTCAAATAGGGAAAAAATGTGTTTATACTGGTGCCATTTATGGGAAGGTACCATTTATAAAAACTCTCTCTGTCTCTTTTTAGAATCTATCCTTTCCACCTTAAATTTAAATAAATTAAAAGTTGCTTCGTTTTCTGATGGATGTTAACTAGACACTGTGGTGATCATTTCTTTATATATACAAATATGCAATCATTAGGTGTACTTGAAATTAGTATGATGTTACATGTCAATTATACCTCCATTTAAAAAAGAAAAGTTTATTTTTCAACTTCTAACCAGGCCTGAGTCCTTGCAGCACAAGCGCTTTCACTTATCTCTCACAAAGGAGCCCTCATCCTGTTCACAGTTGACGTGCCCCATTCATTGCATGGCTCCCATTTGTCCAAGTGCTGGGTCTCTGCACAGCTGTGCATTAGAGTCACCTTGGTGCTTTTAAACAATCCTCACGCTTGGTCCCCACCCTGATCAATGATGTCGATAGCTCTGTCCATTTTTTTGTCAACAGAATGAGAGAGCTAGATTCAAATTATTTAATAATGATAAATAATTTTATCTCTATAACTTCTTTATGGTGAATGAAGTCATTTTAATTTCCTCTATCTAAAGTCAATAAACAATTGTTTATAAAGAATTTCAAGATTTAATGTAAAATAACCTGAAATGTTCTCACAACTTTGTAAATGAATAAGCTGTGCATGGAATTCAGTGAAGACTAAAAATAAAACTAATATCATCTTGTTTCTTGGAGGACAGTTAGGAAGAAAGAAAGAGAGAGAAACTGGTTCACTTTAATAATTACTTTTAATTGGAGAAAAGCCTATAACATTCTGATGTGAACTGAAATGTTTATTAGCAGCAACCAACATAAGTTACTGCAGAGACATATGTGTTTTATAAAATATATAATGGGGAATAAATGCAGTAGCTATTTTTAATAATGTACTTTTGTTAAGCTATGGTGTTACTTCCTAAAAGGAAGACAGATTCGAGTTTGAAACTGACCACTTTGTCACTAAATTACTTTGACAGTTTCAATGGTCTGCATTTGTAAATGACATGAAACAGATACTACAAGAACAAAATTGTCTGATTCTTGTTACTTTGTGGCTGCTCTGTATTTTAGTGACAAAGGCAGTTTCTAGAAGTCCCTGAGAATCATGTATGAACACATTAAGATTTTTTTTTTTAGAAAGAACAGATCAAAAGGACTCCCTGAAGCCATGTCTGTCCTTTATTTCTGCTAGTATAATCACTAATCTTGTTGGTGGAATACTGGTACTTTGCTTTTTTTCTAGGCTCATGATTATATTACATTTTTTTTATCTTTGTTGTCTAAAATGCCAGCAGTAGACTAGAATAGCTCAGTGACTTTGGTCATAATGAAATTTTAAAATTAAGAGTGACATACAGATCTCATGGTATGTTGGAAACAAAAAAGGTGACTAGGAGCTAGCTCTTAAGTATGAGCTAGAGCAAGTTGCAAACAACCTCCTGGGCTACAGTATCCATACGTAATGAGGTAAAAATGAAAAAGAAATAATCTTTAGGAGAAATCCTTAAAATTAAAAAAATTATTTCTCCTTCTGACACCTGTACAACAGAATCTGTTTTATCAGAAGTCTACTGATGTGTCAATAGTCTTCATTTGCATGTGTTCTCCCTAATCTTTAGGCACTCCCAATGCAGGGGGAAAAAACGCAGCAGCGAACAGGCTTTGCCAACAGCTACATTTACAGCATTATGCGCAGGACTGTCACAGACCATGTCAAATCCCTCACAAGTAATGCCCAGTGGTAAGCTGTCCTGTGCTCCAAACACCTGCATGTGAGCACCTTGTGCTTGTTGAACATGCACAGTCCTGAGTTCCTGTCCACACGGAGGGGATCACAGTGTGTACAGTAGGGCTCCGGAATCTCAACACTCTCTTCAAGCAATTCTTATCCACAGGAAAATTCGAGAACCAGTGAACTCAAAATAGACCCAAAGTGATTCATATTGTCTCCAGTCCTTTACAGAAAAATAAGGTGCTTGCATCTGACTCTGGCACCCAGGAACTAAATTTTGATGTATGACTTAAGCTTTGTAGGGAAGTATTAATTTTCCATTTCAGAGAGAAAACATATGGAGTACGGTCAGGGTGGCAACCCATCGGTACAACTGGAGGCTCAAAGGCAGAGTCCCTGTGCTTCCTAAGACAGTTGAACTCATTACCACTATCACTCAAAAAGGAGCACACCACCAAAAAGTTTGCTAAATGCCTGCAGGTCCACTGGAGTCCTCAATTGAGACATGTTTCATGTAGAAACTGGATAATGAAAGAATGTATGTTCAGTTAAATCTGAGGATCTATGAGGCACTCAGTAGCATAAAGGGTGCTAAAAGGCTGTGTATAGATACGTCTGTTACTGCTAATATGAGGAAAAGAGCTCTTTTGAAGTCTGAAGTCTAGAGTGTAGTTTTAATGCTACTTCATCAAAGGTAGCATCTTGGATTTGGCAACTGTCATTTAATCTAGCAATATTTTTACTGAAAATAGCTTAGTTACAAATAATGTAGGCTCTTAACAGGAATTTAATGTTGGGGGGCAGGGGGTATTGCTGCTCATCACATGACCTAAATGTTTTCTGAATTCCGCTTCTAGCAACAGTCCCAGCCAGCCCCCAGGGGGCAATGCACACATTCGATGGTGACTTCAGTTTTGTTTCTGATGCTGGCAACAACTCTGTCTTCTCATTTAAATCACTGTATATGGAAGCAGTGCATCATATTAACTGAATAAAAATTACGGCCAATTAAAATCTGCTCCATTAATTAAAATAATATATTATTTTATAAGTCCTAATCATTGTTTCCTTAACTTGCAACAAGGAATTTCTGAATAGCAAGTAACCCATATAACTCCACAGCTTCATTTCACACGTGCAATGAGGAAATCTAGCCTATTGCCACAGTATGTACTAACATTCTTCAATGTTTCTTCAGGAGATACAGAAAGAGGGATTCTGGCTATGACATGATTTTTATGACATTCCAAGTAGTTTTAGGATGAACTGTAAGAGATAAAAAAAAAAAAACAAAGTAATAGATTTAATGATTTTTCTTGCATGACTGCTCCATTTTCTACACATTTGGCATATTTCAATGAACAACAAAAAAAAAGACAAAAATTGTGCCTTCTGCTTGGGAGAAACAGGAAATATAATGTAAAGTATACAGTATATGAGATGATGATTAGTGCTGTGGAAAAAACACAGCAGAGTAAGAGTGTGGGGGTGGAGAGGCAGGCTGCAATTTAAATAGGATTATCAGGATAGTCCCAAATAACGTGAAGATCTGAGCAGGGACTTGGAAAAGGTGAGTTCTTTACAAAGCAGATATTTACGGTAAAGGGTGCTCCACACAGCAGGAACAGCTGGCACAAAGATCCTGAAGTCTGGCTGCAACAAGGAATTACGGAGAGGCCAGCATAGGAGGTGAGGGCAGCAATGGGACATAGACTGAGGAGCAATGGGGCGGGAGTGGCAGATCACGTAGGGACTTGGAGTCCATTGCAAAGACTTGGGTAAGTCTTTGAGAGAGATGGGAAGCCACTGAAGCGTTCTGAACAGAGATAACCTGAAAATCAACGACTCTTCTTTGACCCATCAGAGAACTGAGGTCACAGGGTAAAGGGCAACTCTAAAATCTGGAGGGACAGGTAAATCCAGAGTCATAGCCTAGATCTGTTTACCTAAAGCAGAAGTTTCTGGAGCTAAGTATAAACTGGTAGGAAAACTATTAAATAGTAACTTTGACAAATTGAGGGAAGCTGAGTGTACACTAGCATGAGAATGAGAAACTCCTGGGGACCACGGTCTTGGGGGGCTCCCACACTTTATTGGGGTTCACCTCCAAAACTCCATCAGGTGCTCACAATGGAGAGCTGATACAGATCACCTGTGATTCTGCCATGGGGAGTGAAAGAGTAATCTTTGTGCAATATTCATAGAGCATTCTCCATGACAAAGACTAGTCTTCAGGGAAAAGCCTATCCATCCATTGCAAAGACTTGGTTAATTCTTATCAC
This sequence comes from Glossophaga mutica, assembly GCA_039655065.1. NCBI lineage: Eukaryota > Metazoa > Chordata > Mammalia > Chiroptera > Phyllostomidae > Glossophaga > Glossophaga mutica. Next base: position 107,937,361 of record CM077309.1, on the reverse strand, counting down.
AGCTTTATGCCCCCTAAGGAAAGGGCTTTCTCCCAGTCCAGCACTCTCTAGCCTTCTTGTCTCACTAAGAGGATAGGGGAAAGCTAAGAAATGCTTGTGAAGGTCATAGTCCAGGAGCATAAGCTCACTAAAATACGCACATTTAATCATAAGGTAACAGAATGCTTCCCCTGCCTACACCTTACCGCCACACCAATCAGGCCCCCCTATAGTAATGGTGGATCACAAGGAAGGAAATCTGATGCAGACTTTCTCTGAGGAGAAGTACTTAGGGAAGCCCAAAGTAAAAAAAAAAAAAAAAAAAATTAAATACAGCCCAATCCCTAATTAGATGAACATAAAACCTCACGTGACAGGCCTTTTTTTTTTTTTTACCTCAGTTCCTATTATAAAATCAAATTTTATAAATTGCAAACACCGTAAGTGAAGAATGTATTTGATAGGTTCACCAGTAAAGTAAACGTAGCTGAGGAAAAGAATATGAGCTCACTTGAGAAGATAGTGAAAATGGGTCACTAGAATAACCAAAAAGTGCAAAAACTCCAAGTCCATCAACAGATAAATGGACAAACAAATGTGGCATATACTGACAATGGAATATTAGTCAGCCATAAAAAGGAGTGAATACTGATACATGCTATAACTTAAGTGAATCTCAAAAGTATGCTATGTGAAATAAACCAAGTTTAAAATGTCACATATTGTATGATTCTACTTACATGAAATATCCAGAACAGATAAATCAAAAGAGACAGAAAGTAAGCTGATGGGTGCCAAGAGCTGGTAGGAGGGGATAATGGGGAATGACTGCATAATGGATAATTTCTTTTGAAGTGATGAAAATACTTTAGAACTAGATAGAGGTGGTGGTTGAACAATACTACAAATGTTTTACACAAAATCCACCCCCCTCTGCCCCTGGGAGTATTTTGTTCTGCGTTCTTTCTGCCTGTTGCCAATTAAGAACTGTGGCCCTCAATGCCAGAGTTTGGTAAAAAGAAAAGGAACTATTTATTCAAAAGTCACACAAGTTTAGAGTAATGGTAGAATGTCACTGTTAAATCCCAAAGTCCCTTTAAAACACCCACAAACACACACAGTCCTATCTCACCTTGCCAAACCAGGCCAGGCAGGGGTTCTGTATCTCAGGCGAAAGCAAATAAAAGTCCATAGCTTAACTAGGCTCCCGTTCTTAATCCAAAGCCACATTTTCATGGTGGGCAAGGGAATCCTTCTGCATCCTTTCAAACCAGGTGGCTGAGAGGGAAAGAGAGCCGCATGGCTGCCTGTTCCCTGCTTTCCTGCTTTCTAAGCTGTATAGTCAAGAGAGTCCTCTCTCCACTCTCCCTAGAATGGCTGCCACACCTGGGTTTACATCCCCACACGGATCTTCCTGTATAACCCCATTTCCAACCCCTCCCACACTGGGTTACACCTGCCAGTAGTCTGGTTTCTTCTGCCTTTCTTGGCTTCCATTGTTAGTCTGGGCAAGCATGGCACCCTGACGCAGAAGCCACCTCCAAGCCTATCTCAGAGGCACGGGAAGCCCCTCTGGCTACGTCACATCACGGTTTAGAGTCAGGCCCATCTTCCTGGCCCTGAGCACAGACAGCAACAGCTTTTTAATGTTATTAAAACACTGGCCAACTTCTTCAGACATGCAAAGTAGCTCCCAGTGTTCCTGCTTCACTTCCCTCATCCCCCAAGCAATAGTTATGAGGGTTTTCTCCATTTGGGGGGACCTCTAGCTTAGCACCCTGTTACAAATGTACTAAGTGCTACTGAACTGTATGTTTGAAAATGGTTAATTTTATGTTTGTGAATTTCACCTCAATTTAAAAAGTATACATCACTAGAAAATTACCAAACTAAAATGCAAAGAAAAATACAGAATAGAACATCTAAGAGCAGTGAAATAATTTCAAAAAGATATAACATGCAATTGGAATACTAGAAGAAAAGAGAACATTACAGAGGAACATTTGAAGTAATAATGGTTGAAATTTTTCCAGAATTAATGACAAATAACAAATAACAGACACAGAAAATTCAAATAACATCAAGCAGGCTAAATATCAAAAAACCTTACTTTGCATATATCTTACTCAAATTCCAGATAAATAAAGACAGTGAAAAGCTTGAAAAAAGCCAGACATTTTTTAAAAAACACATTTTTAATAGGAGAACAAGGATAAGAATTATAGCAGAAACCCTGTGAATAAGAAGAAAGTGGAGTAAAATATTTAAAGACTTAAAACAAGATACCGACTTGGAATTCTATACTCAGCAAAAATATCCATCAATAGTGAAGGAGAAATAGAAATAAAGAAATTTTGCTTTCTCGGATCGGCAAAAACTGAAAGACTTTATCAACAGCAGACCTACCCTCTAAAAACTATTAAAGGACTTTTTTCAAGAAAAAGAAAATTATATATTTCAGAAAGTTGGAAAGGAAGGGCATCAGAAAAGTTAAATGAAGTTAAAACAAAATCTTTAATTTTCTTATTCTTAGCTGATCTAAAATATAACTGTTGAAAGTAATAATGATAACAATGTATTGAGTGATGATATCATATGGACAAATGAAATGAATGACCGCATTATCATAGGGGACAGGAAAAAGGAATTGAGAATACTCTATTATAAGGTTCCTATATTACACTGAAGGAGGAGAGTGTTATTTGAAGATGGACTTAGTTTAAAATGATAAGTAAAAATAAAGATAATCGCTTGCTTGAGGTTGTTAGAATATAATTCAATAGAAGAAGGAAAGGATGGAAAGTAAACTATATAATCCAGAAAAGAGAAGGCTTTATGTGTACATACGTGTGACTGGGGGTGAGGAGCAGTCAAATAGAGACATCTTGTAAAAAAAAAAATCAGGCATATTCTTCATGGCTCCTGAGGGGAGAAATGGCACCAATAATTAAGAGCTATAGGAAAGTAAATTTAGATTAATAATAAATAAATTTTCTAGGCATGAAAACTATTCAAATACAGGATGGACTGTTTGGGAGGCAGTGATCTCCCAAACAATACAATTTTCCGAGCACAGGCTGGAAGATAAATGGAAATGCTATTGCAGAGTGCATCCTGCATTGAACCAATGAAGACAAGAGGCAGAGAAAATGGCCTTCTAAATCACTTGGAACTTCACAATTCTATGCTTCTACCTCCTGGGTGCACTTCAGTGTCAGAATTCTCCTTGATGGGAAAATCCCATCTTGGCTACACCTTGTGAAACTTGGGGTTTTTCGATATCAGTAAAGATGTCAGTGAATCAACTGATTTTTAAACATATTTTAATATTCAGGGTTTAGATTCCTTGACTTCAGGCATCTAAATATGACTCTAGTTAATATGAGGCATTTTTGGAAGAACATCAAGGAAATCTCAGGCCTGAATGAAAGCTGTAAAATCAGGCTTGGCAACCGAATTCCTCAAGGGAGCTTCAGAGGGCTAGGAAATGGGAACCTTGGCTACGGCTTCAACAACAAAAAGAGTAAAGTCAATTTTCCCCTGCTATGATAAATGTGCTCCAACTATTATTTATTTTCAGCTTTCTCAATATCCAAAGGAAGGAGAAGAATAACCTAGACCCTAAGCCTTCTGACTTTTCACTGGGAGACAAGGATTGGCTTCATCTCCCTCTACCTCAGTCAGAGTCACTCAGCAAAACAGAAGCCACACTAGTTATTTTAACAGAGAGATTTTAATATGGGTAATTGGAGGACTGAAAAATCAAATTGGATTATTAAAGAAACACAGAGGTAATCACTGCAGGAAGCATTTACCATCCCAGGGCTGCCAAAACAAAGGAAAGAGAACGGGTTATCAGAATCCAGAAGCTAGGAGAAACCCTACATTGCTGATACTCAGCCTCTGAGGCAGAGAGGAGAATCCAGCTGCTGCTGGTCTCTTCAGACCTCAGAGGAAGGACCTGCAAATCCGGACTCAGATCCCCGAGGAGGGTTGCTCTGTCAGGCTCCTGTCGGTATGCCTAAACCTGGTGCTAGAAGTACAGCAAGAAACTGGACGCAGGCACCAAAACATCTGCAGCTGTAGGAGTAGAACACCAGTGCTGGGCCACTGAAGACGGGAACAGCAAGTAAACAGGAAGAAGCAAATCCCTTGTCCCTCCTCCTGCCTTCTAGTCTCCATCTAGTGCCCTCTATAAACAGGAAGTCAGCTAGCAAAGAAGAAACACTGATGTCATGGGGTGCAGAGCATACCCCACACAACACTTGACTGGGGGAAGGAAAGAACAGATGGTGCAGAGTTTAAGATACATTGCATAACAAAGGCAAGTTAATAGCTGTAAAGGAGAGAGGACTGCTGCCCAGGCCCAGGACGAATTGTGTAGTGACTGTGAAAACACTCAGAGACTTGTGACATAGCCGGGGTGGAGCTTATATTGCACCTGCAGAAGCGGTAGGGGTTGAATGCCCACCCAGGATGTCCATGCATCGCTGGGAACTTTGTCCCTGACTAAAGATGGCAGCCAAAAAAGGTAAAAGATGCAAGGTAATTGGCAAAATGGTGGGCACTAATACATCATAGGAGGGGTCAGATATGAGGCCATGAAGGCAGCTCTGGGACAAGCATTTAAATGAGGGTGGGTTGAAAGAGAAGAGGTCTGCCATGAGGTCTGGAGTGTAAGAGAGAAGGTCTGTAGGCAGTCGGGGAGGAAGCCATGCAGTCTGGAATAAAAAAGGAGAAGCCACACAGTCTGAAGTAAGAAAGAGAAGGCCTGAAAGTTGGGAGTCCAGTGATTCACCAGAGCTGGTGGTGCAGCTGCAGAGAGGGGAGGCAACTGGGGGAACTAGCCTAGCACCCCAGATTTGAGTCTGCTTGGAGAAGATGACAGCAGAGCTGATGGAACTGCGTGAGACCTGCCTAGTCACCCAGATTTTTAGGAGATGCTTGGAGCTGAACTGTGACTGTGAAAACTGAGCTGCAGACTTCTGCTCTTCTGAAAGATGGTACCTCTGACTGGTGTATTTTGAAACTGGCCTGGTTTGGCAAAGGGGGGCAGGACGATGTGTTCTTGGGTGGTTTTAAAGGGAGTGGGACTTAACGGCAGAAATTGCCATTATTCTAAAAGTGTACCATCTCTAAATAAACAACCCCTTTCCTTTTTCGCTAAACTCTTGTTGGGAGTCACGCTTCTTGGCGGTGGGCAATTGAACCCCGTAACTGTTCCAGAATAGCATTGGCAGGGTTCTATAACATGATTTGTTGATATTCCCAGCCCCAGTATCACAAAGCCGGCTACAGTGGAAGTGGGCGAGAGCTGAGAGACAACTGCTTAATCACTGGCGCATCATTCCACCAAGACCAACACAGTGATAGAAGTAATAGTCCAGAGGAAATTGGGTTGATGGTAAAAAGGGGACTGTTTGTTAGGTAGCCAAAAGGAACATGGGAACTCCAGAAGACTACAAATAGGTAACCCTAAGTTTCTAGTAGATGATAGATCCCTCTCGCAATTTTTAAAAAGCTAGCAAAAATATTTTGATTTTTGAATTTAAGAGATTTACTCAGTTATGGCTTTGAGGAGAAGTTAAAAAGACTTAATTAACACTTTACCCATGCAATGCATAGAAAGTATATGGAGCACAGATCAAAATAGAGCACTGTTGCAGAATTAAATGCTAATCAAGATCATTCCCACGTAACTAGCAACAGGCCTTTTGCAGGGCACATCAGAAGAAAGCAAATCTCAGAAATAGTCATTCAAACTCTACTTTAAAAAAATCTGGCTTTAGAGCAATTAGGGTGAGGTACCAAGAATTCTCTATGATTAATGTTAAAGAATCTGTTAAAGGACCCAGCAAATGCAGGACAGACAGTGAAATGAGAACTGGGATACACAGAGATGTGGACACGCAGCACCAAATCTAAAAAGAACTAAGGTATCTCCTTTACAGCAGGATAAGCATCCAAGATAGGGGAGGAATTCAAAGTTAACATCAAAATGACTTTGTTGTAGATAAAGAGCTTCCCAGACAAGAAAAAGCTAAAGGAGTTTGTCATCACCAAACCATTATTATATGAAATGTTAAAGGAACTTATTTAAGAAAAAGAAGATCAAAACTATGAACAACAAATGGCAATAAATACATACCTAATCAACAATTGAATCAAACAAACTAACTAAGCAAACAGGAAGAACAGAGAGAAGCATAGATACTGAGAGCACTTTGTTGGATGCCAGAGGGAAGGGGGGTTGGACAGAATGGGTGAAGAGGTGAGGGGATTAAGAAGTACAAATAGGTAGTTACAGAATAGCCATGGGGATGTAAAGTACAAGTAAACAAAGAACTTATATGCATGACTCATGGACATAAACAAAGGTGATGGGATTGACTGAGGGAGTGGGGGTGTGCTGTGTGGGGGAGGGGCAAAGGGGAAAAATTGAGACAACTGTAACAGCAAAATCAATAAAATATAATTTTTTAAACGCCATTGTTTATTACTGGTAGTTGTTAACATTTGTTTACATTAACTGTATAGTAGTGACTTCCAAACTAGAGCTTGACATGTGGTTTTAGGAGGTGCGTATATATAGTTCTAAGAGGTACTCCAGGAAAAAAAAGGTATTTTGTGGTCTGCTTAGAGCTTCAGGATTCACAGCACATTAAGGGGCCTGAGAGTCTTGCCCTAAAGAGAAATAGTTAACTTTAACCTCATGTTTCCTCAGTTCATTTAAACCAAGAAGCCTGGTTTCAATAAGCACCTCCCTGAATGAGGTTTTTTAAGAACACAATTTGCAATACATTGCAATATATTCTCTGTAAGTAGCATATAATTTCCCATTTCATAGAATAAATTCAGTTTCTTTTCATCCTTTTTTGTACTAATAAAATCAAACCCCTTTATATGTCATTTTATAAAAATGTCCAGATCTGTGGGTTCAAACTATTACATGCAGGCAAGATTCTGGCATCAAGGACAGGCCACTTAAGTAACATTCCCCTTAGCACGAGGCCTTACTGAGCCCTGGGCAGATGAGTCCCACACAACGCACGAGGAATATACAGTTAATATATAGTGCCCATAGGCAACTCTACTGCTCTTCTGGGTAGATTGTACTCTTCCTTGTTTTCCTCAAAATTCCAAAATTGATGACTATTGGGGGATAAAATACCAAAACACCTTAGGTAACAGTAAGGATTTACTAATCAGGATTTCCTATCCTACACCTTAAATAAAATTCGGCTAAAATCAATAATAAGCTTCTAAGAAGATACAGTACCTATTGTTCCACTACAAAATTAGATAAACACATCTCTCACCAATGGCAATTTTAAAGTATTCTAAGGTAATTTTACTTTATCAGATTATTCCAGGAAGAGGGTCTACCTCTATATTCATTTTTAAAACAAACTATAAAATGACCCTATTTCTAAAAGTTCCCCAGTGATGCTTTATAAGTGCATAAAATACCTATGCTGTTTCTGACTCTCTCCCTTCTCCCTCCCTCCCCATCCTCCCTTTATCCCTCCCACCCTCCCTCCCTTACTTCTCCCCTTTCACTTCCCCCCACCCCACCAAACATTCTGATTTACAGTGTCTGTAAGAATTTTCCTCTTGGCTATTATTACTTTCCGTGAAAAGTTTGAAAAGCAAACTTGCAATTTGGAAAATCGAACATGGCTTCATAGAATCGAACTAAAGTAGAAAACTTTCAGGAAAATATTAAATGGCAGAATAACATTTCAGAAATTTTGAAAGCCCCAATTAGTTAAGAATAACAACTATAACTCTGCTTTAATAAAATGGCGCAAGTTAACTTTCATTTCAAAAAGGTATACACTCTTCCTTTTGTAGGATTGTATTAAAATAAATGAATTCCAGTTCTGCACTTTAAGTTTCCAGATGCTACCTCAAGCTTCAGACATCTTTGGAGGGCTGATCACCCTCTGTTTTTGTCATGTGAGAAGGCCTATGTGATGTGAGATTTTATATCAGAAATAACAAGATCTTGGGTATAAGATATGTGTGAAGGAGAGTTATTAAAATTAGAGTAGCTAACATTAATATAGCAATGACTAGTTTATTAAATATTTTACTGGTATTATTTAAATTAATTATAAAAAAAACCTTAAGAGAAATTAAACAAGCACTATTATTATATTCTCTATTTTTCACTAGAGGACATGGACACTGAAAGAGGTTACATGGCTTGCCCTGGAACACAAAGAGATAAGAAAAAAGAATGACCTAAATCCAGGATATCTAACTCCAGAGTCTGTGTTCTTTCTCATTCATTCACTAGCTACCTCAGGGTCTGCTATGGTGCAGACTTATAGCCAACTACTATGATCAGCTCAGGATTGAAGTCTTAACTGGACACTTGGAAAAGGAGTCAGGTCACTGTTAAGATTTTAAAACCACAAAATAACATTTCTAATCTGAAAATTTTTGTAAAAAAATACTATGTTCAATAATGTTAAAAGTATTGAAGTTATTCCTTGCATAACAAACTGTGAGTTTAAATACATTCACTAAGTTAATTTATCTGTAGAAAAGAGCAGATGATATGAATTTTATCCCAATTACTTGATTTTTTGAAAGAGCAAACGCTAATTTTAGGTAATCTTATATATATATAAATATATGTATTATATAATATATAATATATAAATATATATATAAATTTCTCATACAGAGCTTCAGGCCAAGAAGGAGGTGTAGGTAGATATACTTTGCCTCCTCACACAACCAAAAGAAGGACAACAATAAATTTAAAAACAAAAAAATAATCGGAAGTTCCAGAAAATTGAACTGTATGAAAGTCCAACAACCAAGGAGTAAAAGAAGAAATATTCATCCAGACTGGTAGGAGGGGCAGAGAGGACTCACAGCAATGTGGCAGCTGGAGGAATAGGTCAGTGAGGCAGCAGATGGTGGACCAGGTGGTCCCACATTTGCATGCAGATAACTGGGAGGAACAACTGGAGAGTGAGACAGATCTTACAACCCAGAGTTCCAGTGCAGGGAAATAAAGCTTCAAAACCTCTGGCGGTAAAAAGCTGTGGGGGTTGCAGTGTCAGGAGAAACTCCTAGCCTCACAGGAGAGTTTGTTGGGGAGACCCACAGGGCCCTAGAACGTACACAAACCCATCTACCCAGGAATCAAGACCAGTAAGGACCAATTAGCTTGTGGGTAGTGGGGGAAGTGACTGAATGCCAATTCAGAGCTGGGCAAGTGGCACTGTTTCCTCTAGGACCCCTCCCCCACATACAGCCCACAGTGCAGTGATGTGGGTTGCCCCACCCTGGAAAATAACTAAGGCTCTGCCCCTTACCATATAACAGGTATGCTGAGAAAAAAAAAAATGGCCCAAATGAAAGAACAGATCAAAGCTCCAGAAAAAATACAAGTAAGCAACAAAGAGATAGCCAACCTATCAGATGCACAGTTAAAAACACTGATAATCAGGATGCTCACAGAATTGGCTGAGAATGGTCACAAAATAGAGGAAAAATTGAAGGCTATGAAAAGTGAAATGAAGGAAAATGTACAGGGAACCAACAGTGACAGGAAGGAAACCAGGAGTCAAATCAATGGTTTGGACCAGAAGGAAGAAGCAGACATTTGACCAGAACAGAACAAAGAAACAAGAATTCAAAAAAATGAGGAGAGGCTTAGGAACCTCTGGGACAACTTTAAATGTTCCAACATCCAAATCATAGGGGTACTAGAAGGAGAAGGGGAAGAGCAAGAAATTGAAAACTTATTTGAAAAAATAATGGAGAACTTCCCCAATCTGGTGAAGAAAATAGACTTCCAGAAAGTCCAGGAAGCTCAGAGAGTCCCAAAGAAGTTGGACCCAAGGAGGAACACACCAAGGCACATCATAATTACATTACCTGAGATTAAAGATAAGGAGAGAATCTTAAAAGCAGCAAGAGAAAAGGAGACAGTTACCTACAAAGGAGTTCCCATGAGACTGTCAGCTGATTTCTCAAAATAAAACTTAGGGACAAGAAGAGGCTGGAAAAAAGTATTCAAAGTCATGAAAGGCAAGGACCGACATCCAAGATTAGCCTATCCAGCAAAGCTATCATTTAGAATGGAAGGGCAGATAAAGTGCTTCTCAGATAAAGTCAAGTTAAAGGAGTTCATCATCACTAAGCCCTTATTATATGAAATGTTAAAGGAACTTGTCTAAGAAAAAGAAGATCAAAACTATGAACAGTAAAATGACAACAAAGTCATAACTATCAACAACCAAATCTAAAAAAAAAAAACAAAAAAAAACTAAGCAAACACCTAGAACAGGAACAGAATCACAGAAATGGAGATCACATGGAGGGTTATCAGCGGGGAAGAGGAGGGGAAGAATAGGGAGAAAAGGTACAGGGAATGAGAAGCATAAAAGGTAGGCACCAAATAGATAGGATGAGGTTAAGAATAGTATAGGAAATGGAGAAGCTAAAGAACTTATATATATGACCCATGGACATAAACTAAGGAGGGGCCCGAGATGCTGTTGGTGGGGTGGTGCAGGGCAGATGGGAATGAAGGGGAGGGAAAAAATGAGACAACTGTAATAGCATAATCAATAAAATATACTTTAAAAGAAGAAAGGAATTTGGAAAGAAAAAATGGGGTAAGAGGCATGGAAGGGAAAAAAGAGGACAATTATTTCCCTCACATATCTCATCCTTGGAGGTTATGATCACTGTTTAAAAATAGAGCAGTTCTAATAAGAGCTTGGTGATGATGAACTCCTTGAACTTGACCTTATCTGAGAAGCGCTTTATCTGTCCTTCCATTCTAAATGACAGCTTTGCTGGAAAGAGCAATTTTGGATGTAGGTCCCTGCTTTTCAAGATTTCAAATATTTCTTTCCAGCCCCTTCTTGCCTGTAAGGTCTCTTTTGAGAAATCAGCTGACAGGTCAAGTTCAAGGAGTTCATCATCACCAAGCTCTTATTATATGAAATGTTAAAGGGACTTATCTAAGAAAAAGAAGATAAAAAATATGACAGTGAAAATACAGCAAACTCACAGCTATTAAGAAGCACACCTAAAACAAAAGCAAACTAAGCAAACAGCTAGAACAGGAACAGAACCACAGAAATGGAGATCATATGGAGGGTTAGCAACAGGGGCGTGGGAGGAGGAGGGGGGGGAAGGTACAGAGAATGAGTAGCATAGATAGTGGGTAGAAAATAGACAGGGGGAGGGCAAGAATAGTACGGGAAATGTAGAAGCTAAAGAACTTATGACACAAGGACATGAACTAAAGGGGTGAATGTGGGTGGGAGAGGGTGTGCAGGGTGGGGGGAATGATGGGGGAGAAATGGGACAACTGTAATAGCATAATCAATAAAATATATTTAAAAAAAAAAAAAAAAAATAGAGCAGTTCTAGAAATGCTAGAATCATTGTTGAAATACAGTATCCAAGGATTACCCATTTCAGGATTGTTGGTGTAATAGAAATTTAGATGCAGTCTAAAGCTCATTGGGGTGACACAGCTTATTACCTGCTTCATCAGATCCCTGCAAAAGCTATCCAGTGAGCACTATGAAAGCAACATCAGCTCAAGCGTATATCAATCCCAGAGTTTTAAACTACAGGGGCTTCCAAGATTATCTGTATAACACTCCTCATTTTATAGCAGAGGAAACTTAGGCCCACTAATATAATGAGATTTGCTTAGGGTCATTCCTTTGGTTGACAGGTGGTTAGTTACCAAATAAAATAGAAGTCTTCTTATTCAATGAAAACAGGACCAGTAGTTAGTCAACAAACAGAAGAAGTTATTTGAAGTATACAATTATTTAAAATTTATTATATTCATCATATAATTTTTAAATTTTTTCTTAAAATATCTAAATCTACACAAATTCACATTTTTACCATTGTTGGACCAAGGGCTTCTCTGGTGGCCCACTGATTGGAGTTCCAAACCTCCTTTCTTACCTACCCACATCTACAATGCATTAACACATTGTGATTTTCCAATTTAATTCTTTAAAGTGAAAAATTAAGGACACTTGCAAAGGAATCTGAGAACAGAATCCTTTTAGAATTTTATCATTTATTTTCAGTCTTCTGTAGTTGTCTCATATCTAGTTCAACAGCAATTTTATCGGCAAACACCCATAACAAGCCTTTTCAAGAATTCAACTTGGTTTTAAAACTCTCATTTCACTGGTTTGCATCATATTCAATTAAGCAACATAATGACAATAACATTATAACTGGCATGCAGACATGGCAGATAAACTCAGTTGACTCCAGGTAAACTTGCAACCCTCTGATGGGAGTAGACATGCCCAAGCACACTGGGGAGAAACTTATTACCTACAGGGAGCCTTCAATGTATCAGAAGCAAGTGTTATTTATTTGTAATGTCAATGGCAAGCTTCTATTATACCAGAGAGTCAATTAAGTGGAAATCGGTCAAGAGAGCTTCTACTGTAGTTGAATTTCAAAGTAAGTTTGCTCAATTCAAGATTCTCTTCACTGTAGTCTAATTAATCTCTAGCCAAGTGTATGATACTGATTCACATATTCAGTGATATCTTAAAAACAGACTACATATTTTCAAGGCAAATGCCAGAGAGCTTTTATCCAATAATATTTGCAGAAGGAGGTTGAAGGAAAAGAAATAGCAACATTGAATCATGTTATTGATAGTTCTGCAAAGTCTACTTACTTGGTCCTTATTGTTTTCTTTTTAACTTTTCTATATGAGAATTGAATTCTAGATAGTAATGTCAAAAATTAGTATCTGTATCAGACACAGTTCCAGAGAACTGAATCAATAGAATAGAGAGAGAGATAGTTGGATGGATGAATGATAGATAGATAGATAGATAGATAGATAGATAGATAGATAGATAGAAAGAAATTTTAAGGAATGGCTCTCGTGATTATGGGGGCTGGCAAATTTAAAATCTACAAATTTGTAGGGCATGTTGGCAGGCTAGAAACTTCAGGTAGAACTCCTATGTTACAGTTTTAAGGCAGAATTTCTTTGGAAAACTTCATATTTTGCTCTTAAAATTATTGAGGGAAATCTCCTTTATTCAGAGTCAGCTGATTGTAAACAGTAATCCTCTCTATAAATTACCTTCACAACAATATCTAATATTTGCCCAAAAAGCTGGGCACCATCCCACAGCCAAGCTGACACATAAAATTAACCATTGCACTACCATACATAGCAGAGCATGTAGAATGGTCTTAAGACACAACTGGAATAATTAGGACTTTCAATCATTTCCATTTTTTATAATACCAAAAATGTTTTCAGTCAAATTTGAGGTAAACGTTTTCTAAACAATCTTTTATTCCATTCTATCCCCCTGTGCTTTTTTATCCAATTGGCTTATAGATGGAGAGAATTGATGCTTTAATAATAAAAATGCCACGCTTTTATTAAAACAAAAAGATACCCTTAAAAGTATGTATCTTATTTCTGTTATATCAGAGGAAGGTAGGATGTTTGATCCACAATCATCTCAGAAGCTATAGCAAACTAAAGAGGACTCATCAGGAATCCAGTTTCAAGGCCTGTTGGGCCACCTAGCAGAAATGGGGGAGTAAATTTCAGAGTTCAGTAACTAGAAGAAAGAGCTCTCTTAAGGAGGAAGGAGGTCTGATGCTGGGCATAAAAAAGTTCTTTAATCCAGCCTTGAAAAAATTTAGCTCAAGTTCTTTGAGAGAGAGGACTTTAATAAAACTTCACAAGCTAGCTTACTGTTTGCAGGGCGGCAGGGTCTAAAACATAATTGTGACGCAGTGGGGAGAGAGCCCTAACTCATTCCAATGAGTGTGGCATCCATAGCTCTCTGATGAGTATTACAGAATTTGACTGATCTTTGGCTCCTTGGTTCCTGAAAGGTAACCCCTAAGTCCTTGGAATTGCCCAAGTGATAGGAATGTCTCTGTTATCCATGGTGGATCATACCTGAGTTTGGGGAGGCTGGCCATACCAGAGGGACCAATCATGGACACATGACAAAACCCCACTGGAAACTCTAGACAAATGATGCTTAGGTGTGTTTCATGGTTGGCAATATATATCAGTGTGCCGGGAGGCCAGCACGTGCTGAAGGCACAGAAGCTTTGTCCTGGGACCATCACAGACACCACCCGATGCATCTCTTCGTAACTATAAAATTATAATCATACCTATAGCATTCTCTGGAACACTATGAGTTAGTCTAGTGAATTATTAAACCTGAAATTGTAGTAGGAACCCTCTTATTTGTAGCCAGTTGGTTGGAGATACAGGTGGTCTGGAAATCCCCAAGTTTGCAGCTAGTGTGTGAAGTAAGAGAAGTCTCGCTGGACAGTGCCCTTACCCTGTGAAGTCTGAGAAAACTCTGGTAGTTAGCATCAGAGCTACATTCCATCCCCAAAGCGGAGAGTACCGGGACACCGCCAGGGGAGCGAGGGAGCTGGAGGCACAGGCACCTTGTAGGAAGTTTAGAAATTGAGAGATTTCATCTCATGCCATATTAAAGCTATTAAAATGTTCTCACATCCCATATTAAACATCATGTGCTTTGAAAATTCAAGTGCCTTTTATAATTTTGTTTTTGAAAAATTATTTATGCATAAGTCTTAATTTATTATTAGTTACACCTTCTCAGCAATCACTGTGAGTACTCAGGAAATCTTGAGAAGTGAGAAAAATCTAACCTGTAAATCATTTTCACATGCAGTGCAGTTTTTATGGTTTCTAAATCTCACAAGTAATAAAGTTGACATGATGTTACATTTTACGGGCCTTTTATTAAACTTGTTACTAAGTTTAGTTTTGCGGTTTTCTTATTCTAAACTAATTAATATAGTTTTTTAAGTTCCGAACTTTCATAGGCCCTAAAGTCCACAGTAAGTGCCACATTGTACCTTGGGCGCCTAATGGACAGACTGCTTCTGCTTGGCGCCCCAGTGACTCGGTGGAGCGGGAACATGAAAGTCAGCAAACACTAGGCACGTGTCCTAGTCTACGAGGGCTGCCATAACACAGTGTCTCCGACTGGGTGGTTTAAACAACAGAAATTTACTTTCTCCTAGTTCTGAAGGCTGGAACTCCAAGATCAAGGATTTGACAGCTTCTGTTCCTGACGAGATGGGAGCCCTCTTCCTGGTGTGCAGAGAGCTGCCTTCTCACGGTACCCTGATATGGACAGGAGAGAAGGAGAGCTTTGGTCTCCCTTCCTCTTCTTATAAGGACATTAATCCTACTGGGTTAGGACCACCCCTTTATCACCTTAATTACATCCTAACGACCCTATCTCCAAATACACTTATGTTGGGGGTTAGGGCTTCAACATACGGATTTTGCTGGGACACAATTCAGTCTGTAGTAACTTTTTTTGTGAGGGTTAACTTTTTTTGTTATTAATTTGTATTGTTCTTTCCATTTTCCCATTTTAAGCAGACAGCTGGCTTTTGGGCACCTCCTGCTTTTTAGCATTTGTGTTGTAGCACGGAGAGCAGAAACTACTTCGAGCTAACGTCTTTCCTGGCATTCGTTTCACAGTCTTTGTTTACAAGAACTATTGAGATGGTCGGGCTACGAGAGAAGAGAGAGAGCAAGTGGCTTCAAGGGAATTAAGAGAAAGAGATCTTATAGGACAGAGAAGAGAAGAGAGATTACCTGACCCCACAGGAAGCAGCAAGATTTCAGGGTGATGACTGTTAGGGCAGCCCAGCTCCCCTGGGGCCCCCTTGACCTTTGCAGGCAGCCATGAGTCCTGCCTGTGAAGCAGCTTGTGGGGGTTTGAATGATTACAATAGCAGTGGCAACAATGAGGGACTGAAGATCAGAGGCCCTCCTGTTTCTCCAGGTGCCAATCACAAGTCTTCCAGAATCTTAGCACTTCCGGAAAAAGGAAGGGAGCTGCCCTAGTGACTGAATTTTAATGCCCTACTACTAGCAACTTAGAAAATAGAGGTGATTATATTATATATACATATATGTATATATGTATATGTATGTATTTAAAGTGATATCTCTACACACCAAAATTTGTAGCATAAGCAGCTCTTTTTCTGTAGGTAAAGGTTTTTGTTGCCAATCATTTTGCGCCAATGTGGTTGTTATTCGGGCCCTACATGGCCATCACCATAGCTGTGTGGGCTGGTGAGGCAGGAATTACATTCACTTCAACCAAGGATTCAATTCATTCATGAAAAAAAGCACCTACTATGCGCAGAGAAGTGTGTGCTTGTGCTGAGGAAGTTTAATGAGCACAAGGTCAGTCTGCATGGCATCCACCAGGAAAGATGAGCAGTGAATAAGAAATTACAGTGAATGTGATACATGAAGCGATGATACAGAAAGTCAGAGTGTTATGACAGCACAAGGAGACCTCGAAGATTGGTCACAGAGCGTAGGTCACAGAGTGTCCCCCATAGGAACTGGTCAAGATCAAAAGAAAGAACTGGAAGTATCAGGCAACAAGGAGGAAGGAAGACCGGCCCAGAAAAGAGGAGAGAATTCTCCCTACCCAAAGTTGAAGAACCAGCCACCGAAGCCCTTTTGAGTCACGTAAGTCAATTACACACTCAGCATACCCTTTGAGGTGTACTGACACATTGTGACCCAATCTTTGCTGAAAAAATAAGTCCTTTGCCCGACTCACAGGTGTGCTTCATAGTGAGGAATTACACTAGAAGATGTGATGGTGATGTGATGGAGACATGATGGATGCTGCCACAATGGATGACAAATGAGCAAAAGCTGACAGCAGGACGTGAAGGCTGCGGGGTGCACACAGAACTGTATCGACACAGAGAACAATAATAAGTCCTAATAATGATGCCAAGGAAGTAAAAACACCCCTCAGAAAATTGTATCTTAAAAATAATTAAATATAAAAGTTTGGATGCCATGGTTGCATAGAAAATTCCCATATTTAAAATAATGCCAGATAATATAGTCACTTTTATACATAGCCATTAAAAAAGGTGTAAAGAAAGAGAGGAGAACTTGGGACAATGGCTTCCATCAAAACGGATGAACTTACAAAAGACAAGGAGATGTGGTCCTTTTGATTCGCAGCCTCATCTCAGTCAAATCCCGAATTCCCCAAAGGGAGAGAAGGCCCTGCCAACTCTATTCTTTTGATTCAGTCCATGTCTCACTGATCAAAATTCAGCCCATATGGTTCTGGTCTGACTTTTCTAGCGAGTTCACCCTGAGAAGAAACAAGCATTTTGATCTACGTTGAGTAAACTTTTCTCTTTAATCAGTGTGGCTGGTTTTATTACATGGTTTGAATTTTGCTGACCTATCACTCCTGCTACTATCACACTGAAAACAATTGAAACATTTTTAAGTGGATATAAATTACTAGCTTTACTTACTATGAGCTGATTTTATGCTTTTTCACTTAGTTAATTCTTGTTTCAGAAGCTTGATTTTATGAGCTTATCTTACACATTTTCACCACTTAACTCTTCTTATTGAAAGTTACACTCCAGGCTTGCCAAAAGGAATATGATTATAAAGTGGTGCTCAATGCCAAAAGTAAGCGGCATTATGAAATTGTACTCTCAAATCCTGGCTTTACATCTTTTTAATCTTGAACCCTGGCTATTAAAATATGTATAATGTGGTAGTGCCGGACGCTAACATATGATGAAGTTCAAATCCCAGGTTCCCGATTAATACAGAAAGAGAAGGGGAGAAAGAGTGGGGAAACAGAGACAAGAGACGACCTTCATTTTGAATGCTTCTCTAGCTGTCAATGTGTATGACTTTACCAAAAAGGTCAAGCACATTGCATCACATACACACAAAGTTTGTCCCTTAGGCTGCAAACTATAGCCCGAGTGACATTTATGAACCCAGTCTCTCATTAAGTCTTAGCCATTTCACAATGCAGAGATCATAGTGCAAATAACTCAAAGTCAGTCTCTACTTCTATGTCTTGAATAAACTGTTTTCTGGCATTCACAGCTCTGCCAGGAAGATTTTGAATTTCAAGGCACCCTAGTAGCACCTCTTCCACCTGCCTTTGCTTATCTTCAGCTTATCCTTTCATATCAAACTTCCGAATCAAGCCAACTTCCTCTATGAGGCCTAAGGAATTAGAGAAGGCAAGTGTTGATTCCGTGCTTGCCTTCTCCTGCTTCCTGGCTCGAGGCTCCAGCGCGCCGTATCCACTACAGAATCCTATCCAACCTCCCCAGAGCCTTTCACAGAAAGAGAGAAAGAGCACCTCTTTTCGAGTGCACACAGCAATGTCACGGCTCCCCTCGGTCTCTCTACTGTGGCCGGGAGGACACAGGGCCCTGGTGCACAAGTCTGGGTCATGTGTGCAGATCAGAGAAACAGGCTATTATTATCTATAAAGAAAACCTCGGTGTTATGCACAGAAGGGGAGATTGACATGAGGCCAGCAAACACAGTTTTTGTCTACTACCTCTCCTAAGCAATTTTTTATCCCAAGGTGTAGTGAATATTATATATGATTTATTATACCTCTTGAAATTATATATTTACACATGGTCATATAAATAAATTAGAAAAAGATAAATAACCTGATAGAAAAATGGGCAAAGTATACAGACTTGCAGTTTACAGCGGAAAAAAAAAAGCCTCTAAACATAGGGAAAACTGTTTGGTCTTACTCATAATAAAATCAAAACAGAAAGAGATAATGTTCTTTACTCCTCAAAGATATAACTCACAAGACACCATTTTTTAGCTTTGAAAGTGCTTACAGTCAGAGGACACCTGCAAGGGCGTGGGGGAGGGCCTTTAGGAGAAGTGTTAAAGCTGGTGCAAGTCCGTGGAGGGGAATCTTTCAAATTACTATCCAAACTAAAATACCGGACTGGCAACCCTACTGCTGGGTGTTTACCTTACTGATGTACTTAAAAATTTCTCGAAGACATACACGCAGGGATATTAACTGAAGCATAATTAAATCGCAAACAAACTAAAACTGAAAACAGCCCAGTGTTCATCAACGGGATAAATAAACTATGATAAATCTCTATGGGGAGATGCTAGGACTGAAAGAGAACTTCATATATGGAAAAGCTCCCGGGTGAAGCAGTAGAGAAAAACAAGACCACAACAGTATGCTTCGCATGTTATCTGAAGTGTGAGAAGGAAAACGGTAGGTGCATACATGTGGGAATGTGCGTATTTTTCTGGAAATAATCAGACGGTTAATAGGGATTACCTTGCAAAAAAGGGAAGAGGTTCACACTTTCTGTATTATAAATACTTTTCTCGTAGGTGATACTTTTAACTTTATAAATGTGGGGTTTTTGTTTGTTTGTCTGTGTTTGAAAGTTAACAGGAATTTCTGAGTGGGAAGAACACAAATGATTTTTGTATTTTTTTCTCTGTGCTTTCCTGATTTATAAGAAGATCGATGTGTATTATACATGAAAGAAGAATAACTTGATTGTATAGTGGTATAACCTGATGGTACATAAGAAAATACATGTAATAAAATACAACATACTAACTGGGAATTTGCTCTATAACAGGCAATATACTAAACACTTTATAGATGTATTATTTCATCCCATCTTATAACCAACATTTTGAGATGAGTGCTTTTATTATCCCCATTTTGCAAATGAGAAACTCACTTAGAGGTGCTAAGTAATTTGCCTAAGATTCCTCCTTGAGTGATAAAACCAAGATTAAACCCAGCCATTCTGATTCTAGATCTAGTGTCTACTACTGAGATATAATTTATGTTAAAAACTGTAAATACTGCCATAGAAATTGTCTTTCCATGGGGCTAGATTATACAAGAATAGGCATATCCTATATATTACTGAGCCTTTAAATTAAATTTTAAAACCCCTTTTAAGCTCTCTGCCCTAAACTGAATTTCTAGAATTGAGGTGATAATAAATTCTGTCTTCCTGGGATGGAGAAAATCAAATGAAAAGATTAAATACATAATGAGCCTTTAAAAATTGTGACACGCTCCTCAAATATAAGGTGTTACTAGTACATAATCAGCCTCCCAAAGGACCGCGGGGCTGACAGAGTTAATAACTGTGCACTTCTGATCTGGGGGAGGCTGCCTAGTTTCAGCAGCCTTCACCTGGGGATCACATTGGGCTTCAGCTCCTCATTGAGTCTTGAGCCCAGACTATGAGGTAATAGTCTTATCCTCATTTCGAAGCATATAAAATTCAAGGAGGTTAACTAATTTCCCTAAGGTCACCCAAAAGTCACTGGTGACATTGGCATTGAAACAGAAGTTTCTTAATTTCCAGCCACTGCAGTGTTCCCAAGACAAAACTTTTGTTGGATAAATTACACATTGACACGAGGGCACTTTACAATTCCATGGAGAAGAGTCCCCAGAAGCAAAATAATATTTCATTTTAAATTGAAAAATTTCAGACTTACAAATGACTGATGTCTTTTCCAGCCTGCAAATTATGTATCGCAAAGAACCTCTCAGGGAAGTCTCCTAAATATTGTACATAGTACATCTTGGCTCTAGCAACTTACCTGAAAACTGGTAAACACACACCACTGCTATCCATCCTGCCAACATATAAGGATTTGTGGACAACAAAGTTTCTCCCTGGAAGCGTCATTTTGGTCTGTGCATGTGAGTGACCAATACATTTCTGTAGCGCTGTAGGAAGTACCCCATTACTCACTGAATGGAAATGAAACTGAGGGTAAAACCTAGAGAAGTCTGCTCTAGGTTAGCAGTTCTTCCTAAAGGCCACTAATCCCGGATCCCCAAATAATGTGACATCTTTACAAATCATTCAAACACTTGGTTTGAAGGAAAACAAGGCAAAAGACTTTAGCACAAGCCCACCTTAGAAAATCTGCATCAAGCAGACATAATGCTAGCTAACAACCAGACTTTGGCAAGGTAAACTTTTGCAGACATGCAGATGGAGCAGAGAGGGAAGAAGCTGTTACACACCTATGTGTTTACTCTGTAAGAAGAACATAGGCAGGAAACTTTATCCCCTTCCCATCCCGAACCCCAGGCTTCCTGAAAACCAAAGAGAGAATTGCTAGGCTCCTTTCCCTCTGGTAAACAGCATGTCCTAAGCTGCACTAGCTGGGAATGACAGACAAGGGCTTCGGGTTGTCCAGATGGAATCCCAACATGGCTGGGCAGCCTGCCCTGCTTTTACCCAGGGCTCTTTTTGCAAAAGGAAAATACCAGCCTCACTCCAAAAGCATAGAAAGGTCTGTGGATTTTTTCCCAAGGTTGTGGAGAAACAGAGGAGGTTACTACCTCAAACTTAGTTCTTTAAACACTGATTTCTTCCGCCAAATTTCCACTTTCCACAACAGTTGCTGCTACTCTTCCTGAAGGAAGGTCTCCAGTCAAGCTGTCCTTCACTCCTCTGGGCTCTTTCCCAGCTTCTGTCCTTGTCTTGATTCTTCCCTCTGTTTGCATTCCCACCCCTTGCCTCACCAGCTTTTCCCATATTTCTATGATCCTGTGAGTCAGTTATGAGGAAAGTGCTTAGTCCAGAATCGAGCATTTAATGAGCACTCAGTAAATGCTTGCTATTATTATTATTCTCTTACACCCTGGCCCTGCTCCATTTAAGGAAGGAAAATGCTGAAAAGCATTAGTTTGCTGCAGTGCTTCTCACACTGTGGCTAAGAACTAATTTTCTTTTAACTTTCCATCTATCCTGGCCCCACTGCATATGTCTAAAATGCAGCTCATGCTACGTGCAGCTTCTCCATGCAGACTGCACAAACACACAAGTCCAACCTCGTGTCAGGAGACAAGTTCACCGATCATGAGTTCATCGCATTTGCATGTCACAGCAACGTCTTATTGTTAACGGTTTTTCTAACTGCATATTCTCAATTTCTGTCACAGAGCAGTAACAAAGGAGTCCTCGGACCATCCTGTGAGCAGCAACGCACAGTGATTGACGAGCTCGTGAGCAGAGTGCCACCAGGCTGGATTACTCTGCGTTCCAGCAAACTTTGAAAATGTACTTAGCCTTAGAGTCAACTGATACACCTCTACCCATTTCTTTAGGGAGGCAAAGGGGTCCTTATGGACCCAAACTCCATGAGCCTGTCTCTCGCCCAGGCTGTCAGCTAAACCATCTGTGAAGTGTCAACACCCTCTAGGCTCCATGCCTCTTTCACGGCCTATTCCCTCAGTCTTCTCACTCCTTTCTCCTAACCCAACCTGGCACAGACATGCAACAG
Source organism: Glossophaga mutica (assembly GCA_039655065.1). NCBI lineage: Eukaryota > Metazoa > Chordata > Mammalia > Chiroptera > Phyllostomidae > Glossophaga > Glossophaga mutica. The sequence continues at coordinate 107,915,181 of CM077309.1, read as the reverse complement.
AGAAAACCCACTCTCACATGAAAGCCATTTGATAAACTAATCCACGCTATTGTGTGAGGAACTTGATAGCAGAAGGAAAGGAGAGGGAATAAGAAAGGGATTTGAATTGCAAAATAGTAGCAAAGGCAGAATAATGCTTAATATAAAAAAACAGTAGACAGACAATTGTATCGGTAAGAATGCAGAAAAATTGGAACACTCATACATGGCTAGTGGGAACCCAAAATGGTATAGCTCATGGAGAACAGTATGGCATTTCCTCAAAATGCTAGGCACAGAGCTCCCATATGACCTAGAAATTCTATTGTTATTTATCTACCCAAGAGAAGTGAAAATGTATGTCCACAGTCACACACACAAAAAAACTATAGCCCTGGCTGGTGTAGCTCAGTAGACTGAGTGCAGGCCTGCGAACCAAAGGGTCAAGGTTCAATTCCCAGTGAGGGCACATGTTTGGGTTGCAAGCCAGGTCCCCAGTAGGGAGTGTGCAAGAGGCAACCACGCATTGATGTTTCTCTCCCTCTCTTTCTCTTTCCCTTCTCTTCTTTCTGAAAACAAATAAAATCTTTTTTAAAAAAAACTGTACAAGAATGTATAAAGCAAAAGCAGCATTCTTCATAATAGCCAAAGAGTAGAAACAACCCAAAAGTTCACTCACTGAATAATGAAAAAGTAGAATATGTTATAACCATACCATGGAATATTATTCAGCAATTTTAAAATGAAGTATTGATACATGCTATGAAATGGATAAAACTTGAAAACATGCTAAGTAATAAAAGCTACAAAAGACCACATATTTTATTATCTTATTTATGTGAAACGTCCAGAATAGACAAATCTATAGAGACTGAAAGTAGATTAGTGGTACTCTAGGGCTTCAGATGGAGTGGGATGGAGAGGAAATAAGAGGAACTCCTAATGAGTATGGGCTTTTATTTTGGAAGGTCAAAAATTATCTAAAATTACATTGTAATGATTGTTACATAACCCTCTGAATATAGTAAACACATTGAACTATACACTTTAAATGGATAAATTATATATTTGTTCATTATATTTCAAGAAAACTTAAACAAGTAGATATGTTAGCATTTAAAAGAGAAAGAAAATAAGATTTCACACTTTGTCTGGGGGCAGGTCTAGGAGCACGGTACAGATACTTGGAGAAGCACCACACAATGTGGGGATGACCCTTATGCAGAGTACACACAGACAAAATTTTAAACCTTTATAGACAAAAGACTGGAATAACTTCCCTACAATGTGAACAGTTTGCCTTTGTTTTGTGAAATTAAAATTTTCTGTCTTTCTCAAACTAACTCTTCTTTATTTAAAACATTGTCCTAGGATGGAATTTCCTCAAAAAACTAAAAATGGAACTGCCTTTTGACCCAGCAATCCCACTGTTGGGATTGTACCCTAAGAACCCTGAATCACCAAATTCAAAAGAACCTAAGTACCCCAATGTTTATAGCAGCACAATTTACAATAGTCAAGTGCTAGAAGCAATCTAAGTGCCCATCAGTAAATGAATGGATCAGAAAACTATGGTGGATGGAATACTATGGAGCAGAAAGAAAGAAGGAGCTCCTACCCTTCTTGACAGCCTGGATGGGACTGGAGAGCATTATACTAAGTGAAATAAGCCAGGTGGTGAAAAATACCATATGATCTCACCTATAAGCGGAACCTAATCAATACAACAAACAAGTGAGCAAAGAAGAACCAGAGACATGGAAATAAAGAACACACTGAGAGTAACCAGAGGGGAGGGGGAGGGGGACGATGGGGGAAAGAAAGAGAAGAGTGGTCAAGGAACATGTATAAAGGACTCATGGACAAAGCCAAAAGGGGGTAGGGATTGAGGGTGGGAGGTGGGGATGAGTGGGGCAGGGGAAAGTGGTGGTGGGGAAACGGAGACAACTGTACTTGAACTACAATAAAAAAAGAATTAAAAAATAAAATAAAATGGCTTCCTTTTATTTTCATTTTGTACTATAAATGCATGATCCCTAAACATAGAGGAAAGTGCTCTATACACACAACACTAAACTATTCACGAGTTGACCTGTGTCGACATCAAAATCTAGCTCTTGAAAGTGTTGAACGCATTGTTTTTAACAGACAAGGACTGTGTTCTCTTCCCTTCTGGGAGTTGATAATGAGTTGCTAATGAGGCCACAGGGGCTGGGCACTGAGGGGATCCTGCAAGAAGAAAACCTCATAATGCTCCAAAGTCCCTGGTGCTGGAGCCAGGGCAAGGCTGCCCATTAAAGCCCTTCAGAGACAGCTCGCACTGACAGTTGAGTTTATAATTCTGGGTCCACTTAACCTGCCAAGGGAGAGACTTGGAGAGAACACTCACTTGGGTTAGGTTTGGGGGTGGCCCTTAAGTATCTGTTCTGGCAGAAAGCTTCTGCTGGAGGTTCTGCATTTGCTTGCTTGTTCATGGCACTCCTCTCTCTTCCAAAACTTACTTCTCTCGTCTTCTATAAATACAGTGTCCTCAGACTAATGACACATTTCAGGTACACATAACTGCTTTGCTATTTACAGAGCATTTGCAATGTAAATACAATGAGCTCAAGAGTATTCTTGTGTAAAGTGCTAACAAATATTTGTTCTGCTGAAGACAGGCCCAGCCTTCCCAGCCTGGGACACTGTGCAGCGGCCAAGAACAGCCCAGGGAGGCCTGGGCCTCTCGCTCTGTGCTCTCCTCACACTTTGGCAGCCGAAGCCGCTGACCTCCTAACTCAGTGAAATTAAGAAAACACTTAGTCACAAATGGATATTTAAACAGCTTCACTCTTTGGCTTCTCTCAGAGTCTGTGTTTCTGAAACAGAACTGTTTAGAAATAAAATTGTCCTTTTCTCTATGTGCTTGCTGGGCCAGAGCAGCCTGTACCTGCAGCTGTCCTAGGGTAGCGCTGAGCCCTCCAGACCCTCTCCTGAGCCCATGGTGCTAAAGGCCTCCTGGGGCAAAGGTGTCACTAAAAGCAGCAGTGAAATCTCACAATGAAAGAGAATGAAAGAGGTAAGTTCCTGAACAACTTCCATCTGGGTGCTAAGACAGGGAAAGAAGGGGGTAGGAAAGGGAAGACCTTCTCTACAGGGAAATACTGAAGTATCACAACCCTTGAGTGGTTTCCACTGCTCAAAAGATAAAGGCAAAGCTCACTGCCTGTCCTCTGAGGCTGTGCCATCCAGTCCCTCATATCACTCCATCTTACTCCTTTCTCTCTCTCTTGCTCTCTAGGCTCCAGCCACATCCACCACCCGTCCGTCCCAGGCCGTGGCTTTGCTGTCTTCTGTCTGCTCCTCATTCTCTCTCTCCTCTCTGCCTAGGTGATGCCATATCATCCTTCACATCTTAGCTCCAGTCAGTTCCCCAGGAAAGGCTGCCCAGACCTCCCCATCTCTGTCAAATGCCCTAGAACAGGCTCTGGGTGTACCCCACCCCCCTCCTATCTACCCTTGTCACTATTATAATTTTGCAGCTGTGTGAGTATTTAATTGTCTCTCACCCTCGACAAAACTGTTAGCCCATGAGGGCAAGAGCTGGAAATATTTTGCTCAGCATCATGTCTTCTCCTGTGTCTGCAGCATCACAGGCATGTAATTAGCATTGAATGAACGAGTGAGTGAAGCTAGACTCAGCTCAGGTCTGTCCCCTCCAAAGTGTGTTTTCTTAAATGAAATTTGGCTGAAAAAAGAAAACAGTATTAGGGAAAGCACTCGAGATGAATGGATTCCCAAGGGCAAAGACTCCCATGTGTGAGGAAGAGAAAGGCAGCTCGTGAGGAAGAGTGAGAGAGGCAGTGTGACCAGAGCGCTCTGCCGCTTACCAGCTGACCTCAGCCTGTCAAAGACGTATCTGAAAACAAGGATTACGGCTACTTAACAGTATTGTTATAAAAATTAAATTAAACAATCCATGAAAGTTCTTATTGTGGCACATAGTAAAAGTAACTAAAAATATCTTGTGAGATCTCCGAAATATACCAACCCTATGTCTCTGTGTGTCTCATCACCTTCAACCTCCCGCAGGACATTTACAAACACACTGGTTGTGACCCTGTCATTGCCCCCAACCCCTTTCCACTGCAGCCCCAACACTCTCACACACGCACGCGTGCGCACGCACACACGCACACAATCACTCTGTGGCAATGTAACCCCTATAAATTCCAGGTTCCTGTGTTGTTTAGCTAGTCACTGCTTTAAAGTAAATCTTAAAGACAGAAAGAAACACACTAAATCCCCATTTATTTTGCAGAGGTGTTTTAAACTTATCTTTAAATATCTAGGATATCAAATTTTCTCTGTACATGCAGTTAAAAAAATGCAAACTAACAGAGAAAACATCAATAAAAAAACACGGTTTATCTGGCAGTGGTGCAGAAATATGCTGCCTGAGGCTACTACTTGCATGAAAATACATTAAAAAGAGATCCCAGAAAAGCCTTCAATTACCAGGTAAAAGGGTGTAAAAATCTTATTTTTCAAATTTGTAAATATTCGGAGGAAATTTTTTTAAATTTAAATATCGTGGAGACATTCAAGCCTATTTGTGTTTTCAGGGCACCCTAGAAACCACTCTTGTCAATTCTAAAGACAGATTGTTAGTATTTCATATCAGTTTTCTTAATTTAAATAGTTAGTGGCAACAAAAACTTCAGTTGAAAGCTCATGGATTTTCTTATTTGCTGCTCTAAGAGCCCATAAACATATGTATCTTTGGAAAACTATCATGTGTTTTCAACTTCCTGAAGAATTCTTGTAAAATATAACTGAACCACATTACCCTTTGTCCTGAGCTTTTATTCCACTAATGGACAAATTGGGAGGAGGCTGAGAACAAATGTGCTATTAATTACCCAGATGGCTTTTTAATAGAACCTTGGATTATTCTTCAGCCACTAAACATTGTCCAGAAATTTCTTAATAATGCTGGTGTGCAAGGCATTGCTTCTAGGAGAATAAAGATCTCATTGACTGGCGGGCTCAGTTTTGTCAGGTTAGTTTAGGAGACGGTAGACAAAGACTGGGTATTGTATAGACAGAGAGAATGACATGCCATATCTGAGCTGCCCAGTCTCCTCAGCAATGACAGATTTTCTAATTCACTGCAGATTCTCACAAAACTGGGTGGTCAGCTTTCGAGAGAACCAACAGTGGGTCTATTGATTCTGGGTGGGAGCAACATAATTCTGAATTAACCTGAATTGGTTCAATACAACAGAGAGTCTTGGTATCGGATTAAAATTAGGATTAATACATTAAATGTTAGGTCAGAATGTTAAGTCCCAGTGCTGAAAGACCTACATGAAGTGAGTCAAAGCTAATGCAGGCAGGTATTTTACCCAGAAGATAATTTTTACTTTGAGACTCTAGAAATATGCCTCTCAAAATTTACTGGCACAAATGAACCCTTTTATGGTACTATGTGTTGTATTACAGTTTTTGCTGCTTGGATCATAAATAGTCATATGTTCCTCTTTTCTTCAGTTCATCGTGTGTGCGTGTGTGTGTGTGTGTGTGTGTACATAGATATATATAAAGAGAGACAGAGACCAAGAGACAGAGAGACACAGAGAGAAACAGAGACACAGAGAGAGAAACTTTCATCTGACACAGTAATGGCTGAGAGACAGCCTGGCTCATTATTTCTTCCTGCTTTTGTAAAATTATCTTGCCAGGGGCAAAATCTGCAGCTTGAGCTTTCCAAGTAGACAGCAATTAACTTTCACTATGCTCTTTAGCAGACACATGCTCCTAGTAAATCATAAAAGATGCAAACTACCATTTTGAATATGTTTCCCCAACTACTAGATGGATGTGTTTATATTTAGAAAAATAAGAAGAGAGCTAAATACCTTACAGCTTCCTGCAGTAATTATTTTAACATAAAAATGTTGAACCCTCCTGATTTTCAAACCATGTAAAAATATCCAAATAGCTATGTCTACATGTATTACAAAATAGTCCTGGTACAACCAAGCAAAACAGTTCACAAATGAGCTGAGGTAAAAATAAAATATTTGGAAGCAATAAAACAGAATGTGACATTTTGTTGGAGAACGTATTTTCTTAAATATTTAACACCACGTGGAGATTTTCCTCTTAATGCATACTTTGTCTGCATTAAAAGAATAAAAAGATAAAGGATTGAAATTGCTGCTAACAATTACCTTACACATTAAAGAGTAATTTTTATTTTTAAAAATGAGACGTCTATACTTATTCTTGAAATACACTTGTCAGTCTTCCTCGTTCTTCTGACCTCCCTTTATTCTCCTTGTCATCTGATCACCATAAAGTGCAATCAATAGGGAATTTTTAATACATTTGAAAAGATCGTTGTCAGCATCTTTCTGTGTACTGTAACAGTCACATTGTCATTTAAAAGCATCACTCAGTAACAAGCCTAACGGTAGGGACATTTTGCCTTCATCGAAGCAGGATGTTTTTTCCTGTCTTCAGATAGACCTCATCATAAGTAACTTCTGATTTATAGCTTCAGTTTGGGATTTAACCTGCCAGGGGCTCTTTGCCAGGTCTTAGTAACTGAAATATAGTTTCCATTTCCATTTTCCATTTTGATCCAAGTTTGTTTTCCCAATGCTGCCTCCTGCCTAGATTTCTAGTACCTGCACACTGACCCCTGGTGGCGGAAACTAGACCCCTCAAAGCCTCTTGAGTTTCAAATTATGTCCCTCTTTTAGCTGAAAAGTTCCTTTCCTGAACCACTCCATATTAAAACCCCATCCGGACTGTCTCCCATTCCCAGAGTCCTGCTAGGTAATTCAGTTAACTAATTTAAAATAAGTTGTGATTCTGTATTTCTGTCCTTTCCCCAGTGTTGCAATGTTTTACATCAAAAGTGTTTCTCATACCCAGCTGGACAGAGGAAAGCCTTTTGAGCAGGGTACTTTCACAGGCAAATCATATCCCAGAGGTCTTCTGTTGAACATACCCCCGACTACGCTGAACCAGTGACGCTTTCTAGTCATCTAAGAACAGGAGCTTTGCAATCAGGCCTCATTTCAGCGCCGCTTTCTTGATCTACTAGCTGTGTGGTCTTCGACAGTCTACTCAGCCTTCCTGAGTTCTCAGTTTACCTATTTGTAAAATGAGGATAGTGACATTGTACTCTAAAGGATTGTTGTAGAAAAGACATACACAAAGTGCCTGATGTGTCTTATATTGAGAAATAAAAGTTCTCAAATAAGTGTTTGACATTATTGTTTCCATTGGGAAGATGGGTCACTTATATTTATCATGATCATATTTTTTGTTTCAAAAACTATGCACTCAGGACATGAAAAGTGTAAGTGACATAGGGGCACAAAACCACAAAAATATTTGAGGTCAAGATTTTCCCCCCAAAATCTGGGTCTTATAAGCAACATATCTGTAGTGTCTGCTACAACTATGTTGCCTACACATATTTAGAAAAGTGCTACTTGGAGTTAGAGGATCTCTTAGGCAGCCTGGACTCGATCACTAAATATAAAAGAGCATGGCTGTTTTTTAGTTATAGTAAGTCCATGGGCTGCTGGATATAACTTCCAAAAGAATGCTAGTTAACACCAAATCAGATTTCCAAATAAGCCCAGAGAATAGACAACTCTGACAAATGGACAAGTGTTCAGAGATGTTTGTTTACACAGGCATCTTCTAACACTGTAAATAAGATCATCAAAATGTGCACTCCTTTGCAGCAGTCATAAAAGCTTGAATGGAGTTAGGTAGTGTCTAGACGCCTTTGATCAAAAAACAGGGATTAGCGGTCTCCGAATTTACTAACACAATTTTCTTTCCTTTTCTCCAATTATTTCTATTTTCAGCCTTCACTTTCAGGATTCAGTTACAGCATCTTGCACTGCTTAGTCAGCAGACATGTGCCATTTGGGGGATGCCATGATCCCCTTTTTCAAAATTAAATTTTGAAGCCAGAAGTGTCAAGTTTCATTTCTCATTTAATGTAATTCTATGAGATTTTACTCAGCATTATAAGACCACGTCATTACCCACTGATCATCATATGTTTTCAGGCTTTAAGCACACACTGACTCATGCCTAAGGTCTTGCTCCCAATTGCTTTCCCAGGCACTACCTACTGCACACCTTTACCAATTAAGTAAAATGCTTATAGCAAAACATGAAAAGAAGCGTGCTATGATTCATAATGAACATATAGTTTAGAGAAGTTCAATATATACAAATTAGCAACGATAAAGTATTATACCATAAATTACAGCAAAACATCACAACACTTTCTAATCATTAAGTGTTCTTTAAGAATATAACCTGTACCAAATGCCATGCTGGCAGGTAGGTTCTCTTATTGCGTTGTTTGTCTTATCTCATGTTGGATTCCCTGCAGGTCAGGGTTTAATAACAGGCCATCCATCGTAGGTGGCCCTGCATTACTATTTTCTGCAGCATCGGAGAACCTCTTTCATTACAAGACAGGCTCAGCTATAAGACTGCCTGAAAACATGGACCCAGGGGGCAATTTTACAGAAAGATTGCTGTGTGCGTGCTTGTATGCCAGGAGGATGGGATACAGAGAGACCACCAAATCTCTTTCTTCTAACGTTCGTGCTAAGTGAACATTCTAACTGTGTCTTCTCCCCTGAAAATCTTCCTCACTTGCCCCAGCTAACCGTTCACCACTTCACAGAGAGGTGGGTGGCTCTTAGGCAGAGACTTAACTGCTGCTGAGAGAAAGGACATTCCTCATTCAACCCTAGCTGCTATAGGATGTAAGCTGAGACTCATGGGGAACAGGACCATACAAAAGATGAGGAATGGTATTCATAGAAATGATCCTTAGCTGTGGTGAATTTTCCCTGCCCAGAGTAAGAATTGAAAACTCAGATAAGACCCCTATGCTTTCATTTATTCTTCTTTTCAGGTAGATTTTCCTCTTACAACTTTATAAGATTCTAAAAATTAAAAAACAAGGTCTATATTTGTTCTCTCTCTCTCTCTCTCTCTCTCTCTCTCTCTCTACTTACAGACTTTCCCTGTGTTTGGCAAAATTTTTTCTGTGCAGCTGTTTTTTCAGTTGTACTTTGTCCATTACCATTTATTGCCTCTTACACCTCCACCCGCCCCCCACAATCACCACTCTGTTGTCTGTGTCCATGAATTATTTCTCTTTTTTCTCAGTCCCTCCAGCCTCCCAAAACCCAGCTCCAGAACTGTCAGCCTGCTCTCTACCTATGAGTCTGTTTCCATCTTGCTTGTTAGTTCAGTTTGTTCATTAGCAAAATTGTTATTGCTGTTGTTTTTTGTCTTTGAAAACTATTTTATTTACTTATTTATTTTTAAGAGCATTTTATTGATAATACTATTACAGTTGTCCCAATATTTCCCTCTTTACCCACGTCTGCCCATTACCCCCCTTCCTTCCAGCAGTTACGCCCGTTTAGGTCATGTCCATGGGTCATGCATGTAAGTTCTTTGGCTTCTCCTCTTATACTATTATTAACCTCCCCCTGCCTATTTTGTTCCTACCAATTATGCTTCTTAATCCCTGAACCATTTCCCCCATTCCCCCTCTTCTTCCTCCCAGCTAATAACCCTCAAAATGATCTCCATATCTATGATTCTGTTCCTGTTCTGGCTGTTTGCTTAGTTTGCTTCTGTTTTTTAGATTCAACTGTTGATAGTTGTGAATTTGTTGCCTTTTTAATGCTCATGGTTTTGATCTTCTTCTTGTTCTTAAATGAGTCCCTTTAATGTTTCATGTAATAATGGCTTGGTGATGATGAATGAATTCCTTTAGCTTTACTTTCTCTGGGAAGTATTTTTATTTGCCTTTCCATTCTAAATGATACCTCTGCTGATAATCTTGGTTTTAGGTCCTTGCTTTTCATCACTTTGAATACTGCTTGCCAGTCCCTTCTTGTCTGCAAAGTTTCTTTTGAGAAATCAGCTAACACTCTTATGGGAACTCCTTTGTAGGTAACTCTCTGCTTTTCTCTTGCTGCTTTTAAGATTCTCTCTTTAACTTTTGGCATTTTAATTACAATGGATCTTGGTGTGGTCCTCTTTGGATCCAACTTGCTTGGGATTCTCTGTTGCTCCTGGACTTGTATGTCTATTTCCTTCTCCAAATTAGGGAAGTTCTCCTTCATTATTGTTCAAATAAGTTTTCAATTTCTTGTTCTTCCTCTTCTCCTTCTGGCATCCCTGTGATTCAGATGTTGATACATTTAAAGTTGTCCCAGAGGTTCCTAAGCCTATCCTTGTTTTGTTTTGTTTTTTAATTCTTTTTTCTTCTTGCTGTTCTGATTGAATGCTTTTTCCTTCCTTTTGTTCCATATCGTTGATTTGATTCTTGGCTTCATTTTTTTTCCACTGTTGGTTCCCTGTAGATTTTTCTTTATTTCACTCAATGTAACCTTCACTTCTTCCCTTACTTTTTTGCAGTACTCAGTGAGTTCTTTCAGCATCCTGATCACCGGTGTTTTGAACTCTGCATCAGATAGGTTGCTTATCTCCATTTCACTTAGGTCTTTTACTGGGGTCTTGTTCTGTCCTTTCATTTGGGCCATATTTCTTTGCCTCCTCAATCTGACAGCTTCCCTGAGTTTGTTCTATGTATTAGATAGAGCTGCTTTCACTCCCTGTTTTAGTAGTGTGGCCTATGTAGGAAAGGCACCTGTAAATTGTGTGGGGCAGAGCCTTAGGTAATCGCTAGGGTGGGGCAACCTGCTTCACCACTTTGTGGCTTTGTGTGACAGAGGGCTTGGAGAGGGTACAATGCTACTGCCTGACTTCTGGAGGTTTGCCCAGCACTCACTGTTTCCAGTCACTTCACCCACTTCCTGAATGCAACTGGCACCCTTCCCACTGTTACACCCACAGAGTGGTTGTGTTTGTGTATGTTCTAAGTCCATGTGGGCTCCTTAACCAATGAAAATCTGACAGTATCTTCCCCACCCCAACCCCCACTGGTTTTTACAGCCAAAGGTAACAGGGACTTCTTTTCCCAGTGCTGGAACCTAGGCTCTGCTGTCTGGCCAGGGGCTGGGATTGCTTGCTCTCCAGGTATCCCTCCTGATCAGTTTTACCCACCATACATTAATGTGGGACCTCCCATTTCACCACTGCTGCCACTGCCACCTTTCCATGTTACACATCTCCACCCAACTCCATAACTCTGCCTGTCCTACCCTTCTGGATGAATGTGGCTTCTTTAAATCCCTGGTTGTTAGAATTCCATACAACTCAATTTGCTGATGGTTCTGGGTATTTTTATGTTTTGAAATCTGGTTGTAATTCTTCTTTGGTTGCACAAGGAGGCATTGTGTGTCTCCCTATGCTTCCATCTTTACCAAAGTCTGCAAAATTCTTTGTTCCCTAGAACAACTTAGATGTTTTTCTCTTAATCTAAGTGATTATATTTTATATTGTGAACTGAGATACCATTTGCTTATAAACATGAATTTACTCACTTTTTAACACTACTGTAACAGCTCCTTCTTCAGATGAAAATTTGGTTTGGACGAGCTCTCTAAAATTAAATACAACTATGTGTGTATGGGGGGTGATAATTCTCTCATTTTCTGAGGAGTACAGGTTTGTCTGATGTATACATGGAAGATGAATTTGAACATTCTACACAAGACTCATAGAAACATGTTAGTTTTAGGAATGATTTGAAGTTTAAACAATTAGGAAACATTTTTATTTATACTTTTCAGAAAATACTCAAATGTACAAGCCTGAATTCTTAAAAGTCCTGATATGTGCTACTTAATAAAAAATTTAACCAGAATATAACTTTACTAAAAAATTTTCCTATTACAGAAAATCTTAAGACAGTATTCACTGTAATAACAAAATTATCAAGTTTTAAAATTATACTTTAATTTAAAATTGCATTTCCCTAATTCCTGATCTCTGAAATTTTTCATAGGTCTTTATCTGGAAAATATATCCAATCTCTAATTTCCCAGACCAGGATTTTAACAATGGAGCTTTACTTAGAATTTCTTTCCCCAATGTCTATTAACCATAGAAAAGAGAAGAAAAAAGCAGATTTTGGTTTTAAAAAAACCTATTACTTTCATTGCTATTTAAAACAAAAAAATCTTTGGCAGTTGGCAATGTGTTTAAAACATATTTGAGTTGGGTATTATTTTTTATTTAGCCAAATATTTATTTACCTCTTTAAAAACAGGCTTCAAAAAATATTTGTTTCTGTTTTCCCTTAATTTTTTAATCAAAATGTATTTCAAGGAAAATGAAATCCATATGCTCCTAGTTCATTCCTTTTAATTCTTCAATACTTTGTTATGGAAGATCAGCTGGCAGCTAAAAAAAAACCATAATCCATTTCCAGATTTTGTCATTTAATTATTAAATTATATTTGACCAACAATTGCTAAATCATGAGTTTGGAAAAACAAGCATTTATTACAATCCTGAACCTTTTAGCTCTTAAAGAAACACTTTAATGAATGAGTAAATGTAAGACAAGTAAGGGACAGCTCGAAACCATCCAAATAATACTTAAATAGTTTTTTTTAATTGGAATATAAATGAAATACAATATCTTATTAGTTCCAGGTGTACGTCATAGTGATTTGATATTTATATACATTATGGAATGACCCTCGCAATAAGTCTAGCTGCCATCTGTCACCATACAGTTATTACAATACTACTGACTACATTCCCTATGCTGTACATTTCATCCCCATGACTTATTTATTTTGTAATTGGAAATGTGTACCTTGTAATCCCCTTCCCTATTTAACCCACCCCCCACTCCTCCCTCCTCTGGTAACCACCAGTTGGTTTCCTCTATGAGTTGGTTTCTACTTTGTTTTGTTCATTCATTTGTTTTGTTTTTTAGATTCCATATATAAGGGACTGGCAGGAAGTATTCAAAGTGATGAAAAACAAGGACTGTTCTCTGACTTATTTTATGTAACATAATACTCTCTAGGTCTATCTGTCACAAATAGTAAGATTTCATTTTTTATGGCTGAGTAATATTTCATTTTGATGGACACTTAGGTTGCTTCTATATCTGCAATGAATGTAAGGGTGTATATATCTTTTCAAACTAGTGTTTTTGTTTTCTTTGGACAAATACCCTGACGTAGAATTGCTAGCTAGTGTAATAATTCTATTTTTTAATTTTCTGAGGAATTTCCATACTGTTTTCCATAGTTGCTGTATCTATTTACATTCCCACTAACAGTGCACAAGAGTTCCCTTTTCTGCACATCCATGCCAACCCTTGTTATTTTTTGTATTTTTGATAATAGCCACTCTGACAGGTATGAGGCAATATCTCACTGTGGTTTTGATTTGCATTTTCCTGATAATTAGTTATGTTGAGCACCTTTTCATGTGCTTGTTGATTATCTGTATGTATTCTTCGGAAAAATTTCCAGTCCGGTCTTCTGCCTGTTTTTTAATCAGATTGTTTTCTTTATATTAAGTTCTATACAATCTTTATTATATTTTGGATATTAACCCCTTATCAGACTTATAATTTTCAAATATCTCTTCCCATTCAGTAAGTTGCCTTTTTGGGTTTTTTTTTTTTATGGTTTTCTTCACCAGGCAGAAGATTTTTAGTTTAATGTAATCTTGTTTATTTTTGCTTTTGTTCCCCCCAAAAAGTATTAATAAAACCTATGTTTTCTTCTAAAAGTTTTACATTTTAAAGTTAACATTCAAATCTTTAATCCATCTTAAATCTATTTTTGTATATGGTGTAAGATAATCGTTCAATTTTATTCATTTGCATATACCTGCCTAGTTTCCTCAACATCGCTTATTGAAGAGACTGTCTTCCCCACTGTACAGTCTTGGCTCCTTTGTCATGGATTAATTGACCATATTTGAGTGAGTTTATTTCTGAGCTGTCAATTCTATGCCATTGACCTGTGGTTGTTTTTTTTTTTTTCATGCTGGTACCATACTGTTTTTATTACTATAACTGTGTAGTATATTTTGACATTGGGGAATGTGCCACCTCCAGGTTTGTTTGTCTTTCTCAAGATTGCTTTGCTATTCAGGGTCTTTTGCGGTTCCATACACATTTTAGGATTCTTTGTTGTAGTTATGTAAAAAATGTCATTGGTATTTTGATGGAGATTGCATTGAATCTGCAGGTCACTTTTGGTAGTATGATATTTTAACAATAAAAATTCTTCTGATCCATGAGCATGGTATAACTTTTCATATCTGTTGTTTTTAATTTCTTTAAATAGGTTTTTTAAACTCTATCAGAAAGTAATAATTGAAAATTTTATCCCAGGGCCAAAGTGAGCATTTCCTTCTTTCAAGTATTAAATATAACTTTTATACATTTTCTAGACCATATTATAAATTCCCATATGCTGTATAGAAGCCATTTTTGAAATGTAAATCTCTCCAAGACTTTGAAATAATGCACATGTTAACAAAAGAATGGAAAAGATTGGCAAAATACAACTTCCCATTTAAAATGGAAATATTACAATAAAAGTAGATAAGACTTATGAGCTGGCCATAGAATGTTCTACTAGACATCCAACAATGGTTATCATCTACTAACAATTTATTATGTACCATGCACTGTGCTCTGCACCCCATATACGTATTCCAATTAATTCTCATGAAAACCTTAACTGGTCACTAATACTTTTATCCCCATTTTGCAAATCTAAAAACTGAAGATTTGAAGATTGAATAACAGATCCCAAGTTATACAGTTGGTAAGATAAGCCCTGCTTTAAATTTCAGAACTATATGTGTGCAAAGCTGGCATCTTTAAGCATTCCTAAATAATGTATAAAGAACTTCAGTGAGAAGGTCTTTAAAATCATGGAATTCATTTCTCCCTTATAGAATTCTCCCAACCACCCTGCCTCATGGATGACTGATCCGTCCTTCACTTGTGGGTGGTTTTTAGGTTACCAAGGAAGGTAAGTAAAAAATTAATGTCAAGGCCCCTATAAAACACATGTTGTAAATATTCCTCTAGTCCTAATCCAGATATTATCCAGGCAGATAATATAAATGTTCCTAGGGAACCATAAAAGTCAACTGTAGTTAGCTGACTAAAAGTAACTAAAGTCAACTATAGTTATCAACTATGATCAATTTTTAACTAGCTGCAAGGTGATTTGTTTCTAGGATACAAGGAAGCATCTTGCATTTCTAGACTGATCCCATAGCAAACACTTGCTCAAGACAATTTCGTAATTTACACAGAGACTAAGCAAAGTCATAAATAAAATATAACTGTTCAATAAGCATAGCATATTACTTAGGTGAGAAAAGTTAAATGATTTTCAGTGACAAAAATCATCATTTGAGAGTACCAGGTATATGGTTTTTTATCTAGATGGAAGTTGTGACTTTGGGAGAAAACACCATTTCTTTCTCAGTAAATACATAGATTATTATTTCCAGCCCACAACTTGTATAATTTTATTTCTCCAGATTTCCCTTCCAAGAAAAACAAAGTGAATACCTAAGAATCATGACTTTAGAGTAGTCAAATTGTAGGATGAAAGTGTCCACTATTTTTTCAGTTAGACAACTTATCCAAGGGGGATTCATACCCCTGAGCCCAAAAAGATGGAGAACACTAACTTTCAGCAAGTGTAGCCTTCCTGATAATTCTCAAGACTTATAGAAGAAGAATTTAGACATTTTAAGACCATTATCAAAGCCACTTCCACATCTAGGTTTAAGATCTAAGACATTCAATTTCCAAAGAAATTCAGTTCCTTCACCCAAGGTTTCTTAGCAGTAAACCCCCCTCATCAGATTGAATTAGCCACAATTTCCAACCCAGATTTCAGGCTATTTTTCCTAAGGAAATTCATTCCCCTCTTCATACATGCTGGCTCACTCTGCTATGTGTTCTCTGTTTGTTTTGTTGAAACAAGAAGCCTGCTCAGAACCAAACTCCACTGCCAACCTCAGTAGCCTAACTCAGACCATTTTTTCACCAGAAGATATCCCTCATTTTCTCTCTACATACCAATTCTACCTACCTTTCAAAAAGCTCATGTCTCTCTTTTCCCATTGGCACTTTCTCTGATTACCCTCCCCGGGATGATCTGCTTCTCCCTATGACTCTCATCTTCTGAAGCACTTGTGCAGCATAATCATGCATTTCTGGACACACTTAATAATATTTTTGTCCAAAAATCATAATTTCACTAAATTATCAGTCCCTCCAGTGAAGGAATGAGCATCCTATGAAACCAACCTAAATCCTTCCCAAATTACACCTGCTTTAGCGCTCAGCATGGTGCCTTCCACATGGTAATTGCTCAATAAGTTAGTATCTGAATTCTCTATACTGTATGAACAGCTCTTGGTGCTAGAATTACTACATTGGTGCTCTTTAAAATGTGGCCTGAACCAAGATGGAGGCATAGGTAGAAACCCTTCACTTCCTTACACAACCAAAAGGAGGATAATAGCCAATCTAAAATCAATGAACAACTGGAAGTGCCAGAAAATCAAACTGCATGGAACTCCAACAACCATGGAATTAAAGAAACAGTCAACCAGAACAACCAGACCAGTAAGGCAGCAGACAGAGAGAAACCACAGGCGGACCGTTCAGGCGGGGCTGGCTGTGATGAAGTGGCAGGCTGTGCATGAGGGGCTGACTTAAAGGGAAACTGAGACTCAGAGCTGGCTGCGGGCTACACCAGTTGCCGTGGTAGGAGATACTCCCAGTCTCACACAAGAGTTCGTTGGAAAGTGGACTAAAGACAAGAAGAGGTGTTACATTGTTCCCTCTCTGGCTCCTCCCCTACAGGCCGCGGCAGCACAGCAAGGAGGGTTGCCCTGTCCAGGTAAATACCTAAGGCCCCGACCCCTTACAACTTAACAGGGCCCCCGAAAAAGAAACATGGCCCAAATGAAAGAACAGAGCAAAACCTCAGAAAGAGAGCTAAATGATGAGCAGATAGATAGCAAACCTATCTGATGAAGAATTTAAAGCCCTGGTAATCAAAATGCTCACAGAACTGATTGAGCTTGGTCAAAAAATGAAAGAACAAGTGAAAGATACCCAAAATGAAATAAAGCAAAATATTCAGGGGACCAACGGTGATAGGAAGGAAACCAGGACTCAAATCAATGATTTGGAACGAAGGGAAAAAATAAACATCCAATGGTAACAGAATGAAGAAACAAGAATTCAAAAAAATGAAGAGAAACTTTTGAACCTCTGGGACAACTCAAAACGTTCCAATATCCAAACTATAGGGGTGCCAGAAGGAGAAGAATAACAGTAAGAAATTGAAAACTTATTTGAACAAATAATGAAGGAATACTTCCCCGATCTGGTGAAGGAAACAGACTTTCAAGAAGTCCAGGAAGTCCAGAGAGTCCCAAAGAAGTTGGACCCAAAGAGGAACATACCCAGGCACATCATCAAGTTACCCAAAATTAAAGACAAAAAGAGAATCTTAAAAGCAGCAAGAGGAAAGGAAAGAGTTACCTACAAAGGAGTGCCCATAAGACTATCAGCTGATTTCTCAAAAGAAACCTTACAGGCAAGAAGGGGCTAGAAAGAAGTATTTAATGTCATGAAGGCAAGGACATACAACCAAGATTACTCTATCCAGCAAAGCTGTCATTTAGAATGGAAGGACAGATAAAGTGCTTCCTAGATAAGGTCAAGTTAAAGGAGTTCATCATCACTAAGCCCTTACTATATGAAATGTTAAAGGGACTTATTTAAGAAAAGGAAGATAAAAAATGTGAACAGTAATATGATAATAAACTCACAACTATCAACAAATGAACCTAAAAAATAAAAGGAAGAAAAACAACAAAAACTAAGCAAACAACTAGAACAGGAACAGAATCAGAGAAATGGAGATCACATGGAGGGATTTCGGTGGGGAGGGGGAAGGGAGGAATGGGGGAAAGGTACAGGAAAGAAGAAGCATAATTGCTAGGTATTAAATAGACAGAGAGAAGTCTAAAATAGTATAGGAAACAGGGTTATATGTACAACCCATGGACATGAACTAAGGTGGGGGAATGCTGGAGGGTTGGGGGGTGCAGGGTGGAAGGGGGATAAAGGGAGAAAAATTGGGAAAACTGTAATAGCGTAATCAATAAAATATACTTTTAAAAATAAATAAATAAATTGAGATGTACTGTAAGTTTTGTAAGTATAAAATATATGAAAAAGAGAATGCTGAATATGTAATTAACATTTTATATTAATTTTATATTAAAATGACAAATTTTATTAGGTTAAATAAAATATATTGATAAAATTAATTTGTTTTATTTTAAAACTTAAAAAAATGTAGCCAGAACATTTGAAATTACATATGAGGCTCTCATTTGTGGCACAAATATTTTCTATTTGACAGGACTGATTTAGATACCTTTCCTTTCACTCACCACATCTTTTACCTGCCCCAGGTAGCAGACAACTATTTCTCCATCACACTAGCAGAAGATGACATGTTCTATAAAGAGTTTGAGTTGGAAAAGCTCTGGATTTAGAAGCATCAAGGTCAACTGTGGGCAAGAATGAGGTGTTATAATAAATATAAAGGGATTCAGAGAAATTTGACATGTGAAATAATACAATCCCTTAAAAAAAAAAAAACAGAATAAAATGTGGCCTGAAGAACCAGATAAAAAGTGAAATCTCAAAGAGTCTAACTGCTAGGAGTCAACCCAGGGGCTTTGGGCGGGCTTTGAGGGGCTGAGTTAAAATTGGTTACTCTTCTCTCTCTCATAGAATGCCTCATGGTTAGATTGTTGTACATTGTTTTTCTGTAACACAAGTAAAATTATCTCTACAAAATGGATTTATACATACCACCTTTGACATACTTTTTCCCTGAACAAAGTCTTCAAGATCTACCAGCATTTGGGCTTTTTCTAAGTATAGTTAATGCCAGATCCTGGGCTTATCTTTACATTTGACTTAGGTAACATTTCAAAATTAGAAAATAATAAAGCTCATGGTTGCTGAAAAAGTTAGACCTATAATTTCTATATTATTCAACAATTTTATTCTTAAGAATATACCCAAAGGAATCAAAAACAAGTACACAAATATGTGCACTATACACAAATGTTCACAATAGCACTATTCATGGTAAAGAAAAACACCCAAATGTCCCCAAAACACTCATCAATGGATGAGTGAATAAACAAAATGTGTTATACAGCTACAATGAAATATTACTCAGCCATGAAAAAAATGAAGTACTAACACATGCTACAGAGTAGATGAATGCTGAACACATTATGCTAAGTGAAAGAGGACAAACACAAAAGGCCATGTATTGCATGATTCCATTTCCATGAAATACCCAGAAGCAGTAAATCCACAGAGGCAGAAAGCAAATTGGTGGTTGCCTGAGGCTGATGAGAGGGGGAATAGGGAGGGACTGATTAGTACGTATGAAGTTTTGTTTTGAGGTAATAAAGATGTTTTAGAACTAGATAGAGATGGTGGCTGCACAACATTGTAAATATACTAGATGCCACTGAATTGTATACTTTAAAATCATTAATTTTATGTTGTGTGAATTTTACTTCAACAAAAAAAAAAAAATAAAGCTTGTCTCATTATAGCTCCTATAGCCTAAGGCTCTATGGAAGCAGAGATAGCTTTGTGGAGAAGATGACATCTAAGCCAAGACCTGAAAGACAAATAGAATTTAAACTAAATAAGGAAGATAGAAGGGGAACGGTTTAGAGCAACAAGGATAAAGGACTCATGGACAAAAACTATGGGGGGTGGAAATGGGAGGAAGGTGGGGAGGGCTGGGGTGGTGGGCTGGGGCGGGGTAAAAGACAGAAAACTGTACAATATCAACAATTAAAAAATACTGATTAAAAAAATAAAATAAAAAATGGAAAAAAAAAAAGAAGTGGGAATGGGAAAAGAAAGGGGAAGAGAAAAACATTCCAGAAAGATATTGTATATGATGACTTAATACTATAATGCCATGTAAATAATTTCTCCTCTCCCATAAAATCAAATCAACAGATTTGTATTAATCATCTACTATTTGTGGGGAATCATGCTAGGTCCTGGGAGAAACACAGCCCCCCCCCCCCAAAAAAAAGGCATAGTCTTAGGACAGAAAGAAATAAAACTCGAATTTATGGAGCACCTTTTATATGATGTATATTTCACACATATGACCTCCATTAGTTCTTTAAACAGACCAAAGAGAGGAGTATAATTAATCCTATGAAGTTGTCATTCACCCAATATTGTACAGCTTGCAAATGAAGAGACAAGAATTCAATTCTAAGTGTCTCACTCCAGAGCCTACATTCTTGCCACTACAGCAGGCTGCCAATCACAAAGGATATAATTATTGCTGCTGGAAGTTGAAAAACCTGGTAAGACATCAGTGGGGAGATGCCACAAAGCAGAAATTATGTTCCCTGTTTGTGGCAAAGGATATGGAAAGAACTGAGACCAGATCTGCAGAGAAACAGATGTCCCAGATTCCAGATCCCAGTGCTAAAATCAGAAATAAGGAAGAAAAGGTTTGGACATCACCTGCTTCTGAACCGCTTCCCTGATCCCATTATACTGAGTTGAGGGGGCTTCCTTTCTGCACCCTATACTTGCCCCATCAGAACACTCCACACATTCAATTATTGGTTTTGTATTTGTACTCATGTCCCAGTTCCATTACCTACTAGCTTGGGATAAATTACAGAAAAGTATGTAACTTTCTGTGCCTTGGTTTACACATATGGAAAACTAGAACAATGATAATAATAATTCTGGGAAAATGAATTAATATATATAAAGGGTTTAAATCTCCACAATATAACAAGTGCTCAATAAATGCTATTTTTGTTGTTGATGTTACAGTATTACTATTTCCTTTACCAGGAATCCTTACCTTCATAAAAGCAAGGATCATCTCTCTCTCACTCTCTCTCTCTGTCTCTCTCTCTCTGTCTCTCTCTCTCTCTCTCTCTCTCTCTCTAGCTGTCTATCTATCTATTTATATCTTTTTCTCTAGCCTCTAAAACAAAACCTGGAACATAGTTGGTAACTATAAAATTTTGAGTCAAAGTGGCGGTGAACCCAGCCCTCTATTGATTAGTGGCATTTTCAGGACCGACGCCATGATATCACCTAAAATATCGTCATTTTGTGGTAAACCCCTTGCCAACTATAAAATAGAGATTGTCAGTCTTCAAATATTTATTGAACACCTAATATTTGGCTGGCCCAGCACTAAATTCTCTAAATTGCCAGGACTAAATTTAGTCCAAATTTTGATTTTATCATTCAGTTTGGACAGAGAAACAAATAAGAATGCACAGCCTCCAGAGAAATACCTGTGCAGTGTCAAAGTTTTGGCTATCAGCACAAAGAAAACATTGCTACTCATGTACAAAACAAACTATGATCCATTAACTCAGCACAGAAGCCCTTTTTGGCTCCAAAAAACTGGCACCCAAACAAGTTTTGTAGTCACACTGCCAAAAAATACCTGGCTGATACATTTTAACATCCTTTCTTATTTTCTTTTGGACATATTTCAGTAATTGCCTGTCTGCAGGTACAAGATACTTACAGGAAGTGATTAATCTTTCATGAGACTATTCTTTAATGCAGTACAATAAAAGCTTGAAGGGACAGGCACCTTCATGTCACTGCATGCTTCAAGGAAAGGAAGTTTTAATGGGAGATAAATCTGATCACATGATAGCAGCCAATGATGAAATCTCTTTTTTAAAAGAAAGCAACCCAACAGGACAAAACCACTCCCTGAAAAAAAAAGCCCACCTCTAAACCTAAAACCTTTTTTTTTCTGGTAGGAGGCCAGATGGGATCCTCAGACATCATGAAACACTACAGCTGGAGGCTGAATGGTTCATCTATACTCCCTGCCCCCCACATATAGATACTGGAGATGAGAAAGGCTCTTGTTTGCTCTCTGAAGCAGGTGTGATTGGACTAAATGGGGAGAAGATGTCCAGCTGGAAGAACCCATCAACCAGCTGCCTAGGGCAGTCTGCTTAGATAAATACCACCTGTTACTAAACAACCAGAGAAAAATTAGTCATATCCCAGGAACCTGCTGATTCTCTGTTTATTGTGCTGAGGCTTTCGTGTCTTTCAACATCCCAAATCCCATGTGTGTCTCAGAGTGATGGTCGTATTCACTGTGCTTAATGTGATTCTGGAAAATGATAGAGGCTTTTGGAGCATGAGGTTAAAGTTATTTTCTGAGCGCTGGGAGAACATACATGACAGAATAACAAAGAATACAAGGGAGAAGAGGGCAATGGCTCCAAAAGGTACCTTTTAACTGCATGATCTCGGTGTCCTATAGGGTCTGGCCACCTTGAAGGATGGGGCATGGCCTTATCGACTGTACCCTGCTGCCTCTGTCACTGCTCCCCAGCCACACCAATCTACTGAGTATAGCTAAGTACACACACACACACACACACACGCCTTGGCTCATGTGCTTCCCATACCTGAAATGTCTTCTCCCAAGCTTTCCAAATCCCACTCTTTAAGACCCAAATTGAATCCTGCTTCTCCTGGAGTCTTCCCTAAAAATTTTAGCCCAAAGTAATTTTCTCTGACCTGTCACAGCCCTGAAAGTCCGCATTGCACATTTTGTCGCTGTAACCTGTTGCCTTCCACTCTTGTCCCAAGTAAATCTCATCTCTCCAACAAGACTCCCATCCTTCTGAGCCCCAACCCATCATCCACACAAACTTAGGCAGGTAAAAACCCAATACGGGTGTTCTAGGCTGAACTAATGCCAATCTCACAAGTTATTGTAGAATGACTGGAAGACAAAATGTTACATCTAAAGTGGAGATCCTACTGGAAAAGACCTTTCAGGATTTTTGCCTCAAGACAACTAGAAGTCAATGCCCTGGGAGCCCTGGACATGTATCCAGGATTGGGATGGAATCCTGGCATGTCTAGTTCTTACCTTGATGTTATTAATTATTTTAACAGAATCAGTCTTTTATTGTGTAAAATTGAACTCACAATGTCTAAGTCAGGGGACTATTGCAACACTCCAACGAGGCAATTTCTGACGAGTGTTCCCATGCATTACCAACATCAGGCATTAATGGTTCTTTAGTAAACTGCATAATTCCTTCAACATCAAACTGATTAGAACAAAAATGACTTATTATTCTACACTGATTTTTTTAGGCTTCACAAACTTATCTGACTATCAGAATCACTTGGGGACCTTGTTAAAGGTACAGAAAACTGAATCCCAATTTGGAGACTCTAGTTCAAGAGGTCTGGGTACATTCAAGTGCATCCAACAATTAGCCAGGTTTAGTATCTACTGGATAAAATTATTTTTGTCCACATTTGTATCTGACTAATGAAAAATTACTGGGATCATGGGCTTTTAGAAATATATCTTAAACTAATAAACACATTGATAATTATCAACATTTGGTTCTGTTCTACTTAAAAGTAGGTTTCATCTCCTACACCTTTCTTATAATTAAAATCTATATATTCACATATACACACTTATGCAGAGGTTAATGTGTGTGGGGGGGAGAGAGAGAGAGAGAGAGAGTGTGAGTGTGTGTGTGTGTGTGTGTGTGTGTGTGTGTGTATTTCCTGGAGGTATGTGCTGTAATTCCCCAGTATTCCGGAACCTCTCATGTATCAATTTATCTCTGTAATCTGATCATTTGCTGCAGTCAAGGTATGTCCCATTTCTGTTCCCCCACAAAGTTCACTCATGTTTAGAAAACAATTACTCCAACTAAGAAGTAAGACACAATATTGCAAAAAAAGAAAAATGACATACCAGGAAAAAAGACAAAATCCTAGGATTTGAAACTTATTTTTTAAAGAAGGAATTTGGGGGCACTTTCTACCCTAAAATCTGCCTAGGTCAAGTAGCCTAGAACTCAGATATAGGCACCCCTAAGAAAGTCCTCAATCTAGGGCATTTCATCCCTCAGCTAAGCAGGGGTCAAGGCAATCAACAGTAGTTTAGACTAAACAGGAAGAAAACCAGCTCAATTAATGTGACAGACACAAGAATGGTCATCCCATTTAAAAACAACAAAAGTTTGAAAAGAATTTAGCTGCTGAGAATTGGCTAGTACATGCAGATAAATCATTGCATTTCCACCCCTTTCAAATATATCTGGTAAATTCACAAGATTTAGAAGAAGTGTAGAATAATTGCACACTAGTTCATGAAAATGAACTCTCTCTCTTTTTTTTAAATTACCCCAGACACGGTTTCTGGTACAGAGGAAACTAAGCATCCCTTCCTGGGCCCCCCAGCATAAGGAAAGCCACTAACTCTTTCACAGGAGCAGATTGTTTCAACTTAATTGAATGAAGTAAACTTGGGGAAATACCTGACATTGCCAACTTGACCTCTGCTAAGCCTTTTGAACTTCAATCACTGTCCTCCAACACAAAGCCTTCTATTAGGCTTTCAGCTATTTCCCCTGATTACACAGGTAGCTTATCTTAAGGATTCCATGGTTTCAGTTATCATTTCTGACCTGATTGTGAAACAAGTATTATTTCCTTGCTGGGTTATATGACTAAGCCTGCAGAGGTATTTGCTGGTTTGACTGAGTAAAGAGCATCTCATTTCAGTTTCTTATCCACCAAGATCCAATAACTAATTTTTAAAAAGAAAAAAATAGTTTTACTTTATGAGAACCCAAGTGAAAAGACTCAACTGAATTAGCACCAGGAAGAAACTGTCCAAAATCATAATCTTTAGTGTTTTATGAGATTGCAAAATTTAAAACATAATTTATAATATGGGGCGGTAAAGATGAAGATTGTCTGAATAACAAAGTGCAAAACAAAACAGCTGGAATTTCTCAAACAAGCAGAATTACTTATTCCTCATGTAGTAGTTCTCTGACAGAAGTAGCAGAAATAGAGGATAATGTTAGCAACATTTTGAATTAATTGCCCATCCTAGCAAATAAGAGTGCTTGGAAATCCAGGTGAAAGATGTGAATAATAGTTATTTTTAAGTGTTATTTAGTCCTAACTAAGCAGCTATTTTTGTATTCTTGACTATAGAGTACATGCACCTTTTAGAAATATACCAGAAAAATTTAAATATACAAAATATTTAGAATCATCAATTTCTTTACCACAAAATAAAACAAAACATAATTTGACCTCAGCAGATTGAGTGTCAGTGATTGAAAAGATTGCTAACAGCCAGTGCCAGCAAATGTGCAAAATATACAAATACAAATATACAGATACAAATATGTGGGAAAAATATACGAATTTCATAGAAAGTAATTTGGTTGGCAATATCTATTGAAATTTGAAACACGCATACCTTACAAAGCTATTCATTTAAAAATTGTTTATAAAGCAAACACAGGAGAAAAAATTTAAATAGCGAAAAATTAAAATTAAAAAATTAAGTAGGGGAATGGTTCAATAGTAACAACACACAAGCATTAAAAAGCTAAAAAGTCCTGCATGCAGTGATCCAGGAAATGGACACACTATATTTTTAGTAAATAAAACTGATTCTGGGTAAATATATTTAATGATATTCTAACTTAGCTATCAAATGTATATATGCATATAAAATCTAAACCTAGGAAAGAGAAAGTATACACATCGAATAGCCAGCCAATAATTTTTAATCCTGGGAGCAGAAAACATATGATTAGAAGGGGTCTTTAGTCTTCTCGTTCTATAAAAATCGAAACATAAATGGAGGGATGACAGGTGAATTCTATTTATTTTTATTTTTCTGTATATTTCAAAACATTTTTAAACTATAAAAGCATTTAAAACCAGAAGTCTATATTTAAATAAATATTAAAAGAAGTAAGTAGTTGTTCTCATCATCTGCAGAATGAAACATCTATGAAATAATTGACCTCAAGTTAGGGAGAACTACATTTGTTAAAACAAGTTGTATCAACACGGACACTTATCTTTTGCTGTCTCCTATCATTGACATTCAGTCAGCCTAAATATAATAAACAGATATTTTATTTCTTTTTATGTATTTGAAATGGAAATTTGCTGAAGGAATACACACACTGCAGTAATTGCAAGAGTTGCCTCAAGAAACTGAGGTTGTTTGGTTGACTGAATTGAAAGTATTTCTTTTTAAGTGGGACTATGGAGGACTAAGGGATGGAGTATTTTGACTATGAGTTGTTTCATTTTGCTTTGCAAAAATAAACCATCACATTTATTAATCCATATCCTAATGAAATAAAATAGATTATCACACAATAGGTTATTGTTCATATTTTCTGAAACTATATACCTTATTCATAAAGCTGCCCAAATTTCTTATCAAACCACAACTGTGAACACTAGCCTGCCAAACTAGTCTCTATAGCCTCATAAGTGTCATAGAGGGATGTTAGTACTGGCAAGAAAAGTGCATGAAATCTATTTCTTCTGCAACAGTGCCTGGAATTTCCTGGCATTCCATTTCATCAGAATATCAGTTTAACAGTATAGCTCAGCAATGCCTAAGCAGGGAAGAGTTTTAGGAGTTAATATTTACTATAACGTGCACACAATTAGGGCAATACATAACTCTAACGTAGTTTTTCACATTACAGAAGTATTTGCAAAGTAATATGTTTATCAAATTTTCCTTCTTCTTTTCCCCTTCATTTTCTTTTAATTCTACTACTTGGCCTTGAGAAATTTGTTTAAATTTTCTGAGCCTTGGTTTCTTCCTCATCTGCAAGATGAGAGCAATATTATCACCATAAAGGTTTACCACAAAAATCAGGTGAGTACATTGCTTAGTACACAGTCCGCAGTAAGTACTCCAAAGATGATAGTTCTTATAATTACGGATACTAATGTTGACAATACTGAAACTGAGAGTAGCACTTTACCTTGCTGTGGACATACAACAGCAAATCCTAATCTCTAGAGAGTAAGAACTCAAAGCTGAACTTGCAAAATGAAGATTTCTGGCCCCGGTCACCAAAGATTCTGCTTCATTCAGTTTAGGATTAAGCACAAGAATTTTGACTCTTCATAAACACCCCATGTGATTCTGCAGAGAAGCAGTGATACAGGAGAAAGAATAGAAGAGTCTAAGGGAAGAAAGCCCCTGCTCCCCAAAGGTCTTCATTCTTTATTGTTAACTGCTCTCTCCTGACTCTGAGACCAACAAGTCTCGTCCTATACCTAGCTTATATTTATGTTATGCCAGGAAAAAGAAAGAATGGAAAGTGGTTCTCCCACTTCATCTCCCCAACTCTGGTTACATTTTCTTCCAACTATAACAACATTACTACTCCATGCCCTCAATGTCCCAGATGCTCCATTATGTTTGTTCCTTCCCATTAGTGTGGCTTCCTTTTGACACTTAGTGGCGTAGGACGGGACAATGCAGGATGATTGCTATAAACCTGCCTGCTTGTTTAATTCCTAGGAATTCATCCCTCAACCTAAACTCATTCATAGCTCCATCGGCCCTTGGGATTCACATCAGCTCCTGTGTCCTGCATGTCAGACAGCAGAGAAACCTCTCACTCACCCACTTGCCCCTCATAGCCCCCCTATACAGGGGTACTGCTCCTTTTGAACGAAAGGCCTAGGGTATATCTTTCCCCAAGGCAGAAGGTGGACCCAGGTTTCATGAGGCCTAAAACCTATTCCATTTGGGGGGGAGGGGAGCACTCTTAAAGACAAAGAGTATAAAAATACCAGTAACTTCCTTGTCACACACATACACACACACACAAATAACACAGATAGTCATGTGAATTCATAAATACAGCCCCTCTCACAGCCTTAGAAGTTGTTATAAACTGTTTCATGTTACTCCCCCAATTCATGGCTAACCCCTAACTGCCAATGTGACTATATTTAGAAACGCAGCCTTTTGGGGGGTAAATAAGGTTTAATGAGGTCATAAGGTAGGGGATTTGATTCACTATGACCGATGTCCTTACAAGAAGAGAGACATTGTAGAGGCACATGCACAGAGATGAGGCCACGTGAGAACACAGGGAGATGGGGGCCATCTATGGGGCGGACCCCCAAAAATGGAATTTATCAATACAAAATTGTGTATTTATTCCTAGATGTTTAACCTTCAGTCACCATCAAAGTACTCTGTGTTTGATGTAATACAACCATTGAGACCTTTTTTCCACTGCTCAAAACAGTTTTTGAACTTACTGATTTTGAGACTTTTTAGTGCTTCCGCTATTTTTTGTTTCACCTCTTCCACATCAGCAAAACATTTCCCTTGGAAGACTTTTTTCATCTGGGGAAACAAAAAAAAAAAGTTGCTTGGGGTGAATAGGGAGGGTGGGGCATGGAATCATGTCATTTTTGGTCAAAAAGTGCTAAACATTCAGCATGGTGCAGGCAGGCACACTCATAAATCACCCATCATGAAATCAGCGAGTGCATTATAAGAGTCTTCCAAAAATATTCCCTGAAGCAGAACACAGCCTCTCACAATGCCAGGTGGTCCACTGATACAGATGGGTTCCTAGAACACTCACCTAGCAGAGGAAGCCTGTACTACAAGGGGCCTGCCCTCCAGAAGATAATTCTGTTTTGGGGGGGTTTCCCCTTGCCCAAACCAAAGAGAGAGGCCTCAGGGGGAAAAACAAACAAACAAACAAACAAACAGCCTTCCCAGCACCTTGATCTTGCTTTTCCAATCTTTAAAGTGTAAGAAAATAAACTGTTGGTTAGCCACCCAGTCTGCGGTGTTCCGTTACAGCAGCCCCAGTAGACCACTACAGA
The DNA here is from genome assembly GCA_039655065.1 of Glossophaga mutica. Lineage (NCBI taxonomy): Eukaryota > Metazoa > Chordata > Mammalia > Chiroptera > Phyllostomidae > Glossophaga > Glossophaga mutica. The sequence continues at coordinate 107,886,419 of CM077309.1, read as the reverse complement.
AGTGGTCCGTGCAACTGAGAGGCACTGAAGCCAGTGCCATTAGCTCTTTCTCCACTCCTACCAGGCAAGCTGAATTTCACATCACCATCACAGCAACTCCAACTCCCACCCTACACCAGTGGTTCTCCAGGTGTGCCGACCATTCCCACCCTTAAAAGTCAAATTTTATACTCTCTGAATTCCTCTCTAACCTTCCTGAATGAAATAGACTTTTCCCTATTCCACATGCTATCTCACAGGTTTCTACACCTCTATTGCAGACTTTATTTAATTCTATCTTATACAATCATCAGTCACTATTCATATTATACTCTCATATTCACACAATCATAGTCATTAATATTTATATTAATCCATAATGATAATATTCATATTTTAATTATTCATTTAAATTCCTTGTGGGAAGAGACTATGTCTACCCCAATACCTAACATAATAATTTGCATGTATAAAACCATCAACAAACATTTACTAAATTGCTTGATATTTATAAAAAGTTTTGAAATCTTCAGTGGATAGAACCAAGATAGTCAATTATCTATCTGCTTATCTGCCTATAGAGTATACACATAAAGTCAAATAATTTTATAGCTATTGTATAAAGGTCTGAGAGGTCCTTTATTACCAGTTTCTTATTTTACTTAGTTAGCAAGCATCACCCAGAAAGTTAATAAGAGATACAGGTCTAAAACAGAGGTCTCGTGAATCCTAGTCCTCATCCTACCAAGCAACCTGGCCAGTCATCCAGACTTGATCAAAAATTATGGATGAACACATCCAGTTATTTTAGAATCATCTAAAGAACATGGTGCCAACCACAAAACAATCTTCTGATTATGACTTGGCTTCAACCGGAGGTCTTCCTATAGGTCTGAATACACAGATCTCATCCACATGAGCAGTATAGTAAAGACTATAGTTTTCATTGTGGTTAAATAAACTGGCATCCAAATTTTTTAATGTAAACTTGAAGCAGATTGCAATCTTCTTGGAAATAGTTCAACTACTGTGGGTATTTTTTTAACCTTGAGAGAAAAAACATTTCTCTCACTACTAATTCAAATACAGCAGAGTCTACTACTCAGAGTAATTAGCAGACGTCCAGCCAAAATAGGAACTCACTGGCTCAGGTCAAAGTAGATACTTGATTTAGCCTCTGTATTTAAACCCTTCACTTCTTCACCTAACAAGTGAAGAAGGTTCTGATGGCGATGCCACTGAGAACATGAAGTACACATTCCGAGCCATGCGCCACCGTCGGTGCCTCCCGAGCTGGTCCCTGACTCCCAGCCGCGACGACAGCTATTAGACAGATACTGCTGAAGATGAAGTGCTGACAAGAGGGGGGGATTTATATCCCATTACCAATCCCCCGAGCTGTGCCATGAACCTTTAACTCAACATTTTATCATATTGGTTGCTGCTTTCCGAATTTTCTCTAATTTGTCTCTTTTTCAACATGTGGTATTCCAAACTAAATGCAGTTGAAATATATTCAGACAAGACTAGTGCCAAGTTGCTGGAAATAATTTTTTTTTCGGTTTAGAACATAATGCTTCCATTAGCACAGACTGATATCACTTTGAGGAGATTTAAGGGTTCTTTCCTTTTTAACAAATCATGCTATTTCATTGACCTTAATGGCTCTCAAAATTTGCCAAGGCAAGGAGGGGCAGCCTACGGCCCAAATACCAAAGTGGTAGATAACTGTGAGAGATGAACTAAGCTGTCCTTTGGTAGCCATGAAGTTCACTCGTTAGACATCCCCCTCCCAACGCTTCTCCTGTGGCTCTTCATCCTACCTCCTCACGAGTCATCCAGCACATCTCATTACATATTGCCTGTTCTTAATGAGAGTGTTAAAACTTAAAGTCTTAGTAGTTACAGGCTTGGTCTTTTCTACTTCTCCTATAACCCCCATCTGCTGACTTCTAGTTTTCTATATTTTTAAGTGATTTTTGAGAACAGAAAAAAATTCAAAACCCCAAGCAAAATATCCACCATGATACCAGACTTCACTTGAGTGTGGAATTGTAAAATAAGTGGCAAATACGAAAGTCAACCCTAGTCAAAATTACCATTGGAAATCTTAAGAAGGTGACTGTGATAAGCAGAATTGTCTCCTAAGATTCCCACGAGTACTATTTCAATCAAACACTAAGTACCACTGTGCAGGGATTTTGCAGATGTAAAGTCAGTCCATAGTCAGTTGGTCTTACAATACAGAAATCACCTGGATGGGCCTAATTGTAAAATCAGTCCATGAAATCAGTGCCTGCAACCAACTTCTCACTCACTTCAGAAATTCCTGTCATTTTTTCGAGTTCGTTTACTCAATACCATTCTGTTGTAAATATTCATTTCATCCTTAATTCCTGTACCCTATGCAGTTTTTTCCTACACATTCCATAGCAGGTATTTCTTTATTACCACAATATCCTCCTCTGCATTTCTTTTGCACACTGCTTTTCCCTCTCTCATCTTTCAGATGGTCACCTCTGCCCCAAGTTGTTCCTGTTCACCCCCTTTCCTTGAACAGTACTTAGTATGCATTAGGTGTTTATTACATATCCCCCACATGCATAAGCTAGGCTTTTGTCCTAGTAAAGTTCCTCCTATTATCCCTACTATCTTTCTTTGTTTTAATATTTAAAATTTATCACATCAAGAACAAGGATTAATTTCATACAGGCATTACATTTGTAAATGTTAAGAGCTACAAAAACAAGAGATTTAATTGTTTATTTCCAGAGTTGTAGTTCCATTCTATCAACTTAGAAGCAGAATATTCTGATTACCACTTGTATGGACATGGAAAAGGGTACTCCTCCTACCTTGACCACTGACTTGCCTACTTCATCCTTTCATTCATTTATCCATCCATCCATCCATCCATCCGTTCTTTATTCAACACATACTTTTGAGGGTTCATCCTATATGCATGCTATTCGGGGTCCATTTTGTCAGGCATTGAGGATACCAAGATCAACAAGACATGGTGCTTATTCTTGGAGAGCATTTATTCTAGTCATGGGAGGTAAGCTCATAAAGACAATTACATACATCCTGGTGACAGCTATAAAAAGTATGGAAAGAATCCTTCTGGAGGACCCAAGAACCTTATGAAGTTGAGCAATCTTCACAGGGAATGTAACTAAAAGTAGTGGAGACACAGAATGGTTTTTAAATGTGACAATGTGATACAGCTTATAGATTCAGCAGGCAGAAAGTGTTATTTTAATGACTACCCCTGAAAGCTGATTTGGGCAAAAAACCTGAGGTTAAATTTTGGTATTCTGGGCTTAGGGACCCATAACCAAGCTCAGTCTCTTTATCTCTGCAATAGTGAGCAACTTATTTTAGATTCAGTAATGAAGGGAGTGGTCTTGTATAGTGAGACAACATTTTACTAAGTACTATTTGGTCAGGTGCATAGGGAATTTGGAGAAATGTTACTCCTTATATGGGGATATTTTGTTCTTTTGTTCCTCCTTTTGTCCTAGGTCTTCTAGTGAACTTTAGTGAATTCAGATGGCCCCTGAATTAGAGAAACCTTTTCATAGACTGAAAAGCAGGCCAGTGTGTAGACATGCGTGTAGGAGTTTGCCAAGCAGAGAAAGGAAGAAAGCAGAATCCAAGCAGAATTGTGCCATGAACAGAGGCACAAGAAAGTGGGAGTTGCAGCGTGTTTGGGAAGTGTTTGGTTCTCACCAGAAGCCTGGTGCTATGGAAGGAGATGAGGCCAGACAACAGGTAAGAGCCAGAACATGAAGGAACTGTAAACAAGCTCAGAAATTCAGTTTTACCCTCTGGATAGTAGGGAATCCAGAAGAGGATTAAAGCAAGAGGCTTACATGGTCAAAGTGGAATTGTAGAGGTAAATCTGGCGGAATTTTATAAGACGGACTGAGCTTAGAACAGCCAGGTAGCTAAAAACAAGATGAGAGGCTATTACATGGTCTTGGGAAAACAGGATTGAAGACCGATGAAAGTCTGAACTAAGGTAATTAGAAATGTAGACAAGAAAAGAGGCCAGTTTATAGAACTATTTCTGAGGGAGAATTAGTGGCACACTGAAGCCATCTTGTACCAGCTTGCAAGGATCAACTGTTAAATATTCAGAAACTCTGTGAGCTGGTTGTTAAAATTATTGTGAGCTGGTTGTTGATTCCATTGGTATCCTGGAATCAGCAATGGAAACTGGCCACAGAAATTAGCAAACACTATAAATCAGGGGTTTCTGTGTTTCAAGAGCCAGTTTACCAGCATAGCACTAAATGGAATTGACAGGATTCAGTAACCAATTTATAAGGAGCAAGCAGGAGCTATCAGGTGTTGCAGGGCCTGAAGCTTTTAAAATTTAAGGGTCCTCCTTAAGAAAAACAACATAGAACTACGAATTCAAAATTAGATATAAATAATGGACAGTAGGACTATTCCTGGAAGCCAGCAATAACTTAAAACGGAAGTGACTGCAAACCACACAAAAATATTCCACTAAACCCAAACTAAACGTGTCCCCAACTCAGCTTCCCCTGAGCCAGACACTTAAAGTGCCCACAACCATGCAGCACCACATCACATGATGGGAAGTATGTCAGAAGAGGAGTCAAAGTGGAAAGAAACATCAGACTTAACCCACTGTGGTTAAAATGTCTTAGTTTTGCACATTTTACAAAAATACGTAACCATGTGAACCCCTTGCTAGGGCAACTCTCAGAAGCTGGCCCATTAAACTGCAGGAATTTGAAGCTTGAGGCTTCATCAGTTTCATGGTGCATTTGCCTCTGAAAGTGAGAAAGTATGAAAGTTTAGGAAACTCGGGGGGATCTCATCCCATGGGGGTGGCTCATTGATTTAGTTACTTATACTCCTATGTATTTCCACAGCAGATTCAGGATGGCTGAGAGAATGGTGACACTTATCCAGAGAGGAGGCAAGGGCCAAGTAGCCCATGAAATCGCACAGCTCTCTCCTTATTCATAGAGAAAGCAAGCACTGTTCATACATCAGTGTTAACTGTTATCAAGAACCAACCTTAACTGATAACCTTGTCAGCCTGACATTCCAGAGTCATTTTCAAAACCGTACTGGCTTCTTCCTTCTGTGGGCCCTTGCAGACAGCTGCCTGTTGGTCGGCAGTGATGCTCCTTAGAAGACGTCACAGTGAGGAAAGGTGAAATGTGTCTAGAGCAAGCCTGAATAATCCATTCCAGACACATGTGTAATGCAGGGGAAACAGGTGCAAACAATTGAACCGGCTGTCAGCAAGCTACAGGGATCGCGTTTGATATCTTAATAGTTAGTTGATCCATGAGCCACATTGGCAGCATCACTGTCATAGCTGACTGCACATCTGTAAACCTTTTCGAGTCTCTTCTGATGTCCGTGTGAGTCCGTGAAAAGCCTGACATCACGAGAGACTTAAATTGAACATGATTGCTGCTGTTTCCGTTTTCCTGCCACAGAACCAGAGAGTTGACAAATGCTGATAATTGCTAATTTTTCACTACTGTTTGTCAGGTGCCACACAAGGCAAGAGCAGAGAGATCCTGCTGTCCCTGAGAGTGTTCTGTTCTTGTTGGTTCGAGGGACTGCACAGCCTTCCTCTGTCAGATAGAGAAGCTTTTAGCCCAATAGCCAAGTTAGGAAGTTTTTTGATGTGTCTATTTAGGCCTCTTAATCTCATCAATGGTAATACCCCACAATCAACTAGGAAAAGATTTTAAATTGATAAATGTTTACATTGAAAAAATGTCTTCATTCTCTTCTCCATCCAAGAAAAATGTCACCACTATAATGGACCATTATCCCCAATAAAAGGACTGGAAATCAGTGACACTATCCATAGTGACCCAATATCTAATAAATTTGTATAAAAATATTTGCAAAAAAATCTTTCATGTAAGTATTATTATTAACTAAACACATTAGAAAAGAAGCTACTTTGTTTTATTGGATTCTTTAATTTCTGTAGAGGTTAACAATTACATTTATCATGGTAACATTTTTAGAATTTTAATTTGGAGGAAACAACATATTTTAATGGAAACTCAGATCTAAGTAAAAACTTAGGCTGTTCCTACTCAGTGTGTGACCTGGGGCAAGCATTAGTTTCTGCAACTATAAAGTAGAAATAATAATACCCAGAACTGTTATGAAGACAGCGAGAACATATTTAAAGGACTTGGCCCGTGCCCAATGCATAGTAGAGAGTCAATAAATGTTAGCTAAGAAAAGCATGTAGAAAATTTTTATTTCACTTACTCTAGTGAAGTTAAATATTTTTTCTTGCTTGCTTCATTTCAAAATAATAGAAACAATTACTCAAAAATGTAGACTAGGTACTAGGAAAACATCATATGGCCTAACAATTTGAGATAGGTGAGTGCAAAAATTTCCCTTACACGTCTGCCTCTTGGGAATTGATTTCCCTGAACTGTTTTCATTTGGGAACTAGTGAACTCACTTAATTTCACATCATTATTTTTGGTATTTTATCAAAAAAGAAGATGTCATATTTTATATCCACTCCAAGAAAAATCCCTAGCTGTTCAAGTTTAACAACCTTCAATTTTGTGCTAATGCCAAAAAATAAAAATGTCCTGGTAAGTAGTATTGATTTTCAGGTTACTTTAATGCCTGAATTAAAAAAAAAAAAATCTTAATAAATTTTAGGATAGGTACATAATTTATTGTAAATATACTTTTTATGGTAGAATTTATATACTCATTTCCCAATCAGTCTCATAACAATATTTTTAGACAAATGCTTGCCTATCATTAATGCAATATCCACTTTCACAATGAGATTCCACTCTTAGGTACTCTGGTGAATGTAATTTAATTGGTGAAAAATACATGTATTCCTAAAAATAGGCAGTGTAGAATAATTACTATTAAAATATCATTTTCTAAATTTACCAAGATATAGATAATCATCATATTCATTCTCTTTAAAACACCTGTAGCAGCCATAAAGTATATCCATTGCCCTATTGGCATTCCACGTACCATTGCTAATACCATCAACGACTTTATAAGTAACTATAGCATTACCTTCCAGGAGAAAAATTATGCCTGTGATGTAGATAATGATAAGAGTTCATGAATCTCCGAGTTCTCTCAAATGAATTTCAATATCTCTGCAGCATTTTAAAAATTTTGACAGCCTTGCATAAAACTATAAAGAAAGAAAATTTTGTTTTAAATGATGAAAGGCAGGGACCTACATCCAAAATTGCTCTATCCAGCAAAGCTGTCATTTAGAATGGAAGGGAAGACAAAATGCTTCTCAGATAAGGTCAAGTTCAAGGAGTTCATCATCACCAAGCCCTTATTATATGAAATGTTAAAGGGACTTATCTAAGAAAAAGAAGATAAAAAATATGACAGTGAAAAGACAGCAAACTCACAGCTATTAACAACCACACCTAAAACAAAAGCAAACTAAACAAACAACTAGAACAGGAACGGAAACATAGAAATGGAGATCACATGGAGAGTTAGCAACAGGGGCATGGGAGGAGGAGAGAGGGGGAAAAGGTACAGAGAATAAGTAGCATAGACGGTGGGTAGAAAATAGACAGGGGGAGGGCAAGAAATAGTGTGGGAAATGTAGAAGCCAAAGAACTTATGACACATGGACATGAACTAAAGGGGGGGAATGTGGGTGGGAGGGGTGTGCAGGGTAGAGGGGAATGATGGGGGAGAAATGGGACAACTGTAATAGCATAATCAATAAAATATATTAAAAAATAAAATATACAAACATTTAAAAAAAGAATTGTAAAAAATAAATAAATAAATAAATAAATAATCTCAACACTTCACATTTTTTTAGTGTTCCTCTTCCTAATCCTGGTGCCCCCTATTATGTGCTAGATGCAGTCATGGTCACTTTTAATACTGAAGATACACTGCATGCTGATAGGTTCCACAGCCTCACAGAGTAGGCAGCGTAGTAAGGAAGATGGCTAGTAATCAAATAATCATGGGAAGAAATCACTGTGATATGCACAGGGAAATAAAAGAGAATAGTTCCCTGAGGAAGTGAAAGATAAGGAGTTAACTAGGCATGTGCAAGCTGTCTTTCCAGTTGCTAACGAATTGTTCAAAAATACTCTACTGCGTATCGGTGAACTCCACTGGATACTCCACCAGACCCAACATTCAATATTACTTCTTTTTCCACCTTCCCCTAATCAAACCACTTGTTGCTACAATGTTTCGCCTTCCCAAGCAAAAAGAACTGATATTAACAGAGAAAATGCAAAAAATATTCACCCTAACATATACACTACCAATAATAGGGTGAAAAACTATCACTTATTGAGCTTCTGTGGCATTCCTGGAACTCTGCTGAATGGTTTCAGATGTTAACTCACTTAATCTTCCCAGAAAAACTTCCATGAGATAAATTATTTTCTTTTTCACTGGATAAAGAAACTGAGGCTCAGAGGAGTTAAGTGGCCCATCCAAAGGAAGACAGAGTATAAGCAGCAGAGATAAAATTCAGTGTCTGACTAGCCCAAGTTCTTATTACAGCACCAGCCATGCTTCCACTGTAAAGACCCCATGGTCTGTTTGGATACAAGCTCTTAAATGCCTCTGGTTTTATTATAACCAAATGACCAAATCTGAGACCTGTATTGTTCCCTTTACAGGAGTTCTGTTAGACCCCTTGGCTCCGCCTGAGGACCTCTGAGTGACTCCCCAGTGGTATTAACTATCTTATACTCCAGTCCAGGAACTAGATTTTATCTATTCCTTAATCTCTGGCTTGGATTCCGGATCCAGATCCTTTGCATCTGAGGATTTTATTTCCTCCAAGTGTTTCTAAGGAAAGAGGCCCTCCTTCTACATACAGGTCTCTCGCTTACGTTCTCACCCTCTCTGGATCTCCCTGGGACAGTCTACCTGCTACCTGCACTCTCCCTCAGTTTCCTTCTACACCACTCTCCCCCAGTCTCTGGGCACTCTGTCTTCTGTCATTCAGCACTGACCAATTCCTTGTCCAACCTGCACGGCTGCTTGGTAAGGACAAACCATGACTAAAATGCCCAAAAATAAAATGCCAAGTAATTTAGCCGATATGTAGAACACTTGAGGCAGGAGAAATTTTCCACTATCCCTCAATGCTTACCATGCGGATGACTACTGGTTCTACTTACACTTATGGTAAGATCTCCACACAAATCCCTACATTTCAACTAAAAACTAATATTTATGAACCCTTACTATGTACCTGCTTTGTTCTCAGTAGGTTGCCTGGATTATCTCCTACAACCCAACCATAACCCTTGAGGTGTCTCTAACTAGTATGATCCCCATAAAGGTGAGGGTAAGGAAAGAAGCTTGCGGAGATATGTAACTTGCTCAACATCACACTGTTTAGGAATCTGCAAAATTGGTATTTGAATCCAAGCAATCTGGCTTAAAATTCTACATGCTTAACCACTTTACTTCTAAGGATTATGACAATCTGTGTTTACAATATGCCAGCATTTGGAGAAAGTTAAATAGATTCAACTATGGCATTTGTTAATTATTTGAATAAACTGTTATAAAGCCAGGAACTACACTACTCTAGGAACCACACACAGGAGTGAAGGAGATAGATAAGGGACCTGACCTCCTACAGCCTGTTTCTATTTGGGTGAGACAGATACAAGCAACTAACAGAGAGGTCCTTTCAAATAACAAAAAGTGATATACAAAGAAAACGTGATGAAAAGAGGAAATCTACCTTTGGCAGGATGATCAGAGACAGTCTTTCAGAAAAGGTGTTATTTGAGCTGAAATGTGAGATTAACCCAGCTAACGATTTGATGATGTTCTAGTTAAAGGAATTGTAAGGGGAAGGCCCTGAGGCACAAACAGGTAATGTCAAGAAACGGGCAGACAAGAAGTGAAGGGAAGAAGAATATTGAGAAGCTAATGCCAGAGTAGTGAGCCTCAGCCAGTTCATGCAAAGCCCATGGGTCATAGTAAAAGTTTGGGCTTTATTCTAACTGCAACAGGAAGCTATCAAAGAGTTTATGTAAGAGATATGATCTATCATATTTTTTAAAAGATCTATCTGGTTTCCTTGTGAAAAATGGATTTCTTGGGGTGGAAAAGGATAGAAGAATTTGAAGGGAGGACTTCAAATACTGTATTTTGCAGTGTGTAAAGTTTCCCAAACTTTCAGGGGAAAAAAATCTTTTGTTTTAATTTTTTAATTCAATTTTTATTCATTTATATTTAGATACTTGTTTTTCATATTTTAAAGGAATATTAGCATTTACTTTTGAACATATAGGTATCATTATTGCTTTCTAGAGTTACATTTTTAATACATAAACATAAATAAAAGAATTAAAAACATTTATATAGATACAGAATTAGTGCTACCCATGTATAATGCACATCCTTATTTTTCTTTCAAAAAGTGCGCATTATACATGGCAAAAAAAATGGATACATTTAGATGGATTGGATGTAGAGAATGAGAGGAAGGGAGTAGTCAAGAATGGGGTCAAGGGTGAAAAAATGTAATACACAGCATGCCCCAATAAAGTAAATTTATGATAACCACTTCATTTCTAATTGATTCTAATCAGTCAAAGTAGTCTACAATCATTGAACACATTGTTTGGCACTTAAAATTTGATGACCACTATGAATGATATGAGGATACAAAAACTACAAAGGAAAAAAATTAAAGTACAAGGTCTGTTTCAGGTTACATTCCGTGGAAGCAGATACTGATAGGAGCTTGGAGTGCTAGAAATTTGTTAGGGGTCTACATCATGAAAGAAAAGAGGAGGAAACAGAACTGGGCAGATGGAACAGTTGAACTGCAATTCAGCAATAACAGATTCTTGACCAGCCTGGTGGGGCGCCCTGGTGTGAGCACTGCCCATTAGAAATAACTCCCACCTTTCTGCTGAGGCAGAAGAAGCTGATGACTAGATACTCAGTCCACTGATTGCTCTCTCCACAGCTAAGCAGCAAGTCGTTTCCTCAAGAAGGGTCTACATGGCATATCCATTTCAATGCTACCTTATGTCTCCTATGTTTACAGATTTGCCAAGATAGCCTCACTTATTGTATAAACATTTGGTGACATTACTGACCACGTACCAGATAAATGTCCCTGTTATTAGTTCAGAAAATATGTTTGTGGTACCTAAAGAGGAGACTTTCTATTTACTGTTCTGTTATGGGTTGCCCTATTGCAGGTCTGTTGTGAACAATGCTAACTTTCTGAATACTACATCTGAAGAAAATTTCTACTACAGCCTGTTGCTGAGTGGGTTAGGGCCAAGCGGTCATTAACTAACATTACTGGCTCAGCTCAGAGCGAAAAGAGCTGGAAAGACCATCGCTATCATCCTTAGAACGAGAAAAAGATAGACAAATTGAAAATTAATTCTTTTTCTTGAACCTGGCAAAGAACTGAGGTCGCAGAACAACTAATCCCAAATTGAGAGTGAGGGGTTGGCCACTACAAGGAGACACAGGACCCTGGCATTTGTTTAGCTGGAGCAGATGCGGACAAATATCCCATAAGCCAGAGTATGAGTCAGCGGGGCTCCTGTGACGAAATGCCATATGCTTACTGGCTTAAAAAACAGAAATTTATTTTCTATCAGTTCTACAGGCTGGAAGTCCAAGGTGCCAGCATGGTTAGGTTCTAGTGAAAAGTTCTCTTCCCAGCTTGCAGATGGGCACCTTCTCTCTGTGTCCTCACAGAGCCACAGAAAAAGAAAGATCAAACTCTCTGGTATCTTTTCTTCTAAGGGTACTAATTCCATTATGAGGACCCCACCCTTGTGACCTCATCTAAATCTAATTACCTCCCAAATACTATTACATTTGTAGACCAGGTTTCAACATATGAATTTTTCAGGGACACAATTCAGTCCATAACAGCCAGGAGGATGATGAAGCTAAAAATTTTTAACAAATTTCTAAAGGCTGAGTGTGGACTAGTGTAACAGTGCAAAGCCCCTGGGGGCCACAGACGTAAGAAGAGTTTGCACCTCCATGTGGGTATTTCCTCCAGAAACGTTTCCTGGTGCTTACAGAGAAGATCAGGGAGCGTCCTGAGAAATCATCCTCCATCGTGACGTCTGGAGGAGGTGAGCAGCAGCCACTGCCAAAACTCCATCCAGACTTATACCCTTGCTCTCCCCTATGGGACAAAAAAAAAAACTAAACCTCAGAAGAAAGAGCATCCAAATTGCAGAGAAACCCAGTGCATCTGGTGAACAAAAAGGGAGTGAGTGTCAGGGAGGTGGGAAAATGTTTAGATCCCGTATCACACCTACAGAAAGGACAATACCACTTGTGAAGCTCACACCTCTGGGACCCAGGTTCACAGTGCCTGCCTAAGACCGAGGAGGCTTAACGACAACATCAGAGAATGCCCCACCGTCTCTCTTCCCATGTGTCTGAGTAAAAATAACCAAGGAATATAGATGAGAGAGACTCAGAAAGGCCAACTCTCTAGGGAATGGTGTAAGGAAAAACTTACAAAAAGTCAAGCAAAGAGACCAACATAATCTTGGTATCAAAACTAAATATTTCAAAGAGAGAATTATAGGCCAATCTCCTTCATGCACATAGATGCAAAAAGCCTAAATATATAAATATCATGCCATATATTGAAATACTTATGGTAATATATAATGTATATTATATATACATAGTATATGAAAACCAAAGCCAGAAATATATAAGAAGGATATTATATAACAAAATTGATTTCATTTCAGGAATTCAAGGGCTTAACATTTGGAAATCAATCAATGTGATTTCCCAAATTAAGAGAATAAAAGAAGAAATGTATAAAAGAAACTTATAATTTTCTTAATAGATCCAATAAGGAAAACCTGATAAAATTTCAAATTTCTCAGCATATTGGCACTACCAGAAAACTCTCATTTGCAGATGTCATTATTGTATAAATTAAAAATCCCAGACAAGTTACAGATAAACTATTAGAATTAACAAATGGATTTATCAAGACTCCTGAGTACTAGGGCAACAAATAAAAATGAACAGTATGTCAGTAGTAAGTTATTAGAAAATTAAAATTTTAATACCACCATTTACTCTAGCATCAAATACCTCAGAACAAGTGTCATGAAAAATGTACAAATTTCTCACAGAAAATTGAAAAACATTACTGAAGGAAATTAAGGAAGATCTAAATAAATTGAGAATATATCTTTTCCTGGATTAGAAGGCTCAGGATTATTTAAAAATGTTAATTATCAACAAATTTATCTATATAGTCAATATAATGCCAATTCAAAACCTAACAAGATGTTTTGGGAAAATTATTTAAATGATTCTAAAATGGTTAGCCAAGAACCAAGAACAGCCAAGATAATCTTGAAGAAGGGAAGCAAAGTTGAAAGATTTATACTACCAGATATCAAGTATTATAAAGCTACAGTACTTAAGATAGAACATCTTTGTTTTGTTTTGTTTTGTTTTTGTTTCAAGCTTACAGTACACAGTATTCCTAGGCAGTCTCACATACAAGTAGTTCAAACACAGATGTGTCTCAGATGGCTGGAGCAATCTTCTTGTAAACTGAAGGATCGCAGATTCAGTTCCTGGTCAGGGTACATGCCTGGGTTGTGGGCCAGGTCCCCAGTCGTTTCGCATGCCAGAGGCAACGGATCCATGTTTCTCTCTCACAGTGATGTTTCCCTCCCTTTCTTCCCCTTTCTCTAAAATCAGTGAATATGCCCTTGGGTGAGGAGCAAAAACAAAACAAAAGATCAACAAAACAAAAGATCAAAAGATCTATCAATATTACAGAATAGAGAATACAGAAACAACCCCATACTCTAAATAAAAGGTCAATAAGCATTTACTTAGCAAAAGCATTTACTACATACCAAATGTTGCACTAAGTGCTATGATATAAAGATAAAACTGTGTTCCTAATCTCAAATAATTTACTTATAAACTGATTGTTTCAATATCATGATGCATGTTATATGAAGATAAATAAATGAGCCATGAGAACACAGGGCAGGACCCTCCAACCCAGAAATTTTACCCACACATGAAGACAGAGGAGGTAAAAATACCCCTGCATCTTGAAGAACAAGTAGACACTTGCCAACAGCAAAAGGCTTTCCAGACAGGAAATCAACCTGAGCCCAAGCATACAGACAAGAAATAGCACAATGTGAACTGCAAATAGTCCCTTTTGCTGAGAATCAAGAGTGTGAGGAGACAAGTTCATAGGCAGAAGCTATGCAGGACTTGCTAAGGAGTATGAACTTTGTCCTGTAGGCAGCAGAAGCCATTGGAAGTTTTGAAACAAGGTAAGAATTATGGCAGTATAGAAGATTGATTAATGAGAGCCTACACTGGAAACATAGGTAGAGGCTATCACCATAGTGCAGGTGCAAAGTAATAAAGACTTGAAAGTGGAAACTGGTGGGAATTTAGATAAAAAGAAAGATTTGATAAATCTTCAGAACAAGGATTCTTAAAATCTGCTCGCACAGTATAACCCCCTAGTACCACACAGACCTGCTGAGTCAGAAGCTCCAGAGGCAAAGCCAGGCCCTTTGCTAAAAAAGTCACAGGTGAGCCTGATGAGCAGCTAGCTAGCTTTCTGAGCCGTTAGAGAGCAGGAATTAGCCAATTACTGCCATGGACCAAACTTGGCCCACTCTTTCTTTTTGTGCAACCCATGAGCTAAAAACGGTTTTTACATTTTTAAATGACTGAGAAAAATCAAGAACATTTATGACACATAAAAATTATTTGAAATTGAAATATCGCGTCCATAAATTAAGTTCCATTGGAGAACTATGTGCACGCTCATTTGTTTACATATTGTCTCTTATTGTCACAATGGCATATTGTCTCTTACATAGTGTCACAAAGGCAGAGTGGAGTAGTAATTGTAACAGCAAAGATTACAGCCACAGAGCCTAAAGCATTTACCACCTAGTCCCTTGCAGGAAAAGTTGCCAACTCCTGCTCTAGAGCAGTGGTTCTCATTCTTGACTGCTCACTGACTTTATCTGCATTTCCCAAGTGTGATCTGTGCGGGGTGGAACGTGGGCATCAGTGGTTTTTAAAACTCCCTGGTGAGCTTTCAGCCTGTGCCCAGTGTTGAGCACCGATTTAGAGGACTATATTCAAAGAACTTAGTGACTGATTAGATGTGACTGGTGAAGGAAAGAAAGAATATATGAATTCAAAAACACACTTTGGAAGATTGTAGTTGTTATTATGAGCCCCTTGAACACAAACAATGAAATTTTTCTATATTCCCAGCACTTAGCATTGTATCTGAGGCTGTAGGGGTACACAGTAAAAATTCCCTGGATGAATGCACAAATTAATTACTCTTCCTTGTAATGGTCACCACCCAAGGCACTGGGGGCATAGTCTACATTCATTTCAACACCACAGAAAACTTTTTAAAATGGACATTGTCTGCTTACACAAAAATATAGGTTTAACTTAAATAAGTCCTCCAGAGATTTTCATAATGTTCCAAAGGATTAACAGAAAATATTTAACTGAACAAAGGGAGGTTCACCTGCCTGCCACAGTGAAAATCAAACTCGTGAGGCAGGTGCTGGTGCAAAAAGAAAGAGTTTTTTATTCAGGTGCCACACAGCCTGGGAGAATGGTGCACTCCCTTTTCCACAACCATCCCCGTTTCCTGCTCAAGCCCACCATTCTTACAGGGATGTGGAGGGGAGGGCTTTTTTTTCTATCCAATTATCTTTCTAGTTTGTGTTGCACTCAGGCCCTATCCATTTATGTTTGCAGCTTTTGGCACACTGGGGCCCTATCCATCTGTATTTCTAGCTTTTGGCCGCTCAGAGAATTTCAGGGGAAAAGGGGAAGGGTTTAGAGCAACAAGTATAAAAGACACATGGACAAAAATTAGGGAGGGTGGAAATGGGAGGGAGGTGGGGTGGGCTGGGGTGGGAGTAAAAGACAGAAAACTGTATAAGAACAACAATTAAAATAAAAATTTTTTAAAAAAGAACCTCCCTCTGCCGCCATCTTGGCCCATGGGGGAGAACCCGGTGCTCCAACTGACTGTTTACTGTCACAACTATACATAAGATTACAGGACAATCATCATAAAAAGTAAATTTTCAGTTACTCAATTTTCTGAAACAATAATGTCCTTTCAACTCTAGCACAAATTATTTTTTATAACTATTTTTAGCATTTAAATTAATTCAAATAGTCAAATCTGACTTGGTTATATCAGAACATTGTTGATTTTGGCTAACGGCCTTTGCAAAACTTAAGCAAAGAATAAATATGATGTGATGTTTTCAATAAGTGATACAGATCAAAACAGGACAAAGTCAGAGGTCATGTTTGGCTATAGGAAAAAATTAACAACCTTTCAAAAATTATTATTGTGGTATCCAAAGTAGGTCTAGATATCAATTACAGGCAGTTAGCCATTTTTACACTGTGTAAGAATTGATAATAGTTAAATTATGTCCCCTTTCCAACTCTGCCATGGTCATCAATATTTTATATTTTTCTTCAGTGGACATATTCTGTTTTGGAGACAGGAAAAGGAAAAAAAGGTGAGAAGGAGTGAGGAATTCTAAATACATGAGTACACCAAGCTATGGAAAGTCCTCATTCGTGACAATGAGTATAGTTTCAGTCTAGACTATCAAGGAGGCTTGTCTGACTTTTGAAAAAGCAATATAAAATAGAAAGTGTAATCTATTCTATCACTACTAACTGTTTCAACTGCACAAACTTTTATACAGGACAGCCTAATAATGTTTTGAGCAAAGATCTAAGATTAGATCTGACTCCTTGAGAAAATATTGATTTGTCCGCAAAAACCGCACAGAGATGAAACAGCCCACGGAATTTCAAACAGAATCCGTGTGGGTCTCCAGCATGCAGAGCATAGTTATAACGCATGACTTTCAGGGGACATGAAGAATAAACTACATTAGCATGTTTCACATTTCCATTCTCAAATGTTGTGTATGATTCTGGGAAGGGTAAAGCTGTAGGACAGGTAACAGGTCCTTGGTCGCTGAGGCTGCAGATAACAAAAGGCTTGACCAACAGGCAGCTCCAGGAAAATCTGGTGGGTGATAGAACCGCATCTCAGTGGTGGAGGTAGTTACACAAACTATGCATTTGTCAAAATTCACATAACCATGTACCAAGAGAGGTGAATTTTACTGTCTATAAATCTTAAAATTAAAAATGTTAAATATCACATACATATAAATCTAATTATCTGGAAAACATTTTATACAGTTCATTAGAGGAAGACGCACATCATTTATATAGACATCAATGTAAGAAAGCATTTCTGTGAAAGGAACACACTTATTATCCCCATATCTCTTAAGACAATGTTTCAGAATGAAAAAACAACATTCTCTCCTGCCTTCCTCAATTTACCATTCAATATGAATGATAGATAATTTATGTACATAACTGTTTACATTTTTGCCAATGGCTTATGTGGCCAGTATCCACTATAGCCATCAAGTACGTATGGAGATACTGAAATCTCCTCAGGTCAGCAAATGGAATGGAGCAGCTTGACCTTTAACACACGCTGATTAGTGTCCCTTCTTCTAGCCCTAAACCAAAGGGCTACATGCATAAACAGAAGCTAATGTGTTGTATTTTTTCTCCCCACTTTGCTTTGTCAGCCTGCATAGGCTACCCTATAAAATTTAATAATATGCTACACTCAAGTAAAGGAATCAAATATCAAGTTATTTCTATTCTATAATTAGACATGTAAGATATGTACAAAAATCTATTTAAGGATGCATGAGCCTACTATACTAAAATGTTAGAGTTTCTTTTTAATTTACCATTTTTGTACTAGCTGCCAGTGGTAAGGAACGTAGACTAAATCATAAAGGAACAAGTGGAGGATCTGACAAGACACTCCTCCAAAGATGACATACAGGTAGCCAACAGACACATGAAAAGATGCTCAATGTCACTAATCATGAGAGAAATGCAAATTAAAACACATTGAGATATCACCTCACACCTATCTGAATGAATATCACCAAAAGATCAACAAACAACAAGTGTTGGAGAGGATGTGAAGAAAAGGAAACGTTTTATGCAGTTTTGGTGGGAATGCAGACTAGTGCAACCACTGAGGAAAACAGAACGGAGTTTCTTCAACAATTTAAAATGGAACTGCCTTATGACCTAGAGATTCCACTTCTGGGACTATATCTGAAGAAATCTGAAAAACTGACTAGAAAAAGTATTGCACCCCTATGTTCACTGCAGCATTATTTACAATGGCCAAAATTTGGAGGCAGCCCAAGTGCCCATCAGTACATGAGTGGATAAAAAAGCTGCGGTAGCCCTGACCATCGTGGCTCAGTTGGTTGGGCATCATTCTGCAAACCTAAAGGTCGGTGGCTGGATTTCCAGTCAGGGCACAAGCCTGCATTGTGGGCTCCAAGTCCATCCCCGATCTGGGCACTTATGGAAGGAAACCAATAGATGTTTCTCTCTTTCTCTTTATCCCTCCCTCCCCTTTTCTCTAAAATAAAATTAAAATTAAAAATAAATTTTAACAAGTGAAATAAGCCAGTCAGAGAAAGACAGGTATCATAAGATTTCACTTATATGTATAATTTATTGAATAAACAAACAAACAAAATAGAAACAGACACATAGATACAGAGAACAGACTGACAGAGGGGAGGGGGGTTGGGGACTGATTGAAAAAAGTGAAGGAATTAAGATAAAAAGGAACTCAAGACATAGGAACAGTGTGGGGATCACCACAGGGAAAGGGGTGTAAGAGGAGGTAGAAGCGGGTAAAGGGTGATAAATGGTGACAGAAGGAGACTTGACTTTGGATGGTGAACACACAATACAATACACAGATGATGTGTTATAAAATCGTACACATGAAAACCTATAATTTTGTTAACCAATGTCACCCCAATAAATTCAATAAAACATTTTTTTTAAAGTGGAATATCTGGGTGAATTTATTTACAACCTGAGTGGAGTGTGCAATAGGAAGGAATTAATTTTTCTTACTAACACAAACCCCAAGCAGTTTTCAGAAAAAGGAACACAGCTGTGAATGAGTTATGAGAAAACATTCAGCTTCAACCATTATATAAACAACTGTAAATCAAAACAAGATACCTTTTTTGATTATCAGAGGGCATTTTTAAGTTCATAGTCAAACATGGTTGTAGAGCAGTGGACATTCTCAAGCCCTGTTCATTGAGGTGTATGAACATATCCTTTGAACTGTTATTTTCCAACTAAAAATTTACCCTACAGTTACACTCATTTAAAAAAAAAAAAAAATGCCCAGTGCTCTTGCCAGTGTGACTCCGTTGGTTGGAACATTGCCCCATAAACCAAAGAGTCGCAGCGTCAATTCCTAGTCAGGGCACATGCCTATGTTGTGGTTTTGTTCCAGGGTCTGGGTGTGTACAAGTTGCAATGATTGCAACAATCGACGTTTCTCTCTCACAACAATGTTTCTCTCCCTCTCTCCCTCTCTTCCACTCTCTCTAAAGTCAATAAGTATGTCCTTGAGTAAGGATATATATATATGTTCATGTCAAAATATATGTATAAAAATGTTGTCTCATCTTCATTAATAGAAACTTTTAAATAAACTATGCTGTGTCCATAAAATGTAGTACTCTATCACTTTAAAATGAACAAAGCAAACTGTTTCTTGGATTTAGAAGCATCGGCAAGATGTATTAAATTTTTTTAAAAAAATCAAAGGTGACATTTTCAGCCAGAACTGAGAAAACCTACATTAGCCCCTCTCAATACCACAGTTAAAACTCTGGACAAATTAAAAAGCCACTGCATGGGAACTGTGAAAAATTACTAAGTAAAACCAAGTTGCACAATGGAGCCAAAGCTTAAAGAATGATCTATAATAAGAGTGAATTCTGCTGTTTTGTTTCCTCCTGTACCATCCAGCTTTGACCCAGGAGTGACCCCAAAGCAAAACTGAGCAGTGGATACAGACAGCAAAACCTCTAAGAAAACCTTGTCTTTCTGGCAAGAGAACCGGAAAAGGGGAACTTGGTGAGCTAAAAAGCATGGAAAGATATCTACTTTTTCTTTGTTTTTTTCTTGTTTTATATCTATAAAGCCCCTGAAGAAGAGAACAAAAGGATTGATGCAGGAAGAAATATTTGAGTAAATTTGTTGGAAGTCATAAATTTAGAGATTCGTGAAGCTCAGAAAACCCTTAACAAAACAAACTCAAGGAAAAGCATGCACAGACGCATGACAATCAAATTGCTATACAGCAAACATAAATTTTTAAATATTGAAAGCAGCCACAAAAAAAATGACATATTACATATAGGAGAACAAAACTGTGATTGCAGAATTCTCATCAGAAAATGTGGAAGACAGCCCTGGCTCATGTGGCTCAGTGGATTGAGTGCTGGTCTGTGAACCAAAGAGTCGTGAGTTCGATTCCCGGTCAGAGCACATTCCTGGGTTGCAGGCCAGGTCCCCAGCGTGTGTGTGGGGGAGGGGCACGTGAGAGGACACCACATATTGATGTTTCTCTTCCTCTCTTTCCCTCTGCCTTCCCCTCTCTCTAAAAATAAATAAAATATTTTTTAAAAAAGAAAGAAAGAAAATATGGAAGACAGAAGAGGGTGGAACACCTTTAAATTTAGTGTTAAAAGATTTACTGAGTTCTATAACCAGTGAAAATGTCCTTCATGAATGAGGACAAAATAAGGACATTATCAGATGGAGGAACAATGAGATAATTTAAAATGATAACACATTTAAACAAATAGAAACCTTACAAAGTATGTTCTTGGACCATAAAGAAACTAAAGTCAATATCAATAATGGAAATATATCTGGAAAATCCCCAAATATTAAAAATGTAGACAACATACTTCTAAATAAATCCTGAGTCAATAAGGAAGTCTCAGGGGAAATTAGAAAATATTTTGCTGAATGAAATGAAAGTACAAGATACCAAAATCTGCAAGATGCAGCTAAAAGAACTCTTAAAGGGAAATTTATAGCATTAAATGCTTACATTAGAAAAGAAAGCTCTTGATAATGAAAAGAAAGAGCAAAGTAAACCCAAACAAAATAGAAGGGAAGAAAAGACAAATCTAAGAACAGAAATCAATAAAATTTTTAAACTTAATGAAACTAAAAGCCGGTTCTTTGGAAAGATGAATAATATTCATAAAACCCTAAACAGCCTGATCAAGAAAAAAAGAGAAGACATCAGCTATCAATATCAGGTGATTTCTGCGGGGAAGAAGGTATAAGAGGACTAAATGGTAATGGAAAAATATAATAAAGATTAATCAAAGAAAGAAAGTCAAAAGCAAAAAAAAAAAAAAGAATTGAGAGACCCTACAGACATTAAAAAGATAATAAGGAGCTACTACAAACAGCTCTATAGCCATAAATTCAACAACTCAGATCAAATGGACCAGTGCCTTAAAAGCGGAAATTAACAAAACTCACTCAAAAAGAAATAGATTATATTTCTAGTAGAAATAGACTTATAGGTTAGAAACGACAGGTATTTCTAATAGTTATAGACTATACCTATATCTATTAAAGAAATTGAAAACTTTCCCATGAAGAAAGTTCCAGGCCTACATGGTTTCACTGGAATTTCTACCAAATGTTTCAAGAAGAAATACAATCAATTCTGTGCTAGCTCTTCCAGCAAATGAAGTTGATAAAACATTTCCCAACTCATTTTATGAGTCAACATCACATTGATACCAAAACCAGTAATAACACATAATAAAAAAGAACTACAAGCCAATATCCTTATGACCATAGACACATAAATCCTCAAAAATGTTAGCAAACTCTAACAACTTATAAAAATGCAATACACTTTAAGCAAATGGGTTTATCTGAGGAATATAAAACTGATTCGATATTTGAAAATCAGTCAATGCAATTCACCATTAAGAAAATTTTCAAAAATCACAAATCATCTCAATTGCTGAAGAAAAAAGGCCTTTGACAAAAGTTAACATCCATTCATGATTAAAAAAAAAAAAAACAACTGTGCAAAGCAGAAATAGAAGAGAACATTCTCAACCCAATAACGGGCATCTAAAAACTCTGTAGCTAACATCATAATACTTAGATTATCCAAGCCTGAATCATCTAATGTTAAAAAATGAAGATAGAAATATTTGCCCCTTGAATTGGTTATAAAAGTTAAATAGTGCCTGGCACATTAAAAAATGGTGAAAATGGTAACCATTATTATATATGTAATAACAAAGTTTTTATTTATCACACATCAGTACTACATTTTTTATTGGAATGTTGCATAGCCCAGATCTCAAAATATCACCAGTATTACAAAAAAAAAAAAAAAAAGTTGATTAAAAAAACAAATCAAAACAAAAGGGAAGTAAAGCTAGAGAAGGAAAATATCAATAATATCCTATTATTATTCCTTATAATAATGAGCATTTAGCATCCACTTCCTAAAATCCACTCCATTGAGAAATAAAATGGAAACCATTGCAATGAATTTAAGAATACACCTGCTCACAAAGTTGTCCCTGCAAGAGAATCCAGTAAAACACTCATTGTTTCAGACTCACGAAATCAGGGTTTTCTATTGGTGTTAGTGATTTTTCTTAAATTAGCTCTCATTCATGAATGTTCCAATCAGTCTTCTGGAACTTGTGTTAGTTATGGATTTATTTCTACAAAGGAAGTTATGTAGTGAGGTTGTCCACATCCCCAAAGCACAGATTTTTATTGATATAAGCTAGATACCATTTCCCATGCTGTAGATATTGAACCAAGAGCTAAATCTTTGTGAAAGTTAAGGGAGAAAAAGGGTCCTTGGTGACCCACACCTGTGCTAAGAATAAATCTTCTGATAAAGAAAAATAAACTTTCTGAGGTTTCTATTTTCTACATCCAGTACTTAATAGACTTCTCACTAAGGAGGGCATTGCTGGAAAGAAAGAAGGGGGTACCAGGATGAAGGGGGCAAAGGGGGAAAAATTGAGACAACTGTAATAGCATAATCAATAAAAGGAAATTTAGGTAGTAAGAATGTTTCTAATACTGTATACTTTATTTCCAAGTATGGAATTCATACCACTCTAGGAGTATTACCTTTCTACTATGTTGTGATTATTTCTGTGTTGAATTTCTGTGGGTATTTCTGGGATGATTTTGCTCTACTTAAGTCCTCCTGAGCTGTTCTTCCCCTGCATTTATGATTTACTGATGTACTAGGAATCCAGCTCAGTTTCTACCATTCCCAGTAATAGTTTCTAAATTAAAATTAAATAATAGTTTTTATCATGACTATCTTATGCTATGAAAAGGGCTAGTTTAACTAGAGTTTTAACCTTTAGAATGCAGAAACTCATACAGAAATAAATTATGAAAGGGTAGTCATCAGTATACTGTATTTTGCTGTATGCAGTGCACACTTTTTTGCCTGAATTTTTGAGGGTAGGAATTAGCGCTAAATCCTGGGTGTGCATTATCCACAGGAGCACATTGTACACTATAAAATATGGTAATTAAACTTCATTGAACAACTCCATACATGTTCTTCGGTGGAGTATACTGATCTTGCATCCTCATGGCAAGTTATATTTTTATATTTCATACTGTTCTAATTGTCATGATGTATAGATTCCTTTATGAGTTTGTCAGTAGATGTTAAGTATTTTTGAACACTTAGAAATCCATTAGATTAAGTACAACCATCCAGCTGGATGTAAAGTTTAATTGTCAAATTAAAAATGATTTCTAATATAATTCAGAGAACTTCATGATGCATTTTCATTGAGGAGACATACAGTACATTAGCCAAGATTAAAATGAAGCAGAGAATTCCAGAAACAGCAAGGGATAAGCGGACAGTCACCTACAAGGGAGTTCCCATCAGACTGTCAGCTGATTTCTCAAAAGAGACCTTACAGGCAACAAGGGGCTGGAAAGAAATATTTGAAATCTTGAAAAGCAGGGACCTACATCCAAAATTGCTCTATCCAGCAAAGCTGTCATTTAGAATGGATGGACAGATAAGGTGCTTCTCAGATAAGGTCAAGTTGAAAAAATTCATCATCACCAAGCCCTTATTATATGAACTGTTAAAGGGACTTATCTAAGAAAAAGAAGATAAAAATATGACAGTGAAAAGACAGCAAACTCACAGCTATTAACAACCACACCTAAAACAAAAGCAAACTAAGCAAACAGCTAGAACAGGAACAGAACCACAGAAATGGAGATCATATGGAGGGTTAGCAACAAGGGTGTGGGAGGAGGAGAGAGGGGGAAAAGGTACAGAGAATGAGTAGCATAGATAGTGGGTAGAAAATAGACAGGGGAGGGCAAGAATAGTATGGGAAATGTAGAAGCTAAAGAACTTATGACACATGGACATGAACTAAAAGGGGGAATGTGGGTGGGAGAGGGGGTGTAGGGTGGAGGGGAATGAATGGGGGAGAAATGGGACAACTGTAATAGCATAATCAATAAAATATATTTTTAAAAAATTCTTTGCGAAAAGGATACAAAATACATACCCTCCCTACAGAAGCAGATTTTATATCAATATCAAAGGATTTTGATTACATGAGAATACATATCTTCACACCAATGCAGTCCAGATGGTCAACTAGCACAGAGCAATTTTTCTGCTATAAATGGAAACACTCTCCACTTAAGGACTACACAGTCCTGAAAATTCCTGGTTGTAAACTGTGATCTCATAAGCAGACTAATGAGCAAACCCAAATGTCTAAAAGAGGGGGGAAATGTGCACTGGAGCGTGAGAGACACAGCCAAACGGGAAACTCTGGGCTGTGACATAAGGCAAGAACAACCTGAATATTTCTAGGCACTAAATATTGCTAAAAGTAACATAATGAACATCAATATCCATGTTCCCTTTTTCTAATAACAGAAGTCTGATTTTCATCATTCTCAGTTCACGTGGTTTGGGTGAAACTGACACTAACCCAGCTTAAAGGATGGACATGTGACTCAAGACACACCAACCAGGGTCTGTAAAACTGAATTTCTATATTTTGGGTAGAACTACTAGGGGAAAAAAAATGTATGCTCCTCCACTTGAACTGTTGGCGAAATAGGATGTAAGTCTTGCAGAGCCCAGAGAGAAAGCTCCTATCTATTGACATCATTTGAGTCCCTGGATCAGATTCACATCTGAAGTCATAGGTTTTTCAGATATGGAGTCAATACATTTTTTCTTAAGCCAGTTATCAACTTAAAGAAAGCCCCTCCCCCACCAAAAAGAGGTATTCTAAAGGATTAGTCTAAAATACACTCCTGGTTCCCACTTTTAAGTGTTTGAGAAGAGTCAGTACTACAGTCACATAGTTCATGTCTTAAAAGACCCTTCTGTTTGTAATAGGGAGAGTCTCTAGCAAGCACCATGCTTTTGTGTTAGGATATAATTCTTTATGTCTTAATTTGGGTATATTTGTACTTATTACAGACGCATTAGAGTATTTGAGGTTTTCCTCATTCATAGGAATCTCTGGTAGAGAGTACATTTACTCAGAAATAAAGACACATGTACATATTAACAATACATTAGGATAGCCCTTTATAAATCTTTATAGGCTATTTGCTGACACATGGATCATAAATTTTTTAAAGATTTTATTTATTTATTTTTAGAGAGGGGAAAGGAGGGAGAAAGAGAGGGAGAGAAGCATCAGTGTGTGGTTGCCTCTCCCATACCCCTCACTGGGGACCTGGCCCACAACCCAGGCATGTGCCCTGACTGGGAATTGAACCAGCAACCCTTTGGTTCTTAGGCCAGTGCTCAACCCTCAGTGTTCTTAGGCCACTGAGCCATACCAGCCAGGACCATAAATATTGATTTTAAAAAATTAAATAAAAAATCATAAGAGCAGTTATCTTTTTATACTCACCACCTAGCACAGTATCTGGAACTTTACATATTTGTTGAGTAAATAAGTGTATAAGTGAATAAAGAAAGAAATGAATGAAAACATTAATGGAAAATCATTACCTAACATCTGACTCTTTGATTTTTTCCCACATAACATTATTGCTTTGTTGGTTCAGTTTCTCTACAAATAAAGTGTAAGGTATAAATTGCAACTTGAAATCATTGCATGTTATTAGTACAACCTGGGAAATACACTAACACTTCTACAAACAGTCCACTCTAATAGTTGAAGAAGGTACCATGCTTTCAGGAGGTTTTGCGAATGACACACTTCAAATTGCCAATAAAGAAACAAGCAGTTCCTCCCTTATTTCCCTTTCCTTTTCTTGTGTTAGTAAGGATTTTAGCAAAGGAAAGTGAGTGATGAAATCACGTGGTCTAAGTCCCACTTGGAACATTTTAGTAAATACGAACTTCTAATTTATTTTTATCCTTTCACAAGCTTAAAAAATGTACAACATCTACATAGTTGCCTTGGAGAGAAAACTTCCTCAGATTGTTCTACGGTAATTCATTATGAAGCTCCACAATAAATTGGGGATGTAAAAACACTACTATCAACTTTTCAAAAATGAATAAATTGAGAATCAAGATAGATGACTGACCCTCACACAGCAAATTACTGGGCCTGGAGCACAAAGCACCTGGCTTCCATATTTTATGAGACCACAAAATTGTGGCTCCGCTCCAAACCACAAAGACAAGAAGCAATGCTAAAGGCCCACCGATAGAACAGACTTTTAGAGAACTCTCTCTCCTCTGGCAATGTCTAGGCTGATGTCAGTCCAATTCTTCCCTGTGCTACAATACATGTGACCAAACTCTCTCAAACACTGCATGCAGTCACTTTTAAACTCAGTCACTAAAACTAGTGCCTTGAGACTTCCGGCCAAGATGGAGGCATAGGTGGACACACTGCGCCTCCTCTCACAACCAAAATTAAGGACAACAAATATTTAGAAACAAGAAAACAACCAGAGCTAATAGAAAATTGAACTGTACGGAAGTCCAACAATCATTCATCCAGACCGGTAAGAGGGGTGGAGTCTCGGCAGGAAAAAATGGAGGTGTATACAGGGCACACAGGCAGCAGTAGCTGGTGGTTCCCAAGCCTGCAGGCAGCTGGCGGGCCCCAGGCCCCAGGTGGCAACTGTGGAGACCCAGTGAGGCCGCACAAGGCAGCTGGATGACCAGGTGGTCCCACATTCATGTGCGCAGATAATCCAGGCAAAGGGGAAGCGGTAGAAGAGACTGAATCCAGGAGAGAGTGGAGCAAGCACCATTGTTCCCTCTCGGACCCCGCCCCCACATACAGCATCACAACCCAGAGACTGGGCTGCCCCGCCCTGGGGAACACCTAAGGCTCCACCCCTCACTACATAACAGATGCGACCAGACCAAAAACAAAAAACAAAAAACAAAAAACAACAACCAAAAAAAAAAAAAAAAAAAACACCAAAAATGGCTCAAACCGGAGAACAAATGAAATCTCCACAGCCAATTCCTCTAAGCAATGAAGAGATAGCCAACCTATCAGATGTACAGTTCAAAGCCCTGGTGATCAGGATGCTCACAGAATTGGTTGATTTTGCTCACAAATTAGATGAAAAAAAATGCAGGCTACAATACATGAAATGAAGGAAGACACATGGGGAACCAATAGACATGGGAGAAAAACTGGGACTCAAATCAATGGAGTGGACCAGATGAAAGAAACAAACCAAACAGAAAACAAGGAAGAAAGAAGAATTCAAAAAAATGAGGAGAGGCTTAGGAACCTTTGGGACATCTTTAAACGTCCCAACATCCAAATTATAGGGGTACCAGAAGGGGAAGAGGAAGAGCAACAAATGGAAAA
Organism: Glossophaga mutica; assembly: GCA_039655065.1. Lineage (NCBI taxonomy): Eukaryota > Metazoa > Chordata > Mammalia > Chiroptera > Phyllostomidae > Glossophaga > Glossophaga mutica. Next base: position 107,858,556 of record CM077309.1, on the reverse strand, counting down.
CTTATTGGAACAAATAATAAAGGAGAACTTCCCCAATCTGGCAAAGGAAATAGACTTCCAGGAAGTCCAGGAAGCTCAGAGAGACCCAAAGAAGTTGGACCCAAGGAGGAACACACCAAGGCACATCGTAATTACATTAGCCAAGATTAAAATGAAGCAGAGAATTCTAGAAGCAGCAAGGGATAAGGGGACAGTCGCCTACAAAGGAGTTCCCATCAGACTGTCAGCTGATTTCTCAAAAGAGACCTTGCAGGCAAGAAGGGGCTGGAAAGAAGTATTTGAAGTATTGAAAGGCAGGGACCTACATCCAAAATTGCTCTATCCAGCAAAGCTGTCATTTAGAATGGAAGGGAAGATAAAGTGCTTCTCAGATAAGGTCAAGTTAAAGGAGTTCATCATCACCAAGCCCTTATTATATGAACTGTTAAAGGGACTTATCTAAGAAAAAGAAGATAAAAAAATATGACAGTGAAAAGACAGCAAACTCACAGTTATTAACAACCACACCTAAAACAAAAGCAAACAACTAGAACAGGAACAGAACCACAGAAATGGAGATCACATGGAGGGTTAGAACAGGGGAGTGGGAGGAGGAGAGGGGGGGAAGGTACAAGAATAAGTAGCATAGACGGTGGGTAGAAAATAGGGGGAGGGCAAGAATAGTGTGGGAAATGTAGAAGCTAAAGAACTTATGACACATGGACATGAACTAAAGGGGGGAATGTGGGTGGGAGGGGTGTGCAGGGTGGAGGGGAATGATGGGGGAGAAATGGGACAACTGTAATAGCATAATCAATAAAATATATTAAAAAAAATACTAGTGCCATGAAATTGAATTCAGATTATGAACCTACTAGGAAGGTTCTATTTTTCTCTGTAGTACCTGATACATTTATAGCATTTGATCATTGCAAAATATTGATAAAATTATCACATCTATTTGAAAGGAAAGGAAGACATGGTCTTATCTTTTTCTGTAGAACCTTCTTATTTTGGAAAATATACTGGTTAATTCTCATGACAAGCTTGCAAAAGAGACTGGCAGATTTTCCTTACAGAAAGAATAAAGAAACTCAAAGTTACTCTAAATCACAGAATTTGGAACTGAAAGAAACCCTAAAAATTAGCAATCTGAGATTCCTCATTTCTTTCATATCATTCTGATCTCTACTATGTACCAATCACTGCACTAGGAGTTGAGGAAAAACAAGACAGACATGAGAACTGGGAACCATGAGGTTACATAACTTGTCTAAGACTACTCAGCCACTTTGAGGGAGAGTGCTCCACCTCTCAGGCCACTGCCACTATTTGCAGACCACACTAGCCTAAGGCACCAGAGTAAGACCAGGAAAGGATGTGTGTATCACCTCTCTGAGACCTACTCCCTCCCATCTAACTTGCTGTGTCTTTACCAGTACCTCTAATCTGATATCCAAAGTGATCACTTTTAAAATATACTTTTTAAGGCTTTTATTAACAGATCGTATATATTAACCTGAAATAGGTAGGAAAGGGTGTCAAATATTTTTTTAGAGGCAACAAGATATTGTGAAAAAATGGAGACTCAAGATCAAGACAGACCTATTTTTCTGCCTAGGGAAATTCATTTGATCTCTGTTACACTTGGTTTCTTTGTTGTTGTTGCTGTTGCTTTAATGTACAACAGAAAATGATACTATTTACATTATAGTGGTGTTGTGAGGTTAAAAATAATGTATGAGAAGTGTGTCATACTTAGGATAAGTATTATTATAAATAGTATTATAAATAGTATTATTATTCTTATTTCTTTAAATATAACACTCTAGTTTTAGAAGAGAGTTGTTCTATTTTTGGTAAGCAAATTTCCTTTCCATTATTCCATTGGTCTAAGACAAGGAAATTCTGCAACCAGGCTTTAAATTAATCTTTCTAATAGAATGGGCTCCCAAGCTCAATGGAAATTCCTCTAGCTAGCCAACTGGCTCATCCACTAATTGCCCGGCCACAATTCCACACATTGTGATATATGTAACTCTCTGGTAAAAATGCCATCACACCCACAATCACTTCCTTTCCCCAGTCCCATATTGTGGCTTTTCCCATTAACCTCTCAGGTTTTATTTTCAAGAAGATACAGCAGGAAGTGACTAAGCATTTTGTAGGCAAGGCACATAGTGGAAAGAGTATAGACTTCAGAGACAGATCAGGTTACAGTCTTAGCAGCTCCACTGTGGAATTTCAACCCAGATGGGTGAACTTTAGACAAGTGCCTTGATCTTGAGTCTCAGTTTTCCTCCTCTGTAAAATGGACATGATAATATATACTTCATTATATTGTGTGGGTTAATGAGACCATATACATGCAAAGCATCTGGCACAAAGAAATTCTCAAGAAATAGAAACTATTATGGTATTGAAGGGCATTTTACCTGTTCCATAGAACATAAAATTGTTGGACCTTTTACTTTGACTATGTCAAGCTATAGTATAGAGCAGAATACAACCATATTTGTTTAGCAGACAACCTCAATATTTTCCTGTGGCCTGCATGTAAAAAAAGCACCTGACTAACATCATTGACTTCATAGGACTTTGCACCCAACGTTTTCTCCTGCTTGATAATCAAGTGCCTACATTCAGACTTTCATTTTTAGAAACAAACTAATGTGCATTGTGTAACGGTTTATAGACATCTCACTTTCAAAAGAACAGGCCTGCTTTCAATATGAAGGAGGCATGGATTTTTTCCTCCTACTATCTGTTTCAGCCAAAACCATAAGTACTCCAACCATAACATAGGATATTGGTTTTATCAGCCACCCCTGCTCTGCTTCACCAGTTTAAACTGGTTCAATTTGGATGAAGATTTTTCAGAAAAACTGTAGTGAATCATCTGGGCTTACCTTCTCACATCATTATAAATACAACTGCTCATTTATTTTATTTTTTAATTTTAAGACAGTGAAATTCAGCACTGCTCTAGAACTATAAGTTCTGACTTTATGATACTAAGAAATTATTGTTATTAACATAAAAAACAGTATTTTAAAAAGCAGGCTCTATTAGGATGTAGAAGTGTTAAGTGGGACAGGATTTCAGGGTTGATGCCAACCTCACAAGGCATTTGATATCCCTCTTTCAAAAAAAAAAAAAATCAAGACTTTTGATCAATACAAATGAAAGAAGGTTCTTTCTGTCGTCAGCCCAAAAAAAAAAAAAAAAACAAATTCTTCCTTGGTGAAAACTCTTCACTCCTTAAGCAAACTCTTTCTACCAGCAGATAAATTAGCAAAAGCATGCCTCCCTCTTCCAGGTAATCAATTTCAAAACCCCCAAACAAATATAAGAGAGGGGCTTTGATATGTAACAACTGTCTTGCAAGAAAGTAGACAGAAAATGTCAGTGTGTCCCACTTTCTAATTAGAATTATTCCACAGGAGATACTATATTTTCTTGCATGAATGAAGGCCTCTTCAAACCAAAAGGGCTGAAGAAAGCCTGGTTGCATAGTTTCCAATGAGTTTCTGCTGAAAGTTCTTTGATCAAATATGGTTTCAGAAGAAAAACTTTAAGATGTGGAAAGGTTATTCTAGAGATCATCCACCCTGGGTAATGTGGTATCTAGAGACCTGATAAGGTTAATCCAAATTATCCGGGAGATTACCCCTGAGACAGCAAACGGTTCCATAAACATCACCAGTGCTATCCCAAGCAGAGAAATGATATGCTTCACTTTCGTTAGCATTTTCAAGGAGACTAAACATGAAAAGTCGGTGAAATGAAGACTTGGGTCTATAGGCAAAGCTGTCACTGGAACACTGAATTATGAGGCTAGACTTTCAGTAGCCGCCAAGTTATAAGTCAAGTGCTTCTAGGGCAACTGTCCCCTCTCAAGAAACCCATGATGAAGTTTCAAAGCCTTTTATGTGAAGTTTTCTTAACTTAGGTTAGTTTGAAAAAGGCAGGGCAAAAATGTGAGATTTCATCCTCTTTGTCCATTGTTTCCTGCCTATTTTGCTGCAACGCTTGTAGGATCATACACGGGTAATCAATTGTTCTGGGCACACAGTGGGAAAGCAGGGTGAAAAGGCCAACAGGATAAACCGTTCAGGACATGTGCCACACAATATTCAAGAGCTATAGAAATTAACTTCTTTATCCTCTTACAGTGTAATACTCTTAATCTCTAAGCTATTTAAAACTAAGTTGAAATAGTTTAAATTTTTCAGCATTATCAAACATGTTATAAGATTACATAGGCTATATGAGAAAAGTACAAATTTATAGATGATTAAATAAAATCCTTTATTATCTGGCACATAGTAGGTTCTCAATAAATGTTTGTTGGCAAATTCTGTTTCATTTCTTGTTAAAAACAAAGCCAACATATACATACATGTTCATTGTGCAAATTGTATTATTTCCATACCCAAGTGACTATTTATACACACAAATAGCTGTTTGGAAAATAAAAAGATTAAAATATATCCAGGTATGTGAATATGAAAAGATAGTATTATGTTAAAAAAAAAGAGAATCACTATATTGGTATAATTTAGTGAATACTGTTTACTTTTCTGTCAAATTATCTAATTTTAGCACAAATAGGGGAACTTTATTCCATAAATGCCAAAATTGTGATTGCTCTCCTTGTTCATCCAAGACAAACAAAGACTAAACAGTCCATTTGTCTCTTTTCAGTTCCCCTGCCATCACCTGTGTGTGCTTCTAGTATCTGCTGCCAGGACTACTGCAACAGTTTCCTAGCTGATCCCTCCAAATTCTCACTGGCCCCTCTCAAATCTGATCCCTTTACTTTGAGGGCTTTTTTCAGTATACCTGTCTGACCACATCATTTTCTCTTGCTTGTAACATTTCAATAGTTCCTTATTCAGACCCTAAAATATTCATAATATTCATGAAAGGCTGCAAATTTAAAGTTTGGCCCTACTTCTCAATGAGGCATAAAGTCATAAAGACACACTGCTAGGATTGAGAGAAGATGCTCCTTGTAAACTTTATTTTTATTATTTATTTATTTATTTATTTTATCCTCACCCAAGGACATTTGATTTCATCACTTTTAGAGAGAAAAAGGAAGGGAGAGATAGATACATTGATGTAAGAGAGGAACATTGAATGGTTGCAGCTTGTACACATTAGGACAGAGAATCGAACCCAAAACATAGGTATGTTCCCTGACTAGGAATTGAACCTGCAAAGAACTTTCAGTTATGAGGCAAGGCTCTAACCAACTGAGCCCCACTGTCCATGGCTGGCCTTATAACTTTAAATTGGTGTCCCATTACCAACCTATACCACCTGCACTCTTTAAACTTATTTTTTTGTAAATTCTGCAATTATCTTGTGAATATCATACTTATATACTGAATTCTACTTTTATATATCAAGTGTTAAAGTTATAGCCCTAATTATTAGCCATGTCTTAGGATTTCTTCTTCCTTCTTATTTAAATTTCCATGTAGTAGCAGAAGTCATGGCGTAATCTTTGCTCAACATCTAAGAGGTCATCTTCCAGCAAACTCAGTTTAAGGAACACAAGTGCCTAAATGGCCCACAAGACCCTGATTGCTCTGGCTCCCATCTAACTCTGCAGCCTCATTATTTCATCACATTCCTCCTTGCTTCTGAACTCCAGCAATTCTAACCTTCTTTCTCCTCTTTGGACAATCCAAGCTCCCTCCACCACAGACTTTTGTGCACACTAGTCCCCTGTCTGACATATCCTCCTTCCTTCACTCCATGACACCTCTGCAGTGTTACCTGCTGCTCATCCTTCAGACCTTGGCTCAAGTGCTGGGAGCTTGAGTCCCTCTTAAATAGATGTCTCTTGATATACGGTCTCTCAGTACCATGTTCTTGTCCTAGTTATAATTATTATTTTACTTACAGAATTGTTAGATTAATATGTTTCCCCAACAGATAAAATTACAGAAGAAATACCTTTTCTTCTGGGGTGTGGGGGGCCAATGTGCATATGCACACACACTTTCTCTTCACCCAGCACAGCTGGCCAGTACACATCGGAAGCTTAATAGATCTTCGTTGAATGACTGACTGTTCTTTATATCATACCATGCTGCCTCTCAGAAAAATCTGAACAGATGTTAATTACAATCCATGTTTTAAAGAGCAATTATATCCAAAGCCTAAGCTGTACTAGCCCAAATTATCTAAATCAAACTATTGAAGCACTTTTCAAAAAAAAAAAAAAACATATTATACCAAAATGTTGTGACATACCCATGCAAAAAAATCTTGTTCACTAGTTTCTCCAAGTTTCCAAAAACAAACAAAAACCTAGGTGTACTAATCAGCTAGAAGGAAAAAAGCATGAGTGATTTAAGAGAATATGTGGGATTTTATGCCACAAACAAAATGAACTGAGCCAAAACTTTTGGTTGACTTAGCTCTCCATGGCTCTTTAAGCATCTGAGTCACATGGAGGAAATAAGGGGCATCCATCACTGCTTCGCAGCCATCTTGACATCCTCCAATGAATCACACTGGCGACACGCTTTGGTTCCACTCCCGTCTCACTTGGTCATGTGGATAAAGGCTAAGAAGGACAGGTCTCCCCCACACCACAATCAATCTTATCACATTGGAATGAGTTGGTAAAAACACAAAAAATATGTCTAACGTAATTTCAGTATCATTTATACTGAAAACATTCAACTTCCCACATAGAAAGGAAAAGGCTATCTATACGAGAAGAAATAAAAACCGTTTGGTGGTGGTCACAGGAAAGCCTCCACACTCCTGGAAGGGCCATCACAGATAAGCGGTTGAATAGCTCACATATATACAGTGCTTACTAAGGGCTAAGCTCCACTCTGAGTACTTTGACATATTTTAAATTACATAATTCTCACAATAGCCTTATGAAATATGTATTTTACAATCTTCCCCACTTTGCCAATGAAGAAATTGATGCACCAAGAAGTTAAATAACTTGTCCAGGCTTTTGCAACCAGTAAGTGGAAGAACTAGGATTCAAACCCAGGTAGTCCAGCTTCAGATGGCATGCTTTTAAAAAATTATACAGAGTCTCAATAGTTGTCAGTCTTGGATTCCATAATACTAAATTCATGAGATCACTCTAAAACATGCAAAATTTTAGTTTTTCACGGACACTCTAACATGTATGAAGCTGCATGTATCCACTTTTCTCAGTGTAGAGTAAATACTTAAGAAGTGGAGCCCTGGCTGGTGTAGCTCAGTGGATTAAGCGCGGGCCTGTGAACCAGAGGATCGCGGTTCGATTCCCAGTCGGGGCACATGCCTGGGTTGCAGGCCAGTTCCCAGCAGGGGGTGCATGAGAGGCAGCCATACATTGATGTTTCTCTCCCTCTCCCCTACCCTTCCCCTCTAAAGATAAACAAATAAATAAATATTAAAAAAAAAAAAAAAAAAGAAGTGGAAGAAAGATCTCCAAGGAGATAGAATAAAATTAAAATAGAGAAGGCCAGAATCAACTCCTCCAATTTGGTATCATGATCATAATCATAACCCTAATAATAGCTAACAATTTTTTAGCACTGTGCTAAGTGCTTTATCAAATGTCTCATTTAAACCACATAACAGCCCTATGAGGTAACATGACATAGTTCTGCTTTATAGTTTAAGAAACCTGGGGCTCAGGGTAATTGAGCAATTTTCACAAGGTCACACAATCAAGTCCAGAGCCTACAACAAACTGTTTGGGTTCTCAAGTTCTAGATTCTGCAAAGCCCCCGGAATTCAAGTAAGACATTTATGAACAACAGAAGAAAAGGGGTGAAAACAGAGCAGAGTCATCAGAGCAAGGGGGATAGCTTAAGTAACTAATTGCCAATAAAATGCACAGGAGGAGGAGAAAATTAATCACCAATTCATAAAGAAAAGGAAATATTGTAAATAAAGTTTATGGCAAGTTTGTTAGACCTACCTTTAAAGAAGTTAGAAATGGCCTTAGGCAGTGTGTCTCGGTTGTTTGGAGTGTTGTCCCATAAACTGAAAGGTCGTGGGCTCAATTCCTGGGTTGCAGGTTTGGTCCACATGTAGTTTGGCCCCCTACATGTTCGCATATAGGAGGCAGGCAATAGATGTTGCTTCCTCTCCCTCTCTTTCTCTCTGAAGACAAAGCTGTGTTTTAAAAAAGTAAAATAAAGTTAGAGATATTACTGTAAAAACTCAAATGACAAATATTTATGCAAAAGGGGGGATACAGTAATAAGAATAATGATAACAAAATAATAATAGCAACAATTACAATAGTTTATTAAGGATCGGACATTATTCTAAGGACTTTATATTTATCAACTCACTTAATTCTCAAAATTATTCTGAAAAATAAGTACTATTCTATTTTACAGATGAAGGAACTAAAGAACATAGAGTTTAAGTAATGTAACCAAAGCCATACAAGAAGCAGTACAGGCAATTTACCCCTGCTATGCTTACCTTTAAAATACTCATAGTGGAAGTCTGCTTATCTGAATTAGGCATACATGTACTTGTATGTGTGAATTTGTATGCCAAATTTAGATTACATGCAATCATTTTATTATGCTTTTTAAAATAATATTTTAAGTCTGTACATTTCTATTTTTAAGGAACGATTATGCTAATTATCTGTTCAAGTATATTTTAATATGAAATTTAAAAGAAAGTAATGAACAATAAACAGCAAACCATCGGCATGTATCCTAACTTTAATTATAGATAAAATCCCTGTTATTAATTTTAATCCATAATTTGTCAGGTCTTCATTCTTCTTCCTTCCTTCCTTCTCTCCTTCATCCAAAAGTCATCATAATGACCCCATAATAGTGGTTTGCAGGAGGACGATATTGGAACTGGGCAGAAAAATCAGCCTGAGCACCTCAGTAATGGTGCCCCAGTGGTGTTGGAACTGAGTGACAGGGGCACCCTGGCTACAGCTGGCAATAACAGGCCAGATAAAGATGGTATTGGAGTAGGGAAGCAGGGAGTGCATAACAAGGTCAGTAGGTGGGTATATAAAAAGTATTTTAAAATACTTAAATATATTGATAATGGGAGCAAGTTTTCTCAATAATTAATAACCTCATGACACTGAACTAGAATTGGAGTTATCAATAATGGTATGAAACTAGAAATCAGTTACAAGAAAAAAACTGAGAAACACACAAAGACATGGACTAAATAACATGTTACTAAACAATGAATGGGTTAACAATGAGATCAAGAAAGAAATCAAAAGGTACCTTGAAACAAAAGAAAATAGGAGCACAACAACCCAAAATTTATGGGACACACTGAAAGCAGTTCTAAGAGGAAAATTCATAGCTTCAAAGCCCTATCTCAAAAAAACAAAAAAGATCTCGAATAAACAATCTAACTTTACACTTAAAGAAACTAGAAGAAGAAGAAGAAACACAGCCAAAACTGATTAGAATAAAGAAAATAATAAAGATCAGCACAGAAGTAAACAAAATAGAGTTTATAGAAAAATATTATATATCTAATTTGGGTTTTAAATGATAAAGCTACATGCTATTTTATAAAACTTCAAATAATTTCTAATTTCTGAAACTTTTTAACACATCTTTTCTGAAATAAACTCAGTAAAAATTTCACATATATGAATGTTTGCAATTTTCTTAAATTGAATAAATTCATGCCTCGGGGGAAAAAAACAATACCAAAGATGAATAAAATCAAGAGCTGGTTCTATGAAAAGAAAATCAAAATTGACAAAATGTTAACCAGACTCATCAAGAAAAAGAAAAGAGGACCCAAATAAATAAAATCAGAAATGGAAAAGGAATAGTAACAACTGATACTGAAGAAGTACAAAAGGATTATAAGAAAATACTATGAGAAACTATATGCCAATAAATTGAACAATCTGGATGAAATGCATAAATTCATAGAACCATAAAATCTTCCAAACTGACTTCCGGCCAAGATGGAGGCATAGGTGGACACACTGTGCCTCCTCTCACAACCAAAATTAAGGACAACAAATATTTAGAAACAAGAAAACAACCTGAACTGATAGAAAATTGAACTGTACAGAAGTCCAACAACCATTCATCCAGACCGGTAAGAGGGGCGGAGTCGTGGCAAGAAAAAGTGGAGGTACGGACCCAGGAACACAGGCAGCAGCAGCTGCCAGGTCCCAGGTACACAGGCGGCGGCTGGCAGACCCTGGGCACAGAGGGGCAACTGTGCAGACCCAGCAAGGCCCCACAAGGTGGCTGGCTGACCAGGTGGTCCCACATTCGCGTGCGCAGACAACCCAGGTGAAGGGGAAGCGGCGGAAGGGACTGGAACTCAGGAGAGAGCAGAGCAGGTGCCATTGTTCCCTCTCGGACCCTGCCCCCACATACAGCGTCACTATCCAGAGACCAGGCTGCCCTGCCCTGAGGAACACCTAAGGCTCCACTCCTCACTACGTAACAGCTGCGACTAGACCAAAACCAAAACAAAACAAAGAAAAAACCACCAAAAATGGCTCAAACCGGAGAACAAATCAGAGCCTCAGAGCCAATTCCTCTAAGCTGTGAAGAGATAGCCAACTTATCAGATGCACAGTTCAAAGCTCTGGTGATCAGGATGCTCACAGAATTGGTTGATTTTGCTCACAAGTTAGATGAAAAAATGTAGGCTACAATATGTGAAATGAAGGAAGACGCATGGGAAACCAATAGAGATGGGAGGAAAACTGGGACTCAAATCAATGGAGTGGACCAGATGAAAGAAACTAACAACCAAACAGAAAACAAGGAAGAAACAAGAATTCAAAAAAACGAGGAGAGGCTTAGGAATCTCTGGGACATTGTTAAACGTCCCAACATCCGAATTATAGGGCTATCAAAAGGGGAAAATGAAGAGCAACAGATGGAAAACTTATTGGAACAAATAATAAAGGAGAACTTCCCCAATCTGGCAAAGGAAATAGACTACCAGGACGTCCAGGAAGCTCAGAGAGTCCCAAAGAAGTCGGACCCAAGGAGGAACACACCAAGGCACATCATAAATTCCATTAGCCAAGATTAAAATGAAGCAGAGAATTCTAGAAGCAGCAAGGGATAAGGAGACAGTCACCTACAAAGGAGTTCCCATCAGACTGTCAGGTGACTTCTCAAAAGAGACCTTCCAGGCGAGAAGGGGCTGGAAAGAAATATTTGAAGTCTTGAAAAGCAGGGACCTACATCCAAAATTGCTCTATCCAGCAAAGCTGTCATTTAGAATGGAAGGGCAGATAAAGTGCTTCTCAGATTAGGTCAAGTTGAAGGAGTTCATCATCACCAAGCCCTTATTATATGAACTGTTAAAGGGACTTATCTAAGAAAAAGAAGATAAAAATAGGACAATGAAAAGACAGCAAACTCACAGATAGTAACAACCACACCTAAAACAAAAGCAAACTAAGCAAAGAGCTAGAACAGGAACAGAACCACAGAAATGGAGATCATATGGAGGGTTAGCAACAGGGGCATGGGAGGAGGAGAGAGGAGGAAAGGTACAGAGAATGAGTAGCATAGACGGTGGGTAGAAAATAGACAGGGGAGGGCAAGAATAGTGTGGGAAATGTAGAAGCTAAAGAACTTATGACACATGGACATGAACTAAAGGCGAGGAATGTGGGTGGGAGGGGGTATGCAGGGTGGAGGGGAATGATGAGGAAGAAATGGGACAACTGTAATAGCATAATCAATAAAATATGTTTTAAAAAATCTTCCAAACTGAACCAGGAAGATTCAGAAAATCTGAATATACCCATTACAACTAATGAAACTGAAGCAGTGATCAAAAAACTGCCAGAAGCCCTGGCCAGGCAGTTCAGCTTTTTAGAGCATAATTCCAATATGCTAACATTGCAGATTCAATCTCTACCAATGAATGCATAAATAAGTGGGACAAAGAAATCAATATTTTTCTTTCCAATATTCCAAATATTCCAAAAATGTACATGAAACCACAAAAAAACATGAATAGACAGAGCACTCTTAAGAAAGAAGAACAAAGCTGGAGAACTATTATCAAACTATACCACAAAGCCATAGTAATCAAAAGAGCAAGGCACTGGAATTAAAACAGACATATAGATCAATGTAACAAAATAGAAGACCCAGAAAAAAGCCCATATCTTTATGGTCAATCAACATTTGACAAAAGAGTCAAGAAAATACAATGGGATAAAAACAGTATATTCAATAAATGGTGCTGGAAAAATCAGACAGATACGTGCAAAAAATGAAACTACACCACCTTCTTATACCATACACAAAAATACACTCAAAATGCATTAAACTCTTAAATGTTAGAGTCAAACCCACAAAAATCCTAGAAGAAAACATAGGCAGTAAATCTTGGACATTTATTATAGTAGTAATTTTTCTGATATATACCCTCAGGTAAGGGAAACCAAAGAAAAAGTATATAAATGGGACTATATCAAACTAAAAAAGTTCTGCACAGCAAAAATGATGAACAAAAGAAAAAGTTAACCCACTGAATGAAAGAACATATTCACTAACAATACAGAGGACAAGGGGTTCATATCCAAAATTTATAAAAGACTTATAAAGCTCAACATCAAAAAAAAAATCCACTTTCTGCCAAGATGGAGGCATAAGGTACATATACTGTGCCTCCTTGCACAACCAAGAAGGACAACAACAAATTTAAACAAACAAAAAATAACAACCAAAACTACCGGAAAATCAAACTGTAGGGAAGTCTGACAACCAAGGAGTTAAAGAAGAAACATCCACCCAGACTGGTAGGAGAGGCGGAGATGGGCAGCCAGGTCGAGAGGACTCACAGCAAGGAGGTGGCTGGAGGACCGGGGCAGGAAAAGCAGCAGCTGGGGGAGCCGGTGGTCCCACACTTGGGTGTGGATAAATCAGGAGGAACAACTAGGGAGCAAGACAGACCCTGCAACCCATGGTTCCACCACAGGGAAATGAAGCCTCAAAAACTCTGACTGAAAACACCTGTGGGGGTTGCCACCATGGGAGAAACTCCCAGCCTCACAGGAGAATTCATTGGAGAGACCCACAGGGTCCAGAATGTACACAAAGCACCCACCTGGGAATTAGCACCAGAAGGGCCTGATTTGCTTGTGGGTAGCAGAGGAAGTGACTGAAAGCCAGCCAAGAGCCAGGCAAGTGGCATTTTGTTCCCTCTCTGACCCCTCCCCCACACATATCCCCACAACACAGCAATGTGGGCTGCCCCATCCTGGTGAACACCTAAGGCTCCTCTCCTTACTATGTAACAGGCACTCTGAGACCCAAAAAAAAAACATGGCCCAAATGAAAGAATAGATCCAAGCTCCAGAAAAAAATACAACTAAGTAATGAACAGATAGCCAACCTATCAGATGCACAATTCAAAACACTGCTGATCAGGATGCTCACAGAATTGGTTTAAAATGGTCGCAAAATAGAGGAAAAATGAAGGCTATGAAAAGTGAAATAAAGGAATATGTACAGAGAACCAACAGTGACAGGAAGGAAACCAGCACTCAAAGCAACAGTTCGGGCCAGAACGAAGAAATAAACAGTTACCCAGAACAGAATGATGAAACAAGAATTCAAAAAAATGAGGAGAGACTTAGGAACCTCTGGGACAACTTTAAATGTTCCAGCATCCAAATCATAGAGATGTGAGAAGAAGAAGAGGAAGAGCAAGAAATGGAAAATTTATTTGAAAACATAATGAAAGAGAACTTCCCCAGTCTTGGCCCAGTTTCCTTCCCTGGTCAGGCTAAGGGAATAGACTTCCAGGAAGTCCAAGAAGCTCAGAGAGTCTCAAAGTTGCACCCAAAGAAGCACATATCAAGGCACATAAGAATTACATTACCAAAGATTAAAGATAAGAAGAGAATCTTAAAAGCAGCAAGAGAAAAGGAAACAGTTACCTACAAAGGAGTCCCCATAAAACTATCAGCTGATTTCTCAACAGAAACCTTGCAGGCAAGAAGGGGCTGGAAAGAAGTATTCAAAAATCATGAAAGGCAAGGACCTACATCCAAGATTATTCTACCCAGCAAAGCTATCATTTAGAATGGGAGGGCAGATAAAGTGCTTCCCAGATAAGGTCAAGTTAAAGGAGTTCATCATCACCAAACCCTTAGTATATGAAATGTTAAAGGGACTTATCTAAGAAAAAGAAGATGATCAAAACTATGAACAGTAAAATGTCAAGAAACTCACAACTATGGACAACTCAACCTAAACATACAAAAACAAAAACAAACTAAGCAAACAACTAGAACACGAAGAGAATCACAGAAATGGAGTTCACATGGAAGGTTATTAGTGGGGAGGTGAAGTGGGGAGAGTAGGAGAAAAGGTATAGGGAATAAGAAGAACAAATGGTACGTAGAAAAAGACTGGAGGTTAAGAATAGCATAGGAAATGGAGAAGCCAAAGAACTTATATGATGACCCATGGACATGAAGTAAGGGTGGGGGGAATGCTGTTGGGAAGGGGAGTGCATGGCAGAGGGGAATAAAGGGAGGAAATGGGAAAACTGTAATAGCATAGTCAATAAAATATATTTTTAAAAAATCCAATTAAAATGAACAAAGGACCTGAATACACACTTCTCCAAAGAGGACACACAGATGGTCGACAGACACATGAAAAGTTGCTCATCGTCACTAATCATCAGGGAAATGCAAATTATAACCTCAGTGAGATATCACCCAACACCAGTCAGAATGATTATTATCAATAAATCAACAAATAACAGTGTTGGAGAGGATGTGGAGAAAAGGGACCCCTTGTGTCTATTGGTAGGAATGCAGATTGGTGTCACCATTGTGGAAATCTATATGGAATTACCTCAAAAAATTAAAAATGGAACTGCCTTATGACCCAGAGATTCCACCTCAGGGACTATATCCAAAAAAACTGAAGCACTAATTCAAAAAAATATATCCACCGCTATGTTCAGTGCAGCACCATTCACAATAGCCAAGATTTGGAAGCAGCCCAAGGACCCATCAGTGGATGAGTGAATAAAAAAGGTGTGGCACATTTACATGATGGAATACTATTCAGTCATTAAAAAAAGAAGGAAATCTTGCATTTTGGAACAGCATGGATGGACCTAGAGAATGTTATGCTAAGTGAAATAAGCCAGTCAGAGAAAGACAAATACTATATGAATTCCCTTATTTGTGGAACTTAATGAACTAAACAAACAAACAAATAGAAACAGACTCATAGGTACAGAAAACACACTGGAGTCTGTGAGAGGTAAGGGGCACTTCAGGGCTTGGTGAAAAAGGTGAAAGGATTTAGCAAAAAAATTAAAAAACACCTCATAGAGACAGACAACTGTATGGTTATTACCAAGAGATCAAGGAGATTGGGGAAGGTAGAAGAGGGTAAGGTGGGGAATAAATGGCGACAGAAGGAGACTTGATTTGGGGTGGTGAACATACAATACAACATACAGATGATGTATTACAGAATTATTGTATTTTGCCATGTACAATGTGCACTTTTTGCCCAGATTTTTGAGGGGAAAATAAGGATACACATTATACATGTGTAGTGCTAATTTCCTATCTATATAAATGTTGTTAACTCTTTTATTTATGCTTATACATTAAAAGTATAACTCTAGAAAGCAACAATGATATCCATACATAAAATAATACCCTGGAATATGATAATCAGTTCTGTTGAACTTTTTAAATTGAATTAAAAAATTAAAATGAAAGTTTTTTTCCTGAAAGTTCAGGCCAAAAATGTGGGTGCACATTATACATGGCAAAATACAGTATACACTTGAAACCTATATAATTTTATTAACCAATGTGACCCCAATAGATTCATTTAAAAATTTTTAAGGTATAAAAAATAATTAATTCAAGTATGGTACATCATGGATGCTGAAACTAGTGGCTGAAAATGTGGTGAGGAACAGGTCTTCAGTTCCAAAATATTTCTACACAAAACACTTCCTTAATTACAAAGAAAAAAAAGCAATTTTACAGTGGAGACTTCTGGAAGACATTATGTTAATCAAGTGATCGAGATTATACCACCAGCAAAGGGGCAAATAAATATCATCTTCCATCCAAATGAAATGCAATGTAACAGAGCATCACTTCTGTAACATTTTTGCCCAAAACTGCATAACCTGTCATGAGGAAACATTTGAAAAACTGAAATTGAAGGACATTCGACAAAGTGACTGACCTGTGACTTTAAAATATGTCAAGGATATAAAACTCGAAGGAAGACTAAGGAAGTGTCCCAGATTGAAACGCCCCAGACAGACAAAACAACCGCTCATAAGGTGTGATCCTGGACCCTTGTGCTGCATGCAGACATCAGGGGGGTGATCGGGGAAATGTGATGGGGTCGCCAAGTGAAGAGTATGCAGGAGCTTCTGTGTTGTTCCAGCAATTTTTCTGTTAAGTTTGAAATTATTGCCAATAAATTATTTCTAAAAGTATCTAATAGATGATTCAATAATTCTGAATGTGACACAACATAAAACCAAATTTTGATTTGTACATTAAACAGATAGTTCGTGGAAATCTGATGAACTATTTCTTTATTGAAATACCTAAGTAGGCAGAAATATTTATTTTTAATTATATCTTTATTAAAAGCTGAGAAATCACGCAGACTTTCCTTTACACAGTTAAAAACTGAGACCCAGAAAATTTAAAAAGAAAAAAGATAGAGTGCTATGATTTCATCAGACTTACCGAATATTATTCATAGATCGTTTTTTCTTTAAAAAATTTGAGGTTTTTCTTTTATGTCTTAAAATTATTTAAGCAAATTCCTGCTTTTCATAGTATAAATAATGCCTCCAGTAATTTTTGTAAAGGGTAGACAAAATGATATACATTTTTGAGTTACAACCTTTCCAAAACTCTGAGAACTTACACTCAAAAGTTTTTTACTTCAAAAAAAATTTTTCGCTATTAATCCTGCATTAGAAATGACTATTCTTTTAACATTTTGTTCCTCCAATTTCCCGGGGACTAAAGATGTGTGTAGTAAACTGAAGAACAGACTCAAGGTACAAATGAGTTCCATAAATACCGTAGTAAACACTGTGAATTTCTCCTTAATCTTCATTCCAGCCCAAATAAGCACTCTTAGTCAAGCATATTAATCCCTATCCACTTGCCAGTAGTTGGTGCAGGATGAACAGGCCTCTCCAAGGTTTGGGGCTACAGAGGAAGTTCTTTTCTCCTGGATGATGCTGATCAAAAGAAGGAACCTAAGGATGGAGCCAAATCTATGAATGACAAAGTGGATGCACAGAAGAATCTCGGTGTCCAATAACATCGTTTTGGACACTGAATTCACAAGTCCTCAAGATTGCTTTATCTCAGGATTTACTATTCTAGAAAGTAAAAAATATCCTTATTATTTAAACCAGTTTGAGATGTGTTTTCTGTTATAGCCAAAAGTATCTTGATACAAGTACATCAATGAGAAAAAAGTATTAGGTCAGAGAAACTTTTCTATAAGAAAATAAATCTTAAAATATGCATAAAATAAAATAAAATAACCATAGGCATCAAATTACTTAAGGGTTTCCATATCTCAACAAGTTTCTGGAAGGTTACAGTACTTTGCCAGTGGATTTTGTAAGGAAAATGTCCAGAGTTATCACAGAAGCCTACCACCAGGCCCAGTCTACAGAGGATAAAGGAAGACATGAAGAAAGCTAAAACAACCAACCAAATTTAAAACTACAGCTTTTTTTGTCCTGGGGAAAGCTCCATGTTTCATACTTAATTAAAACATCAACAACATTATTCTACCTCCAGGTTTTCTCACAAGTTAACTGTAATTCAAGGCTTAGCATCCCAAAACATGGGTTAGCCAAGCCCAAGAGATGACAAATAGTATAGCAAAGTATAGCAAATAGCCCTATCAAGTACACTGTGGAGAGCAGTCAACATAAGTTGCTTGTTAAAAGTGTCTGCTCCTGCCATGGCCAGTGTGGCTCAGTTGGTTGGAGAGCTGTCCAGTAAATCGAAAGGTCAAAGATTCAATTCCTGGTCAGGGCTCATACCTATGTTGCGGGTTCAGTACCCAGTTGGGGTGCATGTGAGAGGCAACTGATTGATGTTTCTCTCTGACATGGATGTTTCTCTCCCCCTGTTGCTCTCCCTTCTTCTCTCTCTAAAATCAATACCATGTCCTCGGGTCCTTGGGTGAGGATAATAAATTAAGTAAAAATGTCTGCTCCTCGTACCAAATGCAGGGAACATGTCAAAGCGCCTACCCTAGTAGCCATGCTTGACTTTTAGGATGACTCCACAAACTGCTGAGTTGGAGAATTGTCAGATGGAATGGAGAGATGAGATAAGAGCTGAGAGATAATGTTAAATGGGTTCCTACCCAGCCAAAGTGATCAGGTTTCCCTGAAATGGCATGTGACTTCACTGAGCTCTCAGCTTACTTAGGTACTTGCCATTTGTCTGGAAGGAGATTCCACGTAGGGGCATTGCCATCTGCTGGTGGTTCTCTTCCTAGGGACAGATACCCCTGAAATTTGGGGACTGTGCCTTACCCCACAACACACACATTCAGAAAATGGCAGTTTTTCTTTTTTATTGCTAAAATTAGACTGTCTTCTCTGTTGACTAGACAGATACAAAATTCTCTGGAGGCTGAGCAAGGTACCTCAAAAAACAAAGAAAAAATGATGACAAAGCCATTTGCAAGAATAGCAGTTTTTGTCCAAGTGGTACACTAAAATCCTGCAGATAAAATTGTCATCATGTTTAAGCAAGTATTAACAAATTTTTCTAAGAGGTATGGTGACTCTTATGCTTGGGGAAAAATAGACAGAGATGTACTGCATTGCTGTATCTAAGCACAAATTAAAAACCAAGTCTTAAAATCTCCTAAATCCTAATCTCTTGGGGAATATATTTTCCATGTGGTATATAAAAAGAAAGGAGAAAGAAACCCTAGCTTCCAAGCACAAAGCTGTGATTCGGCCTTCAAAACAGAGGTTAAAAGTCTCTATTTTAGTGAAATGCCTTGCAAGCATACTACTTTATATTGTAAGTATACTTGTGCAGGCAAAGTTCAGTCCTTTAGGACACAGAATATGGGTTTTAGACTATGGAATGTACCTCACAATCTGCCCAAGTGCATCTTCAAGTCATACAAGTATAATAAACATGGGATTAGATCATTATTTCACTCATGTTTCATTCTTCAGAGCAACACTCTTCTCTTTGGGAACACTGCAGGACTTCTGTGTCAGGAAACAGCCCCTCAGAATAAACCAGTCTGTGCTATTTTCTTAATGTATAGTAACAGGAGGCACTAAAAATAAAAGGATAAAAAAGTATTAAAATGGAAGAAAATCCTCTCACATGCTACAACATGGATAAACCTTGAGGAAATTATGCTAAGTGAAATATACCAGTCACAAAGAGACAAATATTATGTGATTCCACTTATATGAAGGGTTTAAAGTAGTCAAATTCAGAGAAACGGGAAGTAAAAAGGTAGTTACCAAGAGCTGGAAGAAGAGGAATTAGTGCTTATTGAGTACAGAGTTTCAGGTATGCAAAATGAAAAATTTCTGAGATCTGTTTCACAATAAGATGAATATACTTAACACTACTAAACTGTGCACTTAAAATGGTTAAGATGATAAATTTTATGTTACATGTTTTATTTTGTCACAATAAAAAAAGATAAGCAAAAATATTAGAGCTTGAAAACATGATTTACAAGTGAAGGTTAAAGGATTCG
The DNA here is from genome assembly GCA_039655065.1 of Glossophaga mutica. Lineage (NCBI taxonomy): Eukaryota > Metazoa > Chordata > Mammalia > Chiroptera > Phyllostomidae > Glossophaga > Glossophaga mutica. Next base: position 107,838,805 of record CM077309.1, on the reverse strand, counting down.
ATATCATGGTATTCAGTGTAACAACAAGGAGTATACAAGGTTATTTAATCCCATGGATCTGAAAATGTCTCATAAAGAACAAACACTTGACCTGTTTTCTCTGCCTTTGCAGAGGACATAATGAGGAAATAAACTAAAACCACAAAGCGGAGGCTGAATATAATAGAAAGAACAACCAGAATCAGAAATTTCACTCTACTTCTATCTCTGTAACCTTGGACAAATTACGTATCAGAGAGAGAACCTCATATCTTTGAGGTAACATGGACTTCAGGGAAAGCTGTGACTGCTTTTGACTCCCAGTTCCGTTTTGTTTTTGTTCGCTGAATATATAAATCTGGGCCAGTTACATAATGTCCCTAGCCTGTTTTCTCATTTGTAATGTAGGGATAATGGTACCTATCTGACAAGGGTTGTTACAAAGCTATGAAATTGAACTAACAATGACAAGAATGCACTTAACGGAATGCCTGAGACATATCAGGTATTCAGTAATGCTCCTTCCCTGAGTCTTCTGCAGTCTGTTTCCTTGTCTGCAGGAAAATGGAGGGTGATAATACCTACCCACCTAACAAAATAACATCATAAAATTCCCAACACATGCTCTTTCTTTGTCTTCTCTGAGCCTCCACTTCACCCTCTATAAAATGGGTACAATAATACATAGGAAAACTTCTAGGGAGATGGTATGATCAATATCTGAGAGGAGTTTAGGTTATGTAGGTGTATTCATTTGTCAAAATTTAACAAATGTTCGTGTAAGATTTCTGCATTCTTGTGTAAAAATTTTACCCCCAAAAAACCTAAACAAACAGTATTGAACTCTACTTATATATTATACATGCTGATAGGGTTAAAGGGAGGCATACTAATGTCTACAATTCACTTTGAAATGCACCAGAAGAAGGTGGACAGGGAAATGAATAGATATGTGACAGGACAAATACAGCAAAATGTGAATGGTAGAATCTATGGTGTTCGCTCTAAAATTCTTCCAGCTTTTCTGTAGGTTTAAAAATCTTCATTTAAAAAGTTTTATTTAAATTAATAACTAGAATAGAATGGAATGAAACAAAATAAATTGAAATACTAGAGTTAAAAAAAATCTTTGAGGTCATCTATTCTAAAGTTCCATAGAACGCACGCATCTTTTCTACAACCTCTCAAAACAAGGGGGCTGTGCCGGCCTCAGTTCACATATGGGGTGGAAGTTAACACCCCAAGGCAGACTACCGCATCTTTGAACAAGCTACAAATAGCTGACTTACATTTAGACTATACTTAAGCAGGGAATATAGAAGACACAAGATGTTTTTGTAAAAGAACTATAGTCCAAGGAACGAGAAACCTTGGGTTTGGTGTGATTACGTTTTGTCTTCCCAGATTCTTAATCTGTGGGCTGACAACTTATTTTCCCATGATCAACATAATTAACCTACCTGACCTACAGATTTTTATAGTCATTGATTCATTCGTTCAATAAATAATTACGGAGCCCACAGTATATTTTTAAAACCTTAATACCTAAATGCCTGAAGGCAATGAGGTCATCAGGATGATCCTGAGATCCCTGTCCACTCTAAGGTCTATGATCTGGATGAAGAATTAAAGAATTAGCCAGTCTGTCTGTTCCATATAGATAATTTTTTTTTAAAAAAAAGGAAGGGATTTTATTTGAATTATATATAATTGTTTTATTTATTTTCCCTTTGAAAATAAAGACTAGCTTACACATTTAAAATGTTTATGTAAATGTCATTTTTGAGAAAAATCATGTTTCTAAGTTATAGCCTCTCTTCTAAAAGATTGTCTCTGTGCTGCTACTTCCAGTCAGAGGAAGCCTCTTCCTTATTAGACCATAGCTCCTCCTTGTGGCTGACATGTTAATATACTTAAATTCCAAGCACAAAAAAAATTACAAAAAAATTGATGGGATCATATGAACATTAACAGGAAAAACACCAGCATAATTTTGTCTTCACTCCATTTCCCTAGATTCCCACCCATTCATCTGATCAGCTCGTCCAGCTCACTAGTACAATTTTCAACCTCAGGATCTTTCTTGAATTTGTGGGGATTTTAAGTAGCATATGTTTTAGCTACTCAAATCAGTTTTTACTTTGATCCATGGTAAATCCCAACTATAGCATAATAAATTATAGATTCTGCTTCATTGTGTAACAGATCCTATCCTACCTCAACGTAATTCTTATCAGTGGCTAACATGGATACATAAAAAAATCTCATCAATTTTTTTTGCATAACAGTAAGATGAAAGAGAAAGTACCAGATGACGAAATTACAACCCAAAAATATTTTAACAAGCTGGAAAATTAGATAAAGCTAATGAGATGGCCTTTTAAGTAAAAAAATCTACCTCAAAAATTTAAACATAAAATATAATTGGAACAAAACATAAAATCTTACGTTAAAATTCTCAGAACATGAACTTCAACAGAATGAGAAAATCATAGATTAGCAGCAACATGTGTGAAAATTAATTAATAATATGAACTGATTATTCAAAAGATAATATGAATTTGAACTATATTAAAATAAATGGAAATAACCTAAATGTCCATGAGCAAAGAAATGATAAGTATTGGTATAGTTATTGTAATAAAATACAATATGGTGATGCAAATGAATGAACTAAAGCTTCATAAATCAGCGTAGTCAAACCTCACAAACCCAAAATTATGCAAGAATACATATATGAACATTTTTTTAAAGATTCAACATTTTTAAATCAAAATAATATATGTTGTTTAGAAATACATAGTATATAATTTTTAAAGAGAGACATACAGAAATAGACTTTGGGGAGTGACTGTATTTGGGGGAGCAACCCAGAGAGTTTCACCTAGAAAACTGGTAATACACCATGTCTTTAATCTGGGGGTGAGCCTGTGGACACCATTGTATTATTCTTTATATCTTTGTATGTCTAAAGTACTATATGATATTTTTTACACACTAGATTGAATTTAGAAAAAGAAGGTGATCAAAAGTCCTGTTTACACTAACGAGACTATACACTGACTTCTATATCCTTTGGGGGCAACCAAGCATTCAAAGATATAGAAAAAGAAAGCACGGTGAGAGGAAAGGCCCTGTGAAGAGATTCAAGCCCATGTGATAGTAAAAATAGTTGATTTGTTTTTTTTAAAAAAGCCCATTATATTCTTAAGGACATAGATGCCAAGATCTAGCCCCAGGGATTCTGACATAAGTGGTCTGATGTAAACCCTGGATGTTTGTATTTTTTTAAACTCCCCCAATGTTTCTCATGCACATTCAGAGTTGAAAACAGTGAGTGGTCTCAGTGCTGGGAGCTATAACTTCCACAAGACACTTCACATTTCTTCCAGTTTGGGGTTTCTTTTTTTACTATCTGACCAGTCTCAAACCTCAGAGAGCATATCATCTACATATATTTTACCTTTCATTTCTGATACTTAAAATGTTTTGGGACAATAGTGTGTCCTGTATAATATTAAACTCAAAAGTTAATGCGGATCTAACATTTATCTCAAAACTAGTAAATAGACTGTAAGTACCATGGGAGCAAGGACCAAGTCTGAATCGGTCGTTACTCTGACCCTTTGTCACTTGTTCATTCACCTGAAATCCACAAAAATCATAAAGGACAATTGCTGTAAATTATAATTCTGAGACATTCAACTGTCTCAAATTGGTTAAATCCTAAATGTTCTCTCCACCATTTCCAGATGGAGGTAAGCTCATTGCTCTGGAGGATGGGGGCAGGGAATCCTCTACTAATTAGCTAACCCTCTACCCTGAATCTATAAAAGCTTCAGCAAAGTTGTACATTGGTACTTGAAGGAAGATATGACTAACCAATGAGAAATTTTTGACACATTAATGCAGAATGATTAATAGTAAGGTACTGGGGTATTTAGAATGGACTTTAGTCACTTACTAATTACTATCTATTGAACAAACTCTAAATGCTAGGCCCTTAGCCAAGCACTGGGAATACAGCAGTGAAAAGACAGATGCTGGCTTTCCCTCCTGGTGCTTCCATTCTGGTAGAGGGGACAGAAAGTAAACTAGTACATAATGACAGACATGGTAAATGCCAGTAAGGGTATGTTTAGCAGTTCCTCTACTTACCAGTCTGTGACCTTGGGCAAGTTATTAAGCTCTCTAAATCTCATTTATAAAAAAAAGGTGAAAGCATACCTTACTCTTGAACTTGCTTTAAGGATTAACAATAGGGGTTAGCTAGTAATATTAATACAAATACTCCCGTGATTACACAGCATTCCAAGTTTATGTGTATATACTTTACATTAAAAATTCTGCTACATCTAGGGCCCTGGCTGGTGTAGCTCAGTGGATTGAGCACGGACCTGTGAACCAAAGGATCATGGTTCAATTCCCAGTCAGGGCACATGCCTGGGTTGCAGGCCAATTCCCATTAAGGGATACATGAGAGGCAACCATACATTGATATTTCTCCCTCTCTCCTTCCCTTCCCCTCTAAAGATAAATAAATAAATAAATAAAATTCTACTACATCTAAACCTCCTTTCAGCTCATTCTCTCCTTAGCAGAATTCCTTTTTAATATCAATCCTGTAAGTGAAGACTTCCTTCTCAATTATCTTTTCTCTATGTTGTAGAATTCAGTTTTTTTCATCTTATTCTACAAATCTTTGCTTCCATTCCAAGAGCTACTTGTATCTATCTTTGCCAAGTACTTTCTATTTCTCTTTTCTTTTACTTTTCTCAAAAAAAAAAAAAAAAGGAAAAAAAATGTCAATGTCCAGGTCCCATGAATGCCCCAGACCCAGTTGTTTGTGGAAATCTGAAGACCAAGAGGCTTTGAGAACCGTAGGTCAGTATGCCCTTGTCTAGTCTGGAACAATGATGCAAATGTGACACTCTATAAGAATGAGGTCACAGGAGAGTGGGGCAATGTGTTCATTTATAGGAAGGAAATTGCACTCAGGATACCTGCTTTCTAGATCAGTGAATAGATGGCTATCAAGCTAAAGTAACCCTCTTAGAAGTTAATTTTTACGTGTAAGTCAAGCTGTGCAGAATGACCCTGAGATGGAATTAGGTTTACGGGATAGGAACCAAGAAGTGCATTTACAGCTGCTCAGACACATAAGAAAAACTGCTTCTAGGATCATAACAGTTGAAAAGAATTTCAGGCATCCCTACCAGGGAGGCGTCAGGATGCAGTAGGAAAATACCTGGGATTTGATCATGGCACCGAAACTCACTAGCCATGCGGTCTCGGGAAAGTTAGGTAACTATCTAATTTCTTCATTACCAGTAAAATGGAAAAGATAACAATAATCTCTACCTCATACACTGTTTTGAGAATTAAAGGAAATAATGATTATGTAAAGAATCCTAAAAAAACAAACAAACAAAAAAGATTCTGAGTTAAAACATTTATGAGGACCAAACATAGGTTTTATCTTTGGAAAGAAAGGCAAAGAAGTGTGACTAATTTCACAAATGCAGCACAAATTGCTCTAGGAGTAAAACTGCAGAGGCTTACCAAAAGACAATTTTTTTTAAAGAGAAAGAGAGAGTTTGTAACATGGAAATGAGATAAATTAATGAATAGTCCTTACTAATGGGACATATAGTTCCTGCTAAATGGAAAATAAAAAAGGAATTAAGTGATACTTTAACTGAGGTCAAGAGTTAAATGTAAATATTTTTAATATAAATATTAGCTCAACAAATGTTGTTTCCTTTCATCTTCTCTAGCAAGATGTCTGAAACAGCAAGAACTTGACATTTTAAAACCCAAAGAGTTTCTTAAAAACTTACCTGGTACAAGTACAGTTTTTAAAAAACATGAAGACAAGTGAACAAAGCATGGACTTGGAATTGGGGGATCTGGGTTCAAGTCCATGTACTAGTTGTATAATCTTAGAAAAGCCACATCCTTTCTGAGGTGTAAATATGTAATAATATAATAATTATTTTATTTCCTAAAATAGCTGTGGGGAGTGAAATAAAATTACAGAATGCATATAAGAAGTGTTTTATAAACTGTAATATGCTATATTAACAGACACTAACTACCTAACTGGGTTATATAAACATAAATTCATATTTAGTAGAAAACTTATGCTATAATATTGATGATTACTTTTAATATAGTAAGAATAGGTGACTTCTAAAAAAAAAAAGAATAGGTGACTTCTTAAGCTCACACAAATAAATGATTCCAAACCCCTGAAACTGGTGAGTAAACAATTCTCTTTACTGCACTAATCAGGACCTGGTCTGAACCAGCAGTAGGTTTTGTTAATCCTAAGGATGGTGGCTTTCCAACAGAAAAAAAAATCACAAAGGAAAAGATCAACAGATTCCACATGTAAGCACTTAAAATTTCTGTACTTATCAAAAAAAACAAATATGTTTAAGAAAGAAATATTCATATATTATACGTTTAATAAACGAAGGCTTCAAAAATAGATGAGCAAAACAATAAGACCTCAGAGAAACATAGGATAAGGACCTGGTAATAAATGAATGAATGATTGAATGAATGAATGACCTGTTTAAAAAAACCTACTTAAGGTGGATGTTACACTTACTTCCTCCCAGGACCAAACTGGAATTACAACTAAAATATAGAAAAATCAAACTGAATAACCAACTGAAGACTAGCTGAAGAAAAGTCTTTATAAGCAAGGATTTATAGAAAACACGACACTGGGACTGGCAGGAAGGGCGGAAACACAAAAAGGGTGGGTATTGCTCCCAGTGGCAGTGGCTAAGCTTCCAGAGATATATCTCAGCTACAAAGGTTCCCCCTGAGAAGCATGGGGTCTCAACCCCAAGCTGGGTTTCCCAGCCCAGAGCACCAAAGCCAGGAAGGGGTGCCCACATAACATCTGGCTGTGAAAATCACCAGGGCTTCTATCTGCCAAGAGGAGACAGGAGTTTGCTAGAGACATAGGTGCACTCTTAAAGGGCCAATAAACAAAATCTCTGTTCACAGCTGCTCATCCTGGGCTCCAGCAAAGGCAGGGTGCAGCAGACTAGAGTTGCATGAGGAAAGACTGGGTTTGTGGCTCTGGGAAAAGAGCTGAAGGGACAGCCACCAGGACCCCTGTGCTGAGTCACTTTCCCACTCAGCAAATGCCATTTTTCCTCGGTGGAGCACTCACCTTTATATGGCCTCAGCCTGGGGGAATGCAATAGCCCTGCCCTCTGGACTCCCTGTCATCCCACGCTGCAGAGCAGTTAGATGCCTGGGCCAGGGTCTAGAGGTCTGGGCAGAGTAAGAGGATGTCAGTAACTGAGCTGTGTGACTTTGGGGTGGGGGCGATTCCTCTAATTTTCCCATGAACCTGACTGGTGCCTCCCCCTCACAGAAAATCCCCTAGCCCCAAATTTTGGGCTCATAGAAGTGCTCCCTTCTGACTCCTTGTGGATCCATCCAGGTCAAGGCAGATCTGGGACAGACTGCACCCTAGCTCTAGCGCAGGGGCCTCTCGCACCGCCATCCTCCCAAGCCTGACCAGCACCTCCCCATCAAGGGACATCCACTATCCCCATCCTCCCAACTCCCTGCAGCCCCATCCTTCTGAGACTGGGCTCCTGGAAAAATCTAGGACAAACTGAGTTGTGTATCTCTAAGATGGGGGATTTTTTTCCTTCACAAGCCTAAATGTGCAGAGCCCTCCCTTAACACAGCCAAATATTGGTCTGTTTGGATTTAACAAACTCTGCTGGCTTCACCCTGATGACTCCCTGAGAACCCACCCAACACAAAGGTGGGGGAACACCCAGCAGATGGCAGCAAGACTTGGTACACCTTGGGACATTAGCCAAATGAACACCACTCACCCCTACCTGGTGACTCACTGAGAACCTACTTCATGCAACCCAAACATCATCAAAGGTTCTTTCAGTGACTGTTTGTCTGACCATAATGGTATGATACTAGAAATCAATCACAAGAAAAAAAACTGAAAAACACGCAAGGACATGGAGACTAAATAACATGTTACTATACAGTGAATGGGTTAACAATGAAATCAAGGAAGAAATTAAAAGATACCTTTGAACAAATGAAAATGACAACACAACAACCTGAAATCTGTGGAACACACTAAAAGCAGTCATAAGAGGAAAATTCAAAGCATTACAGGCCTACCTCTAGAAACATGGAAAAACTAAAATAAAAATGTAACTTTACACATAAAGAAACTAGAAAAAGAACAACAAAGCCCAAAGTGAGTAGGAGAAAGGAAATAATAAAATCAAAAAGACATAAGTAAAATAGAGTCTAAAAAAAATAGCATAGATGAAAGACACCAAGAGGTGGTTCTTTAAAAAGTTTACAAACCTTTAACCAGACTCATCAAGAAAAAAAGAAAGTGGACCCAAATAAATAAAATCAGAAATGAAAAAATAAAAAGAGTAACAACTGACACCAAAAAAATACAAAGAATTGTAAGAAAATACTACAAACAACTATATGTCAACACAATGGACAATCTGGATGAAATGGATAAATTCCTAGAAACACACAATCTTCCCAAACTGAGTCAGGTAAAGTCAGAAAATCTGAATAGACCCATTACAACTAATGAAATTGAAATTTAAAAACTCCCAGCAGTAATCAAAAAACTCCCAACAAACAAAAGTCCTGAACTCGGTGACCTCACAGGTGAATTTTACCAAACATTCAAAGAAGAACTAACATTTATCCTTCTCAAAATATTCCAAAAAATTCAAGAGGTGTTGTAAGACTCCCAAGCTCATTTTACTAGGCCAGTATTATCCTAATTGCAAAACCAAATAGACACTACAAAAAAAATTATATGCCAATGTCCTTGCTGAACTCAGATGTTAAAACCCTCAACAAAATATTAGCAAACGAGATCCATCCATACATGATGGATCATACATGATGATCAAGTGGGATTTATTCTGGGGATGCACAATATCCACAAATCAATAAATGTAATATACCACATAAAAATGAAGAATAAAAATCACATAATAATATCAATAGATGCAGAAAAACATTTGATAAAATCCAGCATTCATTTATAACAAAAATTCTCAGAAACATAGAAGTAGAGGGAACATACCTCAATGTAATAAAGACCATATTTGACAAACTGATAGCCAACATCACACTCAATGGGAAAAAACCACAAGTATTTCCCTAAAATCAGAACAAGACAGGGATGTCCACTTTTACCACTCTTATTCAACATAGTAATGGAAGTCTCAGACACAGCAATCAGACAAGAAGGAATAAAAGGCTTCCAAACTGAAAATGAAGAAGTAAAACTGGGACTTCCGACCAAGATGGAAGCGTAGGTAGACACACTGTGCCTCCTCTCATAACAAAAATTAAGGACGACGAATATTTAGAAACAAGAAAACAACTCAAACTGATAGAAAATTGAACTGTACGGAAGTCCAACAACCATTCATCCAGACCGGTAAGAGGGGCAGAGTTGCGGCAGAAAAAAGTGGAGGTGCGGACGCAGGCACGCAGGCAGCAGCGGCTGGCAGTTCCCAGGCATGCAGGTGGTGGCTGCTGGACTCCAGGCACAGGGTGGCAACTGTGCAGACCCAGTGAGGCCACGCAAAGCAGCTGGCTGACCAGGTGGTCCCACCTTCACGCACACATAATCCAGGCGAAGGGGAAGTAGCGGAAGGGACTGGAATCCAAAAGAGAGTGGAGCAAGCACCATTGTTCCCTCTTGGACCCTGCCCCCACATACAGCGTCACAACTCAGTGACTGAGCTGCCGCGCCCTGGGGAATACCTAAGGCTCCACCCTCACTGCATAACAGACACGACCAGACCAAAAATGGCTCAAACCAGAGAACGAATGAAAGCTCCAGAGCCAATTCCTTTAAGCGACGAAGAGATAGCCAACCTATCAGATGCACGGTTCAAAGCCCTGGTGATCAGGATGCTCACAGAATTCATTGATTTTGCTCACAAATTAGATGAAAAAAATGCAGGCTACAATACATGAAATGAAGGAAAAGGCACGGGGAACCAATAGAGATGGGAGGAAAACTGGGACTCAAATCAATGGAGTGGACCAGATGAAAGAAACTAACAACCAAACAGAAAACAAGGAAGAAACAAGAATTCAAAAAAATGAGGAGAGGCTTAGAAACCTCCAGGACATCTTTAAACGTCCCAACATCCAAATTATAGGGGTCCCAGAAGGGGAAGAGGAAGACCAACAAGTAGAAAACTTATTTGAACAAATAATAACGGAGAACTTCCCCAATCTGGCTAAGGAAATAGACTTCCAGGAAGTCCAGAAAGCTCAGAGAGTCCCAAAGAAGTTGGACCCGAGGAGGAACACACCAAGGCACATCATAATTCCATTACCCCAGATTAAAATGAAGAAGAGAATTCTAGAAGCAGCAAGGGATAAGGGGACAGTCACCTACAAAGGAGTTCCCATCAGACTGTCAGGTGACTTCTCAAAAGAGACCTTCCAGGCAAGAAGGGGCTGGAAAGAAGTATTCCAAGTCATGAAAGGCAAGGACCTACATCCAAGATTGCTCTATCCAGAAAAGCTGTCATTTAGAATGGAAGGGAAGATAAAGTGCTTCTCAGATTAGGTCAAGTTGAAGGAGTTCATCATCACCAAGCCCTTATTATATGAAATGTTAAAGGGACTTATCTAAGGAAAAGAAGATAAAAAATATGAACAGTAAAAAGACAGCAAACTCACAGCTATTAACAACCACACCTAAACAAAAGCAAACTAAGGAAACAGCTAAAACAGGAACAGAACCACAGAAATGGAGATCACATGGAGGGTTAGCAACAGGGGAGTGGGAGGAGGAGAGAGGGGAGAAAGGTACAGAGAATAAGTAGCATAGACGATAGGTAGAAAATAAACAGGGGGAAGGCAAGAATAGTGTGGGAAATGTAGAAGCTAAGGAGCTTATGACACATGGACATGAACTAAAGGGGGGAATGTGGGTGGGAGGGGGTGTGTAGGGTGGAGGGGAATGATGGGGGAGAAATGAGACAACTGTAATAGCATAATCAATAAAATATATTTTTAAAAAGTTTTTTAAAAAGAAGTAAAACTGGCATTGTTTGCAGATTACATGATACCATATAGAGAGAACCCTAAAGGTTCTACAGAAAAACTACTATAACTGATAAATGAATTCAGTTAAGTATCAGGATACGAAATATCTATCCAGAAATCAGTTGCATTTTTATACACCAACAGTATACTATTAGAAAGAAAACAATCTCATTCACAATTGCTTCAAAAAGAATAAAATACCCAGGAATAAATTTAACAAAGGATGTAAAAAACATGTACTCAATTATAAGGCACTGAAGAAAGAAATTGAAGAACATACAAATAAGTGAAAGCATAACCCATTTTTAAGGATAGGAAGAATTAACATCATATATATCCATACTACCCAAAGCAATATATAGATTCAGTGCAATTCCAATCAAGATATAAATGGCATATTTCACAGACCTAGAAAAAATATTCCAAAAATGTATATAGAATCACAAAAAAAAAAAAAAAAAACCCTGAATAGACAAAGCAATCTTGAGAAAGAAGAACAAAGTTGAAGGAATTATGTTACCTGAAGCAAACTACACTACAAGGCTATAGTAATCAAAACAACATGGTACCAGCATAAAAACAGACAAATAGATGAATGGACCAGAATGGAGAGCCCAGAAATAAATCTACGTTTTTATGGCCAATTAATATTTGACAAAAGAGTCAAGAAAATACAATGGGGTTAAAACAGTATATTCAATAAATGGAGTTGGGAAAATTGGACAGATATGTGCAAAAAAATAAAACTAGACCACCTCATTATACCATATACAAGATTATATTCAAAATGGATTAAACACTTAAATGTTAGGCTTGAAACCATAGAAGTCCTAGAAGAAAACATAGGCAGTAAAATTCATACATATGGTCTAGCATAATTTTTCTGGTATATCGCCTTAGGCAAGGGAAACAAACAAAAAAAAGAGACTACATCAAGCTAAAAGATTTTTGCACAGCAAAGGAAATCATCAGCAAAACAAAAAGACAACCCACTGAATGGGAGAACATATTCACCAATGATACAGCAGATAAGGGCTTAATATCCAAAATGTATAAAGAATGTATACAATGCAACACACCCAACAAAAAAAAAGTAAAAATAATCCAGTTTAAAAAAATGGGCAAAAGACCTGAGTAGACATTTCTCCAAAGAGGACACACAAATGGCCAAATATACACATGAAAAATGCTCAATGTGTCTAATCATCAAAGAAATGCAAATTAAAACCTCAATGGGATATCACCTCACACCTGTCAGAATGGCTATCAGCAATAAATCAACAAATAACTGTTGGAGAGGATGTGGAAAAAAGGGAACCCTTGTGTCTGTTGGTGGAAATGCACATTGGTCCAGCCATTGTGGAAAGCAGTATGGAATTCCTTCCAAAAATTAAAAATGGAAGTGCCTTATGACCCACAGATTCCACTTCTGTTAATATATATAAAGAAATCTGAAACACTGATTTGAAAGAATATGTGCACCCTTATGTTCATAGCAGCATTATTTACAATAGCCAAAATGTGGAAGCAGCCCAAGGACCCATCAATACATGAGTAGATAAAAAAGCTGTGGTACATTTACACAACAAAATACTACTTGGCCACAAAAAGGAAGGAACTCCTACCCTTTGCAACAACATGGATGGAACTGGAGAATATTCTTCTAAGTGCAACAAGCCATTTGGGGAAAGACAAATACCATATCATTTCATTTACTTCTGAAACTTAATGAAAAAAATAAACAAAAAAAATGGAAACAGACTGACAGTTGTCAGAGGAAAAGGGAATTTCAGGGCTTGATGAAAAATGTGAAGAGATTACACACAAAAAAAAAAAACCCTCATAGATACAAACAACAGTATGGTAATTACTAGAGGAAAGGGAGCTTGGAAAGAAGTGGAAGAGGGTAAAGAGGGGGATAAGTGGTGATGGAAGGAGACCTGACTAAGGGGATGAATACACAATTCAATATATAGATGATGTGTTATAGAATTGTACACCTGAAACATATAATTTTATTAACCAGTGTCACTTCAATAAATTCAGTAAAAATAATAAATAAAATAATCCAAAAAATAAACCTACTCAATCATCAAGGTAATAAATATTAAAGACATAATATGATATTATGTTGGAGCATTTCTTAGCAAAGATTGAAATTATAAATAATGGTTGTTGGTACATGTAAAACTGGAACTTTCACAGGTATTTTGGAGACTAATTAGTAGAATCTTTTGGAAAAATGGTTCAATAATACAATTATTATTGCACAATAATAAATACAATTCATTATTATACCATAATAAAAAATTCGAGAGGCTTAAATGTTGTCAAACCCCTGGCTCAGAAATTCTATTCCTAACCTGGTCCTAGGTCCTAAGTGCCCACCTCAGAAGTTCATGGAAATTAAATATGTAATAACAAACAACATTAGTTGTGGCCAGCACTTATTCAGTGCTAATTGTTTTAAGTGTCTTACTTTTATTTTTCTATTTAATCTATTTTCCTATTATTTAATTTATTATTATTAAATTATTAGTTGTAATTGTAATTGTTAATAATAATTATAATTATTAAATTGTTTATTGTTTAATTAAATATTATTCTTTTCCTATTTCCTATTTAATCTATGCAGAAACCTTATTATTTTCTTTACTTCAGATAAGAAATTATGGCAGAGTAAGAGTAAGTAATTTAGAAGAGATCACACATTTATAAGCAGAGGAGCTAGGATTTAGTTCACACGTGGATAATAAATTCTACTTTTTATTTAAAAGATAAACCACAACATATGCATTTTGACAATAAATGCCAAAGAAATACCATGTGTGCCACTTTGTTGGTAAAAGTTATTGTGGCTTTCCACAGGACAATTTCCCTGTCTTGGAGGAAAACAAATTGAATTTCTTTGGCAATAGATTAATTCTTTTAAAAGGTGATAACTGAAAACTGTTGGGGGAATAACAGGTAAAATGGAAAAATTAATACATGTATAGATCTTAGAATGGGAAGTTGTAATTTATTCTCAGGACTCCTAATGACACAAAGATAATACAACTAGAGATAATTTAACCTTTGTGCTCGTTTATATACTCTGTATTCCTAAGTGCTATTTTCCCCCCACCAGTTCTTCTTATGTGGTAAATGGCTAGGTATTCAACCCTTAGCTCCCACCCCAAACTCAGAAGCCCTTGCCCCACTCTCCACACAGGACCCCCACTACTGGCTTCCTCTGTATATGTTCATAAGCTACAGAAGGGAGACCAATCACATGTTATTACTGTGAACTAAGTGATGTACAAATTATTGATGTCACAGTTAAATCATGTATCTAAATCCAAGTTTATTTGGAATTTACTTTTTTAATCATTTAAAACTTTTTATTAACCTGATGGAAAACTCTCCCACAAAACAATGTGCTGTTTGAACCCTTAAAAAGGGTACCAAACTTGCCCTGGCTGGGTGGCTCAGTTGATTGGAGTGTTGTCCCATATACAAAAAGGTTGCAGGTTCGATCCTCAGTCAGGGCACATACCTAGGTTGTAGGTTCGATTCTTAGTCAAGGAGGGTACAGGAGACAACGAATTAATGTTTCTCTCTCACATCTCTCTCCCTCTCACATCTCTCTCCCTCTCTCCCTCTCCCTCTCCCTCTCTCCCTCCCTCCCTGCCTCCCTTCCTCCTTCCCTTCCTCTCTTTCTCCCTTCCACTCTCTTTAAAATCAATTTTTTTAAAACATATCCTTGGGTGAGGATTTTTTAAAAAGGATACCAAACTTGGTTAATTCTTTCAAAAACTGCCATTGGAACTAAGAAAAATGCCAAGCAGCCAAGTTGAAACAAAGCTCTAACTTTGTTCAGCCATTTGCTCTCGTCTCATGTAGTATAAAGTGTCTTATATGATGTCTGCACTCCTGTTTCATGACATTGTTAATAATTAAATTCTTGTGCAAAAAGCATTATAAAAGAATAGAGTGACTTTATTTATAAATAGGATGTTCGCTGGATTTATAAAAATATATATTAAACCAGGACCACAGAATTTGACATTTTAACAGATACATACTATGATAAAAATAGAAAGTTCAGCTTAAATTCAAGATTAACTATGAATTAAGCAATTTTTATTTTATTTGCTTAAAACCTTTCCTTTTTTGGCATATTTTCATACATGTTAACAATTTGAAAATGACCTTTGTTCAATAAATACATTAATAAGCAGTGCTGACATTTCTCTGGACTTTGCTTAAACTGCTAGAGATTTTTGGCATTTTGCAAAATGTTTAATTGCAGTGTATATGGATGCCAAGAAATGAACTTCTTAGTTGAAAAGAAGTATCTGTGACTGCTAAAGTGACATATAAAAATATGCTACAGCCTAGCTAGGAGGCCTGAGAAATATTTCCAAGGTCTCACAATATAGCCAACAGATTTTTTTCAATATCACAAGCTCTCCAAAATTCCACCTTACTCTTCTAAATAAATGAGGTGCCATATATAAAATGCCAACATACAATAGTCTCTCATATATTAGTTCTCTTCTTTTCTACGTATGTCTGGAGGCAGCCAGAGGGCAGTATGGAAGTCAAAAAGAGTGTTGGAAGTTGTGGGTCTTAATTTTTGCTAACCATGTTCATATCCAAGCCTTGATGGACAGCTGTTTGTGTCGTACTATTTTTCTTTCCTGCCTATCGGTTTTCCAAGAACGAAATTTTACAACTATTTGTGAAAATAAACAACACAAGTCATGTACATGTATGTATATATACATAGTTCTTAATCACGGAATAAATATTCCATCAAAGAGACTTTTATGTTCCATAGCAGCAGTTCTCAAGTGACTTTCATGGTATCATGTTAAAAACCAAAACCCAGCCCATTTTTACAGTAGATTTATTCAATCACAGTCACTAATCAGATTAGCACCGCTTTTATGTCCAACAAATTTTGAAAGTTGGGGGATCATTAGAGACGCTACATATTATGAGCCTGTAGCCTGCATTGTGTTTTACTTGCTACTCATTTTTTTAATGACCCTCAAAAAAGTAGGTTCAAGAAATTCTTTTTCTTTTAAACTACACTTTGAGTAGAATAAAATATATTACTATAAATTTATTCATTTTAATGCTATAACATGAGCATTTTTATTTCAAAAGAAGTTAATGCTTTATTTATATCAACATATTGAATAGCTAAGCTCCACTTCTACATACACGACATTTGAGACTAGTACTGCAATGTTACCTGAAGAGTTTCCCAAATCAGCTGTAACAGAAAAAGATCTTCTGTACATGAGCAATAGAACGCCTGCAAAATCAACTAGGCAGAGTTATTACAATTCTTAAAGGAAGTAACACAAATCAATATAAAAGATTTTATATAGGTAGGAGGCAAGTTCTTACGCCTCAAAATTTCTCATAATTTAAATATAAGACCCACTTAAGCCATTTTGTCTCACTTAAATTAGGCTTAACTGATGGCTTCTATTTTTAAAAGGCAAAATTTTCATTATCTAATTATGATATTGGATGAAGAACATTCAACAATGGGAAAAAATGGTAAACAAAGCAAAAGAAGTCAGTATTTGATTTTGTTAATAATAGAAGACAGTCAAAGAGACCTTTTACAAAGTTTCTGACACATCACAAAACTGACTAGTTCAAATTTCATCTCATTTCTGCAGTCCACACTTTAGAAGATATACTGAGACCTGCTCAAAACTTGGAAAGTCAGAGTGAAAATTCAACATTTGAGAATTTACCATACAAATGCCTTGGCCCAACACACAACTAATACAGTTTTCCCTTAGAAAACAAAGACCCCAAATAAGCACTGAGTGATAACACTTCAGTTTTATCAACATACTTTTATCTACTCTTCTGAGGATCTCTGACTCTAATTTTTCCCAATGAATTATTTATTCTACTACATACCCCAATTATATAATTTCATCCAAAAGAATAAATTGGATTTCTCTGAAGAAAGTATGATTCATTTTTAATCTCTTTGCAGTAAATTCTACTTTCCAGTGTGGTCGTTGCAGGGGTGGAGAAAAGAGGAAGGAAGTCGGCTACTTTATAGAGCGTGTCCATGGGTCCTACAAGTGAATGATCAATTTTCAAAGGATCCTTAAGTTTCCACGTTTCTAGTAGATTTCCTGATGACTTATCTATTAAAATTCTAGATGATAACAATGGCATCCACAGACATGGCTGTGCAATTTGGGAGACAGAAATGACTGGATCCTCATCAAAAGCAGCTCTTTCAGGGTGGTCCCAGGAAAGAAATACAGGAACCTGGAGCTACTTAAGCCAATCTTCAAGAAAATATCCTTTTACTGAAACATGAAGATAATTTTTTTCAAGACAAGATATTTTAGGATTCTGTGAGAGCATTGTCTGAATTTAAAACATTCTATTATATCTAGGAAAACATTGAGAGAAGGCATGAAAGGAGGAAATAAATTTCCCAGGCAATGGGACTCAGAAAAGAATTCAGGCTAACACATTTTCAAGATATCTGTGCAGGCCATTCAGTGAAATAAGGATGAGAAAATCAACCAAGTCTAACTGAGAACTCCGGTGAGAAGAAGAAAGCAAGAGGATCTGCTCAGTATGAGAGTGGGGCAGGGTGGGGGTGAGGAGAGCTACAGATTACGATTTATCATTTATCAAATAACTTAAACAGAGAAAAGAACTTCTGGAAAAACTTCTAAGATCAGACCTACATGTTCCAAGAGTCCACTCAAAGAAGAAACCAGAGAATCATGATGAATGTGGAACTTGACCTCACTCAAAATAAAATACTCTTGCCACTGAAATTATACTGAACATTCTAACAACCTTACTTTGAGAATTGAGGAAGCATCAGAATCTTGCAGGACCTCTCTGATATTATTATTAACATCTCTATTAATACTAATTAGTTACCCTAATTAGTTACCCTAATGATTCCTTCTGAGTTACATCTCTCAGGAAGTGCTTCCATTAAAATCAAGCCCTCCAAAATCTAAGCCCAAATGCTGCAATTCAAGACTATAGAACAGCTTTCTTCATGTAATAATTCGTATTCACCAGACATTATTTTTTGCCCTTATTATTTTTTGACATTATGTCTTCCCATTGTTCCTCTATAGAATTTCAGAGAGAGAATATATAACTTTTTATTCAATTACAACTGACATTCAATATCATTTTATATTGGCTTCAGGTATAGAGCACAGCAGTGAGACATTTATATAATTTATGAAGTGATCCTCCATATAAATCTAGTACCCATCTGGCACCCTACATAGTTAGTACAATATTATTAACTGTATTCGCTATGCTGTACTTCATATCCCTGTGATTATTTTGTAACTGCCAATTTGTAGACTTGGTGTCTAATGTCCTTAGATCCTTAGTATATAATTGGCGAGAGGATATGATCTCCTTCATAGATTTTCAAATCCACATAGTCCTTATTTAGTATTTTACATAGACCTACAAGGTGAGGCAAAAGTAGGTTTGCAGTAGTAAGTACACAAAACAGAGTTTATTCTTGTATTATTATATATTAATTATTGTATTATTTTCCATATGAATGACTGTAAACCTACTTTTGCCCCACTGTGTATTTTAGGAGGTGTATCTGAACTCCTGATGCAGTGAAAGGCATCTTGCTCAAGGTAGTTGTTAGGAGCTAAATTTTGCCCCCCTGCCAAATTCATGTGTTGAAAGCCTAATCCCCAGTACCTCAGATTGTATTTTCAGATAGGGCCCTTAAAAAGGTAGTTAAGGTAAAAAAAGGTCATATGAGTGAGCTCTAATACTGTACGACTGGTATTCTTCTAATGAGAGATTAGGACACAGACAACAAACACACAGACCAAAGGATGGCCATGTGAGGACACAGCAAGAAGGTGGCCATCTGCAAGACAAGGAGGCTGGCCTCAGGAGAAGTCAAACGTGTCCACACATTGACCATGCACTTCTAGCCTCCAAAACTGTGAAAAAATAAATTTCTGTTGTTTAAGCCATCCAGTCTGTAGTATTTTGTTATAGCAGCCCTAACAAACTAATACAGTGGTAATGAAAAAAATGAGAATAAGATTATTAGACAGGAAATACAGAAATAAATAAGAAGAGTCATCTCTGAATTAAAAAATTTAAAAAAAAAACAGTTATAAAACCTAATTTAAAAAGCAAATACAAGCTTTAGCTTATACTACAGAATAATTCTAGATTGAAAACAATAATCTTGTGCTTATAGTTGTACTAAAAACAATATACAAGCATTGTGCACTTACTATGTGCTGTGCCAGGCACCATGATAACATTTAAAAACAGGTACAATGGAGGATAAAGTTAATCAACTATGCAAATACTCCTTTTCTAAAAAATACAATGGCTGAAAATGGGCTGTTTTTTTCCTAAATAAAAATGGTCTGTTTTCAGGGCATGGATACATGGAGCAGAGTGACAGCTCTTAGCAGGGAGGGAGCAAGGGGACTGGATGGAAAAAGGTGAAGTGATTAGCCAAAGAATACCCATAGACACAGACAACAGTGTGGTGATGGCCAGAGGGAAGAAGGGGCAGGGGCTGAGTGGAGGTGGGCAAAGGTGGGGAGGGAGGATGAGGACATCTGTAATAGTGTCAACAATAAAAATAAAGATAAAAAAGGTTTGTTTTATATTTATATTTTCTTATTCACCATCACAGAATTATAGTGTATACGGCTCATTTTTCCAGTACTGTCTGCACAATATTATGGCAATCCAGCCCTAAATATATTATGATCTATTTTTTCATTAAAAATTCTCTAAACCAGCCAAGATGGAGGCATAGGCAGACACACTGTGCCTCCTCTAACAACGAAAATTAAGGACAACAAATATTTAGAAACAAGAAAACAATCAGAACTTATAGAAAATTGAACTGTACGGAAGTCCAACAACCATTCATCCAGACCGGTAAGAGGGGCGGAGTGGCGGCAGAAGAAAGTGGAGGTGCGGACCCAGGAACGCCAACAGCAGTGGCTGGCAGTTCCCAGGCCCACAGGCAGCAGCTGGCGGACCCCGGGCACTGGGGGGCAACTGTACAGACCCAGTGAGGCCGCACAAGGCGGTTGGCTGACTGACCAGGTGGTCTCACATTCGCGCGCACAGACAGTCCAGGCAGAGGGGAAGTGGCGGAAGGGACTGAATCCAGGAGAGAGCGGAGCAGGCGCCATTGTTCCCTCTCAGACCCCGCCCCCACATACAGCGTCACAACCCAGCGACTGGGCTGCCCCGCACTGGGGAGCACCCAAAGCTCCACTTCTCACTACGTAACAGCACGCGCGTGTGCGCAGATAATCCAGGTGAAGGGGAAGCGGCGGAAAGGACCGGAGTCCAGGAGAGAGCGGAACAGGCGTCATTCTTCCCTCTCATTCCAGTGATTCTCAATTCCACAGCAAGAAATTCTTGCTACAGAAACCAGATTTCATGTTCTTTAAGAATGAGGGCTTTATTTCTACTTTAGGCAAATAGTGAAATGGACACAATTTTATCCTCAGTATTCCTGGTGCCCTTCCTTCAGCATACCCCCAACTCTTTTGTATGACCACTGTCCTCCTGATCAAGGAAGGATTCAGGAGCTCTTATTCCCCTTTCTCCCCACCCTCATCCCCACTCCATCTCCATTCAAACCTTCACTCATGGGGATAATCTCATAAACCCACTTGACACATGAAAATATTTTAAAATACTAAATAAAAAGATCTTAATCTTTTTCCAACAGCATTTTTCTCTTACCAGAAATTCTAGTTTCCCATACACCTTTTTAGCAACAATGAGAATCTGAGTTCCTGAATACATAAATTATAAGTTGTTCCTATTAGAAATAAGTAGAAAAAGAAGGAACTAGTGATTGGAAAAAGAAAAGATAGAGTGGATGGCAGAGCAACAATAGAAATTTTTGCATTGGCCCTCTCCAGAAATAAAGGAAGCTGAAGAAAAGGAACGTTGGGCCTTGGAATTATGCTTCCACTTCTGTACGAAGGGAGGAAGTTGAGTCACACACAAAAGCAGGCGGATTGGTTTTTATGCATATTGCAGTGATCAGAGCCAAGGATATAGAATCTTGAGTCAAGGACATAATTTAGGAAATATCTATTTAGTAATGCCAAATATGTAAAGTAAAGGCTACTCAAAGCTTGATAAATTTCAGGTGCCTGTTTATGCTGTACTTCTGGGACCACAGCAAAACCTGGAGACTGGAGTAAACAATTCTGGATCATAAAGTCCAAAAGTCGTTTAGACAAGGCATTAGAGACAAAAGAAATAATAACTTAGTATATG
This sequence comes from Glossophaga mutica, assembly GCA_039655065.1. Taxonomy (NCBI): domain Eukaryota; kingdom Metazoa; phylum Chordata; class Mammalia; order Chiroptera; family Phyllostomidae; genus Glossophaga; species Glossophaga mutica. Next base: position 107,817,391 of record CM077309.1, on the reverse strand, counting down.
TTTATCTCCCATATGGCAAACATTTATCTTACATCTCATTAAAACCGTAGAGAAAGTGATCCTGAAAATTTTCTAAACAGCAAACAGTGATTGATGGAAATTAACTGTAAAGTATCCATTATTATGAGTATAGTGATTGAAATGTTACTGACTGTACTTTTTATTTCATGTACTGTGTTCATTATTTTATTTACTTGACTTTATAGATTATTTGTATGAACTTTTGTAGGATCCTAAAAATTTCAATCTCTCTAACTCCATTTTTTTGATAATGTCCTATATACTTTAACTATGAATTTTCCTACCAAACATTTGTCAGAAACTTGGCCCTCTCAGTGTGTGTGTGCGGGCATGTAGGTTGGAAAGGTAAGGGGAAACTTCTCTGTTTGCATTCGCAGAGTAAGTGAAGTCTTAACTCTGGAGGGGGGAGCAGGATGGCAGGAAACAAGTCACGTTTGCCGCTGAAGCACCTTACTGCTCAGAACAGACTTTGGCTGAGTACTGAAATTGTTCATTTCACCATCCTGGGCAGTCATTAAGTTAAAATGACTATCTAATCTACTGCCAGAAGTTTAACCTATTCTCCTTTCTTTTCTTAAATTGTTATTTATATTATTAAATCAATTATTATAAAATATAATTGGTAAATCATATTTTTATGTTTTGAGGCAAATATAAGTAGTATAATAGTTTGAGGGGAAATTAGCAGATTCAAACATAAAGAAAAGAGTCCTTCATCTTCTACTTGTATTACTCATGACAATAAATATTCCTATTCTTCCCAATCTAAAATAATTTTGATAAAATCTTCTTCTGTGACAATTATGATAAATGAACAAAACTTGTAATTAAACCACTAAAAACTGTCCTGATGAAATTTATGGAAGAAAAATAAAATTGCTTTTAATCAAAATATTGTTGCTTAGGAAAAAAACACTTAAAAACGTTATGCAACACAATGAATTAAACTGACTTTTTTTTATTTTTATTTTAATTGTTGATCTTGTACAGTTTTCTGTCTTTTATTCTCACCCGAACCCGCCACCCCAGCCCTCCCCACCTCCCTCCCATTTCCACCCCCCCATAGTTTTTGTCCATGTGTCCTTTATACTTGTTCCTGTAAATCCTTCCCCTTTTCCTCTGAAATTCCCTCCCCTCTCCCCTCTGGTGACTTTCAGCATGTTCCCAATTTCCATGTCTTTGGTTATATTATGCTTGTTTGTTTGTTTTGCTGATTAGGTTCCTGTTAAAGGTGAGATCATATGGTATTTATCTTTCACTGCCTGGCTACTTCATGCTAAGCGAAGTAAACTGACTTTTAATCAGGTCAGTATACATGCTGAGATGGTTCTGATTCCCTTTACAATGAAATAATGTGTTAAGTCTTTAAATTAATGCATCTATAACCCCCTTTAATACACGCTAACAATATTCATCCAACTATATGCTCTATATCAGAAGCCTGAACTTCCAAAGGGGCCTTGTTAAGAAGAGACATGACAAGGAAGAGGGTTTTCTATGAGCCAGCCTCTCTTTGAAGGCTGGAAGGTCACTTAAAAGACTCTAGGGTTTCTTTCTCCACTTTCCTCCAAATCTCATCACATAGCCTGACACCTGTTCCGTCTGCAAAAATAAACTGTGGCCCTAGAGAAATGATTAACTAATGGTTTGAGAATGTCAACATTTTCTTTAAAGAAAGGGGTGGGGAGGAACCTCGGCAAGAACAATAGTACTTTACATTTGCAAGGAGCTTCACAGGATATACAGCACCTTCACATCCATTATTTTATTTGCTTCTTAAAACAACCCTATGAGCTAGGTAGAGCAGCTGTTATTTTTATTTTACAGAAGGAAACTGAGGCTCAGAAATGTTAAGTGACTTCCCTAAAGTCCTCAATTTTTTAAGTGACAGAGTCATAATTTGAACCCTTTCTTAAATTCTAGGAACAACACTCTTTTCATCACCATTCAGGAAAGACTGAATACCAGAACACCAGTGGACAGCTTCCTTAAATATAGTCCAGTCCCTCAGGAAAAAAAGAAAAAAGAATGGCAACTCTATGTTAGTAACGTACTGAAGACTTCTAAGAGATAGGATTCTTTTTCTCAACTTTCTTGAGATATCACTAAATATTTTCTTTCAAGGAAGCAACAGAGAAACAGAGTGTTGTCTCTACTCTCAGTCTCCAAGTGGAAAACTCTGAGATGTCTATAGGCATCTTATCAATAAATCAGACAGAGAGAAAGCTGAAGGTGTAATAGACAAAGTAGGAAATCTGTTTCCACACAGCACTGAACAAACAGCTCAAGGGGGTGAGAGAACAGATCCAGGCTGCAGGTCCCCTGGCAGCCAGTTCTCTCTCTTCACAGCTTCCTGGTGTACGTCTTTGCCTGTAAGCAGTGTTATGAAATAGTGTGATTTTAATCAGCTTTGACTGTACCTTTCTCTAAAGGTTTACTCAGTGCAGTCCTTGGAGGCACATTACCATTCGGCCCTATTCCAGGGAAGAAGTCTGTTCTTCATCAGCTTTAGAAAGACAGGAGTGCTTTTGTCTCACCATCCCAGAGCAGAAGAAGGACCTACGACACAGATGGCCAGCCATGGACTTGGCCTTGCCAAATTGCAACCACACTGTAAATAGGCTAGTGTGTAATCCAACTCTCTAGTAATGACTTAGCAGAGTATGTCAAAATGACACAGTCTCTAAGACCACTCAATCCCCAATGACATTTCCCTATAGCAATTTAGTGAAAACAAATGTCCCAGACCATCAAATATATTCTGAACAACCCAGCACAAAGGTTGTCTAATGCTAACAACTGGTATAGCCACTTGCACCCAGATTTCACAGATTTCTCCAGAATCTCTGAGGACCTTCAGATAAATTCATTCATTCAACTAATAGATACTAGTTATATGGTAACAAACACTCATAGTTTAAGTGTTAGTTATATTACAATAAATAAAATTTATAATCTCTACACTCATGAAGGTTATAGTCTAAGTAAGAGACAGTCAACAAACAGGTAAATTAGTAAATAAACAGAATATAATTACAAAGTAAGGAAGGTGATACCTAAGAAAAATAAATAAATAAGACACTGTTTTAGGAAATAAGAGTGCCTGGATGGGGAAGAATTTTTAGAAGAGGTGACCGTGGTGAATGGATTATAATAATCAAAGAGAAGAACTTTGAGATTAGAAAGGTAAGTATCATAGGGCAGAACATGTAAGGCCTTGTAGTCCATGACACAATGTTTTTATTTTATTTATGAATATAGTGGGACTGTGGGAGAGTGGGATGGGTGGGGCAGGGGAGAGTAATAGGGGGGAAATTGGGGCAACTGTAAGAGAATAACAACAAAATAAAAATAAAATAAATAAGTAAGTAAACACACTGGGAAATCAGTCAGGTGTTCAAAGCTGAGGATTAAAATAAACGTACTTATATTTTTAAAAGATTGTTCACTCTCACTGGTATGTGGAAATGGGTTGGAAGCAGATAAAACAAGAAGAAAAATACCAGTTTCTTATGACTGTTGCAGTTTGTGCAAAATATATATATATAGTGGATTGACTAAGATAATGTCAGCAGAGAGAGAAATGTAAACAGATTTAAGATATATTTTAGAAATAAACTTTGAAAGTCTTACTGATGGGTTGAAGGAAGGGGGTGAATGTTGAGGGAGAAGAAAGAATCATGGATAACTCCTAGGTTTCTGGCTTGAATGACAGTGCCATTTATGTAGAAGAACACTAAAGGAAGAACAGGTATCAGCAAGAATGGCAAAATGCTCAACATCACTAGCCATCAGAGAGATGCAAATTGAAACTACAATGAAATACCACTTCACACCTCTCAGAATGGCCATCATAAATGAATCAACAAGCAACAGTACTGGCAAGGTTATACAGAAAAGGGAACCCTTGTACATCATTGGTAGGAATGCAGACTGGTATAGCCACTGTGGAAAACAGTATGGAACTTCCTCAAAAAAACTAAAAATGGAACTGCTTTTTGACCCAGGAATTCCACTGCTTGGATTATACCCTAAGAACCCTGAAACACCAGTTCAAAAGAACCTATATACCCCAATGTTCATAGCAGCATTATATACAATAGCCAAGTGCTGGAAACAGCCTAAGTGCCCACCAGTAAAATGAGTGGATCAAAAAACTGTGGTATATTTACACAATGGAATACTATGCAGCAGAAAGAAAGAAGGAACTCCTATCCTTCGCAACAGCATAGATGGAACTGGAGAGTATTATGCTAAGTGAAATAAGACAGGCAGTGAAAGACAAATACCCAAATGCAGAAGTTGAGACCACTTATAGCAAACAGGATCATCCCATTCTGGATGTGATGTGGAGCTTGCTCTAAGCTCTAAGTTCTAAGCCAAGGTACAAGTCAGCCTTATGGGAAGAAGAAAAGTTGTGCTGCTCTATGACCATGACCAGTAGAGTGTACTTGGTTAACTTCTTCCAGGCATAATAAAACATCACTGGCAGAGCCGATTTGTCAATGCATAGTCTCTGAAAAAATTAGTCCATAGCCCCACTGTGCCACATACCATTATATCCTTAGACATGCTAAGTAATATCCCTTTTTCAGTTGGGCAACCCAAACCAAAAATCCCTGAAACACAGTTATAAACTGCTTACCTCACCGTACCTATTGGTCTCATCTGTTTTTAACCACTCAGAGAACATTTCTGAACACTCAGTAATCCTAATATTAGGTCTTTTTACAAAGTAATAAGATTTGTGTTATAATAGTACAATTACTATGTATTAGGTTTACCACAAACACATTTCTCCAACATGCACAAATAACATTTCACTGTAATATTTTCATAATCTATTGATTTCTTATCAAGCCCATGGGCATAGCCTTAAGAAAATAGTGATAATTCTCAAAACACTCAACTTAAACCAAGAATACAATACTTTTGTTCCTTGGATTAAAATTTTTAAACAGTCATACCAAAGCATTTACTTCATACCTGGCTAGGGATGAGGAAAATTGAAACATTTTCAAGTCCTAAAAAGCAAAGATTTGCAACTCATATATTAGAAATCAAAGGACTGATTTTGTTGCTCATCTTCTCACAGGTTGTTTCTTTTCAAACATTTGTATGAATAAAAAAAAGTTGCCATTGCCATGGTATTTCGGTATGATGTTTTGACCAGGAGATATCACAATCAAGAGGACTTGCAGTACATCAAATGAAACCTTATTCAGCATAGATTTTTTAACTCCTTTCAGTGTCGTAAATGTTATAGAATTTCTGGCTTGTTTGCCTGCGGGGGCCATGATAACCAACACACTTCGTGATGTTTTAAACTACATTAAATTGCCAAGACATCTGTTTCTCCCCAACTATCCCTATTATTAAATTGGACCATTCAAAATTATTTCAAGGTTGACATAAGTTGAAATTCAAATTATTAGGTTCCTCTGTCATGGAGTTATTGTTCCAAGCATAGAACACTAAAAGTAAATATACATAATTTCTTGGTGTTCTGCTTCACAAGTTTTTTTGTTCAGAGATAAGCAAAGATCACACAGATAGAAAATATGTTAGCATTTACAATGTTCCAGTTATCATGCTAGAGTAGGGGGTTACAAAAGTGCATAAGACACAGTCCTGGTCTCAACTCGCATACAGTCTAGTAGGGAAAATACACTTGAATTATGAAAAACTAGAGGCATTCTCATTGTGTTATGGCATTAACTTTCCATTGTATAATGTAGGTTTTATTTTGTTTATCTAAAACCCATTTAGAAAAAATTTTTTCATAAACCAATTTTTATTGATTTTTAAAAAGTGATTCTTGAAAAGATCTGTCAATATCCAAAATTATCTTTTTGCCAGGTCCTAAAATATTCATGCTACAACAGTATTAGACCATCTATCTGCTTTACCCAGATCTCAGGAAACAGGAAAAGGGGCTTGACAAATGAGAATGGGTTCTCTGATGGACAATCTACAAAATATCATTAGTGAACACAGTCAAGAAACAATTCAGTTACTACCACATTACATATCAATGGATATAGGCTATATTTTCTTTTTTTCTGAATTATATTTTATTAATTATACAACTACAGTTGTCCCAATTTTTCCTCCTTTGCTCCACTCCACCTAGCCCCAGCCCACTTCCTTAGGCAATCCCCACATGGTTGTCCATGTCCATGGCTCATGCATATGTATTCTTTGGCTGCTTTATTTCTTCTGCTGTACTTTACATCCCCATGACTATTCTGTAACTACCAATTGTACTTCTTAATCCTTTCACCTTTTTTACCATACTCCCTGTCAGTTCCCATCTAACAACCATCAAAATATTCTCTGTATCTATAATTCTGTTTCTGTTCAGCTTGCTTGTTTGTATTTTAGATTTAATTGTTGATAGATATGTATTTTTTGCCATTTTACTGTCCCTAGTTTTGATCTTCTTTTTTAAAATAAGTCCCTTTAACATTTCATTAAAAAATAGTTTGGTGGTGATGAACTCCTTTAGCTTTTTCTTGTCTGGGAAACTATTTATCTGCCCTTCGATTCTAAATGATAACTTTGCTGGGTAGAGTAGTCTTGGTTGCAGGTCTGTGCTTTTCACCATCTTCAATATTTCTTGCCAATCCCTTCTAGCCTCCAAACTTTCTTTTGAGAAATCAGCTGACAATCTTATGGGGGCTCCGTTGTAGGTAACTGATTTTTTCTTGCTGCTTTTAACATTATCTCTGTCTTTAACCTTTGGCATTTTAATGTTGATGTGTCTTGGGATGGACCCCTTTGGGTTCATCTTGTTCAGGACTCTCTGTGCTTTCTGAATTTATATGTCTATTTCTTCCACCCAATTAGGGAAGTTTTCTGTCATTATTTTTTCAAATAGGTTTCCAATTTCTTGCTCTCCAGCACCCCAATGATATGAATGTTGGTATGCTTGAAGTTTTTCCAGGGGCTCCTTACATTATGCTAATTTTTTTATTCTTTTTTTCTTCTTGCTGCTCTGATTGGGTGGTTTTTGCTTCCTTATGTTCCAAATCGCTGATTTGATTCTCAGCTTTATCCACTCCACTGCTGATTCCCTGTAAGTTGTTCTTTATTTCTTTTTTCTTTTTTTAAAATAGATTATTTATTTATTTATTTATTTATTTATTTATTTATTTATCTTTAGAGGAGAAGAGAAGGAGAGAGGGAGAGAAACATCAATGTGTGGTTGCCTCTCGTGCATTCCCTGCTGGGAACTGGCCCGTAACCCAGGCATGTGCCCTGACTGGGAATCGAACCTCGATCCTTTAGTTCACAGGCCCGCGCTCAATCCACTGAGCTACACCAGCCAGGGCTGTTCTTTATTTCAATTAGTGTATCCTTCATTTCTGTTTTTTTATGGATTTCATACCCTTTCTTATGCTGTTGAAGTTCTCACTAAGTTCAGTGAGCATCCTTATAACCAGTGTTTCGAACTCTGAGTCTAGTAGCTTGCTTGTCTCCATTTTTTAGTTCATTTTCTGGAGTTTTGTTCTGTTTTTTCATTTGGGCATGTTTCTCTGTCTCTTCATTTTGGTAGCCTCCCTGTGTTTGTTTTTATGTATTAGGTAGAGCTGCTATGTCTCCCAGGCTTCGTAGAGTGGCTTAATGTAGTAGGTGTCCTTTCAGTCCAGTGGCACAGCCTTCCCTATCACCCAAGCTGGGTACTTCAGATGGGCCCATTGTGAGGGGTATGTACACCCTCCTGTTGTAGTTGATCCTTGGTTGCTGTTGGAACATCCAAGGTCAATCATCACCTGTGTTCTATCTGGGGTAGCACAACATAAGCTACAAAGTGACCTGCAGATAGCTACCAGTTCTGGGCTTGGAGGTACCCAGGCAAGGCCATGCTGTGAACCAAGGCCAGCTGCTGCTACGCCAAAACTGGGGCAACTTAGCAAGAGGTATGGGGGTTGCTGAAGCCAGATGCTGCTTGTTTGAGATAATTTAGAAAAATATGAAGCATGGGTCAAGACAAGCCATTTGTATGGAAATCCACTGGAAACAGCTTGGGTGGGTCCAGAAGTTGAGCGGGGCAGTCAACGAGTCAGTAGGGTGGGGCAAACAGTGTGAGCCAGATTAATGGAGTCTCAGATATGGCTCCCACCTGCTGGCTCTGCAGCTCTATCAGGGGAGGACTCAAAAAAAGAACAGTGTCCTCTGCCAGCACTTCTGTCAGGGAGAAAGTTGCCTCCAACTATTGCCTTGGTGCTGGACAGTTCAGTTCCCCCCTGTATGACTCTGATGCCTTTCAATCTGCTGCCCCCATGCTGGAGCTCACAGGCCTGTGCAGTCAGTGAGTCTGTGCACAGGCCTTTGAGAGGATCTGACGGGAAGTCCAGCAGTTTCTGTCTTCCACAATCTCAATCCCCACTGGTTTTTTTAATATATTTTATTGATTATGCTATTACAGTTGTCCCATTTCTCCCCCTTCATTCCCCTCCACCCTGCACACCCTCTCCCACCCATATTCCCCCCCTTTAGTTCATGTCCATGTGTCATAAGTTCTTTAGCTTCTACATTTCCCACACTATTCTTGCCCTCCCCCTGTCTATCTTCTACCCACCGTCTATGCCACTTATTCTCTGTACCTTTTCCCCCTCTCTCCTCCTCCCAGTCCCCTGTTGCTAACCCTCCATCTGATCTCCATTTATGTGGTTCTGTTCTTATTCTAGTTGTTAGCTTAGTTTGCTTTTGTTTTAGGTGTGGTTGTTAATATCTGTGAGTTTGCTGTCTTTTTACTGTCATATTTTTTATCTTCTTTTCCTTAGATAAGTCCCTTTAACAGTTCATATAATAAGGGCTTGGTGATGATGAACTCCTTGAATTTGACCTTATCTGAGAAGCACTTTATCTTCCCTTCCATTCTAAATGACAGCTTTGCTGGATAGAGCAATCTTGGATGTAGGTCCTTGCCTTTCATGACTTGGAATACCTCTTTCCAGCCCCTTCTTGCCTGGAAGGTCTCTTTTGAGAAGTCAGCTGACGGTCTGATGGGAACTCCTTTGTTAGGTGACTGTCCCTTGCTGCTTCTAGAATTCTCTCCTTCATTTGAATCTTGGCTAATGGAATTATGATGTGCCTTGGTGTGTTCCTTCTTCGGTCCAACTTCTTTGGGACTCTCTGAGCTTCCTGGATGTCCTGGTAGTCTATTTCCTTTGTTAGATTGGGGAAGTGCTCCTTTATTATTTGTTCCAATAAGTTTTCCACTTGTTGCTCTTCCTCTTCCCCTTCTGGTACCCCTATAATTTGGATGTTGGGACGTTTAAAGATGTCCCAGAGGTTCCTAAGCCTCTCCTCATTTTTTTGAATTCTTGTTTCTTCCTCGTTTTCTGTTTGGTTGTTAGTTTCTTCCTTCTGGTCCACTCCATTGATTTGAGTCCTAGTTTTCCTCCCATCACTATTGGATCCCTGTGCATTTTCCTTTATTTCACTTAGTGTAGCCTTCATTTTTTCATCTAATATTCAACCAAAATCAACCAGTTTTGTGAGCATCCTGATCACCAGTGCTTTGAACTGTGCATCTGATAGGTTGGCTATCTCTTTGTCGCTTAGGTGAATTGGCTCTGGGGCTTTGATCTGTTCTCCCGTTTGAGCCATTTTGGGGTTGTTTGTTTGTTTATTTGTTTTGTCTGGTTGTAGCTGTTAAGTAGTGAGGGGTGGAGCCTTAGGTGTTCCCCAGGGCAGGGCAGCCCAGTCGCTGGGCTGTGATGCTGTATGTGGGCGTGGGGTCCAAGAGGAAACAATGGTGCTTGCTCCGCTCTCTCTGGGATTCCAGTCCCCTCCGCTGCTTCCCCTTTGCCTGGATTACTTGTGCACAAATGTGGGACCACCTAGTCAGCCAGCCGCACTGCACAGCCACACTGGGCCTGCACCATTGCCACCCCATGCCCAGGGGTCCGCTAGCCACCAACTGCATGCCTGGGATCCGCCAGCCACTGCTGTCTGTGTGCCCGGGTCTGCCAACCTCCACTTTTTCCTGCCCCGACTCCGCACCTCTTACCAGTCTGGATGAATGGTTGTCGGACCTCCATACAGTTCAATTTTTCTGCCATTTCCAGTTGTTTTCTTGTTTCTAAATGTTTGTTGTCCTTAATTTTGGTTGTGCACTGCGGCACAGTGTGTCCACCTACGCCTCCATCTTGACGGGAACCCCACTGGTTTTTATAGCCAGAATTTATGGTGACTTCTCTTCCTGGCACTGGAACCCTGGGCTAGGGGATTCTGGTGTGGCGCTGGGATCCTTTGCTCCTGAAATATCCCTCCCAATTTTTATCCACCACACATAGGTGTGGAACCAGCCCATTCCACATCTCTGCCCCTCCTGCCAGTCATATTGTAGTTTCTTTTTTAATTCTGTAGTTGTAGGACTTCCATTTACCTCAATTTCTGATGGTTCTGAATAATGGTTGTTCTATAGTCTAGTTGTAATTTTGATGTGGTTGTGCAAGGGGTGAGCCATGTTTACCTACACCTCCATCTTGATCAGAAGTCCCCTATATTTTCTTCTGAGTTAGTATAACCCTATCTTCACTTATAGGCTAAAAATATATGCAAACCAAATTAACTAAAACAGTCACTTGATCCATAGATAACAAGTGTAATATTTTTGAAGTATGTTAACAGGCTTTCCTCTTTTGTATACCATATAGACATCCTAAGGTATCCATTTTCCTTGATAACGTAGGTGAAGAGATTAAAACTGTTGCAGTATTTATATAAAGAGAAATATAAGATAGCAATCACTTGTTGAATTTTCAAGTTAACAAGGATAGGAAATAATCTTGAAAGTCAGGTTTTGTATGAGAGGATTTTCTAAATTTCTTTATGTCTGCTTAATAAATGAAAAGGCAGATCTGGCTGACTCAATCATAGATTTTTACATAAAAGGGGATCAGATAAGGTAGTAAGAAATGTGAAAGCCTATTTCTTCCTTTGCAAGTGAATTTTGAGAATAGAAAGGAAGACAGAGGGAAGAGAAGCAGCAAAAGAAACAAGTATTTACTCACCTCCCTTCTCTAGGCTAAAGTCCCAGAAGGAAGAAACTTTCAGATAAAAAGAAAGAAATGTTGAGGGCAAAGGAGGTCTTTGTCCATTGAGACTCAAGGCAACCCTATGCTAATATAGTACAGCCCCAACAGAGTAAAGAAGGCAGAAAAAGATAGTCAGGCAAACAGAGGGCCTAATTATCATTCTTACTTTCTCACTTGTGGAGTAACCCAAAGGTTTCCACATACCCATGAGGAAACAATGAGAAGGTAACAGAATAATAACGGGCATGATGTGAGGCCTTCTATGGGGAGGATCAAGGAGCCCCACAGAAGCTATATAAGGAGGAAGCCTGCATCATTTGCAGTACATGGCAGAGACTTGAGACAAATGCAACATCAGTGAGAGCCAAGGTAAAGCTTTGACAGGATGAACCATCAGGTTCTGACAAAGCTGAGTCTAAAGTTTCATCGGGAGTAGTATCAGTGGCAGACTTCAGGTCCAGATGCCAATACATTACCTAGGAATGGAGGCTACTCTATCTAGCTCACTGGTTATCAGCCAGTGCACACGAAAGGTCCACCACAAGGCCAGGGTTTAAGTCCCCATCCCTCATACTTGAATACTAATTTGAAGAGGAGCAACACCATCATTTGCATTTGTGCTTCAAATAGTAGGAAGAGACAGCTGACTGGCCTTATATCTACTATAAGATGACAGGAAAAAAGAATCTATTTTCTTCAAAAATGAGTGCTAGATGTACTTTTTAATTTGAAATTTCATTTGGCTAAAAAGTTCAAATACCTATAAATTAAATATATGTATTGCTTATAAAACCAATGTATACGTAGAAAGAAAGTGTTACTGAGATCTCCCAAGGGCCAGAGCAGCCAAACATGAATTTTAAAATTCTATTTCAAGTAAGTACTGTAGGAGGATTCTGACCTCAAACCCAAAACTGCAGAAATGCTGAAAAGCCGCAGAATGCAAACTGACAAAATACCCAAAGGCTATCTTACAAAATATTAGCTGGATGGCCCCTGTTCTATCTTGCAAAAAGGCCCAGTAAGTCCCTTGAACAAGTGGACTAAGTAAGAAAGACCACTGTGTCTCAACATTTTTTCAAAATCAATCACCATTCTTCTGAAGTAAATGTTCCACCCCTATGTGTATTAAGTTTTTGCTCAAATTCTAGGCAGAGAATATATGGTGGGAATCCCTTAGTCCACTTTATAGCTCACAATGAGCCCTCTCTAACCTCTTTCTCATAAACCTCAGACTAAGATTCCTTCTTATTCAGATCATGTAAATGGTAGGAATTACTATTACAATCACAATCCCTTTTTACATCACCAGTTGTGGTAGGCAGTTAGACAGACATGAGCAGAGAAAGAACAGACCAGATACAGAAGTTCACCAGGGCAGAAAGCACCAGGTGCCTAGTAACAGACAAAACTGGGAAAACAAGGACCCTGCCCCCAGGGTAACCTTTCTCTCCTAGTATATTGCTAGTCATGCAATTTAGACCCCTTGATCTTTCATGTCACTGGTCATATGGTTCTGTCCCTCCCCTGACCCTTATTCCCCTGGCAGGTAGCTAGTCATGCAATAGACCCCCTTGGAAGAGGAACAAAAGGTCAAAGAGTGGCCTCATGTGACTCTCACATGGACTTTTGCAAGATCACTCCATGGAGCATTAACCCCTAGGGATAATGTCTAGACCTCAATTGTGTTTCAGCTCCTGGCCCAGAAAAAAACAGCAAAACCAGACAAGCAATGACATGGCTGACATCAGGTCCAGGGGCATTGACTAATGACTCCCTGCCCTGATGCCAACCAATCAGTAAACACCACATTCCTGAAATGATACACCTGGAAAGCTGATGAATATTCTATTGGGATCCTCCCCTGATCCTGATAAAAACCCTCAAGATGGAAGATGCAGTGTGGCTCTCTCTATGGAGCACAAAGACACCTTTCCCCAGGCCGTTTTCCTTCCCTCTCTCTTTCTCCTGAGCTCCAAGGGCCCTTCTTTTGTCTCTGTAACCTGTCTCCTGAACTCATTTTTCTACAGCTCACTTCTTCTACTTCTGTTACTTTCTAAATAAAGTTTCTCTTATACTTTGAATTTTGGCTCTGAGTACTTTCTTAGCCAAAACTCAAGTACCAAGCTTGCTGAACTGAGATCTGGTCTGACTCCGCTGATGTAACGCCTGGCGTTGTTTCACTGCCAATACAATCATAAAATTATTCAGGATCTGACCATAAAATTATTCAGTTTCAACGTTTCTTTACCAAAATATGGTACATAATATCAATAGTGATTTCTATATTTTTGTGAAAAAGAAAACAAAAGTATTTTTTAAACTTATTTCTACTTCTCAAAAAAATAAAGCTCACCATTTTACAACAGACTTGAGACTATTGCAAGTGACTGAATTCTCCTAAGACGTGGAGACTATTAAGGGTCCTTTAAGATCAGGGATCTTATCTTATTTATCTCTGTGACCTCACTGGCTATCACTGTACTGGGAACACAGGCACTGCTTTTTAAATATGTATCGATATGAAGAGCTGAACTCAGCCTGGTTATCTATAAATATTTTTTTTAATCATGACTTACAATGATTTCAATACCTAATAGAAGAAATGACACTTTTAATCTTTAATAGAAGGAATTACACTTTTGAATCTTTAAAGGGGTTAGTGATGTTCCTCAAAAAGTTAAACACACAATTACCATATGATCCAGCAATTCCACTCCAAAAGAATTGAAAGCAGAGACTCAAACAGATACTTGTACATGGCAGTATTATTCACAATCACCAAAAGACAAAAGCAACCCAAATGTCCGTTGACAGATGAATGGATAATGAAGATGTGGTATACACATACAATGGCATATTGCTCAGCCATAAAAAGAAATGAAATTTTGATAAATGCTACAATATGGGCAAACCTTGAAAATACTATAAGTAAGCCAGACACAAAAGAACAAATATCATATGATTCAACTATATGTGATACCTAGAATAGTCAAATTTATAAAGAAAGTAGAAAAGAGGTTACCAGGGGCTGGAGGGAGGGAGGAATGGAGAGTTAATGTTTAATGCGTACAGTTTCTGTTTGAAATGAGAAAGTTCTAGAAATGGATAGTGATGACAGTTGTATAACATTTTAAATGTACTTGATGCCACTGAATGTTATACTTAAAACTCCCTAAGATGATAAATTTTATATTATATATGTTGCACCACAATAGAAGATAATGACTATTAAATATTAATATAATATTTATAAAGTGCTTTGTAATAATATACTCTACAAAGTGAAGGCTCTAAGGCATACATGCTATATAAATTAGCATCTTACTTATTGATGCAAATATCCAATAGAAACAAAGACTAATCTGTTAATGAGAAAATAGATAAAACAGCTAAAATACTTAAAATGAAGATCAAAGATAATTTCCTTATCAGAAGAAGCTTTACCATTTTACAAACTAGTCTGAGGTCGGTCAGTGTACATTTTGTTCTTACTTAGAAGTAAACTATATAAAAATGAATATAAATATGTTATAACAAAATTTAAAATAGCTCTAGAATGACAGCTGCTCTTTATTCTAGCCTCATAATTAAACATTTTTAAGTCACTAGAGTGATCCTGTAACAAGTACCTTAGCAAATTAGTATTAAAATTTATATTGTTTGGATGTAAAATATAAAAGAATATGGTGAAAACAAGCAAATTAGAACACTAAGTCCTCCAAAGAGTTAAAACAAGCTGTAGCCTTTGAGCAGTCATGCTCTAGAATGGCGTCTTCATAAATTTGATTCATTTATAGAGTGTTTTTGATAGGCCATTCTTTGTTGAAAGTTAAGTGCTCTTTTATATGAATAAATAAAGAAGGCATTGGTTTGAACTAATGTATTATTTTGACAAATGTTTATTGGAAGCCCAATTATGGGTTCATAAATCAGGGTCCTTTGTGGTCCATCAGGTGAGCTCACCAATGCCACCAGATGTCATGGGACATGTTGATAGCGTTAGTAAAACAACTCCGTGGAATGCTGTCCCTCTCCTTTACAATGACAGTAGACAAAACAGAGAAAGAAATGGCTTATTAACTTTAACTGACTGAAAATGCTTTGCAAGATGTCATGACCATTCCTTCAAGAAAAAGAAATTGCTTTCTGTTTACATTTAATTAAAATGACAAGGTCAAGAATGATGCATGATATGTCAGAGAGATGACTTTCAAACATTTCTCACAACAAAAAGTGAGGGAGAAACTCATCTTCACAGATTCATGACTGAACTGTCTTTAGAAGAATTATTCCTTTTTCTTTTGTCCTTCTTTTTCTTCCCTTCCTTGTCTCCACTCTAATTTTAAAGTAGCTGTTATTTCCTGAAGAAGCAAGTCCTATTAATAATGCCTAGTGTAACTGGGCCAATGCACATTCAGCTGCATTTTGCATGGATTGGGTTGTATGAAAAATATCATCATAAGATTACATTCTTCATTAGCAAAAATGAAACAGTTGGCAACACACTTCTTAAACTCAAATTGGAAGCACTTTTTATTCTTAAGACTTCTGGAAGTCCCTATATAATCCAAATGTACTGACCATAAAAAGAGAGGAGAATGAAGTATTAAAAGAAAGCACGTATTTGAGTGTTATAGCCAAAAGTGGAAATTTTCTAGAAACAGAGTTATGGGCACATGGAACAGACTGACAGCTGTCAGAGGGAAGGAGGGAGGGGAATCAGATGAAAGAAGGCGAAGGGATCAACCAAAGAACATGTGTAAATAACCCATGGACACAGACAAGAGTGTGGTGATGGTCAGAGGGAAGGGGGTGCTGAGGCAGGGAGGAGAAGGAAAAGCTGGTGTTGCGGGGTGGAGGGACATCTGCAGTAGTGTCAACAATAAAAATAAAGGAAAAAAGTGAGAAGTTTTCTTGACATTTGATTGTTTAAACCACAGTGAAGGGTGTAAAAACATCAGATCTGAGTGATTACCATGATATATAAAATAAAACCTAAGAATTTTATCTCATCAATATTGCCAATTGTCTCATCAATATTTCCAAATTTTTTATAATTTTCTCTATTTTCAATCTTTCCTTGTTATGTCCTTAACTGACTGACTCAGTTTCACTCCTATGTAGGCAAAGTATCTCTTCCTTTACAGAGAGAATGGTATGTGTGATTTAAGATATTTGAGTATATTCTGTGGGAAATGGAAATTGTATGCTTTCTTGTACAATATAGCTAAAAGGGGCTTCTGCCCCTTTTTGTTTATACATCACTATTTAGCAGTGGAAACTGAAGGATCTCTTGACTATCACAGATTGCTAGACAGACCTCTGCATAATTCATCCCAAACAATTGCAAGCAACACAAACCACCACATCAGAGATTTGCCTCCAGACCAGCTAGGCAGCCCCATGTGAAATGCCAGTAGGGCAAGGCCACACATGCAGAATTCTGCTATTACTCTAAAACTGCACTGCCCAAGCCTGCTGGCGTAGCTTTTGGTGATAATATAAACAAAGGAGTAAGTGACAACTTAAAATGATAGCTGTTGACTACTCAAATCTTAAACCCAAGAAATTATGTCATTAAGAATGACTTAAAAAGGACAATCCTAACTATAGCTGTTATTTGTGAAAGACAAAAAATGTTAGCACTGTATCATAGAAAAGTGTTTACAAAGAACTGAACTAGGAACTGGGTCTCCTAGAGCACCTTTGATTTGAAATTACCTGGGCAGCCTCATATAAAGAGTTCTGTTTAAATGGGTACCCGAAGGGCCCTGAATTCCCATAACGAATCAAGAAACTCTCGTATTGGGTTGAATTGTATGTATCTTCAGAATGGCAGCTTAGTGGACAGTTATCAAGACAAAAGATGCTACGAATAGTGGCATGACAGCAGGAAGAGCTCCATGGACTCACTCCCTAGTGAAACTGGTGAGAACTGTTTTAAAACACAAGCAGTTAAAGCCTTTGGAAATGGTTCTAAGCGTAAACAGCAAACAAAGAAACATATTCAAGAAAACCTAAGAAATTTTCTATAGCATGAAAGTCTGTGGTATTTGAATTAAAACCACTCTCCCTACGCCACACCCAGCAGAGTAAGGCAGACACTCCACTGGAGACAGCTGCAGCCAGGAACACAGGTCTCCCTAGTCTCCATTTCCCAGAGAGAGAGGGCTTTCTTCCTTGAAGTCAGCAGGACTTCAGTGTTTCTCATATAACCACTGCTGCCTGTTTCTGAGGATAAGTCCCAGGCAAGTGCAGTCAAGAGATGAAGGTTACCTTCTCTCACTCAACTCTTACTGTGATACTGAGGCTCTACTGTGGGATGTCACCCAGAGAGAACTTTGACACTGTCCCCCAACCCCAGCTCCAGAGAGAGCCCAGGCTCAGAGATTTTTGCCTATGGAAGAAGATATCATAAAACAGATAGCTCCTAACCTCTTCACAAAAAAACAACAACAAAAAAAACTGTCTTCATTTGCAAAAATACTTGGAAAATTTTAACCCAAGAGAACTCTCAAGAAAAGTGGAGGTTGAAGTCAAAAGCAATTTGGGGGAGATTTGTGTACCCGATAAAGAAAAAGCCTCATCTGTAGGCTGGCTAGTTTGCAGGAGAGAACTGAGAACAAGACAACTAACCGGAAGGAGCCTTTCTGGGGTCAGAACAAATTATCAAAAACTGATCTCAGAGAGTCTGGATTCATGCATAGAAGAATTTATGCCCTGGGGCATTTTGTTTAAAAAAAAAAAAAAGACTAACTGGCCAGCAATTACTGAAATTTTAACAGCTGAACAGGGTCAGAAGAAGAGCAGAACAGAGCCCCGACAGTGCTGCTGTCAGCCCGAAGTGACTGCGAGCACACACCTAATGACCGTGAGCACACACCTGAATAAAGCTGTGCCTTCCTGAGGAGCAACACCAGAGGCTCAACACTGGGGGCCTGGGGATGAGGGGCTGGGAGAATAGACACGTCACTGAAATAATTCAGCCAACCACTAAACAAATAAGCAAATAACAATAATGAGCTCCAGAATGAGGAGACTAGTGTCCAGAGTTGCTCCAATATATTATCTAAAATGTCCAGTTCCCAACAAAAAGTTTAAAGCATGCCAAGAAACAGAACCATGACCCATACTTTGGAAAAAATAAAATCAGGCAACAGAAATTTCCTGTGAAGGGAAGCAAATGTCTGATTTAACAAAAAAAAAAAAAAAAAAAAAAAAAAAAATTTCAAAGCCATTATAAATATGTTCACAAAACTAAAAAAGTAAAACCTGTTTAAAGAAGTAAAGGTAGGTATATTGACAATGTTGTACAAACAGAAAATATAAGTAAAAGGAAAGAAATTATAAAAAAGAAATAGAAATACTAGAGTTGAAAGTACAACAACCAAAATTTTTTAAAAATTGCTAGAAGGATCAATAGTAGATTCAAACTGGCAAAAGAAAGAACTGGTGAACTGGAAGATAGGTTGATAGAGATTATGTAAGCTTTGGGGCCATTATTATGTAACATAAGGGTTACCTGAACACAGCACTATGACACCACAATAGTTGATTTCACGACCAAGACAGCTACTAAGTGGTCAACAGGCAGGTACCATACGTATGCGGCATGGATATGCCAGGCAAAGGGATGATTCACATCCCTGGCCAGACACAGTGGGAGGGATGGCATTAAATTTCATTATGATACTCAAATGGTATGCAATTTAAAATTTATGAATAGTTTATTTCTCAAATTTTCCATTTAATATTTTTGGACTGCAATTCACAGCAAATAATTAAGACCATGGAAAACAAAACCACAGGTAAGGACAGGGACTACTGTAATGCAATGTATCATATCAATAGAACAAAAATCAAAAATCACATAATCCTCCCAAAAGAATTTTAAAATGTCATCACCTTTCATGATAAAACATTATACAACTAGGTATAGAAGGGAACTTCTTCAACATGATAAAGAGCATCTACGAAAAACCACAATTAACATCATAATTAATGGTAAAAGACTAAAAGCATTCCTCTAAGATGAAAAAATGACACAAGGATATCTGTCCTCACCACTTCTATTCAATATTGTATTGAAAGTTCTAGCCAAAGGAATTAAGCATGAAGAAGAAATAAAAAGCATCCGGATTGGACGGAAAGGAGTAAAACTACCTCTGTTTGCAGATAGCATGCATAGAAAATCCTAAAGAGCCACTAAAGAGCTATTAAAACTTAATAAACGAGTTTAACAAGGTTGCAGGATACAAGAGCAGCATACAAAAATCAGTTCTATCCCTATAAGATGACAATGAACAATCTTAAAATGAAATCAAGAAAACAATTTTATTAACAACAGTATCACAAAGAATAAAACATTATAGCTAATGAAATTTATACTCTGAAAACTACAAAATATTGTTGAAAGAAATTAAAAATCTAAATAAATGAAAAAATATCCCATGTCCATGGACTAGAAGACTTAACATTGTTAAGATGGCAATACTCCACAAACTAATCTGCAGACTCAATACAATCCCTATCAGAATTTCAATGTTTTTTGTCGTAGAAATTGACAAGCTGGTTCTAAAATTTATATAGAATTGCAATGAACCCAGAAAAGCCAAACATTCCTGAATAATAAGAATAAATTAGAAGCACTTGCATTTTACAATTTCAAAACTTACTACAAAGCAACAGTAACAACGGTGTGGTAATGGCATGAGGATAGACATATAGACCAGCAGAACAGAATTAAGAGTTCAGAAATATCCCACACATCCATGGCCAACTGATTTTCAACAACAGTGCCAAGACCAGTGAGTGGGGAAAGAATAATCTTTTCAACAAATGGTGCTGGGACAACTTGATAGCCACATGCAAAAGAATGAAGTAGTATTCTTACTTCACACCATACACAAAAATTAACTCAAAATGGATGGAACACTTAGATGCAAGAACAAAAACTCCTAGGTGAAAACATAGGGGCAAATACGCATGACCTTAGATTTTACAAAGTTTTCTTGGAGATGAAGCCAAAAATATGAGTAGCAAAAGAAAAAATAAATTTCACTTGATCAAAATTTAAAACTTTGATGCTTCGAAGAACACCATCAAGAAAGTAAAAGAAAACATGGAATGGGAGTAAATATTTTCAAATACTATATTTGATAAGAGACTTGAATATACAAATAACCCTTACAAGTCAGTAATAAAAAGACAAATAAACCCAATTAATAAATTAACAAAGGATCTGAATAGACATTTCCCCAAATAACATATTCTGATGGCCAAAAGTGAGTATATGAAATGATGCCTAAATACAAGTCAAAACCACAATAAGATACCACTTCTTACCTACGAAGGTGGCTAGAATCAAAAAGTCAGATAACAACACTGTTTATGAAGATATGGAGCTATTAGAACCCTCATATACTACTGGTAGAAATGTAAAATGGTACAGCTGCTTTGGAAAACAGTTTGGCAGTTCTTCAAATGATTAAATGCAGAGTTACCATATGTCCCAGCAATTCCACTCCTAGGTATTTATTTACCCAAGAGAAATGAAAACACATGTCCACACAGAAACTTGTACCAAATGTTTATAGCAGCATTATTCATAATAACCAAATAGTGGAAACAACCCAAATGTCTATTAACAAACAACCAGTGGTCTATTCATACAATGGAATATTATTCCGCATAAAAAGAAACGAGTGCTAAGACATGCTACAACATAAATGAACCTTAAAAACATTATTTTAAGTAAAAGAAGCCAGTCACAAATGATGAAATCCTATGTAATTCCATTTGCATGAAAGTCCAAATAGGAAAATCTATAGAGACATAAAGTACATTAGTGGTTGCCTAGGGCTGGGAGTGGTAGAAGGGAAGATGGGGGGTTGTATTAGTTAGTGTTCTCCAGAGAAACAGAACCAGTAAGATGTATATATAAATAGAAAAAGATTT
The DNA here is from genome assembly GCA_039655065.1 of Glossophaga mutica. Lineage (NCBI taxonomy): Eukaryota > Metazoa > Chordata > Mammalia > Chiroptera > Phyllostomidae > Glossophaga > Glossophaga mutica. The sequence continues at coordinate 107,796,359 of CM077309.1, read as the reverse complement.
AAGGAATTGATACACAATTATGGAGGCTGATAATTATAAAATCTGCAGGGTGGGCTGGCAGCCTGAAGACCCATGAGAAGCTGATGTTGCAGCTCAAGTGCAAAGGCCAGAATTCCCTCTTGCTCAGGAGACATAAGTCTTTTGTTCTATTCAGGTCTTTAACTATTGGGTGAGGCCCACCCATGTTATGGAGGACTTCTGCTTTATTCAAAGTTCACCTTTCTAAATGTTAATCTCATCCAAAAACAACTTCATAAAAACACCCAGATAATATTGGCCCCATATCTGGCACTGTGGCCCAGCCAAGCTGACACACAAATTAACCATCATAGAAGTGATAAATAAAGGTACAGGGTTTTTTTAAGGTGATAAAAATGTTCTAAAATTGACTGTGGTGATGGTTGAACATGCCCGTGAATACACTAAAAAACATTGAAATGTACACTTTAAATAGGTGACTTGTATATAAATTATATCTCAATAAATGTTTTTTAAGAACAGACTACCACAGTAATTTTCATATCCTTGGAGGATACAAAAAAATCACTATAATCACAATTTTTTTAAAGTCCTTTCACCCGTAGACCACCAGGAAAACACAAATCTTCTCTGGGGTGATCAGTCAATTAAGCAACAGGTATCTACAAAGCCTTATCATAGCACAGTGCTGAACACACAGACAGCATTGATGGATTGGTCCACTGCCCCAGAAATGAATCAGATGATTTCCCCAGTGGTCTATGGAATAAAATATACTCTATTCACTTTCCAGGGGTTCAGAAAAAGAACAGTACTGGGCTGCTATTGGAAATCCCTGGAAACTCTATGCAAAGTCTTCTGAGGGACAAAGAAATACAATCCCTGATTTATGTGAGCTTATAGTCTAGTTAGCAAGACATATTACTGGACACAAAACAAATAGCTAAAACCATTGATTAATCTTAAAGTAATTTTTACTAAGGGGTTCTGTGGTCCAGAAAAAATAAGAGAAATAATACCAATAAATATTTAATGAAATTCATATAAGTGCATGTACATACACACATTCATGTATACTTCCAAAGGTCAGAAAATTATTTGCAATTCATTTCTTAATTCTGATCTCATTACTAACTAGTTGTATTTAGTTAGAAATATATGAAATATAGTTCTACATATTCTACATGTTCTCTGTGGAATATATTTTCTACATATCAGGGAAAATACCACACAAGATTCTAATGAAAAACTAGGATATTATATGCAAAAGGATTAAATTTCTTTGCCATATAATTCCAACTTTTTACATGAGCATTGCTATTTTATATTTACGAAAGCAATTTTACAAAAATAATGACATCAAAAGCAAGTTCACAATATACTGCATACTACAAAATGTAAAAAATAATTAAAAATTGCAGGGATAGTTATCTATAAAACACTGTCACATATAATATCTTACTGATGTTTTACAACAGTCCAGAGAGGTAGTTGTTGTTATGTAATTCTCACTCTAGAGATACATCAACTGAGATTTTGAGAGATTAAATGACTCATCAAGGTTATCCAGGTAATAATGTCAAGGCAATCAAATTCAGGTTTGATTGGGTTTCAAATCAAAATATCTACAATACAGTGAAAAGCAATTGCTGGTTCCAGCCAAGAACTAGGACTACTCAGAAAAGTGTTTATGTCTAAATACTAGGTAGCAAACAGAATATTTTAAAGAGCAATAGCAGCAGCAGTAAAGGTAGCTTTCAAATTCTGTACCAGTTAGGCAAAAAGAAACTATCCCTGCAAACTATATATTTTCATTTTTCTCTAGTCCTTTTCTACCATCAAAGCAATATATCTAGGAGAAAGGAATTACAAAGTCCCTAAACTCTGTTAATCTTTATGATCTGTGGATTGAGATTTAATACATATTAATATTTTACTAAAGTACTTAGGTCTCACCTTCACAAAAGATACATGTCTTAAAAGAATAATTATCACTTAAATGTAGAATTTTATCCATAACAAACAAAACCTATTATCAAAATGTAGTCTCTCCCCACTTAAAAAAAAATCCAGCTTTTAATTTATAGTGGTCATGAAATGGACATTGGCCAGAGTTAGAGTTCATTGTATATCTCTGACCCCCACAATCTTAAGGACAAGCTTTGATTTATATTACAATTGAGAATGTGCCTCAAGATATTTTACAGGAAATCAATGTTTGGCTTTGGTATTCTTGTGGCTTGTAGCAATACTGTAGTTGGTAGCATAAACCAGGAAACCTACTAAACAGCACATCCAATTTGTCTGTGGTTCCATTGCCCTCTAGTGGCTATTTTGAAACTAGTTATTAATAGTTATTAATAGCCTTCAAAAGTCAGCAGTGGTTCCAAAGCAGGACGGGCAGACCAGCAGCATCAGCAACATCCAGGAACTTCTTAGACATAGAAATTGTGGGCCCCACCTAAGATCTGCTGAAAAGAAACTGTGGATATAAATCTAATAGATCCTCCCGATAATTCTGATGCGCACTAAGAATTTGAGAGCCACTAGAGTAAGGAAAGCCTTTTATTTGTATTTCAAGTAGATATGAAAGTATATGATTGTATGTGAGCCTTAACTTTATGTGTCAGTCTGACTGGGCTAAGGGATGCCCAGATAGTTGGTAAGCATTATTTCTGGGTGTTTCTGTGAGAGTGTTTTTTTCTCAGATTAGTATCTGAATTGGTAAACTAAATGAAGCAAATGCCCTCCCAGGTATGGGTGGTATCATCTAATCTGCTGAGGGCTTAAATAGAACAAAAAAATGCAGAGAAAGGACAAAATCGCTGTCTGCTTGCGTTAAGACATCCATCTTCCCCTGCTCTCAGACATGGGTGCTTCTGGTTCTCAAGCTTTCAGATTCAGAGCCGGACACACACCATTAGCCCCACGATTCCCAGGTCTTCAGACCTGAAATGAATTAACACTGAATTACACCATAGGTTTTCATGGTTCTCCCCTTGCAGACAGAAGATTGTGGGACTTTTCAGCCTCCATAACCACTTGATCCAATTCCTATAATAAATACCCTCTTATGTATCATTCATAGATAGATAGATAGATAGATAGATAGATAGATAGATAGATAGATAGATAGATATAGAGATATATAATTTGTTCTGTTTCTCTGGAGAATCCTGACTAGTACATGATAATGCATATGAGTTTTCTTTTTGAGACTATTGCTCATAATTATTCCCATGCTTTTCTTAAATTTCAAAAGGCCTCTGATATGTACAGAATAATATAGAAAAAGCATACAATTAGTTGGGGAGATCTAAAAGTGCTATAATATCTGTGACCAGCCCTGGCTGGTGTAGTTCAGTGGATTGAGTGTGGACTGTGAACCAAAGGGTCACTGGTTCAATTCCCAGTCAGGGCACATGCCTGGGTTGTGGGCCAGCTCCCCAGTGGGGGGCACGAAGAGGCAACTGTACACTGATATTTCTCTTCCTCTCCTTCTCCTTCCCTTCTTGCTAAAAAATAAATTAATAAATATTTTTTAAAAATATCTGTGACTGAATGATACAGAAAAATACAATGGATAAAAGTTAATTCATTAGATACTTTTATGAAAATAGTTTTTAAAAATTATTTTTCCATTTTGCTTCCTTATATGCCCCTCCCCCATAATCACCATACAGTTGCCCATGCCCATGAGCCGTTTTTCCTTTTTGCTTGATCCCTCCACCCCCTAACCTCCCCACAGCGTATCTGTCATCCTACTCTCTAAGTCTGTCTCTATTTTGCTTGTTAGTTCATTTTATTTATTAGATTCCACATATGAGTAAAACCATACGGTATTTGCCTTTCTCTGACTGGCTTATTTCACTTAGCATAATGTTCTCCAAGTCCATTCATGCTATTGCAAAGGTTAAATTTTTCTTCTTTTTTATGGCCAAGTAGTATTCCATTGTATAAATGTCCTATAGCTGTTTTATCTACTCTCATAGTTAATGGACACTTGAGCCATTTCCGTATCTTGACAATTGTAAATAACAGGGCAGTGAATGTAAGGGTACTTGTGTTCTTTCGAATTAGTGTTTTGGGTTCCTTAGGATATATTCCCAGAAGTGGGATCACTGGATCCAAAGGTAAATCCCTTTTTAGTTTTTTGAGGTATCTTCATACTGCTGTTCATAGTGGTTGCACCAATCTGCATTCCACCAAAAGTGTAAAAGGGTACCCATTTCTCCACATCCTCACCAGCCCTTGTTGTTTGTTGATTTATTGATGATAGCCATTCAGACAGACTTGAGGTTGTATCTCATTGTGGTTTAAATGTGTATTTCTCTGATGATTAGTGATGTTGAACATCTTTTCATATGTCTATTGGCCATCTCTTTGGAGGAGTGTCTATTCAGATCCTTTGGAGAAGTATCTTTTTTATTGGATTTTTTTTTTTTTTTGGTGTTGAGTTTTTTAAGTTCTTTATAAATTTTGGACATTAACCCCTTATCAGATATATCATCAAATATGTTTTCCCATTCCGTGAGTTGTCTTTTTATTTTGTTCATTGTATCCTTTGCTAAGGGATTCCCTTGCTGTGCAAAAATGCTTTAGTTTGATGTAGTCCTATTTGTTTATTTTTTCTTTTGTTTCCCTTACCTGGGGAGATATATTAGACAAAATATTGCTAGGAGCAATGTCCAAGATTTTACTGCCTGTTTTTTCTTCTAGGATTTTTATGGTCACAGGTCTAATATTTAAGTCCAATCCATTTTCAAATTATTCTCATGTGTGGCATAAGAAAGTGGTCTAGTTTCGCTTTTCTGCACATATCTGCCCAGTTTTTCCAACACCATTTATTGAATAAACTATCTTTGGTCCATTGTATGGGCTTGCTTTCTCTATTGAATATTAATTGCCTATAAAGGTATGGGTTTATTTCTGGGCTCTCTATTCTATTCCATTGAGCTATGTATCTGTTTTTATGCCACTACCATGCTGTTTTGATTACTATGGCCTTATAGTATAGTTTGACACTAGGTAGCATTGATTCCTCCAACTTTGTTTTTCTTTCTCAGGATCATTGTTGCTATGCAGGGCCTTCTGTGGTTTCATATAAATTTCTGAAATATTTGTTCTAGTTCTATGAAATATGTCATTGGAATATGGTTAGGAATTACGCTGAATCTATAGATTGCTTTGGGTAGCATGGACATTTTAATGATGCTAACTCTTCCTATCTATGAACACTGTATGTGCTTCCACTTATTTGAATCTTCAATTTCTTTCTTCAGTGTCTTATAATTTTCTGAGTACAGGTCTTTTACATCCTTGGACAAAATTATTCCTAGGTATTTTATTCTTTTTGAAGCAACTGTGAATTGGGTTGTCTTAATTTCCCTGTTAGTTCATTATTAGCATATATATATATATATACACACTATATATATGACTGAATGAAATAGAAAAAACAACATGAATAAAAGTAAATTCATTAGATATTAAACATTCATTTAAGAGCTTGCTAACTATCCAAGAATCTGAGCAGAATCTACCCATTACTTTCTTGGCTATAAATCAATGGAAAATGTTTGTTGAATGGAATGACTATTCATTCCAGGTTTGTGTGGGACATTTAATATTCAAGCTCATGAGTAGATGTATACAGTTTTATAGCATTTTTCCCATTACACAAATTGCTACTTCCATGTTCATTGTAGCATTATTCATAATAACCAAGAGGTGGAAGCAACCCAATGATGTATAAATAGAGAAAATGTGAAATAGAAAAAACATACAACAGAATATTATTCAGCCTTAAAGAAAAAGATAATCTGGTCACATGCCACAATATCAATGAATCTTGAGAACATTATGCTAAGTGAAATAAGCCAGTCATAGAAAGACAAATTCTTTTTTTATCTTCTTAATCTTAATTTATTTTGTTCTTATTTGAGCAGCTATGTATCTATCATTTAAAAATGACGACAACAACAACAAAAGCACAAGATGAAAAGGCAGAAATCGGTGAGGTATAACTGAAAACTAGTGTAATCCCGTGGAAAAAAAGGAAATGGGGAGCTGCATCCATAAAGGATATATTAGATTTACGAGGTCATTAAAAATGGTTAGTTCACACAGCTCTCAAGGATGTTTCAAACAAAAATTTCAGATTCTGGCTTTTATGGAACTATACCAAAAGGAACTAAAATTTGTATTGCAGTATTCCTTTCTCCATCCCCAACATTGCCAAAATTATCTAACCTTTTTAAACGATAGTTTATTGGAAATGATATTGGAATAACAAGCAAGTCACCTGGAATCCAGTCCCAACTGGCTACTAACTATAAAGACCTGGAGCTTGTTTCCTCCTGGGGCTCATGTCCCTCATCTGTAAAACAGAGAACAGGGGGCTCTGAGAAAGACAAATTCTGTATGATTCCACTTCTATGTGGTATCTAAAGTAGTCAAATTCACAGCAACAAAAAAATAGAGTTGTGATTGCCAGGGTGTAAAAAGAGAAGGAAATGGGAAGTTGTTGTTCACTGGGAACAGAGTCTCAGTTTTGTAAGACGTAAAAGTTACAGAGATGCATAACAAGGTGAATACAGTTAACAATGCTGAACTATACACTAAAAAATGGTTAAAAATGGTAAATTTTATATTTTGTTTTTTTCCCTTTCCCCTCCTTTCCCTTTTCCTCAACTCAGTCTGTTTCCAACTCAATATATGCACCAAATCAAGGAAAATACAGGAGAGAAGAATAAGTGTTCTGCTCACTTCCCCTTTGTAGTTCTCCACAATAGGTTCCTCAATTTTTCAGGAAAATGGGTGGAAAGTTGAAGGAAAGCTGAATTCCAGCCTTCTAATTATGAGAGCTACGCCATTTCTTTTAATTCAGGCTCAACATGGCTACTCTACCAGACAACAGGCAAATATATCTAAGTTCTTAGGATCTTCAAAACCAAATGAGAAATTAATTTAAATAATAAAAATATTAATATACTTTCACATTCATAAATGATGTGCCATAACTGATCTCAAGTTATTATTAAAGAAAGCAAAACTAAGAAACAATGCACACATACACACATTTTCTTTACTAATCAATGAAACAAAAAATGAGAAAATATTTCTCATAAATAAACAGCTTATTCCATTAGGAAATACTTCACTCTACAATCTATTTGAGCTGATTTTCCATCGATTTCATCAGGTTTCATTTCTTCACTTCTCTTTGGATGCAAAGTCCCATAATAAACAATAAGAAGAAGAATTCCAAGGAGAAGAGTAAAAGCTATAATAATACTGATAGGTATAAAATAGTCTGAATTAAAAATAGAAAGTGGGCATAGCCACAACATAATCAATATCCCCAATGTTGCCAGTATCCTTACAATATAATAACAAGACATTGGACATTTGGTATTCTGTCCCTTGATATTAAAAAATGTAAAAATAAGAATAAATCCAACAACAATCCTGTATAAGAACTCCATAATCATGGAAACACAAAACTGAGTTTGGTTTTTAAATGCCCACACTATACCTAAAAACCAAAGAAATAACAACAGACATAAAGCAATCTTAACATTTAAGAAAAAAAGAAGTACAATACTGAGCATCCAAGATAATAATGTAAACAACTTATAAAAGAGATATGTGAGTTTGGGACAGAGTCCATTAAGGAGATTTTTATCAGGCAAGGATTTTCTTAAAGCTACTTGATAATCAACAGTCGCCCAAGAAATAGCACAGCAAGAGACCATGATGGCTGCATCTATAAAAAAAATTAAAAAGATATGTTTTAGCAAAAATAATAGCAATATTAAATTATTATATGTCATATATACTTTATCTGTATTTACACACACCCAGAAACACATGCCAGGCACTTCATATACTCATCTCATCCCTCATCCAATTCTCTGATATATACATTATTATCATATTATATATGAAGAATTAATGCTTGGATAATAATGTATTATTTGACCCAAGTTATACAGGTAGCAAGTTGCAGATGGTTGAGATTTGAAACTAAATCTGCCCAAGTCCAAAGCTACTGTACTTCACCAATGCAGTAGACTGCATTTCAACATTCTAAATAAATTGTACAAATTTTGGACACATCTTTTTTTGAGGAACTGGTATAGTTAAAACTATATACTCTGGAAATTCTCTGAGACACTACGGTTATGAGCTTTGACCCTAGGCATATATCTAATTCCCTAAAACAGCATCAAGGGAAGGGGTGGAATTTAACATAAGTATGAGCTGAGTATCAACAAGCTCAATTCCCCATATCTTTAAGATGATGGATCAAATAAATATGTTCTAAAAAACTTACAAATTTCTACAGGTTTGACATCTTTACCCCATTTTTTTCTCCAACAAATAACAGAAGAATAAGTTCATTACTACTTTAGAAAGACATGGTCATTAATACCACTGTCAAAACTAAGACTTTTATAAAACTATCCACGCTACACCTACATTGACCGATGTGACTGTACTTTGACAAAGGGCCACAAAAAGTTAATTAATCCAGCTTTATGGATTAGAATTTTCTACCAGACACCCCTCCCTTGTGAGGACCCTGAGTTTTGTTTTCAGCCATTCAACACCCTGGGAAGCCATCAAAACTGAATCTGCTGTTTATAAGGTTCTGTAAAAACCTCAGGGTATAAAATGCCTTCCAAGTCCCACTCATCCCTTCTGAGTTCCTGCTTAAATGCATATGTCGGCTTGTTAGGTTAGATTATATTATGCAGGTTTTTGGAAATTTTTATCCAAAACTTGTAGATATTTTCAGAGGGAGGGTTGATTCAAATAATTCAGCCTTTCAGTGGTAAAGTTGATTTGAATAACTTAAGTTTTTCATCTGCTTTCCATCTTCTAAACAGTTGTTGATATTTTTTAATTGTTTTATTGTTGTTCAGTTACAGTTGTCTCCATTTTTCCCCCACTGCTCTCTCCTGCCTTGCCCACCCCCTTTCTCCCACATTCAAGTTGTTGATATTTCTAATCTGCTATTCTACTCTATATTCTGTTTTTGTGGATTTATATTATTTTTATTCCTTTACTCTCCTTATTAGTGTGATTTCAGGAAGAAGCAAAGATAAAAGAATATGTTCAGTCTTCTGAAGTACTTCTACATGTAGCCTTATTTTAACATTTTGAGTTATTCTTCCTGATTGTCAAAACAATACATGGTATTTGGAGAAAAAAATGGAAAATCAGAAAAGTGCAGAGAAGATTAAATAAATATATTCATAATCCCACTACTCATGAGCAGCCAGAGTTAACATTTTTCATATTTTATTTTAGGCATTGTTCTATATAATAATTTCTTTGTATCCTTAAAAGTATGCTGATAGAAACTTTTATAAATTGCTTTTTGCCTGAATTTTATTTTAGAATTACTCTACCATGTCATTAAAAGTTATCACTATTTCCACCGGCTACATAATTTTTATTGTAACTGTGTACAATAACTTATTTACCAATCCTTCTATTGTTAGACAATTAGATTATTTCTCATTTTTTGCTATTTTTAATTAATACCTCAACTTCTTACTTCAAGGAGAAACTAAAGAATGAGGGTAGAACCATAATGTGAAGAGAACAGTCACTGGATCCCATTGCTGATTTGGATGCTATGAACTATTTGAAATCATCAGCAAATCTATCATAAGACAGGCTATAAATTGAAACGTTGAACTTCTAGTTTCAGTAACTATATGACACAGAACACCTAAGTTCCAACCCACAAATTATTTGCATCACAAGGAAAAAGAGGTCTCATTCACAGTACATTCGTTATAGTGTCTTTCTAACAACCAACATAAAAATAATATTAGAAGGGGCTACAATCTAGAGGTTTACAGGAAATTAGGAACAGAAAGACTATTCAGGGGAATGCACTGATCTCACAGGTGAGTCTAGTATAGGAGGAACTCCAAGAAAGATGACAATCTGGTCCTCTGAGATGAATCTAAGTCTGCATGCAACCTTAGTCATTAATGAAAACTGAAACTATCATTTAGCAAAAAGAAATAGGTTTTTTAACATCTCAAACACCTATTAAAACTCTTTTAATGGAACATAATCAACAAAAGAAAAAAGCAAACAAAATGTAGCCAGAGACATAGAAATTAAGAACAATCTAACAATAGTCAGAGAGGATGGGGGGAAGGGTTTTCAGGAACTACTATAAAGGACATATAGACAAAACCAAGCGGGAGGGTGGAAGCAAGGGAGGGAGGTGGGTTTAGCTGGGGTGGGGGGTAGTGGGGGGAGGAAATGCAGACAACTGTAATTAAACAACAGTAAAGAAATTTATTTAAAAGTTTTTTTAATAGAAATATCAAACTGTCCTTTAAAATTGAGTATCTTACCCTAATAAGAAGATATGCTATAATAGAGCAACATATTGGGCAACCTTCATGAGTTCTGTAACAGTTTCACTTTCATCTAATAATTCCAATTCTGGAAATTTACCCTCTGGATATATTTCAAGCATGCAAAATGACTCATGCATAAGATTATTCATTGTACCATTTTGCAATAATAAAATATTAGAAACAACCTAAATTAGCAAAAAGGGGCTTGTTAAATAAATCATGATATATCCATAATTTGTAATATTATGCAGGTAATACAAATGAATGAGGGAGCTCTTTCTGACTGCTATAGATAGATCTCCAAGATATACTGCTAAATGCAAAAAACAAAGAGAGTTTTTATCTTATGTTACTATTTCTGTAAAAGACGAGGGAGGAAGAGAGAGGGAGAGAATAAGGGAGGAACAGAGAGAGACAGAGAAACAGACACAGAGAGAGAATTAATATAGGCTTTTTAAAAACTTTTCTGGAAGAAGCATCAAAAAACTGACAATAGTGTCCTTTCTGGGGCAAATGAAGGAATGGGATGAAGGGGGAGGAAGACAGCATGTCTTTATATATTTTTAAATATTTAAACCATGTACTTCTTTTTAAAAAATAAATAATTCTATAAATAAAGACAATTTAAAAATTCTAAAACCTACCAAAGAGTTATATAGTTAACATAAGATCTCAGTGGCATCCATCTAACAAAGGCTATTAAGGAAGACTTACACTGACTGAAATTTCCTTGGCCATGTTCCAGAAAGATATAGAGCTGAAGAACAAGTTGTGGACAGCCTTCCAGGTAGGTTTCAAATAGCCTGAGCATGCTCAAATCAGTCATTATATCTATAGCTTCTTTATGTAAATCAATTTGTTCTTCTATGAAGTTACCCGTTTTGCTGCTATATTTGAAAGCCACATAATAACCCTTTTTCAAGGCAAACCAATACCTGTAAAGAAAACATGAACATTTATCTTCAGTAATATATACTTTATAACATGTGTGTTTAAATACACAATATTTTTTAAAGTAGCATATGTTTAAGTACAGATTTTTTCCCACAAACTTTCTCTACTACAAATTTCTTCTCACAGTTGCTTTATTGAGATTCATACTCCATAAACTGTTCTATTATCCCCACCCAAGGACATGCTTATTGGTTTTAAAGGGGGAGGGAGAGAGAGAGGGAGACAAACATCAATGTGAAAGAGAAACATCGATCAGTTGCCTCTTGTATGTTGTTTTTCTTTTAGAATTGTTTTTGTTCTGGTCTGTACATTAGGGGAGTTTCACTTTTGTTTATTGACATGCATTTTTAATAGTCAAATATATAATTTTTACAGCTTATGGAATTTGATTTATGGTTAGAAAGACTTTCCCCATGCTACTTGATTTGTTTGAAAATTATCCAGTGTCTGATTATGTAGAAGTATGTCCAAAATATGGAATCTTACATTATTCCAACTCTAAAGTTAATCAAAATCTTTACTGTTCTTTTTTTTAACCTTTACTCTTCTTATGCTTCATATATTGACTATTGCTTCCTCTTCCACTCTGGTCTATTTCTACAATCTCTGTGTGGTCTACCTATTTATATGGCATACAGAAAAAATAATTCTTTTCTTGTCCTTGTGATTTGGACTGGCAGGGGAAATGCTACTCTGGAAACAAAACTCCTCTAGTTTATCCTTTCAGATTTTCTTCTGGCTGGAACAAAATGAGCCCATATTTTGTTTCATCAAACACTTGGAGGATAAAAACAAAACATAACCTGCAAAATTTTAAACTTCTCTTAGTACCCCTCTCTATGTTTCTATCAATATACTTCTGAAAATTTCACCCTCATCACAGAACAGGCTGAATTCTTTTCAAGACTTCCGGACAAGATGGAGGCATAGGTGGACACACTGTGCCTCCTCTCACAACCAAAACTAAGGACAACAAATATTTAGAAACAAGAAAACAACTAGAACTGATAGAAAATTGAACTGTACGGAAGTCCAACAACCATTCATCCAGACCGGTAAGAGGGGCGGAGTCGCGGCAGGAGAAAGTGGAGGTGCTGACCCCGGAACGCAAGCAGCAGCGGCTGGCAGTTCCCAGGTGCACAGGCGGCGGCTGGTGGACCCCGAGCACAGGGGGGCAACTGTGCAGACCCAGTGAGGCCACACAAGGCGGCTGGCTGACCAGGTAGTTCCACATTCATGCGCGCAGATGGTCCAGGCAAAGAGGAAGTGGCAGAAGGGACTGAATCCAGGAGAGAGCAGAGCAGGCGCCATTGTTCCCTCTCAGACCCCGCCCCCATATACAGTGTCACAACCCAGCAACTGAGCTGCCCCGCCCTGAGGAACACCTAAGGCTCCACCCCTCACTACGTAATAGCCGTGACCAGACCAAAACCAAAACAAACAAACAAAAAAAACATCAAAAATGGCTCAAACTGGAGAACAAATCAGAGCCCCAGAGCCAATTCCTCTAAGCCGTGAAGAGATAGCCAACCTATCAGACGCACAGTTCAAAGCACTGGTCATCAGGATGCTCATAGAATTGGTTGATTTTGCTCACAAATTAGGTGAAAAAATGCAGGCTACAATACGTGAAATGAAGGAAGATGCATAGGGAACCAAGAGAGATGGGAGGAAAACTGGGACTCAAATCAATGGAGTGGACCAGAAGGAAGAAACTAACAACCAAACAGAAAACGAGGAAGAAACAAGAATTAAAAAAAATGAGGAGAGGCTTAGGAACCTCCGGGACATCGTTAAACATCCCAACATCCGAATTATAGGGGTCCCAGAAGGGGAAGAAGAGCAACAAGTGGAAAACTTATTGGAACAAATAATAAAGGATAACTTCCCCAATCTGGCAAAGGAAATAGACTACCAGGACGTCCAGGAAGCTCAGAGAGTCCCAAAGAAGTCGGACCCAAGGAGGAACACACCAAGGCACATCATAATTACATTAGCCAAGATTAAAATGAAGGAGAGGATTCTAGAAGCAGCAAGGGATAAGGGGACAGTCACCTACAAGGGAGTTCCCATCAGACTGTCAGCTGATTTCTCAAAAGAGACCTTCCAGGTAAGAAGGGGCTGGAAAGAAGTATTTGAAGTCTTGAAAGGCAAGGACCTACATCCAAGATTGCTCTATCCAGCAAAGCTGTCATTTAGAATGGAAGGGAAGATAAAGTGCTTCTCAGATTAGGTCAAGTTCAAGGAGTTCATCATCACCAAGCCCTTATTATATGAAATGTTAAAGGGACTTACCTAAGAAAAAGAAAAAATATGACAGTGAAAAGACAGCAAACTTACAGATATTAACAACCACACCTAAAACAAAAGCAAACTAAGCAAACAACTAGAACAGGAGCAGGAACACAGAAATGGAGATCATATGGAGAGTTAGCAACAGGGGCATGGGAGGAGGGGAGAGGGGGAAAAGGTACAGAGAATAAGTAGCATAGACGGTGGGTAAAAAATAGACGGGAAGGGCAAGAATAGTGTGGGAACTGTAGAAGCTAAAGAACTTATGACACATGGACATGAACTAAAGGGGGGGAATGTGGGTGGGAGGGGGTGTGCAGGGTGGAGGGGAATGATGGGGGAGAAATGGAACAACTGTAATAGCATAATCAATAAAATAGATTTAAAAAATTCTTTTCAGGATCATGTGCTAGGGCATGAGCTAAGTCTGACCTTCCTATGAAGGTTCAATTATAGTTTACATAACTTTTTTTTCAAATGGCTACCCAGTTGTCCCAAAACACCTAACTACTAAGCAAAGAAATCAATAAGAATATAGAATCTATATACAACACTATCAACTACACTTACTAAATATCATTTTTAAATTACTACAACCAACCAACAACTGCAGCAGAACACATGTATTTAAAGTATACATGAAATCATAAAGGTGAACCATATGTTAAGCAATAAAACAAGCCTAAGTAAATTTCACAGTCAAAATCTTAAGAGTATGTTATCTGACCATAATGGAATTAATTAGGAATTAATATTAAAATATTTACAAAAGTTCTAAATATCTGAAAAAAAATTTAAACACAGCCTAACATTTGTGAAAAAGAAATCACAAAGAAACCTAAAAAGTATTTTGAATTAATGGGTAATAAAAACATAACATATCAAAATGTCCAGGATACAGTTAATGTATAGGTTTGAGGGAAATGTATAGTTTAAATGCTTTTATTAGAAAATAGAAGAGTTAATAGTAACAATGTAAGTTCCACAGAAATGACCTAGAAAAAGAGAAGCAAAGTAAACCCCACTGACATAGGAATAATAAAGATAAAAGCATAAATCAGTGCATTAAAAAAGAGAGAAGCTATAGAGAGAAGTTAAAAAGCCAAAATTTGGTTCTTTGATAAGATAAGAGAAATAGATAAACCTCAAACAAGATGCTGAAGGGTAAAGAGAGGAAATAGGAGCGGGAGAGAACAAAAAAAGCCAATATCAGGAATGGAAAAGGTGACATCACTAAAGATTGAATCTATGCTAATTATATTAGAAACAATTTTATATCAATAAATGAAACTTTGATGAAATGGACAAAATCCCTGAAAACCACAATTTACTAACACTGATACAAGGTCATTCGAAAATCTGAATAAATGTGAATTTTTCAAAGAAATCAAACTTGTTTTCAAAAATCTACACACAACATTATCCAATACATTTTATCAAATATTTAAGGGGGAAAAAAACCACCAGTCTTGCACAAACTCCTTCAGAAAATAAAGCAAGAATACTTGCCAACTTCTATTAGCAGGCTAGCATAAAACTAATCTAAAATTTGTAAGAGATACTACGGGGAAAAAAATATAAAACAACATACCTCATGGACACAAAAATGCCTAATGAAATATTTAAAAATGGAATTCAGCAATGTATAAATAATAATAATCATCCCTGCCTGGTGTGGCTCAGTGGACTGAGCACTGGCCTGTGAACCAAAGGGTCGCCAGTTCAATTCCCAGTCAGGGTACATGCCTGGGTTGCGGGCCAGGTCCCCAGCTGCGGGCTCTCAAGAGTCAACCAGGCATTGATGTTTCTCTCCCTCTCCCCGCTCCCTTCCCCTCTAAAAATAAATAAATAAAATCTTTAAAAATAAAAACAACAATCATCATCATCATCATCATCATCATCATCAATTAAGGTCTACCCCAGGAATGTAAAGTTGGTTTAACAGCATTAAGTCAATCAGTAAGGCTAGACTCTCTGTCCTCTGCCATCATGGGTCACATGCATGTTCCTGGAAAGGGCCTGTCCCAGTCGGCTCTGCCCTACCACCACAGCATCCCCACCTGGCTGAAACTGACATGTGATGACATGAAGGAGCAGATCTACAAACTGGCCAAGAAGGGCCTGACTCCCTCACAAATTGGGATGATCCTTAGAGACTCACATGGCATTTTTGTGACAGGCAATAAAATCTTGAGAATTCTTAAGTCCAAAGGACTTGCTCCTGATCTTCTTGAGGATCTCTACCATTTAATTAAGAAAGCTGCTATTGTTCAAAAGCATCTTGAGAGGAACAGAAAAGATAAGGATGCTAAATTCCATCTGATTCTGATTGAGAGCCGTATTCACCGTTGGCTCAATATTGTAAGACTAAATGAGTCCTCCCTCCCATTTGGAAATACAAGTCATCCACAGCCTCTGCCCTGGTTGCATAAAATGGCTGTACTCAAACAATGAAACCATTGTTTAACTGAAAAAAATTAAATTAAAAAATAAATAAATAAATGAAAGAAAGAATGAATCAATGAAAAACCATGTGATCATCTCAATAAGCGCAGATATATTTGACAAAATTCAACATCCATTCATAATAAAAAAATTTCAAGAATATTAAAAGAGGAGGAAATCTCTTTAATTTAGTAAGAAAAACTATGAAAAACCTACAGGTAACACCAAATTTCATGGCAAAACATTCAACACTTCACCCCTGAGATCAGAACAAATCAGAAATGTCATTCTCATCACTTCTACTTAATATTTTACTGGAAGACTTAGAGAAATGAAGCAAAGTAAAAAAATTAAAAGAATAAATATTTTAAAGGAGAAAATCAAACTACTCCTATTTGCAAATGACATGATGATTGACACAGAAAGTATCAGGAAAACAACCAAAACACTAATATAAATAATGAGTCCATCAGGTCTGAGAAAACATTATTAAAAGAAATCAATTGTTTTTCTATTTCATGGAAACAAACAATTGAGAAATGAAATTTAAAAGGCAATGCCAATTACAATAGCTGGTAAACTTATTCTAATATTTATGTGAAAATACAAACCCTCTAAAATAGCCAAAACAATACTTAAAAAGAACATAAGTAACAAATACATAACTTCAAGAATACATGACTTGACTTCTAGTTTCAAGTCTGTCACATAAGGGGACTTAGAAGTTGCCATTCCTTCCTAACAAGTAAAAGTCAAATAAAAAAAAATCAACAACTTATTTCTGACAGAGAAGTAAGGGCACGAGGCAAATTGTTTCCCCCAAAATTGGAGACACATACAGGTGGATACAAAGAATCATAAATTACAGGAGGAGAAAACCTCAAGAAACCCCCTTAAGAACTAGTGCCAGATTAGATCAACTAGATCAACTGATGATTGTTGGAAGCAAAATGTGGACAAGTCTGTTAGTTAAAAACTTGAGCCCTGGCTGGTGTAGCTCAGTGGATTGAGCGCGGGCCTGTGAACCAAAGGATCGCGGTTCGATTCCCAGTCAGGGCACATGCCTGGGTTGCAGGCCAGTTCCCAGCATGGGACACATAAGAGGCAACCATACATTGATATTTCTCTCCTTCTCCCTCTCACCTACCCTTCCCCTCTAAAGATAAATAAATAAATAAATAAATATTTTTAAAAAAAAAAAAAAAACTTGAGCAGGGACCCTGGAGCTCTCTCACAGTTAAGGGGGAAAAGGCATCCAGCGGGCATAAATGAAAGTAGCCATTTTGAAATACATCAAAGCTGTATTTCACCATAATATAAATGTAAAATACAGCTTTGGTGGGGATGGGACTGAGAGGCACTTGGGATGTCTACAGACTAGGGGTAAAGGCTCACTAAAAGACTAAGACCTATCATAGGACTGTAGCATTCCTCCCACACTTCGCCACCATATTACTAAGGGCCTATTTACCACAGTTCCTTTCACTCAGTACACTAAGTCCTCACTTTAATTAATAGGTTCTTATAACTGAAGTGAAGTGACATATCAAAACCAATTTTCCAGTTGGCCCATTGATATAAACAAGAGTTAATACCTATGGTATCTCATCAACATTATAACAAAATGACATGGAGCATCATGACATTATTTAAGGACCTGCCATACATCATGCCCTATTTTCAACAAAAATTACCAGGCATACTTCAAATCATAGTTTGAAGAGACAGAGCAAGCATCAGAACCAGACTCAGAAATGGCAAGGAAGTTGGAAGTAGGAGAATACGAATGTAAAACAACTATAATTAATATGCTAAGGACTATAATGAAAAAAATAGACAACATGCAAAAACAAATGGTTCATATAAGCAGTGAAATGGAAATTCTAAGCAAGAATCAAAAAGAAATTCTAGGGATCAAAAACACTACAACAAATGAAGAATCATTGATGGACTTATTACACTGTACACAGCTGAGGAAATAATCTCTGAGCTACAAGATATCTCAACGGAAACCTGCAAAACTGAAAAGTAAAGAGAACGAAGACCAAAAAAAGTAACAGACTACCCAAGGACTGTGTGACAACTACAAAAGGTATAATATACATGTAATGGAAAAGAATAACAGAAGGAAAAGAAAAAGGGAAAGCAACGGAAGCCATATTTGAAATGATAACAACTGATAATTTCCCTGAATTAATGACACACCAAACCAGATAAACAGGAAGCTCACGAAACACCAAAAAATAAATGCAAAAAAATCCATACTTAGGCATTTCATATTCAAACTGAAGAAAATCAAAACTAGATTAAAACATCTTGAAAAATGCCAGAGAGAAAAAATATTAACTATAGAGGAGAAAAGATAAGAATCACATCCAGCTTCTCAGAAACCATGCAAGAAAGAAGTGGACTGCAATATTTAAAATACTGAGAGAAATGTAGAAATCTGCACCCTACAAAAGCAAAGGAGAAGGTCATCAGCAAGATGGAGTAGAAAGTCCCAATGCATGTCTCCCCACACCCCCCAAAAACAGTGGGTAAACATCTATAAGGAGGTGGGTCCCAGATGGCACCACAGGAGGATTCAACCCCAATGAGAAATGCACCAAATATACATATGTACACATTTAGAGCAATTCTGCTTAAAAGACAACTGAGGGCTAACTGAACGGCTCGTACATAATCAATGAGAGAGAGAGAGAAACATAGAGGAGGTTGAGGAGCTGTGAGAGTTCTCCAGGATCTGAGAAACCTGTGAAAACCATTGTTTACATTCTCCCAACACCTAGACAGTGGGGGCAACAGCTCTACCCAGGTGCTCTGGCCAACCTGCAAGATCACCATAGCGCATTCCCAGACACTCTGTCCTGAGCTCCCTCCAACGAGACCAAAAGGGCACCACAGCACACACGCACCAGACTGCCCAACCCAGACCCTGCTCCAGCCACAGACAACCAAATTAACAGGAAGCTGCCACACACGTGCATACTGGGCCACCCCATCTAACATAAGGGCATAAACATATAAAGCAAAAATTAAAAAATTAACAAACATAGAGGGAGAAATTCTCAGTATTACAATAGTAGGGGACATTAATACCCAACTTACATCAATGGATAGATGATCCAGATAAAAAATAAGGAAGGAAAGGTCTTAAAAGTCACACCAGACCAAATTCACTCAATAGACATTTATAGAATATTTTAACCAAAAACTCCAGAATACACATTGTTTCCAATGTGTATTAGTCTCCAAGACTAATCACATATTAGGTCACAAAACAAGTCCCCATAAATTCAAGAAGACTGAAATCACATCAAGCATTTTTTTCAACCACAATATCATAAAATTAGAAAGTTCACAAGAAGTAAACTGAAAAAAAAAAACACAAATACATGGAGACAAACGACATGCTACTAAACAACCAATGGATCAAAGAAGAAATCAAAAATACCTGAAGACAAATGAACATGAAAACACAACTCTCCAAAACCTTTGGGATGCAGCAAAGGCAGTTATAAGAGGGACTTTCATGGCTGTACAGGCCTACCTCAAGAAACAAGAAAAAAATCCAAATAAATAACCTATCTTTACATTTAAAAAAACTATAAAAATAAGAACAACAAAATACAAAGTAAGCCCTGACTAGCATGGCTCACTTGGTTCAGTGTTGTCCCACAAAGCAAAGGTCACCAGTTATATTCCCAGTCAGGGCGCATACCTTGGTTGCAGGCCCAGTGCCCAGCTGGGTCACACGTGAGAGGCAATTGATTGCTGTTTCTCTCAAACATCGATGTTTCTCTCCCTCTCTTCCTCCTTCCCTTTCCCTATCTCTAAAAATAAATAAATAAAATCTTCTTTAAAAATTATTTTAAAAATCCAAAGTAGAAGAAAGGAAATAATAAAGATCAGAGCAGAAATAAATGAAATAAAGACTAAAAGAACAAAAGATCAATGAAACTAAGAATTGGTTCTTTGAAATATAAACAAAATTAACAAACCTTTAGAGAGATTCATAAAGAAAAAAATAAAGAGGGTCTAAATAAATAAAATAAAAATGGCCCTGGCTGGTGTGTCTCAGTGGATTGAGCGCCAGCCTGCAAACCAAAGGGTTGCCAGTTCAATTCACAGGCAGGGCACACACATGAGATGTGGGCCAGGTCCCTGGTAGGGGATGCGCAAGACACAACCACACATTGATGTTTCTCTCCTGCTCTTTCTCCCTCCCTTTCCCTAAAAATAAATAAATAAAATCTTTTTTAAAAATGGAAGAGATATCACATCTGACAACATAGAAGTATAAAGGATCATTAAAGAATACAATTATATGCAACAAATTGAACCTAGAAGAAATACATAAATTTCTAAAAAAATACAACCTTTCAAGGCTGAATCAGGAAGCACCTCAAGCCATGAGTTTAAGTGTAGACCCCATCTTACAGAAACTCTAGACATCTCCTAAGAATAAAACCAAAGCCTCTACAGACAACTTGGTGAAGCCTCCACAATTAATTTTTTCGAGGGAAATGACCAGAACACAATCACTGATACTAGGAAAACAAGGCAATATGAGTACCCAATAGTAAAAGCAAAGCCAGTAGTAACAAACCTGAAAAAGCTTCAGATGTTAAAATTGTAAATTAAACAACTACACTTACTATGTTTAAAGATACAAATGGCAAGTCCAAAATATCTGCAGTGAACAGGAAACTATAAAAAGTGACACAGCACACTTGAGAGAACTAAATATAGCTTCTAAATATAAAAATTGTAATAATTAAAATTTAAAACTCATTGGTTAAATATAATAACATTTTGACCACAACAAAAGAAAGTACTAGTAATAAAAGTCATGAAAAAAATTACACAGAATGTACCATAGTCAAAAATTTAAAATAACTAAAACATAAAAGTCATGTTAGATACAATGAGAGGTCTAATTTTCATTTGCTTGCAGTCCCAACAGGCAAAAAACAGAAATATAGTAAAGGAAATGTTAGAAAGTAATGACTAGAATTGTGCAGAACTGATAAGTTTCAAAGAATCATGAGGAGTAGCAAATCCCAAGCTAGAAAAATAAATCCATACCTCAATATATCATAATTAAATGTAGAACACCAAAGATAAAGAGAAAAATCAAATTTAAAAATTTAAATAAAAATAAAATAACTAATATAAAGAGAGAAAGAGAAAGCATAAAAGCAACCAGAAGAAATAAACAAACAAAATACTTTTAAAAGACTGACACCTAATACTTCAAGAGAAACAATGAAAACCAAAGACAACAGACTATAAAACAAAGAGAGAAAATAACCAAGTACTTGTCTAGAATTCCATAGCTACTAAAATACCTCTCAAGAAAGATGATGAAACAATGACATTTCTAGACAACCAAAAATTAAGAGATGGTTTCACCAACAGACTCCCAGCAGATGCAATTCTCAACCTCAGGGAGGCAGAAGAAAAGTGATCCTGAGTAAAGTCTGAGATTCAAGAAGCAATAAAAAATAAAAAGAATAGTAAAAATACATGGCTAATCAAAATTTAATAAAATTTAAGTATATGAAACAAATAATGACACAAAAATATGATCTACTGAGACTAAACACAAAAATTAAAATACCAGCAACATGGTATCAATACATGGAATTCAAGTGTTTTGAGGTCTTTATATTATTTGTGACAGAAATAAAGGTTCTTTTCAACTTTAAAGTTGAAATAAGACTGCCCATTATGGGATAACTCAAGATTGCACTTTATGGACTATGCTTCTATTTAGGATGTAGTATTTTGGAGCAGACCAATATTCCTGCCAAAACAACCAAAAAAACTGGAAACTAAGCTAATGTTTCTGAAGATACTTGTTGCCTGAAGGTACTCGCTGATTCTGTTACTTGGGACAAGATGTTCAAAATCTGGATATTTCCCAGGCAGAGAGGTGTTGTTAGAAAAGAGACAAAATAGCAGTAGTTTTAAAGATCTTTTAGGAGTAAAGACAAGGATCTCAAAAGTACAGCCAGTTTTTCCCCAAAAACACTTGCCAAATTTTGAAACTGTAAAATAAAGGCTAAAAGCTAAGCAGAAAGTCTTGAAAAAACAAAGCAGAATTTCCGGCAGTCTTGTGATGCCAGGGAGATAAAGACTAGTAGTATTCAGGCCATGTTGAAGGAGCAAGACCACAGCAGGCTCTCAGTGCCCTAGAAGGTTGCACTCTAGGAGCGAACCAAGAGTACATTGATGCTTACTATAAATGACCACAAGAGAAAAGTAAAATAGCATTATCTGAAGACTCTATAATTTTTTATATATAATGTCTAACATTCAATCAAAAATTACTAGGGATGTCAAAAGACAATGAAAATGAAGGCAATTTTGTGTTTCTTTTATAATACAATTCATCATTTGTAACATAATGTCTTACAGTACCTTCAAGTCATTATTTGAAACACCAATGAAAATCATTCTGTAGATATGAAAGTTTTATATTTATAGAATGGCAAATAACAAAGAATCTACCATATTTCTAACCTCTCTGCAAGAGTAAATTTTATCCTTGTTTAGATATTATAACTACCTAATTCTCATTATTGCTCATACAGAATATTCATTAAATCTTATTTATAACACATATATGCTTATCAGCACTAACTTTTATCCCATCCTTTTAAACATTTTCATCTTACTGAGAACACAGTTTCAAAACTTATTTCCAATATTAACACCTAACGTACTTTCCTGCTTCCTTAAACCTGTACTTTTTCCTCATTGCATATTTTGTTTCTCTTACATATTATAACCTTAAAAACTCTGCCTTTAAAAGGACAAAGTATGTGAAAATACTTTGAAAACTATAAATCTCCACACAAATTTAATGGCATTTATTACTATTATTAATTACCATGTAAAAAGCCTGAAAAAATTTTTAATACTTTCAACTAATTGCCATGAGTACGTTGCTTTGTAACAGGACAGAATCAGAAATTAACCTTTATGTAGGCTATCAAAATAGTTCAAATTCCAAATCTAACTGTAACAACATAGTATGTTATCCTTCTAATACGTTTTTAATTTTTCTCTTTTATTTATATTAATATATACATATATATTGCTTTTAACAGAATTAAGTCACTTAAAGTAATAATGAAAAGGTCATATGAAATTAGGTATAGAGAGAATCATAGAATTCGCAGAGCCTTTTTACATTCTAGATTTTCACTAGTAAAATAAGGTTTTAAACATGATTTGTAAGGCTGTTTTTAGTTCTATGCCTGATTCTGTATCAGCTAACCACATGGCTTCCACAGCAGTAAATTTTTCACTTAGTCAAATTAATGGTATAAGTAACTTAAAAATTAAGTGTTCTAACAGAGTTGCAAGTAAGAGGCTATATTTGCACTATCAGGCTTAGAATATAAAACAAAAGATCTCAAGACATAGAAATGTCTTCCCATAAAAGGTGAGTACATATCAGAAAAAGTAGCTTAATTAGGCAAACTAAAACATTCTATTAATAAACCTGGAATTCTGGCAGTATAGCCATGACTCATACAGGTACTAACATAAGGAGCAAGTAACCTTTGTGCTACATGCAAATAGGGGAACTTTGTACATTTGATGACCTATACAGAAAGGTAGTTTTTATTTGGACAAAAGAAAAATAGCATTTATGATCAAAAGTGTAAGCTCACCTTGTAAAAATTCCTCCTTGCAAGCAGTGAAGTAGAAGAAAACAATGCTGACTTTCTTGGCCTGCTTTCTTTAAATCGGCCTTGAACCAAGAATAACTAAAACACTGGACCACAAGTGTTCCAAAGAGCATAAAGCTTACTGTTAGAACACCAAAAACATACTGTCCTTCATAGAAAAACCTAACAGATAACCAGATGTCCACAATTAAATCAGTTATATAGATTATAATGCCAAGAACTGACATCATAAAATTCAATTTAGTATATTTCATTATGAATCACTATAGCTCTTGGTCGTCTACTTTCTTCTCTTAAACACACACACACAAAAAACAAATATCAGTGCATCCTTTAGTATAGCACTGAATTTTACCTTCTATTCCCTTAATCTATTGGAAGAATAAATATTATGAAGTTGGAACACTAAAATCAAAATGACCAATTTTAACTTTCTTTTCTAAATCTCTAATTTAGTTTCAATGTTACAAGGCTTTCTTCAATCTTCTGTTTCACAAGATCTTCACTGCAGGTGACAAAACCTAAAATAAAACATATATATATATATATATATATAAGATTCTAAAACTCTTGAGTGTAATATTTAAAAACCCAAGGCTGTGAATTTATCAAAGCTCTGGTTTTTTTTAAATATATATATAACCACTAAATATAGTTCTTATAATAACGATGGGAAAGAAAATTCTTGGCAGCATACTAACAAATTGACAACTTCCTCTCAGCCTATTTACCTTTTAAAAAGCTTACCCTGCCCTGGTTCACTCATGGGATTGAGTGCCAGCCTAAGAACTGAAAGGTCACTGGTTCGATCCCAGTCAAGGGACATGCCTGGGTTGCAGGCCACATCCCCAGCTGGGGGCTTGCAAAGGTCAACTGATTGATATACCTCTCTCACACCAATGTTTCTCTCCCTTTCTTCCTCCCTCTCTTCCCCTCTCTCTAACAATAAATAAATAAAGTCTTCATAAAAATAAAAAATAAGAAGTTTACCCTAACTCTCTCTGCTGTTTGCATGAGAATATAACATTCTGCACACCAGGAAGTGGGTGCTTTCCAGACACTGGATCTGCTGGCACCTTGATCTTGGACTTAATGCCTCCAAACCTAAGTTTCTTCTCAGATATGCTTCTCCTGGAAAAGGTTTCTCTACCCTAACTCTCATCTACTTGCCAAATAGAGTCTGAAACTCACTAGAGATGGATTCTTCCAGTTAAAACACTGCCCTCTATTAAAACATAGGTATCTTCTAAGACAAGTCACATATGACCGTAAATTAGTACCATTTGTAATTTTTCAAATCAATAACTATCAAAGTCCTGAAGGAATGCAATAGATAAATGGTCTCCAAACACTTTTCTTTTTTATTCTCCCCTGAGGACATTTTTTATTGCTTTTAGAGGAAGGGAGAGAGAGAGAGACACATTGATGTGAGAGAAAAACATCAATTGGTTGCCTTCTGTATGTGCCAGACTGGCCTTTTGTTCTACAGGTCAGTGCTTCAACCAACTGAGCCACAGCATCCAGGGCTCCAAAAACACTTTTGATTATACATCTTTATTAGTAACAAATATTGAGCTGTGTCTATATATATTTATATGTGTGTATATATACTGTCAATCCACACATTTTATAAGGGATTTTTATATACATTTAAAAATAATGAAATTTAAAAAGCTTAACTACTCACAAAGATATTTACCAGAGGACCATTTATAGTGGCAAAAATTTGGAAACATTCTCAATGTGTAAACATAAGGAAATTGTAAATAATAGTAGATTCATAAAACAAAATATTACAAGGCTGCTAAAAATATATTTAACAAAGGTACAATAGCCATGAAAAGATTTAATATGCTTTTGATCCATCAATTCCATCTAGGAATCAAGCCTAGGGAAATATTCACAAATGTGCACAAGTATACATATGCTCTTTGCAGAAATTTTTATTTTTTAATTATATTTTATTGATTATGCTATTACAGTTGTCCCAATGTTTTACACAATGTGCCTGGAATGGAAATAAATGTTGCATATAAAATGTCCCCCTTTAATCCTTACATCAAGAAAGACACCCTGCCCTGGCTGGTGTAGCTCAGTGGATTGAGCGCGGGCCTGCGAACCGAAGGATCGCGGTTCGATTCCCAGTCAGGGCACATGCCTGGGTTGCCAGGCCAGTTCCCGGCAGGGGACATACAAGAGGCAACCGCACATTGATGTTTCTCTCCCTCTCTCCTTCCCTTCCCCTCTGAAGATAAATAAAAAAAAAAAAAAAAAAAAAAAAAAGTGCTTCATTTTTTTTATAAAAAAAAAAAAAGAAAGACACCCTGATGTTGGATTTCTAGTCTCCAGAACTGTGAGAAAATAAATTTCTATTGTTTAAACCACTGAGTCTGTGGTATTCTGTTAAGACAGTCTCAGTAGACTAACACGCTCTATGTTCCATAAAGAACATTACTTTAAAAGCTAGGAGGGAGAAGTGTTGCTAAAAACACATACAATCTAACACAGTGTTCTTGCCATTTTACCACTTACAAGTATTTTGTTAAAAAGTCTTCAGAACAATATTGAAAGGTATTTCACACTTCTTACAGAAAAAAAAACCACAAACGTTCATAATCACTACTTTTCCTGTGAAGAATGTTGTGGCCAACAGGATAAAAACTTAATTTTAAAATACAAGTTTTTCCAATCTAGCAGGCCATGAATTTCCCTGCATTAGTTTTCTTATCTTAAAATGAAAGACATCATGCCCAACATAAGCATGAATTTTAGTAGGATGAGATTTAATTAGAAAGTTGTTTAATTGAATTAATTAAATATTTCTTGGAACCCACCATGTGCTGTTTTGGGCTCTTGGGATATATCAAGTGACAAGGAGACAAAAATCCCTGCCTTTGTGGAATCTTAGCAGAGGAAGATAGTCAATTAACAATAAAATAAATAAGTAAATTAAATATTATATTCAAACATAAGGGCTATGGAAAAAAAACATAGAGCATGTTGAGAGAGATTAGGAGTACAGGCAGGCACATGATGGGTTGCAATTTTAATTAGAATGGTCAGGGGAGGCCTCACTGAGAAAGTGACATTTGAGTAATGAAATCTGTCACATGGACATCATATGGAAAAGCTTTCCAGATGGAAGGAACACTTAGTTCAAAAGTGTAATGTACTACATTTTGAGTATGTCCTCCAGAAACAAATGTTCCACAAAACATTGGTAGAGATTCCTCAGCATGGTTTTATTGGTTGTGTTTAATGTGTATCCAAGGTCTGTTCTAACATCATTCTAAAAAATGCAATTTCTTAAGCTTTACTATGTAGGGAAAAAAACATTGCACATATAGTGGAAGAACAGATAGTAATAATAGTAGCTACCATTTCTGAGTGCTTACTACATGTGAAGTGTTTTACATATATTATTTCATTTAATCCTCAAAAATCCTTATGAGAAAGGTATTATCGGCTCCATTTTACAGATCAGAAAACTAAGGTTTAGAGATGTTCGGTGTTTACAGGAGTTATCTCTGATGAGCAAGCTTTTTTTAAATTGTAGATGATTTCCTTAAAATTACAGACCATAATACCTAAGCGCTCCAAGTGTTCATTTCTTAATCACTCTCCCACAAAGAGAGCTTCCTTTACCTGGCATAGATATGGAAAACACCAACAGTTTATAAGATGGGAAAAATAATTTCTAAGAAACTTATTAATTGCATTATTGGTAAAATATCAGACTCAACAGACTAATCTGATATGACAACTTCCATATATTCCTAATTTAGTGAGGCAGGACACAATGCCAACTGGAAAGAAACCTGCACAGCAAAATGATAATAAATACAGCAGCTCTCATAAAGAGGACCCTCGGCTCTTTCAGTAACCACTTAGGAATATAACTTGTATGAAGGACAGTTCATCTCTATCCTTAGGTTGATCACTATCCCAATACCATCTTATGAGAAATAACACCACCTACAAAATTTGATTTCCTAGAGAACTCGTGACACTACTGTAACAGAACAGTTTCAATCCAATTTCATTCAGAAGTGAGCCCAGCGGTGTGGCTTCCTGGCCGCCAGCCAAAATATATAACCTCTGCCCACTGTACATGATCTCTTTGCAATAAAGCAGATATTTTAAAGGTAAAGACTAGCAAACTTATTTGTTCACCAGACTTAACATACAAAATATCGACTTACCTGTCAAATAAAAAATGCCTTCCTCAACTCAGAGTCTCTTCCAGAAAATCTTCATCTCGGGAATCTTTTTTCTTCATTGAAAACAGGTATCATTAAAAGGTTTGGAAACATTTAAGATCGAAGACTAAAATGAAACTGAAATCAGCTGTTAGTCATACATAGGATTTTCTAATCTAGTGATAGCAGAGTGATTCACTGTGACTACAGTACAACCTTTTATAACCCTGACATTGGGTAAAGGAATAACATGGGTCCTTTTACAGGCTGACTAGGTTATAAGCTTTTACTGTATTTATCAATTAAGTTTTAAGAAAGTACAATTTGCCTCACAGCATATCTAAGTGAACAAATCATGTTTTAAAGAGAGATTCTTGAATTTGAAATACTCTGACAAAGAAGTTACAAAGTATCATTAATTTAGACCTACGTTTTTCAAATTGTGTATTTCTCAAACCCTATACCCCAAGGCCATATGATTGCTGGTTTCTGTTCCCCCAAACACCCAGTACATTTCTTCTATTTCCAAGCCTGTCTACAATGCCCTTCTACTTCCATCTACCAGGGGTATCCAACCTTTAACCCAGGATGGCTATGAATGCGACCCAACACAAGATTGTAAATTTACTTAAAAATGAGAATTTTTTTTGTGATTATACGTTGCAATGTATTTAATGTGTGGCCCAGAGACACCAAATGCTGGACACCCCTGCTATCTGATAAAGTCCTATCAATCCTTTAAGAATCAGCTTAAAACCCATTACCTTTAAAATTTCCCAGATCTCCCTAATCAATTTGATTCTCCTCCTCCTCCTTCAAATCCCTTCACTTTAACTTCTCTTCTAGCATTGACCCAAATATATGTTAAAATAAGACCATGTATGCCCTGGCCAGTGTAGCTCAATTGCTTGGAGCATCAGTCCCATAAATCAAAAGGTTCCTGATCAGGGCACATACCTGGGTTGTAGGTTCAATCCCTGGTAGGGTTGCATAGAGGAGGCAACAAATTGAGGTTTCTCTCTCACTTCGATGTTTCTCTCTCTCTTCCTTTCTCTTTCTAAAATCAATCAACATATTTTCCGGTCAGCATTAAAAAAATCTAGCTGGCATTGAATGAATGGAAAAATAAATAGTAGGGAAAAAAAGGTCATGTATTTCTCCCTTCTGGTTATGAGCATCTAGAAAGAGCCGACTATCTTTCTTTTTTTTTAAAAGATTTTATTTATTTATTTTTAGAGAGAGGGGAAGGGAAGGAGAAAGAGAGTGATAGAAACATCAATGTGTGGTTGCCTCTCACGTGCCCTCTACTGGGGACCTGGCCCCACAACCCAGGCATGTGCCCTGACTGGGAATCGAACGTGCAACCCTTTGGTTTGCAGGCCGGCACTCAGTCCACTAAGTCACTCCAGACGGGGCATATTTTTCATTTTTGACACCCCCCACAATGTGCCTATAAGAATGCTTTGCACATTGCAGGTAAATGATAAGTGACTGTAAATGTAACGGAACAGAATGTAAAAATCTTTGGTCTTTTTTCCTAGAGAGGAAATTTACCTTCAAGTCACATTGCTAAACCTATCAACAAAAACTCAGTTTTGTATCTGTAGCCTAGATCTCCCTTCTGAGCTCAACGCACATACCCAGTTATCTATAGGTATTACAAGATAACCCACAATCACCTCAATTTCGACTTATCTAAACCAAGTTCACTATCTACCCTTGTTCCTGCTCTTCTGCTAGCATCTACTTGTTTGACTCTACTCAAATCACTTAACTTTTAAATTATTTGTTGGGGCCATTTCTTCATCTGCCAAATGAACAGATTTGGCAGTGAATTAAATGAAATTGAAATGGTAAGCACAAAGGAAATTCTAATTAAAAAAAAAATAAAAAGCTAAGGGATAAAGAGCTACCTATGAGGCTCAGGAAGAGCACTGTGGTCCGGAAATTACTGTTCCACTTTCTTCTCAAAGGTTCTGCTGACTTTCCAGCAGAGTTCTGAGGCTGAGGGAAGACAAAGGTGGATTACTGCCTGAACAGCCATTAATCCATGGCCACAAGTACATAAATATTGGTGTTGACAATTCCCGACATAGGGAACTTTGATGGTTATTCCACGCATGTTTTAAAGGATATATTGCTTACCTTCCCTCTTCGAAGGGGGTAATTTACATGATTATTTCAGTTTTTCTAAACACTTTGCCATTAAAAGTACATCTCTGCTACACAAGGCAAGGACATGTCACACGTAATACAGGTGTGTCTTTTAAGAAATCTATAATATTAAACTGATATAGCCTATTCTTCAGAAACACATGCAAAAAAAGAATGTTAAAAATGCTTGCACTAAATTCTATAACTGCAAGCACCTCGTGTGTTAATTCCTCATTTGTTTTGAGAAGAGGTGGGCTGGGATACTGGATATATTCTACCATCTGTTTGAGGGGAGTGGTTACACACAACTGTCAAAACTCGATGAAACGGATCATAGGATCTGAACAATTTCTTTTAGGTAAATTGTAACTCAATCTTTTTAATTGGGAGCGGCAGTTAACATTGGGATGGTTAATCTGTTAAACCTAGTTCTCCAGTCTAAGGCAGACCTAACAATCTGGGCAGGCAGGTAGCACAGGGAGGAATTGTTGATGTGAGGGTTAAATGAGATATTTGTAAAGAGCACTTAGCAGATGGAAAACGCTTGGTACACACTACTTACAGCTGTTTATTACAAAAGATAAACAGGTTACTACATACACACACACACACACCACTGCCTACAAACCAGAGGAGGACTGCTTTCCGGGATTTAGAACTCAGTATCTACCCCCAATCCGCCCTCCCTTTGCTCCATCACAAGATTTCCCAGGTTAAAACGTCTGTCTCCCGCCCCAAAAGAAACTCCCGTGGAGGCACCTCGCTCTACGACAAGTAGCTGCACTCAAACCCTCCTTCGCCTCACGCCGCCGCACGCCTCACGCGGGCGAACACGCTGGCTCTCCAAGCCACGTGCGGCGTCACGTGACCTCTGGCCCTGCCCACAGCACAGAAACAGATCACTCCCCGCCCCATCACCCGCTCCTCTCCGGCAGCGACACGTGACGTCTGGCCCCGCCCTCCAGCATGGAGGCGGATTCCTCTCCGCTTGTAGTCTGGTGGCTGCTGGTTCCACCACGGGCCTGTCTGCGGTTTCTGTGCTGCGAAAACAGCTACGCTCCTGCCGTGGCTTAGGCGAAGATGGCAGCCACTTTGCAACGCATCGAGCGGCTGTCCAGTCGGGTGGTGCGCGTCCTGGGCTGTAACCCGGGTCCCATGACCCTGCAGGGCACCAACACCTACCTGATAGGGACCGGCCCCAGGTAAACGTCCCCCACCCCCTCGCCACAAAAATACTGCTCCGCCGAACGCGCTGAGTTGGGACTTTGGTCACTGCTCGCCTCGAACGGGATTGCGTCCTCCTGCCCCGGCGGGGCAGCCCCTCGTAGAACCATCCACAAAGGCCCATGATAACCTCTCTAACTTCCATCTGGGCTGGGGGAGAAATAATTTTTTAAAAAAACAAAACAACTTGTTTTTGAAACCCAATTTACTTTGATGTTGAATGCCAGAGTGAGCGTGTTTAAATGGTTGAGAAATGAGTGTCGCCTAGAGTTTTTTTTAAGAACCTAGGAAAACGTTGTCATCGCTCACCTTCTGACTTTTCACTGGCGTTTTGCCCGGAGTGTAACTTCCTCACAAAACCGGTTAACTCAGTTGAGGTCTTTTTCTTAACTGGGCAGCAGAGGGCAGGGTTTTCTTGCTGCGGAATTGCTGAAAACCGGAAAATCCCCCACACTGCCCTTGGGAAAGAAGAGCTTATTACTTCTTAGTTGTTACTATTGTGTGGCCTTATTTAGGTTATTTTTTGATGGAATAACGTATCTCTGTCTCTAAGATTTTTTTTTTCTCTTGTTCGGCTGCATTCTGTTGTGCCGAAATGGAGAGATGTGGTTTATCGCACAATAACAGCATAGGGCAATTTTTGTGTACTTACTATAACATAGATAATACAAAGTAGAAATAAGATATCGCTCTCTTTGAGCATAGAATTTAATTGTGCAGTCAAGACGTGTTACAATCAATAAAGTAAACTTGAACACTAAACACAGTTTAATGTGTGTAGTATATTGAGTTTTTATGTGCAGTACCTGTATTTATGTGCAGTACTGTTTTTGCCTTTTTTCCAGCAAGCCAGAGGCAACAGGATAGCGCAACTGAAGTGTTGCAAGTCAGGCAGGCAAAAGGTGGAAGTCGACAGTAGAATCACATTCAGGTTAGCAAAGTGCTTGTGGTAAAAGGGACGTGAGGAACCTGAAATTGACTAAAGGAAGAGTGGATTCATGTCTCCCATCTTACAGTGTTTGCACTACTACTCCCATGAACTCATGGAGTGGAATGGCCGGTGGAATCACTCATGTGTGTATGGGAGGTATATATGATGAGTCCATAGTTGAGCCAGAATGAGTTAATGTACAGATGATTTTACTCTTCTGTATAACGTAGAAGTCAGGTGGCTAGAAATGAATATTGGTTGAGTCCAAGTAAGAGCTTCTGATATCTACCTCTTACACTGCACAAAACAGTTCTGAGATCACAGGTGGCTCTTATGTCACTAAACCCAATGGCGTTTTTCCATTCCCCTCTTATTTGAATTTTAGTATCTTTTGACACTGTTGACCAACTCTTTGGTCTGCCAACACCACTTTCTCCTGGCTTCCTCTTACTCTCTAGCTGCTGTTTCACAGTCTCCCTTATAAAGTGTTCTCTTTACCGGATCTTTTAAGTGTTTGACTTCCTCAAGATGCAGTCCTTGTCTTCTGTGCTCATGCTATAGTCACTACCTAGGTGACCTTGTCTACTAACTTGGTTCCGCCTATTCTATGTTTGTTAATAACTCCCAAATTTAGAGCCCCAGTTCAGACAAAATCCAAACTTGATTTTCAAACCAGGGTAGTCAACTGCTTTCTTAAATCCCTACTTGGATGACTTACAACCACTTGAAACTCAGTATTTCCTGAACTGAACTCATGGGCCTTCCTACTAAACCTGAGCCTCTTCCAGGTAAACAGAACCATCCTTACATTTGATCAAAGCTAATACTTAAGTATACTCCTTGACATTTTTCTTTGCTTCTTGCACACACATCCAAGCCATTAAGAAGATCTCCCCATTTCTACTGCTGTCACACAGTCCACACCAGTACAACTCTTTCTTAAGCTTCTAAAATAGCTTCTAACTGACTTCTTTTCATCTACTTTTCTCCCTCTTCAATCCATTCTCCCCCATGTAGCCAGAGTAGTATTTTTTTTTTTAATGAAAATTGGAAGGCCTTGTGTTTTCTGGCTGCTACCTGTCTGTCAACCTGATCACAAACCTGTCTCCCATCCCAGCCAGATTAGTTGTACCCATTCTGTCTCAGGACCTTCATCCATGCCTTTCTCTCTTTCTCCAACTGTCCCTCTCCTCTTACCCAGATAAACTCCTTTGTTAGAGCTCAGTTAATACATCATTTCCTCAAGAGAGTATCCCTTAACCCCTTAGGCTATGTTAGGTTAATGTAATCCACTGCCTTAGCACTCATACTTTTCATGGCCCTTATCTTGATAATAAAATGGTTTTTTGTGGGGGTAAGAAAAAGCTTAATGGCCTTTCCCACCTTTATTCACAACAAAATAAGTTTCAATGAAGGCTTACTCATTACTCTATCCCCACCACCTAGCACAGAGCCTTGTACATAGTACAGGAATTCCAATAAGTATTTGCTGAATAAATGAGTGTTATCCACATTCTCTTTTCTCTTTCTTTGTTACGATTCCAGGACTGCTGGATACCTGCAATTTTAGCTGGTCTTCCATCCTTATTCTGATTAGCCCATGGATGCCAAATGAATTTCCCTAAAGCACAACAAGATCTATTATGATGCCTAGTACATAGGTACTCAATAAACATTTGAATGCACAAATAATAGCCAAACTTTCCTAAGAGTATGTCAAGGTTTCTTCTCTGCCTGAGGACTTCTAAAAAGCTGCAATTTTAACCTTTACTACAAAACTGTAAATACCTTGAGTGCAAATGTACTATTTCCTATTAATAGTCCAAGGCAATCTAGTGGAATAAAGTTAAGATTCTGGACTCTGATTACCTAGATCCCAGTCCTGGCTTATAACTTTGAAAGTTGATTCTCTAAGCTTCAGATTCCTTATCTATACAATGGGGCTTGTATACGACTTACCTCATAAGGATGTTATGAAGTTCCAGTGAAATTTAAGTGAAAAATCTTATCAAAAGCACTTAACAAATTCTAACACGTGAGAAGCATACAATAATACTAGCTATTATTTTTATCACTTCTGTTTCTCTCATAGCATCCAGACAATTCTGGGTTCACAGTAGGTGCTCAGAAAATTACTAATGAGTTTGTAAGAATGATAGCAAATTGACAGAATCCATTTAATAACTATCCTAAAATTGATATAAAATACCTAAAAGAGGAAGTTGATTCCACTAATTTCCATCAGTTGAAGAATTTTTTTCTCCATTCACATAGCATACTGTTACTGTGTGCCTACTATATGTCAGGCACTGTGATGTAGTGAATAAATTGTCACAGACCTATAAAGATTCTTGCACACAATTTAATTTTCTGGAAGTTCTGGTTGTTTTTTGTTTTGAGGTTAGTTGTGATCCTTCTTATGGTCTATCTACACCACCATCTTGGCCAGAACTTGATTTCTCTTTCTGATGGTTATTGTATAGGAATACAACAGAGTTCTGTGTAATAATTTTGTGTCCTGCAACTTTACTGACTTTATTAGTTCTAATAGTTTTTTGGTGGAGTCTTTAGGGTTCTCTGTAAATAGTATCATGTCACCAGCAAATAAAGACTGTTTTACTTCTTCCTTTTCCATTTTGGATGCCTTTTCTTTTCTTTTTTTGTCTGATTGCAGTGTCTTGGAGTTCCAAAACTATGTTGAAGGAAAATAGTGAGAGTGGGCATCCTTGCCTTGTTCCTAATCTTAGAGGAAAAGCCTTGAGTTTTTCACCATTGAGTATGTGGATTTGTCATATATGGCTCATATTTATGGTGAGGTATATTTCCTTTATACCCACTTCATTGAGAGTTTTATCATAAATGGATGTTGAATTTTATCAAGTGCTATTTCAGCATCTGTTGAAATGATCATAGGATTTTTATCCATCATTTTGTAAATGTGTATCATAATGGTTATTTGTGGATATTGAACCATCTTTGCCTCCCTGGAATAAATCCCTCTTGATCGTGGTGTATGATCCCTTTAATGTATTGTAGAATTTGATTTGCTAATATATTGGTGATGATTTTTGCATCTGAGTTCATCAGGGATATTGGCCGATAATTATCTTTTTTTGTAGTGTCTTTTTCTGGTTTGCATATCAGGGTAATGCTGGCCTCATAGAATGCCTTTAGAAGTATTCCTTCCTCTTCAATTTTTTGGAATAGTGTGAGAAGAATAGATATCAACTCTTCTTTAAATGTTTGGCAGAATTCATCTATAAAACCTTGTAGTCCTGGACTTTGGCTTGTTGGGAGTTTTTAGATTACAGACTCAATTTCATTACTAGTAATTGGTCTGTTGAGATTTTCTGTATCTTCCTGAGTCAGTCTTAGAACATTTTTTGTTTCTAGACATTTGTTAATTTCTTCTAGGTTGTTGAGTTTGTTGCTGTATAATGTTCATAGTAATCTCTGTGATTCTGTGTATTTCTGGGGTGTCTGGTTTTACTTCTCTTTCATTTCTGGTTTTATCTGTCTGGTCCCTCTCTTTTTCTTGGTGAGTCTGGCTAAAGGTTTATCAATTTTGTCTGTCCTTCCAAAGAACCTGTTCTTAGTTTTCTTGATCTTTTTTATTATTTTATTTTTGTCTCTATTTCATTTATTTCTACTCTGATCTTTATAACTTTCTTCTTTTTTACTTACTTTGGGTTTTGTTCTTTTTCTAGTTCCTTTAAAAGTAAAGTTGTTTATTTAGGATTTTTCTTGTTTCTTGAGGTAGGCCTATATCACTGTAAACTTCCCTTTTAGAATTGCTTTTGCTGCATCCCACATATTTTGGAACATTGTGTTTCCATTTGTATGTGTCTCAATGTATTTTTTATTTCCTCTTTGATTTCTTCTTCGACACATTGGTTTTTTAGTTGCACATTGTTTAGCCTCCAAGTGTTTGTCTTTTTTCAGTTTTCTTCTTATAATTGATTTCAAATTTCATATTGTTGTGGTCACAAAAGATGCTTGATATAATTTCAGTCTTAAATTTGTTTAGACTTTCTTTATGATCTAACATGTAATCCATCCTGGAGAATGTTTCATGTGACTTGAAAAGAATGTGTATTCTGCTGTTTTGGATGGAACATTGTCTATTTATCTATTAATTCTAACTGGTATAATGCAACATTTTATTTTATTCAAGTGAAAGTATATATCTTTTCTAAACAGCAGAATTTTAACTTTTTATTTTATTTTAGAGAAAGGGGAAAGGGAAGGAGAAAGAGAGGGAAAGAAACATCAGTGTGAGAGATAAACATCAATTGGTTGCCTCTCACAAGGGCCCCTACTGGGGACTGAACCCACAACCCAGGCATGTGCCCTGATGGGGAATCAAACCTGTGACCTTTTCACTTTGTGAGACAAGGCCCAACCAGCTGAGCCACACCAATCAGGACTATGTCTGTTAATATTTGCTTTATGTATTTAGTTGCTTCTCAGTTGGTTACATAGATATTTTCACATGTTAGATGCTCTT
Organism: Glossophaga mutica; assembly: GCA_039655065.1. NCBI lineage: Eukaryota > Metazoa > Chordata > Mammalia > Chiroptera > Phyllostomidae > Glossophaga > Glossophaga mutica. The sequence goes on along the minus strand of CM077309.1, from coordinate 107,759,574 downwards.
ATTGGCTTGATCCCTTTATCATTATGTAAGGCCTTTCTCTATCTCTTCTTTCAGTCTTAGTTTTAAAGTCTATTTTGTCTAATGTAAGTATTGTTACCCCAGCATTCTTTTTATTTCCATTTGCATGGAATATATTTCCCATCCCCTAACTTTCCGTATGTGAGCGTCTTTAGATCTACAGTAAGCCTCTTACAGGCACTGTATACATGTGTCTTGATTTTTTTATCCATTTAGCCACCCTGTGTCTTTTGATTGGAACATTTACTTTTAAAGTAATTATTGATAGGTATGTACTTACTTCATAAATGTTCTTTAAATCATCTCTTCCACCCTGGCTGGTGTGGCTCAGTGGACTGAGTGCCAGCCTGCGACCAAAGGGTTGCAGATTTGATTTCCAGTCAGGACACATGCCTGGATTGCCGGCCAGGTCCCCAGTAGGGGGCGCATGAGAGGCAAACACACATTCATGTTTCTCTCCCTCTCTTTCTCCCTCCTTCCCCCCGCTAAAAATATATAAAATCAATCAATCAATCAATAAATCATCTCTTCCTGCCCTGGCTGGTGTGACTCAGTGGATTGAGCATAGGCCTGCAAACCAAAGGGTCGCCAGTTCGATTCCCAGTCAGGGCACATGCCTGGGTTGCAGTCCAGGTCCCCTGTAGCGGGTGTGTGAGAGGTAAGCACACATTGATGTTACTCTCCCTCTCTTCTCTGTGTAAAAATAAATAAATAAAATCTTTTTTAAAAAAGACTTGCTGTTAAAAGTAAATAAATAAGTCATCTCTTCCTTATGTTTTCACTGCCAACAGGATCTCATAATGCACCCTTGGGCCAATATAATCATCTAGTTTCCTTGTCTCTAGAACAGACAGTTAGAAAACTGTGTACTTGTCAGTAGAGCTACTGCTCTACAGAACTTATAATGTAGATAGAAGCCAGTGGATTGTAAAGCTGCTGGCCTTCTCCCCTGTCAGAGAGCAATTTGTTGTTGGGTCTCAGAGAATGGGGCTAGGGAAACAAGCCATCCAATATAAAATAGGCATCTAGTTACTTCCTGTCATTTACTGCCATTTTAATGTTCTGCAAAATGCTTTCTGTTACCCTTTACTGTTACTGTTATTGTTTATTTTCACAGTTCCCCCTTCCCACCCTCCACCTGAACGTAAATACAGTTTTTGTCTTGCAAGAAAACTGTGGCACATGGTAGACGATTCAGAACAATTATTGATGAACTAATAAGTGAGTGAATGACTCAGTCTTCTCCTCGAGACTAATCATCTCTCCTGCAGCCTAAATTAGGGAGGTGTTACTGTGAAACAACATGAATTAAGAAGTTTATCAATTGGTTCTTGAGGAGGAAATGTCACCCTTATTTCCTTTTTTTTAATCCTCTCCCAAGGATATCTGTTTATTGAGTTGAGACAGAGAAAAACATCAATGTGAAAGAGAAACGTCAATGAGCTGCCTCCCATATGGTTGGATTGAACCTACAACCTAGATATGTGCCCTGGCCAGGAATCAAACCTGCAACCTTTTTGATGTGAGGGACAACGCTCCAATCAACTGAACCACCCAGCCAGGACACCCTTATTTCTTCAGTTCTGAAAAACTTCATAGAGAAGTGGATGGAGGTTCAGAACCATAAGTGGAAAAATAATAGCTAGCAGTGTTATTTAAGTAAAGAAATAAATTAGCTTTGACATTTGCTCCATGCTTTCTGCTGCCTTCATTTTCATGTGTAAGGGAGCTAATGTAAAGCTTCAGGGATAAGTTTTGTGTGCAGTGTAGATTAGGTATCTTTAGGACTTGCATTGAATCAGATTCTTTCATGTCTCTGAGACATTTGAGGACATTGTAAAAGAACTTGAAGGCATAATGTATAAAAGCACATATTTTGACACCAGAATACCTAGGTTTGGATACTGGTTCTACCATTTATTTGCAGAATAACCTTGGGCAGTTTTCTTCATTTCTACATACACATATAATAATGAAATACCTACCTTAAATAGTTGTTATGAGGAGTACAGTTTTAAAGTGAGGTTTTGCAGCAGTGCCATATTTTAAGTGCTAGGTAAGTGTGCAATATTATGACTATTATTCCTTATTCAGACTTACTTTTAGCTATAAGAACTTTCTTAAAGTTAGATGACTGTAGTTAAGCTGAAGTAACATCTGGTTTTAAAAGCAAAGCAATTCATGCAGTGTCTTAAGTATAAATTATCTGTATATAAATATGTTAATATTAACTGTACCAATTGTGTGATTATATTCCGTTTAACTTTCAGGCGAATCCTCATTGACACTGGAGAACCGGCTATTCCAGAATATATCACCTGTTTAAAGCAGGCTCTGAACGAATTTAACACAGAAATCCAGGAAATCATAGTGACTCATTGGCATCTTGATCATACTGGAGGCATAAGAGATATTTGTAAAAACATTAAGAATGGTAAACAGAATATATTCATTAAGCTCATTGAGGAAAACTGTATTTTAAGAATAATTTGTTTCTGTTATAAGCTAGTAAACCGTTTACTAAATATTTTATTTTTAAAAGATTTTATTTATTTAATTTTAGAGAGAGGGGAAGGGAAGGAGAGAGAGGGAGAGAAACATCAATCTCAGTTGCCTCTCGCAGGCCCCCAGTCCAAAACCTAGCCCAAAACCCAGGTGTGCGCCCTGACTAGGAATCAAACTGGCGACCTTTTGGTTTGCAGGATGACACCTAACCCACTGAGCCACACCAGCCAGGGCTGTATACCTCATATTTAAATGCTACTTTTAGAAATTAATATAACAAAAAAAGAAACCTTATAAGTAACAAAGTTACTTATTTTAACTGTTAAAACTATGCCCATTTTTAACAAAGGAAAAAACGTAAAAGTCCTATTTTCCATTTCAAATTTTTTCTCCCTCTTATTTTTCCCCTTTGCCCAGTAAAGAAGATCAGTTTTAATTTAGTCTGTGTGACAGTTACTACTTCAGATTTCATAGTAACTCACCACCATTGAGCATTTACTTATGTGCCAGATACTGTGCTATACACTTTACATGGGTACTTGAGGTAGTCGCTGTTACTGTCCACATTCTAAACATTATCTCAGGTCTTCCATAACTTTAAGGCAGTTACTCTGATATACTAAATACTGGTGAAAGATCATCATATAGATAACCCTGTTCCTGAAACCTATTCAGTACTAGTACTTTACCATCTCTCTCCCTATTCCCTCATCTCACCATCACACACATAGATTCATTCATTCATTCATTCATTCATTCAACAAATATTCAAGTTGCTGCTATACCCAAGCACTGATCTTGGCACAAGGGATGTAGTGGCAAATAAAACAAAGACTGTGATCTTATGGGGCTTTCATTCTAGTAGGGAAGGTAAATGGTAAGTATGATAGGTTAGATGGTGATTGGTGCTATGAAGAAAAAGCTAAGTGAAGAAAAAGAGAAGAGAGAAGTGGAAGAGAGCAGTAGCCATTATACCTAGGGTGGACAGGGAGAGGGAGAAAGCCATATAGGCTTTCAGAGGAAGAAGGTATACCAGGCGAAGGGTGTTGCAGGAGCAGGTACTAGAATGGGAGTGTACTTGACATGTTCAAGGCACGTGAAGGACAAGGAGGTCAAGAATGTTCATTCACAACTAATATTTTCAAATATCTTCTTTTTAGGCCTTGAGACTACAGTTGGAACCAACAGATATTCTTAACTACAGTAGCATTGTCACCAGGCTGCTCATTATAAAAAGCTGTCCAACCTAATTTTCTTACCCCATTAACCCCTTTCTTCCAATCCAAGGGGGACTGTATGCCATAGGAAATCATTCTTTCCCACTTTGACTTTTCCTCACCTTCCTTTCTCTTGTCTGTTTACCCATTGAATTTTGTGAATTAAAAAACTATGCCAGTGTCCTGCCTGGTGTGGCTCAGTGGATCAAGTGCTGACCTGTGAACCAAAGGGTCACTGGTTCAATTCCCACTCAGGGAACATGCCTGGGTTGTGGGCTGGGTTCCAGTGGGGGGTGCACAAAAGGCAACCACACATTGATGTGTTTCTCTCCCTCTCTTCTTCTCTCTCTAAAAATAAATAAATACAAATCTTTTTATTTTTTTAAAGATTTTATTTATTTATTTTTAGACAGGGGAGAAGAGAGGGAGAGAAACATCAATGTATCGTTGCCTCTTACACACCCCCTACTGGGGACCTGGCCTGCAACCCAGGCATGTGCCCTGACTGGGAATTGAACCAATGACCCTTTGGTTCACAGTCCAGCACTCAGCTCACTGAGCCACACCAGCCAGGGCAAGAAATCTTTTTATTTAAAAAAAGAGAAAAAGAAAACTATTCTGAGCATCCTTAATTAGCTTTGATCAACTCTTTTAGCATGAGGGTTAATTTGGAAACTTAAAATGTTCATAGACTGCTTTTTCTCCTTTATAAATCAACTTTATTGAGCTTGAATGTACATACATAAAATGTACCCATTTTAGGTGTGCAGTTAATAAAAACCTATATGACCAATCCAATCAAGACAAAGAATGCTTACCCAAAAAGAGGTCCTTTTGTGCTCCTCTGCAGTGATTCCCCTCCATCCCCAGCACCCACATAGAATTTAAGTTATAACAAGCACCTCAGCTCACTTTAAGTTGTATTGGATTTTTGAATCATTTCCTAATTGTTTCTCCTTTCTCTAAACTCATTTTGCTTTTATTAGCTTAATTGTCCATTTAGTATTTATTAAATGATATTAAGTATAGATCTTCAGTTATTTTCTGTTTGTAATCTTTACTTCCCCAACTATGATAATTTTAAGCGCTTCGATGTCATGGCACTTGTGTTCACTATACTGGTGAACACAATCAGCTGTTGGCAATCAGCTATTGATTGGTTAATTAATGGATTTTCTTCGTGTTGATGACAGGTAGTACAGGTTAAATTTATTATAATGTTTTAATATCTTAGCCCTGGGTTTGGGACTCCCTTTCAGCATTCCCAGAAAGAGCTTTATATTATCATCTGTTTCCTACTAACTACTGCCAAGATGTCGTGACTTCTTTTATTGTTAGGCACCTAGACAGAAAGAAGTTCCTATGTTCTGTATTACTCCCTCTTTAACACCCACCTTGATATCAAAGCTAGCTGAGATTATGAAGAACTTTCAAATTGTTGTATAAAATAGGAGTGACTAGAAAAACACACGCTTTTATTTAAACTTAGAAAGGCATGAGAGAGTAAAAAGCTCTTTTGTTGAGATAGAAGAAATAGTTACCATCCCAGAGCTGCTATAAATCACCCCATTTTCTGTTGTCCCTTAATGTTAGTATTTCTTGTGGCTACTCACAAGTGTTCTGTGAAAATTGGTCTCTTAAAAGGCTGAATTAGCATGTAAAGTATGACTTAAATATTTTACATGTTTTGTCACTAGATACCACATATTGCATTAAAAAACTCCCACGGAATCCTCAGAGAGAAGAAATTATAGGAGATGGAGAGCAGCAGTATGTTTATCTAAAAGATGGAGATGTGGTTAAGACTGAGGGTGCCACTCTAAGGTACGTAAATGACCTTTGACTAGGGAAGGCAGTGGGGAGTAGGAGGAGGCTGTGTATGTGTTATAAAAGGGAGGAAAAGGAAGATTTCTGCATATTTGTCTGTATGACTGTAGACTGTCTCAGGAAGAAGGATATAAGAAATCTGATAAATTGGTTACTCTGGGAAAAGAAAATGGGTTGCTTGAGAAATGGGGAGAAAGACTTCTCCTTGTATCTAACCTTTTAAAATTATTTGTTTAAACTATATGATTACCATTATTTAAGTTAAAAAATAGATTAGCACCCTAGCTAGTATGGCTCAGTGGGATTGAGTACCAGTCTGTGAACCAAAGAATGGCCAGATCAATTCAAGGTCTAAGGCACATGCCTGTGTTGCGGGCCAGTCCCCTGTGGGGGATGTGCAAGAGGCAACCACACATTGATGTGTCTCTCCCTCTCATTCTCCCGCCCTCCCCCTCTCTAAAAATAAATAAATAAAACTTAAAAAATAGATTAGCATTTCCTGCTAGGAAATGTAGGGCTTTTTCTTGTTCTCATTTCCAAGAGATGACCCATACCTAAACTAAATACATTTTAGTCCAGACTCATAATCCCCCATGACCTATTTAGGGATTCAGAAATGTGTCTAACTCAGTAATTTTAAAACTAAACTAATTATGATTCTCCTCTCCCCCCCCCCAATGATTTGTCCTTGCTTTCTGATTTCAGAACATCTCTTTCTGTCAGTACTTAAGATTGTACTTTTTTATTCTAAGATGGAAGCTGACAACTCTTCACCTTTATCACTTTCCCTCCCCTTGCCCACCACATCTAATCAGGTTCACTTTACCTCAAAGATATTTGTCACTACTGTCCCTTTTTCTTCATGTCCACTACTACTGTTTCTTGGTAATATTCCTGTCTCCAGGCTCTCCCCTCTCCAATCTATCCTTTGTATGCTCTGTCACTTGAAACCTTGAATAACTTAATACATACATGATAATGATCATTCTCCTTACCACAGCTTGACCTCAAACCACTTTTTTGGACGTACCTCCTACCACTCCCCTCACAAACACAATTAACCATATCCAAATACTCGTGAGCACATTCTCTCTGTTCATGCCTTTGCTCATACCCTCCCCTTTACTAGGCCTCACCCCTTCCCCCTTACTTGTCCCCCTGATAAATTATTTTTTTAAATATTTTATTGATTATGCTATTACCGTTGTCCCATTCCCCCACTTCATTCCCCTCCACCCTACACACCTCCTCCCACTGACATTCCCTGCCTTTAGTTCATGTCCATGTATCATAAGTTCTTTAGTTTCTACATTTCCCATAATATTCTTGCCCTCCCCTTGTCTATTTTCTACCCACCATCTATGCTACTTATTCTCTGTACCTTTTCCCCCTCTCTCCTCCTCCCACTCCCCTGTTGCTAACCCTCCATGTGATCTCCATTTCTGTGGTTCTGTTCCTGTGTTCTAGCTGTTTGCTTAGTTTGCTTTTGTTTTAGGTGTGGTTGTTAATATCTGTGAGTTTGCTGTCTTTTTACTGTTGATATTTTTTATCTTTTTTTTTTTTTTTAGATAAGTCCCTTTAACATTCCCTATAATAAGGGCTTGGTGATGATGAACTCCTTGAACTTGACCTTATCTGAGAAACGCTTTATCGTCCTTCCATTCTAAATGACAGCTTCTCTGGATAGAGCGATCTTGGATGGAGGTCCTTGCCTTTCATGACTTGGAATACTTCTTTCTAGCCCCTTCTTGCCTGGAAGGTCTCTTTTGAGAAATCAGCTGACAGTCTAATGGGAACTCCTTTGTAGGTGACTGTCCCCTTATCCCTTGCTGCTTCTAGAATTCTCTCCTTCATTTGAATCTGGGGTAATGGAATTATGATGTGCCTTGGTGTGTTCCTCCTTGGGTCCAACTTCTTTGGGACTCTCTGAGCTTCCTGGACTTCCTGGAAGTCTATTTCCTTTGCCAGATTGGGGAAGTTCTCCTTTATTATTTGTTCAAATAAGTTTTCTACTTGTTGCTCTTCCTCTTCCCCTTCTGGTACCCCTATAATTCAGATGTTGGGATGTTTAAAGATGTCCTGGAGGTTCCTAAGCCTCTCCTCATTTTTTTGACTTCTTGTTTCTTCCCTGTTTTCTGTTTGGTTGTTTGTTTCTTCCTTCTGGTCCACTCCATTGATTTGAGTCCCAGTTTTCCTCCCATCACTATTGGTTCCCTGTGCGTTTTCCTCCATTTCACTTAGTGTAGCCTTCATTTTTTCATCTAATTTGCGAGCAAAATCAACCAACTCTGTGAGCATCCTGATCACCAGTGCTTTGAACTGTGCATCTGATAGGTTGGCTATTTCTTGGTCACTTAGATGAATTGGCTCTGGAGCTTTGATCTGTTTTCCTGTTTGAGCCATTTTTAGTTTGTTTGTTTTTTTTTTTGGTTTTTTGGTTTTTTGGTCTGGTTGTGGCTGTTACGTAGTGAGGGGGTGGAGCCTTAGGTGTTCACCAGGGCTGGGCAGGTTGTGATGCTGTGTGTGGGGGTGGGTCCGAGAGGGAACAATGGCATTTGCTCCACTCTGTCTCAGATTTCAGTCCCTTCCGCTCCTTCCCCCAAGCAAATTGGGCCCTTCTGGTGCTAATTTCCATGTGGGTGGGCTTGTGTATGTTCTAGAACCCTGTGGTTCTCTCCAACAAACTCTCCTGAGGCTGGGAGTCTCTCCCGGCACCTCAACCCCCACAAGTGTTTTCAGTCGGTGGTTTTTGTTTTTGTTTTTGTTTTTGTTTTTGTTTTTATTTATTTTTAGACAGAGGGGAAGGGTGGGAGAGAAACATCAATGTGTGGTTGCCTCTCACATGTCCCCTACTAGGGACCTGGCCTGCAACCCAGGCATGTTCCCTGACTGGGAATCAAACCAGCAACCCTTTAGTTTGCAGGCCAGTGCTCAATCCACTGAGCCACACCAGCCAGGGCTCAGTCGCTGTTTTTAAGTTTTGTTTCCCAGCGCTGGGGCCCTGGGGCCCTGTGTTACACCGTCTATCTCGCTCCCTGTTTTCACCTGCATTATCTACACGCGAATGTGGGACCACCTGGTCAGCCAGCCGCCTCGAGCAGCCTCACTGGGTCAGCCTGTTGCCACCCAGCTCCAGGTGTCCACTAACCACCACCTGTGCGCCTGGGGTCTGCCAACTGCTGCCTGCGCACCCAGGTTCGCCAACCTCCACTTTTTCCTGCCGTGACTCCGCCCCTCTTACCAGTCTGGATGAATGGTTGTCATACCTCCATACAGTTCAATTTTTCTGTCAGTTCCGGTTGTTTCCTTATTTCTAAATCTTGGTTGTCCTTAATTTTGGTTGTGCGAGGATGCACAGTGTGTCCACCTATGCCTCCATCTTGGCCGGAAGTCTAAATTATTATCCATTTATTCTTCAAACTTCAGTTCACATGTTACTTCAAGAACCCCTTCTGGGCAAATTAACTGCTGCTTCCTCCAACTATTAATAATTTCATTATCTCATCATAGCACTTATTAAATTACAACTTTTTTTGGTGTGTAAGTAGTTAACTCCTTAAAAGATAATCAATTCCCTAGCCTCACAACATTAGATAATGTCAGTGCTATAGCAACCCCCCCCCCCCCAGAAATGTCTAACAGCTCAAATATTAAGTAAGTTTACTTCTCATTCACATCAAGTCCAAAAACAGTTCCTGGTGAGTGAGTGGTCCTCCTGCAAGTAATGTTTCAGGATCCTTACGGATTCCACCGTCCTCAGTCACTTTCAAGGGGCCACACTCACCACAATCAATCCCTGGGTGGAGAAAGAGCATGGAAGGGATCTTGCATGGGTGGTTTTCATGGACCAGGCCTTGTGTTGCATTGGCTGTCACCTCAGTCATGTGCTCCTCCTGAGTGTGGGGAGGCTGGGAAATACAGTTTAACTTCATGCCCAGGAAATAGGAAATAGGTTTGATGATAAGCTAGCCATGCTCTGACACAGGCAGATACAAGATTCATCTTCATGTCCTCAGTCCCTGTCACATAGAAGGCAGTGAATATTTATCATACATGTAATAAATGTCTACAAAGAGGCAAGTAGATTAACAGGTGAATGAGAGGGGAAATGAAGTAATGGCTTTCCATGCTCCCTTTCAAACCAGTGTCCTCTTTTTCCATTAGGCCAGTGATTCCTGAAATTTGATTCATAAACCAACTAATTTTTTAAATGCTTTTGTTCAAAATATGATAGTATCTTGTATAATTTGCTGATGATACCACAGAAAATCAAACATTACATTACTACTTCTTGGAAAAGTATTCTTGGCAATATGGAATGTTCCCTATCACACACCAGCCGTAGGCCAAGTTACAGAAAGAGGTGGAGACAGGAGGTAGTTCATGGAGTCTTTTGTCTCAGAGGTTTGGGAACCACAGTACTGGTTTATCAGTTATCACAGAAGCATGGATATTAAATCTATACCTAATGTGCAGATTAAGGCTATTCAGCCCTTAGAAGTTAACCACCCATCTGCCGTGAACAGAACACATTAAGCTTTTAAAGTATATAAACAGAAAAGTGTATGAATCACCAGTGTGCAAGGTGGTGAATTGTTACAAACTAAACAAACCATATGAGCAGCCTGCAGATCTAGAAATATCAGTGCCCCAAAGCCACCCATGCACTTGCTTCCTGTCACTCCCCCACCCCCTCACTTGAATCCTGTCATTTCATGGAGTGAATTGATGCCAGGGATCTGAGTATTATCTGAATATTACGAATATCCATTACATTTTTGTTTTACTGCATTCTCATTAAATATAGGAATCTATTTTAAGATTTGAGAGAGAAACTTAACACAAAGAATCCAAAAAAGAAGACACGTTTTTTAAAATGACTTAGTAAATGATCTTTTCTCAAAATGTAAATTCTAATTCTGCTACAATCTGAATAAAACATTTACTGTTGATGTGATTTCCAATTTCCATTTTTATCATCAGTAAAATGCATTTGTTTTAAATATTAACAAGAAGACTCGTTGTTAAGCAAAATTTACTTTAGACCCAAATAATTGATGTCCAATTGATCTTGTCTACTTGCCAATTTTGAAAAGAAAAAAATACAATAGAGATAGACATAAAGCCCACCAAGAACCCATTAGTAAAAAACAGAAAGTTAGCAAAGTTTTTCAGTAAGGATCTGGTCATAACCCTCCGGAATTTTCTTGTGAACTAAGTTTAATTTCTCAAAGTTAATCTGACAGCTTTTGTTGACTGTTCTAAATTTCTAAGAGAGCCATTCTTATAAAGTCTACTGTTCACAAAAGTGGCAGAACTAGATAAATGTTCCACCTGATGAATGAGAGGTCACAGCTGCAGTTCCTCTGATCTTTAGCAAAGTGCCTCTGATGTCATTTCCTTTTCTCCTCCCGCCAATGTGAAGTGAATGAGAACACAGTTGTTATGCAAATTAAAGCATTAGCCACCCAGGTGTTTGGAAGATTGAAAATTCTGATCCCCTAATTTAAGAAATCTTACTGCTTTCTGCCTAGGTTAGAAAATATCAAGGAAAACCATTATTGACTTCTGGCATAGGGAATGGGAGGGGAATAATTAAGGAAGCATTGCAGTCACATTGATGGACAAGACAGTTTGCAGACTGAAAGAATAAGTTCTCCAAATAAGTTTCTGCAGATTAAAAAAAAAAAATTGAGGTTCCATTTGTAAACACATTCTACGTGTGACTGTTCATAAGATAAGACAGACACCCACACCACATATTTTTATAGCTGCTGCAAATACTCTTCCTGAAATTATTTTTATATAACATGGACTACTTTCATTAACCAGTTGCAGCAGGTTTACTCAGACAAAAGAGATTATTTCTAACATCTCTGTAATATCTCACCATTACCAAATATAGTAATCATTTACAATACATAAAACATATACTTGGAAACCATAAAAGCACAATAGTTCCTACAGTCAGTTCTTAATGCCTTTCAAAAATAATTGCTACCATTTCTCCTAAAACTTGTATCTCTTTCATTCTTTAAAAAGGCTTTACAGTTTCAGTATTTAGCTTTTAGTATTTGATTGAATTTTTGGCAAATGAGAAACTCTTCTAAGTTACAGTCATTTCAGTTTTTTGAAATACTGAAATGTATTTTCTTTAAGAGCTGAATTTTGTCAAATGTCTTTGCACCATCTAGGAGATGATCTCACTAGTTTTCTCCATAGTTTTATTATGATTTGCAGGGGTCTCATAATATTGAAAACACCCTGGCATTTTTTTAATAAACTTTATTTGGTCATGATGTTATTTTTTTAAATATGCTTTTGGATTCTATTTATTAATAATTTTAGTTAAGATTTTCATAACAATATTAGTGGGATCAGGCAGTAGTTTTCTTTTGTGCAACTTTTTCGTGTAGTCAGATTTGGGATTTGTAAATTCTCCTTTTTTTATGCTCTGGAATAGATTAAGTAGTAGTACAATTATCTGACTTAAATGTTTGATAGAGTTATCCAGTGAAGCTAGTGAGCCGTTAGTTGCTAATGACATTTATATACCCTTTTAATGGAGATTCATTGTTGCTTATTAGTAATATGGTCCTGTAAGTTAAACTCACCTTAACTAACTATAGCTTACTTCTATGAATGTCCCACTTCCTGACAATCTTTCATCCAGTGATTTTAGCATCTATTAATGACACTTGCCTTAATCAATTAATGTATTGAAGATGGCATAATTGTGACTTTTATTATTCTATTTCTTCTACTTTCTTTTTGTTTTTTTTTTCTTTACTTTCATTCTTCTTTGCGTTCTTTACATTCTTCTTAAAGAAGAGATTCCCCCTTCCTCTTTTTTGAGAATTACTACAGACTTACATTGTTTTTATTCAGTGCTGCTTTGTCCTTTTGACATATTCCCCCTAATCTATCAGCACCTTCTTGCTGTCTGACTCAGGATGTCTCAGTACCACAATTTGCTCCCCTGGCCCCAGACCTGGAGCCAGCATGTCTGTAAGAAACCCTGGTTTCTTTGAGTGGGAAATGGTATCAGAAACAAAGAACTGAGTGTGAGGTGTGCTCACTACTACCAGAGTATCATCACTTCTGGGGCTTTTTCTAGACAGAGCTAGAAAAAAACTTGTGAATTCATGATTCTTCAGTTCAAATAAGAAACAACCCAAAATTTAAATCTGTAATTCTATAAATATATTTTTTTCCTTATCCCACAATGAAAAACTTGGTTCTTGACATCAATTTATTTATTTGTTTAAACTAGCATACAATAAACACAAAATAATTTCAGAAACACACTAATAACACTGCCAACATGAAACCTATTGAGTAAAGTTCAAGATATCTTTGCAATTCTTTTGATCTTAAGATATATTCTATTAAGAATGTACAGTCTTAGTATTATATTTAAAACATTTGAATTTATTTTTTTACTGTGGCTACGTTATCTATCTAGTGTACAGTAAGATTTACTTCTTTCTATATTCAATGTTAAGGTTTTTTTTATTTCTATCTAATTTTATGTTTAGAATATATAAAATATTTACATAGCTTAAAAGTTAAAACTAAAAAAAGTTCTAATGAGAGAAGTCTTGCTTGCAACTCTGTTCCCTACACCCCAAATACCTACACCCTATAGGCAGCTATATTTTTTACTTTTTGATTTATCCTTCCTGACTTTTTTTTTGCAAAAATAAGAAAATATATACATGTATGCAAAAATAAGAAAATATATACATGTATATTTTACTTTCCCCATCTTTTATATATGAAAGAGCACACTATGTATAGTCTCTGATGTTTTTTATCACTTGACGGTATATCCTACAAATTACTCTATATATCAATTCATAGAGATCTTTCTCATTCTTTTTGATGGTTGTATAGCATTTCACTGGGTGGATATGCCATCATTTATCCAGAGTACCCTATGGGTCAGCATTGGGTTGTTGCTAATATTTTGTTACTGCAAATAATATATTGAATAACTTACATGCATTTTTGTGTATGTGAAGGTATATTTGGGAGTAAATTTCTTGCGGTGGGATTGATGGGTCAAAGGGTGTTCTTCTGCTACAAAATGTCAGATTCCTCTTTATATGAGTTATACCTTTCTGCTTACCCACCAGAAAAATATAAAAGTGCTTTTTTCATATAGTTTTGCCATAAGGTGTATTATCAAATGTACTTCCTGATACGCAAAGAAAATTGAAAAAAAAGTGTGTTCTTAAAAAATAAAAGCACTATCTCTAAGTAGTGGAAAGATTGGTGATTTGTATCTACCTTAAGTACTTTTCTGTTTTCCAAATTTGTTGTAATCAGTATTTATTGTTTATAAAATAAGAAAAAAATGAGAATTATATTAAATTTGCACCAAAGAATGAAAAATTGATTTTGTTAAAGGAGAGAAATTTCTGGTGATAATTTTCAGTAGACAACAAGACAAAAAGGAGCTTTTTAACTCAATGACATTATTTATTTGTGTCTTGGCCAGAAGTAAGGATGGAGAAAAATTTGTTTCTCAAGATTTCTCCTAAGCTTAAAAGTTCATAATTGTTTTTATTTCTTCCTTTGCCCAGAGTTATACACACACCTGGCCACACTGATGATCATATGGCTCTGCTTTTAGAGGAGGAAAATGCTCTCTTTTCTGGAGATTGCATCCTAGGGGAAGGAACAACTGTATTTGAAGACCTCTATGATTATATGAACTCTCTAAAAAAGTTATTGACAATCAGAGCTGATATTATATATCCAGGTGAGTAATTTTTTAAATCTGATAAACCATTTCTGTCAAATGAGGAATTTTTCATTTTGGTTTGTGTGTGTGCGTGTTGTGTGGTTTTGGCCTTAAAGAGAAACATATAAACTGCTTCTTTAAATTATACCCCTAAGCCCTATCTAGCCATGCCATTTTTTAAAAGGCCAGCAGTTATATTAATAACATCTAACCTCTTATAAGCATAAAAGGATTCTTTTTCAACATCTAAACAGCTATTAATAGGACTATTAAACAAGTGAAATAACTTACATTGAAACAAGAAAATTTTTTCATTCCATAAGTGGTCTTCAGTCTTGTTAACTTGATTTCTGTTGTGGACCACATACTAGCCATGTAACCAAGGGTAACATTTGACCTCTGAGCTTTAGTTGTTTCAACTCACCCTGTTGAAATATCAGTAGCTTCCATATGAAATGTAAAATCCTGTATATATTTTTTTCTCTAGAAAAAGAAACCTATTGTTAGTATCTCAGCTAGCACTGCTCTGCTCTGCAGTATGAATCACCCCACCATCCTGAAAGCTAAGAAACATACTGGACACAACAGTAGGGCCCAGAAGGGAAGAGACTAGATTACTAATTTTTGAAGTCCTTCTAACTTGTTCCTAACCAAAGAGTTATGGAAAGATCCATAAATACAGTATCTTTAATACCCTCATTTTCTTTCGTGAGTTTCTACTTCTGTGGTGGATAGGAAACATACCCTGGGCATTTGGATTAATATTGTGACATAAAAGGAATGGAAACTGACAGCTCTTTTTAAAGCAAAGAGAATAGACGTTTGATGCATTCACATTCAAGCAAAGCTAATGAGAGGCTGCCTGCTAAAGGCTCTTAGCTTTAAAGCTAGAATGTTAGCTTTAGTGAATCCCGTGAACTGGCTTATTAGCACAGCAGGAGCTTCTATGTAAATTATGTTCTGTAGCCATAGCTACCATATATTAAAGCCTGCTACCCATCAGGCACCTGCAGGGACCTTTTTTTTTTTTTTTTTTTTTTTAATTTTTATTTTCATTGTTGATCTTGTACAGTTTTCTGTCTTTTATTCTCACCCGAACCCGCCACCCCAAACCTCCCCACCTCCCTCCCATTTCCACCCCCCCCCCCATAGTTTTTGTCCATGTGTCCTTTATACTTGTTCCTGTAAATCCTTCCCCTTTTCCCCTGAAATTCCCTCCCCTCTCCCCTCTGGTGACTTTCAGCATGTTCCCAATTTCCATGTCTTTGGTTATATTATGCTTGTTTGTTTGTTTTGTTGATTAGGTTCCTGTTAAAGGTGAGAGCATATGGTATTTATCTTTCACTGCCTGGCTTACTTCGCTTAGCATGATGGCCCTCATAAACAAAGCAACAAACAGCAAGTGTTGGAGAGGTTGTGGAGAAAAGGGGACACTAGTGCACTGCAGGGACCTTTACAGCTAGCTAGCTGTGTCCTCACAAAAAGCCAATGAAGTAGGGAGTGGTGACCTCATTGCACAGCTGAAGAAACAGCTCAGAGACTGTCATGGCCACACAGTTAGGAAATGATGGTCGGTACTCTAACCAAAGCCCATGCTTGTTACATGATAATAGGTTAGCGTGCTTCTGGATATTTTGTCCTCAACTATTTTAAACATGCCTCTGGCAAATTTGTGTAATATTAATTTGCACTGTGTTAAAGAGCATGTAAATTTCAATATAACTTTATCTGAGTTGTCAACATTTCTGAGTTGCAAGTCTATACATAAAATTTTTCAAGTTCTACTGTGGTTCCTGTGAATTTTTGATAGGTCTTGGTCACTTACATGAAGCTACTTTCACATTCCCCTTTTCAATCTTTTATAAGTAAGTGTAGGAACTTGAGAGCATCATGCTAAGCGAAGTAAGCCAGGCAGTGAAAGATAAATACCATATGATCTCACCTTTAACAGGAACCTAATCAACAAAACAAACAAACAAGCATAATATAACCAAAGACATGGAAATTGGGAACATGCTGAAAGTCACCAGAGGGGAGAGGGGAGGGAATTTCAGGGGAAAAGGGGAAGGATTTACAGGAACAAGTATAAAGGACACATGGACAAAAACTATGGGGGGGTGGAAATGGGAGGGAGGTGGGGAGGGCTGGGGTGGCGGGTTCGGGTGAGAATAAAAGACAGAAAACTGTACAAGATCAACAATGAAAATAAAAATTTAAAAAAAAAAAAAAAAAAAAAAAGCTTAGAGTCGTAAGAAGCTTCTGAGTCAGGATCCCAGCTCCACTCTTGAGCTGTGATACTGCAGGCAGGTTATTTACCCTCCTTATTCCTCAGCTTCTGCTGCTAAAAAGAGGTAATAGTAGTGACAACCTCTTGGGATTCTTATAAAAATAATGTATAGCATTTAGAGCAGTGCCTGGCAAATAATAAGTGCTCTGTAACTATTACCTATCATTACTGTTCCAATTCCTGTTGTTATTGCTATATTTTTATTTTATACTTTTTAATGTACACAATAGTATTTTGTATAGATTTTGATATAATTGTCTAATGTTTTATGTCATACTGTATAGTTTTCCAAATAATTCTTATTTGTTGTGTATTTAGTATTCTGTTTCAATATATCATATGGATTGTTTTCAGAGTGAATTAACTTCAATTATACTTAATATTTTTCTCTGGTTGAAATAATTTTTATAATTGTTCTAATTCAGGACATGGCCCAGTAATCCATGATGCTGAAGCTAAAATTCAAGAATACATTTCTCACAGAAATATTCGAGAACAGCAAATTCTTACAATATTACGTGATGATTTTGAAAAATCATTTACAGTAATGGAGCTTGTAAAAATTATTTACAAGGTAATTTTTGTTTAGCTTATTTGTATAGAGCCACAATTTTATTAGAATAATCTGTTTACTATGCTATAGATACGATAAACTTATCACCTACCAGAACACTGTTAATTTTATAAATAATGCCACTTGTATAGATTTGAAACCAGCAACCTCAACTTTCTAGAACACAGAAGTTAAACAATATCTAGCCTGGAAAACAAAAATAACCATTATGAGCCATCATTAAACCATATAATTTATTCTGTAGGAGAGACTGTTCCCAGCTACATGATAATCAAGATTTGTAATAACTTATGTACTATTCAAGCCATCTTGACTATCTGGTGTCCTAGCCTGTGGCAAGCGAGAAGAAGCGATCTGCTAGATACGTGGATAATAGCAGTGAGGAGTAGTAGCAATGCCTGACTAGTGGAGAAAGAACATGGAAAAGAACATGAGTGGAGAAATTTAGTGTATAGGGAGAACACCTCACCGGCCTCTGAGCACATCATTATATGACAGCCCTGTATAGCAGTCAATTAGTATAATTCAGTTTTTCAGTGAATGTTTATTAGATAACTGCTGTGTAGGTAGTATAGCTTAGAGGTTAAGAGTGTAGGCTTTGGCATTAGATTAAATGGGTTTAAAAACTTCCACTACCACAACCTGTACAGCCAGAAGAAACATGAGAGAGTAGCTAAAGATGAGCTTGAAAAGGTACCTGGGGCCAATTACAATTAGTACGGGACCTTAATATCCTCTAGGTCCAAGTATCAAAAGACAGTCAGATCATACTCAGTAGTTTTGTCTTAAAAGAGAAAGATGATTTTTTAAACAGGGAGGGATGGATGAAGGGTTAAAATTACTAAAAGATAAAAGTTCCATTAGCAAAATGGTAAAGTAAATTCTGTGAAAGAGTTCATTTCCTATAATACTAGAATCACTCTAGACTGTTCATTGGTACATTGGTGTTTTTTTCTATTCTAAGTACAGAAAAAGAACCGGGATAGGCAGGCATGATCAGGTCATGGGAAGCCTTGATTGCCAAGCTAACAAATTTGAGCTTCAGCCAATAACCTGGGAATGACCCATCGCTCAAAGATCTTAGGCACGGGTTCAAGTAATGCAATCTAGAATATCACAGTAGTGAAGACAGTATACAGTACTGGAGCTTAAGGGAGAGTTTAGGGTCGGAGGTTCATATTCGGGAATCATTTACGCATGATATTGCTGTGGCAAGCTGGTTGAGTAAAAAGAGAAAAGAGTCAGTGATACAATGCATTGTAAACATCAATGTTTAAGAGAACTCCAAGGAAGAGTATCCAGGATGAAAACTAAATGATAAAAAAAACTAAATAAGAAGCTAGAAAACTTATGACCCATGGACATGAACTAAAGGGGGGGATGTGGGTGGGAGAGGGTGTGTAGGGTAGAGGGGAATGATGGGGGAGAAATGGGACAACTGTAATAGCATAATCAATAAAATGTATTAAAAAAAAAAAAACTAAATAACCAAGGAAAACGTGAAAAGTTACTATCATGTAACCTAATAAATAAACCCGAGGGCCAATATCTGTAGCATCATCAAAACTATCTAGAATAATTTTTACATTTATTTATCCATTCATAAAATATTTAGTTCCTACTCTGTGGCATTATGCTAAGTACTAGGTATTCAGTAGTGAACAATACATACTGTCACTGTCTTTACAGAGCTTACACTGTATTTTATCCATAGGAATATAAAGAATGTAGCACCTAAAGCAAAACATATACAAGCTGAAATTGTTTTGGCTATTACTATATAAAAATGAATTTAAGTTAAAATTGTCATCTTCATTGCACTTTTTTAAAGTTTTAAAGGATTAACTCTGTCCTTTGTTCTAAAAAAAGAAACATTTTCTTTTACTCTCTTTTTTTAGAATATTCCTGACTCTTTACATAAAATGGCTGAACGTAATCTCTTGCTTCATTTGAAAAAATTAGAAAAAGAAGGAATGATATGTAAGTATACTTACAATTTTTAATTTTTATTGCCAGCATTTAATTTTTTTTTTTTACATATGAACTAGTTTTCTTTGGGAAAAATAACACCCATCAGAGTCTTCCCTTGATTTTCACTGGAGAGACAGACACTAGGAAGGGTCTGTAGTGAAAGGCCAATGGACCACAAGTGGGAACCACACACTCCTACAGGAACTGGAATCTGGCCTAGCGGTTCCAGTCTTTACCCACCAGAGTGGCAATGCAAGGCGTGTAGTGGAAAATAGCTTCTCTTCTCCCACACCGCAAGACCACAAGGAATTTTAAATGTAGAAGATTTGGAAACAGCTAACAGTTTTAGCAATTCTAGATATAGTAAACTCAAAATTATTAAAGCAGTAATTCTACAATTATTTACTAGTGTTAGGTTTATATGTCAAATAAGAATATTTATAGAAGCATAATCCTTAAAATCAACAGGTTCAAAGCTTGAATTTTTTATAGAAGCTTCAGCAATGTTCTTAAAATTACAAACACAATTCCAGCTTTATATTGAGCAACAAAACTACTTTAGCAGTGAATGCTTTTTATAGCCAGAAGATAAAATCCAGTGAATTTGCTTATCTGCTGTTAAATTTTAGCTCTTTAATTTTCTTTCCACAGTTAGCAACACAGATCCTGACACGAAATGGAAAGCTCATCTTTAGTTTCAGATTAACAGAAGTTTTGTTGTTGGATTTTGCTTTGTTTTCACAGAATGATATGTTCTCTTACCTATTACTTATAGAGAATATAAGTATATAACATTGAAAATAACCCTTGATATACTTTAAAATAATGCCATCTTTTTTCTCAAATACATAATTTACATTTTACACCTATAATGTAGAATATTTTATCTAACCTAGCTCTTACAACATTTTACAAAAAATTCAGGATCCATCAGTTTATCCACTTTCAGTCAATTAAGTAAAATGATTAGTTTAAAAATAATAAAACTTACATAATTTAAACTGGATATTATTCTTCGAGATTGGTTCTCTATTACCAGTGGCCAAAATACTATTTTCTCTAGCTGCTTCAGTAACAGCACAGATTTCTATGTTATCCTTCTTTTCTGCGACCCTTTTCTGTATCTACAGATAATAGCTTTGTTTTCATGTTTGTATTAATTATATCATGATTATGTATTAGTTCTGTAGCTCTTTATTATGTTTATTTTCTTACAATGATATTCTACAAATGATTCATGTATATAAACTTTTGATAATTAAAAAAAATTATACTCCCAGTTAAAGTCCTTATATAATAATTATTTCTGTCATCTGTGCTACAAACAACTTACTTTCCAAGTTTAGGTTTTAGTATAAAAATAGTCATCAGCATATATATGAATTATATACCAATTTTTTTTTGAATTACAGTTTTGTAAGTCAGGGCATTTTTTATGTGAGCAATGTTGTTAAATAGTGATTAGGTTTTCAGGGTATGAGAACCTTATTTAACCCATGAGGTTGCCCTGGCTGGGTAGCTCAGTTGGTTAGAGTGTCATCCCAATGTACCAAGGTTGCAGGTTCAATCCCCAATCAGGGTACATACAAGGATCAACAAATGAATGCACAAATGAGTGGAACAAAAAATTGATGTGTCTCTCTCTCTCTCTAAGATCAATAAATTTTTTAAAAAATTAACCCATAAGGTTGCCAAACTACAATACTAAAATGAGCTCAGAATGCTGAGAGTATACTTTCTTTACTCTTCCCTAAAAATAAGATTTTAAATTTTTTAACTTTCTTTGACATCCTCCCCTCTTTCTGCCCTTTTCCTGAAGACCCTAGCATTTTCACACTATTCTAAACTCTTATTCTCATGCCCTAGAGATCTTGTGTGTTCCTGAAACTGTCCCATAATACAAAATAACTGTGAACTCAACAAAAAAACAAACAACCCAATTCAAAAATGGGCGAAGGATTCAGTAGAAACTTCTCCAAAGAAGATATACAAATGGCCAATAAACACATGAAAAGTTGTTCAATATCATAAGTGATTAGGGAAATGCAAATTAAAACCACAATGAGCCCTGGCTGGTGTGGCTCAGTGGATTGAGTGTTTGCCTGTGAACCAAAGGGTTACTGGTTCAATTCCCAGTCAGGGCACATGCCTGGGTTGCAAGCTAGGTCCACAATAGGGGGCTCATGAGAGGCAGCCGACCCATTGATGTTTCTCTCCTCTTCCTCCCTTCCCTACTCTCTAAAAATAAATAAAATAGAATCTAAAAATAACAAAAAAAAACACAATAAAATGCAACCTCATGCCCATTCAAGTGACTATTATTTTTTTAAAAAGAAAATATCAAGTGTTAGGGAAGATATGGAGAAATTGAAACCCTTGTGCATTTCTGGTGCAAATGTAAAGTGGTGTAGCTTCTATGGAAATACTATAGTGGTTCCTCAAAAAAATGAAACAGAGTTTCTGTATGATCCAGTAATTGCATTTCTGGTATGTACCCAAAAGAACGGAAAGCAGGGACTTGAGCAGATATTTGTACACCCAAGTTTATGGCAGCATTATTAACGATAGCCAAAAGGTGGAAACACCCAAGTGTTTGTTGAAGGATGAATGGATAAATAAAATGTTGTATAGACTACACTGGACTAATATTGAGCCTTACAAAGGAAGGAAATTGACACATGCTTCAACATGGATGAAACTGAAGACATTACCTTAAGTGATAGAAACCAGTCTCAAAAGGACAAATAAATACTATATGATTCCACATTTATGAGGTACCCAGAATAATCAAACTCATAGAGACAGTAGAATGGTGGATGCCAGAGGCTGGGGGAAGACAGAAAAGGGGAATTATTGTTCAGTAGTTAAGGAGTTTGAGGTTGGCAGGATAAAAAAAATTTTAGAGATAGATGGTTGTCATGATTATACATACAACGATGTGAATGTACTTAATACCACTGAATGCTACAGTTAAAATGGTTAAAATGGTACCTTTAAAAACAGTAGCTATAAATATCTTCCCCAACACCAGCACCAAAAAGGAAAAAAAATCAGTATTCCCATTCCCTAAATATAGCACATATCAGTAAAATTAGACAAGAAATCTGATTATATGAATGTTTTAATTATGTCTTAACTTCTCCTGTACTCTTTCCTATCTCTGAATAAAAACACCATTCAGTAGATCAAACCACAAAACCTAATAATCATTTATGTTAAACCCCCTCCTTCATCTCATACCCAATTCTTCATCAAGTACTGACTATTCCATCCCTTGAATGCATCACCACCTCTTACTCCACCAATACTCCTTAGTCCAGGCCATCATCCTCTCTTGCCTAGACTACTGAGTAATTCTTAACTCTGATCTTCCTGCTTCCATTCCTGGAGGGAGTTGGAACAAGGGTGAAAAGGGCATTCTTAACTGAGGAAATCTCATTCACAAAGCCACGATTCCATATTATTGTTGTTGTTGTGTTAAGTACCATAGCACACTTCGAGCTGCAGGTGGATATATTGGAAAACAACTATCAAACATTGGTAATTGAAGGTGTCTAGGCAACTGAGCTTAACAAAAACAATGGTATTCATTAAATATCCACTTTGTGCTGAGTGCTGGGTCAGGTACTAGAGATACACAAGGGAACAAAACAGCATCTCTGCTCTCAAAAGAAATTCATATTCTAGTTTTGGAGACACATATCCAATATGTAGTGCCATTAAATTTGTTTGGAGTAAAAAAAAAGAGTATCTATTTTGATTGGGTTGTAGAAAGCTGCTTAGAGGAGCCTGAACTTAGTCTTAAAAGATGAGTAAGTGGTAACCAGGTGAAGAAGTTAGGGAGCCAGGTGAAGATATTTGGGAGATGAGAAAAATCGTTCCAGTTGGAATAGTATATGCACATAAACAGCGATATGGCAGAGCATCACATGGTTAAGAAGCAATATGGCTAACCTATATAGTATCTGTGGGTTGAGGTCCTAGAGAAGAATCTCGTGGGAACACAGAAATCTCACAGGAACCAATATGTTGAAACCCAAGTGTGGTTCACACAGGCTAGAGTCCATAATTTAGTTGCCTCCTCAATGGCAAGAGTTTGTCCCCAACCATCATGGTGATTTAATTCCTCTTTTTTCTTTTTTTTTTAAATTTTTTATTTCATTTTTCCATTACTATTTAGTCCCCTTATGCCCCTCACCCCCTGCAGTCACCACACAGTCATCCATGTCCATGAATCTTTCCTCTTTTTGTTTCTGTCACTGCAGCCATTACTTTGTCCTCCTTTCAGTACACCCAGTAGGTTTGGGTTACTCACAAGCTTCTGCTTGCCGACTTACTACGTACTCAACAGTTTCCATATTCTTGGCATCATCTCTGCCTTATCTATATTTATCTTCAGCTTCTGTTTTGCAACAACTGAGTAGTCCTCTATGTGTCTTAGATTCTGATATCCTCATTAGAGAGGACCTGGTTGGTGTAATTAATCACTTGGGACCAGAAGGGTCACAGGAAACTATTAGAAAGGTACCCCATTCAGAGGGCAGGATAAACAGTCTGACATGTGGCTTTTTCAGTACAGTGAGGGAAGGAAAAGGGAAAAAGCAGAGAGGGTCTCAAAGATAGAAGACTGGGTAGCATATAAGAGAAATATTTTAGGAAAGGAATAGCACTTAGAAACTTATGAGATCTTGAGAGGTGGGGATGAGGTAGAAAGGGAGAAGTCTAGTAGAACAATATTTCTGGCTTACACAGTTGAGTAGATGTTGACCTGATCACCAGGATAAGAGAATATAGGAAATGGGGTGAGTAGAGTGAGGAAAAGAGTAAAGAAGCATTGTAGTATAGATAGAAGTCTGGAGTACCAAGGAACATCCAGAGGGAGATACCTGCTAGGCACTTAGATATATGGAGCTGGAGCCAAATAAATAGGATATAGTTTGTTGCAGGTGACAGAAGCTTAGCTTCAACTAGCTTAAGCAAAAGGGAATGTTGGTTGGCACCCAATCTGAGAAGGATGAAGGTGGAGCCAGGCTTGAACAGAAACAAGGATTTGGGTTCCCATCAATACATCCCCAAAACTTTCAACTCAGTTTGTTGGAGTAGAGACCCCCAAACACCATGGCTTCTTCTCACAGCAAGGGACATGGCTATGGACAGCTCTGGGCACATATCCTACCCAATCCATAACCAGCAGGGAAAGCTGGGTCTTCCCGCTTCAGTTTAGAAAATCTGGGGGAAGGACTCAATGATTTATATTGATTCATTACCATTCCTTAGGCTAGTCCCTATGGTCAAGAAAACCCTGAGGTCCTGTATTTGGCCCAGCTTTGGTCTTCTGACCCCACAGGGTCAGAGTGGGAGAGATCTGTTCTCCGATGCAGCAGAGTATCACAGGAAGGTTCTCAACTAATACTAATTCCTTATTGAATCGCTTTGCTTTCTTCCCAATGTGTATAAAATATGAGAGGGGACCCCCCCCAAAATGATATTATCTTCTGGAGGGCAGGCTCCTTGTAGCACAGGCTTCCCCAAGTAGGTGAGTGTTCTAGGAACCCCATCTATGTCACTGTACCAGCTGGCATCATTGTGAGAGGCTGCATTGGGCTTCACTGAATTTTTTTGGAAGACTTTCAAAGTGTTTGCCCATTTCATGATGGATAATTTATGAGCACACCTGCTGACACCTGTGCTGAGTGTTGAGTAGTTTTTGACCATAAATGGCATAACTCCCATCCCCTACCCTCCCTACTCACCCGATCTTGCCCCAAGTGACTTTTTTTGTTTCCCCAATGAAAAAGTCCTCAAAGGGAAACTGCCAATGTGGAAGAAGTGAAACAAAAAACAGCAGAAGCACTGATGGTGGTCCTAAAAACAGGTCTAGCTGAGCAACTGAAACAATGATCAGTGAGTAGAAAATTATTCTAATAAAAAAAATGAGGCAGTTATTAATTCCAAAAAACAAAGGCTATTCAGTGAAAGAAATTATGAAATGCCATCTGCCTCTGCATTTTTACATTGGCAATAATGTGAACACTAAAATTTATGTTAGAGGAAAGGAAGTGGGGGTTTGAGAATGCTAAATCATCACCTATGACAGGCAAAGTCAATGAAGTCTAAACTTGACAAATAAATAAAGTATAAGCATCTTAATGGTTAATCCCAGGAAAAAAACATATCTTAAAAAGAGCGACAAAGGGGAAATGTTTTTTCCTGTTGGTAGTAGTTGATTTTTTTAATTAGGTATATTTTATTAGTTTGATATAAATGAAACATTTTAATGTCAAAAATACTAATATTATGAAGACTTCCAGTCAAGATAAAGGCATGGGTAAACATGCTTCGCCTCCACACACAACTACAGCAAAAACTACACCTAGACTACAAAACAAATATCACCCGGAACCATTAGAAAATTGAACTGTATGGAAGTCCAATGACCAAGAATTTAAAAAAGCCACATTCATCCAGATGGGTAGGAGGGGCAGAGATGTGGAGAGGTGGTGGAATGGGTGATCCCACATTCACAAGTGGTGGATAAAAATTGGGAGGGAACCCTGGCTGGTGTGGCTCAGTGGATTGAGTGCTGGCCTGTGAACCAAAAGGTCACTGGTTTGATTCCCAGTCAGGGCATATGCCTGGGTTGCAGGTCAGGTTCCCCATTTGGAGGCATAGGAGAAGCAACCACACGTTGATGTTTCTCTCCATCTCTTTCTCCCTCCCTTCCATTCTCTAAAAATAAATAAATAAAATCTTTTAAAAAATATTTTTAAAAAAGTTGGGAGGGATACCCCAGGAGCAAGCGATCCCAGCCCCAGAACAAACATCCTAGCCCAGGGTTCCAGCACCAGGAAGATAAGTCCCCATAACTTCTTGCTGTAAAAACCAGTGGGGGTTGGGGTGGTGGAAGAAACTGCATAATTCTCAAAAGACTCCTCTTAAAGGTCCACAATGGACCTAGGACTCACAAAGACCCACCACCCCTGAGATTCAGCACCAAGGCCACAGGTGGAAGGCATAAGTGGCATACGGGGAGAAGAGAAAGTGAAGTGTGAGTGCTGGGAGACAGTGGCCTCCCAAGCAATATCCAGAAGCCAGGCAGTGGCATATCCCCTATCTGAGCCCTCCCCACACAGAGCCACAAAGGGTGAAATGGGTTGCTCCTCCTGGGTGATCACGTAAGGCCCCGCCCCACACAATGTACAAGTGCCTTTTCTACAATAGGCCATACTACTGCCTAATCAGAGCAGCTCTACCTAATGCACAGAAACAAACACAGGGAGGCTGCCAAATTGAGAAGACAGAAATTTGGCCCAAATGAAAGAATAGAACAAAACTCCAGGAAAAGAACCAAATGAAATGCAGATAAGCAAGCTATCAGATGCAGATTTCAAAATGCTGGTTATCAGGATGATAAAAGAAACCATTGGATACTGCAACAGCATAAAAAAAGACCCAGGCAGAAATGAAGGTTGCATTAAGTCAAATAAAGAAAAATCTACAGGAACCATTAATGGAGTAGATTAAGCTGAGACTCAAATCAATGATGTGGAACACAAGGAAGGAAAAAGCATTCAATCAGAACAGCAGGAAGAAAACAGTTCAAAAAATGAGAGGCTTAGAAACCTCTAGGACTACTTTAAATGTACCAACATCCAAATCATAGGGGTGCCAGAAGAAGAAGAGCAAGAAATTAAAAACTTGTTTGAAAAAATAATGGAAGAAAACTTACCTAATTTGGTGAAGGAAATAGACAATACAAGTCCAGGAGGTACAGAGAGTCCTAAACAAGTTGGACCCAAAGAGGACCACACCAAGACACATCATAATTAAAATGCCAAAGATTAAAGATAGAGAATCTTAAAAGCAGCAAGAGAAAAGCATACAGTCACCGACAAAGGCATTCCCATAAGACTGTCAGCCAATTTCTCAAAAGAAACTTTGCAGGCAAGAATGGACTGACAAGAAATATTCAAAGTGATGAAAAGCAAGGACCTACAACCTAGATTACTCTATCCAGCAAAGCTATCATTTAGAATAGAAGGGCTGATGAAGCGCTTTCCAGACAAGCTAAAACTGAAGGAGTCCATCATTACCAAGCCATTATTATACGAAATATTAAATGGAACTATATAAGAAAAAGAAGATCAAAACTATGAACATTAAATGGCAACAAATTCACAACTATCAACAACTGCATCTAAAAAACAAACTAAGCAAGCAGAACAGAAATAATCATAGATATGGAGATCATTTGGAGGGTTATCAACTTGGAGGGGAAAAGGAGAGGCTGGGGGAAAAGGTGCAGGGATTAAGAAATACAAATTGGTAAGTACAAAATAGACAGGGTGATGTTAAG
Organism: Glossophaga mutica; assembly: GCA_039655065.1. Classification (NCBI taxonomy): domain Eukaryota; kingdom Metazoa; phylum Chordata; class Mammalia; order Chiroptera; family Phyllostomidae; genus Glossophaga; species Glossophaga mutica. The sequence continues at coordinate 107,732,070 of CM077309.1, read as the reverse complement.
AACACTGTTAAGAACAGTATAGGAGCCCTGGCTGGTGTGGCTCAGTGAATTGAGCACCAGCCTGTGCACTGGAAGGTTGCCAGTTCGATTTGTACTCTGGGCACATACCTGGGTTGCCAGCCAGGTCCCCAGTTGGGGATGGGAGAGAGGCAACCTATCATTGTTTCTCTCACATCATGTTTCTCTCCCTCTCTTTCTCCCTTCTTCCCCCCCCCACCCCAAAAAATAAAACTTTTTTAAAAAAGTACAGTATAGGAAATGGAGTAGCCAAAGAACTTGTATACCTGACCCATGTACATGAACTCAAGGAGGGGATTGCTGGAGGGAATGGGGGTACCAGACGCAGTAGGGCAAATGGGGAAAAACTGGGACACATGTAATAGCATAATCAATAAAACATACTTAAAAATAAAGAATGCAAAAAAAAAATATCGGTGTTACACACTGAGTAGGTTCCAACTCCTTAGTCCAATGAAGCAAGCACTTTTGTACTAGAATTTTCCTCTGAAAAAATTATCAAGAACTGGGAACGAGAGGTACATGCTTATTTAATGTTCTCTTAGGCTTAAGGATAAGAATCTTTAAGTTCATATTCCTCAGCAGATACAATTTTCAAGCATAAAATGTTCCCTAAGAGTAAATATCCTGACCTACTATCTAGACTGAAGGGCCTGGAGAATTAAGGTGAACTGGAGACTTTTAAAGTTCCACTGCAGTATGAAAACCATCTAAAGAGAGCTAAACCCAAGTTTACTGCATCCAGCAAGTAGTAGTTCCCAACTTTGTTCTCCAGGCACAATATGGTAGATTATTAAAGATCTGTCAGAGTTTGTTTCTCTTGTTGAGATCTAAACTGAATTTAGGGTTCAGTAACTAACCAATGTAAAGAGTAGAGAGAGGACTCAGCCTCTATCAGAGTGCTCAGCCAACACCAGTTTTCCTCTATGGTTGGTCAAGTTACGCACTACAAATTCCGCAGGAAAGCTAACACGTATGACAGATTCCCTCACTTATTTCTACTAAGGTTTTTAAGAATTTTAGGGTGGTTAATGACCACAAAGAACCAAAGAATACACCTCTGAAGAAAAGACATTTTTTCTTGATACACTTAAATCAAAGACCAATCTGGGAAAATGTGTGTTGCTATAAAATCAGAGGTTTCCAATATAAGTTAGGTTGCAGCAATTCAGGGTTCAAGTAGATGACCCTATTTTGTGCATGATTATATTAATACTGTGTTATATTTGATACTTACGTGTTACGAGTAAAAAGCATCTCTGCCAAAAGACTACCAGTTAATTAGTTGTCCCATGTTTTTTCCCATTATTCTGTAAGATTTTAATCCATCAAGTATCAATTTCTTCCTTTAAGGTGAAACTGTTCTCTCAGCATATAATGCAACCTACACAGTCAATATTTTCCCGAGGACTAAAGAAAATTTTTAACAAGAAGAAGCTCTCTGGTTTTATACCACGGAAGTTTTCCCAGCCTACTTTGTGGAGCTAGATTAATCCTGCTTCAATTTTCACAAAATTGCAAAAATGTGTATCACAAATGGCATATCCCAAGATTTTATATCTAAACCTGAAACTTTAAGAAATATTGTTAACCATTCACTCCTTCAGAGCAAAAATGTGGTCTTGGACCACTTTTGTCACTCACAACTGGAGCACTTATTACAAATGCAAATTTCTGGTCCCTACCCAGATTTACTGAATCTGAATTTCTGAAGAGGACTAAGGAATGTAATTTTTCCATTGGTTCTTTTCCTACATCCATTATAATTTAGCATTCTGTTGTTGGTTTTTATTGTATTAAAGGTCAGCACAAGGTACACACATATAAAATCTCTGGGGTTTCTTTATGCTATTGAGGACAGTTGTGTTTTATTATTCAATGTTCTTCCGTGTCCATGGAACAAAATCTCAGATTTTGGACCTAAAAAAACCTTTTTTTTTTTGTCCTATGAAATGGTATGTTTCCTTTGTTGGACTAGTGCTTGTCAAATTTGACTAATTTGAACCATAATCATCTGGGGAACTTTTAAAAAGTATACAGCTTCCCAGACCCCAGACAAGACCCATTCATCAGAATCTCCAGGTTAGGGAGGGTCCTTGTGAGTGTGATAATTAACCATGTTTCGAAAACCCTACATGGGACAATATCTAGTTAATTCACCACGTTCACTTTTTGCTTTAGCATCCTGGAAGCTAGTCTTAAAACATCTTTTCTTGAAATTCAGTTCTTTGATATAATTATTCTCCTTTTCTTTCCCCCATTGTATTACTTGTCTCATTTAGTATGTCTTTAATGAATTTCAACCTCAGAGGAAATAATTTACAGTAATACTGTCCTTTGAAAAGGACTTGTGGACATGCGTATAAGTGGACTAAATGGTAATGGGAAAAAATACAGTAAAAATTAAATCAAAAGAAAAAATACTATCCTTTGTACCATCATATTGCTTGCAATAGCATTTAAGCCTAAAATAAATCAGTTATTACTATTACAGAATAAAAGAATATTGTGAACATAAAAGTTTCATCATTCAGATTTTATGGAGGCTTCATGGGAAAGTACTGTTTGAAAAGCACTCTGAAAATCATTGCTATTAAATGCCGTATACATACTGATCCTTTTGCAGTTCATACACATGATGATTGGGTGTTCACACTATTGTGAGAGATGTGCCTCCCCCAAACCCTATATACAGCATCGGCATGTTACCCATGTGACGTGAAGTAGATGATGGATGGATAGATAGGCAATAAACGCCATGTACATATTTAAGCTTTTGGTACCCCTTTAGTCCTTTCACTATGGGCACCCCAAATACTGAATACATTCTTCTTGTTATGTGCCACCTGAGAGATCTAATCCATGTTAGTGGTGTTAACCATCACCACCATGCTGAATAATTTCCAGATATGTGCTTGACTTACTCATTCACCACAACCTGATGTAGACACCGGCTAGCAGTGTCTGCGTCATTATGGATGAAATAAAACATACACACGGACTACCAAGTCCGGTGGAGGAAAAAGGACAACAGCATGGCTTTTCTCTCAAGGGGAGCAAAAGCCACGGCCTCTGCCATGACAGGCCTTTATTCTATATCTCCTCACATTACAAGATGGTCCTCACTCACTATCCCCAGTTACAACAAAAGGAGCCAATGCCCCTCATCACATCACAGAAGGATATTAGCAAATGAAAAGGCAAAAGTAGTTACACTGGTCCCTGCAAGGTTTAGCATGGATTTTAGGAAGTCACAGTAAGCATTTGCAGGGTGAGGGAGTTTTCAGCAAGAAGCAAAACAGCTTAGGTATATTGCAAATCTGATTCCCCACGAGAGAACCTGTCTGTGGGCGTGGGTCCTGTGCATCTCCGAGTGGGAGCTGGACCCACGCCACACGGAAGGGTCTGCCACAACAACCCAGGCCTATATCTTTTGCTCTCTGCAGGAACTTTTCACTTGGCTATCTCCCAAAGTCCAGACATCAATGTGAAGAAACTCAACACATCTAAAACCAAGCTCTTCTGCTTATTCCACCATTTAATATTCCTAGTTACCACCCTTCCCAACTCACCATTTGGATAAACAGCATCACCATTCTCCCATATCCCGAGGTGTATTAGCCCATGGTCACTCCTATTTCTTTTAATCCCCTCTCCACTTAGCACAGCACTATTTACACTATAATTTGAGAATGTTGATTCAATTTGAAGACCAAGAAAATGCTGGTGCTCAAAAGGAGTGATAAACTGCCAAGGAAGTGCAAGTGGCTTACTTCACAGGGACAAAGGCTATCGTTGGTCTTAGTTTCAAGGACTTATCCCTTTCTCTCTTGTTCCCTGGCCTAGTCTTCATTTCCCAAGTTAAACCGGTAACTGATTTCCTTGTACATGGCCTATTCCTGTTTCCATTTGTGGTGGTGGTGGTGGTAGTAGCAGTTTAGTGATAGTATTCATCTGTAGAAAAGAAATGACAACAAATAATTCAATTAGTTGTTATTGAGATAGGATTGTAAGAAGCTAAGAAAATTTCTTGGCGTGTGGAATAGGGAAGCTGAGACAGACAGCTGAACATAATGGCCAGGCAACTTACAGCCAGGTGCAGATGGTCACCAGGGCAGAAGGCCCTGAGTGTCTGGCAGGGGGCAAAATTGGGAAAACAAGGATCCAACTCCAAGGGTAACCCTTCCCCTAGCCTTTTCTCCCTGGAGACAACATCTAGGAGATAACATACAGTGTGTTTCAGCTCCAGGCCTAGAGAAGCAGGGAAACCAGGTGGGCAATGCCAGAATCCCCTACAATTACTAAAACCCCCCTGCTCTGCTGCTGAGCGATCAGTGGAGACCATGACCCTGAAAGGGCACACCTGGAGAACTGATGAATATTGTACTGAACCCTCTCCTGAGATCTCCCCTAAGATTCTTACCACAAGAAAGAGAGAAAAGCCTCAACACAAAGAACCCAACCCTCGCTCTCCCTCTAGAAAGCAGCCTGGGCCATTCCCTTTTTCACCACCCTGCCCCCACCACCCGCCCCACTTCTTTCCTCACAGGCACCAGTCTCCTAGGCTGTAAAACGATGGACAGCTGGCAACTTGTCCCAGGCTAGGGTAATCAGAGGCGGTCTGGCTTCCTCAACCAGATGCCCAGGCAACTAAGGAAAGCACTTTCCCATTACCTTGAGAATGGGCCTAATAAGTAATGTAGCCTCAAGATTGGGTCCAATAAATGGTTCCCATAGCCTTGAGTAGGCTTGCATGCGTAGAATGAAGTTCTGTTGTATAATCTGTTGGCTCCTTGCTAACTTTGCCTGTATTTAGTATATCAGGGGCTTAGGGACTTCCCTCTGAGAGAAAGGGGCCAGGTAACTTGCAGTGTGATGTACAGAGACACATGGGGACATGCTGGGGACCCTGTCCTGGGCGCCAGATGTGGGGGGGCTCCACCCGCAGAGCCCCATCCCTCCGTCACGGATGAAAGTAAAAACTACCAAGACATCTTGTGCTTGGGGAGGAAAGGGGTCAAACTCTCAGAGGAGAATGACCGAGAGCCCCATCCTCACTAGGCTTTTATTAGGTTCCAATACACCGGAATACAAGTTTAACATGTCAAAGAAATCTGAGGGCTTAATCCGAGCCAGTGTTTGTCAGGAAGGGGGGTTGCCAGACTTTGGGACACATGCTCATTTCCTCCTGGGATACTTGTCACCTCAGGAAGAGCACTCTTAGCAAAGCAGGTTTCACAGGACTTTAGGAATTCTTTCTTATGCCAATCACCCAAGGAGCCGTCCTGGCCAGGACAGGGCTGCACTGCTCACCCCCACAGTTTCAGGCTTTAAGGCAATTAGGAAGCAGGAGACATCTCCCAGATGGAAATGAGGACTCGGGCTATGTCAGAATAGCCGGGGGGCGAGGGTCCATCACATCCTCTTTGCTGCAACCCCCCGAGTCCTTCCATGAGGCCTCCCAAGTGGTCGCGTCTGGCTTAGGTTGCCCCTCCCATGAGGAGTCTTACCCGTCATTGACTGCCAACCAAGCTATGGGGCCAGAGATGGGTAAGGCAGAAGCAGTGCTCCTGCCAGGGAGATAAGCTTTGTCTCCTTAATAGGTCACATCCTTGTGACAGAACAGACCCAGATGAAGTGGGTCCCTTGGGCTCTTACACAGCCCACCATGGGGTGAGGGTTACAACTCCTGAAACCAGGCTGAACAGTCCGCAACAGGGACACACAGAGGGACACGCAGCTTGCAGCATGCATGGATCACCCACCCTTGAATAAAGGCATGTCAAGCATCCCCATGGCTCCATGAATATTCTTCCGTCTGCCCAAATCCAATGAACCTGTCTGGCCTGCCCTGTCGCAACACACAGGCTAATCCCTGACTGAACCTGTCCCCAAGGCCCCCTTTCCTCTGACTTCCCAGTGAACTCAGGCAGCCCAACCCAGCTTCTCCTGTTGCTCCTTCTATGCTGAGCCCTTCTTTGTTTCACTGTCCCCAGCTTTAATAAATGTATCCTCACAGTCACCTGGACTCATTGTGAAATCTCCCCCACACAAAGTCAAGAACCCACACACTAGCAACTGGTCCTGGGCAGACCCACTCAGGGCCAGGTCCCTGTCCAGTAACATAATGAATGTTGAATGTTCATAGTGTTTAGCATGATCCTTGGCACAAAGTAAATACTAGTTGCTATTATTTCATCATTGTCGTTAACAGAGTATATTTACATATTTTCCTGTGACTATTTCACTTTGACTTATACCATTAAACTCCACAAAATAACATATTTATTCTTTAGTAAAATCTTACCATAACTTTATAAGATAAAATTCACATACTTCACCTTAGGAGTTAAAATGTAATAGTTGTAAATTCCTAAATGAGTTATTTTAGAGAGCCTCTGTTTCCTTATTTGAAATAAGGATAACATTATGTTCCAGGTTATTATGAGGATAAAAGTAATAATATATATCAACAGTGTTTAGAGGACTGCAAAGAATTGTCTACAGACTTCCGGCCAAGATGGAGGCGTAGGCGGACACACTGTGCCTCCTCTCACAACCAAAATTAAGGACAACAAATATTTAGAAACAAGAAAACAACCAGAACTTATAGAAAACTGAACTGTACGGAAGTCCAACAATCATTCATCCAGACCGGTAAGAGGGGCGGAGTCGCGGCAGGAAAAAGTGGAGGTGCGGACCCAGGAACGCAAGCAGCAGCGCCTGGCAGTTCCCAGGTGCACAGGCGGCGGCTGGTGGTCCCCGGGCCCACAGGCAGCAGCTGGCGGACCCCGGGCACAGGGGGGCAACTGTGCAGACCCATTGAGGCCGCACAAGGCGGCTGGCTGACTGACCAGGTGGTCTCACATTCGAGCGCACAGACGGTCCAAGCGGAGGGGAAGTGGCGGAGGGGACTGAATCCGGGAGAGAGCAGAGCGGGCGCCATTGCTCCCTCTCAGGCCCCACCCCCACATACAGCGTCACAACCCAGCGACTGGGCTGCCCCGCCCTGAGGGACACCTAAGGCTCCACCCCCTCACTACGTAATAGCCGCGACCAGACTAAAACCAAAATAACAACAAAAAAAACCCACCAAAAATGGCTCAAACCGGAAAACAAATAAAAGCCCCAGAGCCAATTCCTCTAAGCAGTGAAGAGATAGCCAACCTGTCAGATGCACAGTTCAAAGCACTGGTCGTCAAAATGCTCACAGAATTGGTTGATTTTGCTCACAAACTAGATGAAAAAATGCAGGCTACAATCCGTGAAATGAAGGAAGATGCATGGGGAACTGATAGAGATGGAAGGAAAACTGGGACTCAAATCAATGGAGTGGACCAGAAGGAAGAAACTAACAACCAAACAGAAGACGAGGAAGAAACAAGAATTCAAAAAAATGAGGAGAGGCTTAGGAACCTCCGGGACATCTTTAAACGTCCCAACATCCGAATTATAGGGGCCCCAGAAGGGGAAGAAGAACAGCAACAAGTGGAAAACTTATTGGAACAAATAATAAAGGAGAACTTCCTCAATCTGGCAAAGGAAATAGACTACCAGGACGTCCAGGAAGCTCAGAGAGTCCCAAAGAAGTTGGACCCAAGGAGGAACACACCAAAGCACATTGTAATTACATTAGCCAAGATTAAAATGAAGCAGAGAATTCTAGAAGCAGCAAGGGATAAGGGGACAGTCACCTACAAGGGAGTTCCCATTAGACTGTCAGCTGATTTCTCAAAAGAGACCTTACAGGCAAGAAGGGGCTGGAAAGAAATATTTGAAATCTTGAAAAGCAGGGACCTACATCCAAAATTGCTCTATCCAGCAAAGCTGTCATTTAGAATGGAAGGGAAGATAAAGTGCTTCTCAGATAAGGTCAAGTTCAAGGAGTTCATCATCACCAAGCCCTTATTATATGAAATGTTAAAGGGACTTATCTAAGAAAAAGAAGATAAAACTATGACAGTGAAAAGACAACAAACTCATAGCTATCAAGAACCACACCTAAAACAAAAGCAAACTAAGCAAACAGCTAGAACAGGAACAGAACCACAGAAATGGAGATCATATGGAGGGTTAGCAACAGGGGTGTGGGAGGAGGAGAGAGGGGGAAAAGGTACAGAGAATGAGTAGCATAGATAGTGGGTAGAAAATAGACCGGGGGAGGGTAAGAATAGTATGGGAAATGTAGAAGCTAGAAAACTTATGACCCATGGACATGAACTAAAGGGGGGAATGTGGGTGGGAGAGGGTGGGTGGGGTGGAGGGGAATGATGGGGGAGAAATGGGACAACTGTAATAGCATAATCAATAAAATATATTTAAAAAAAAAGAAAAAATACAGTAAAATTTAAAAAAATGAAAAAAAAAAGAATTGTCTACATTTTCTTTTTCTTTTTTCTACAATTGTCTACAATTGTTTGCATTTGTGCTATAAGCTTTGTCTTGGGCTGATGCAATCAAGAAAACAGCTCCCAAGAAGCCCTGGCCATCACCCCAACACCTTGGTTCTACTAGGCACTGAGCCATACACCATTTTTTTGATGACTACAAGATTATCAGCTCAGTTCAACCAGTCACAAATTCCCTAAGGCATAAGACCTAAATATAGAAGCAGTTTACGAAAGCGTTTTTCACAGAATGATGCAAAAAGAGAATGACTCATTCCCTTCAGGTGGAAGTGATGTACTGGATGGCCTTCCTGGCAGATGTAAGTACCCAATTGCCTTTTGAAGCATCCACAAACATGCTGCTCTGTCTGGCATGTGCCAACAACCCCAGGAACCGATGACCGACCATCATTTTAGGACCTTCTTGAAAACAACAAATTCAAACTAAGACCCCTCCCCATCTGTGTATGTTGAGATTATTCCAGATATCTACCCTACCATACATCATAGTCCTTGGCCATTGCCTCAGATACAAGTCACTCCACCCATCTATTATTCTCATTCATTTGTGTTCATGCTACTATTGATTTTTTTTCTCCCCTGATCCAACCAGCTCTTTCTATTCCTCTACCACCAGAACCTTTCCACTAGTCGGTTCATGTTTTTATTTGCCCAACATCCCTTCCTCCACACCTTCCAGTAATAGACTCACCCTGTCCATAAGGAAAAGCACGTGATTAAAGTGGGTCACAAAAGTTGACTCAGAAATGATCAAGCAACCAAGCAAGCCTGGTCTAAGTCTTTCCTTGTGATTGTTCTGATAGGACTTAAAGTGAGCATATTCTCTGCCATGTAAATAAGGTTCCTTTACAATATGGAAAAGTTTTTGCTGCACATGCTTAAATATTCAGAGTAAAGGTGAGCTTAAGGGTTTAACCCACACACGAGCTCTCCCTGCCACAATGAGAGAGATGATCCTCCTGAAAAAGAGCAGATTCTTCCTAAACCAGAAGAGGAGATTGAACAGAAGAATAAGATATCTCAGAAGAAACAGAAACTTATGGCCCAGGACTAAATTCAGCATCATATAAATGTTAATAAAAATAAAAGCAGGGGAAAAGAATTGAGTCCTGATGAGGTCAAGTGCCTGATTCTAGTTCCTGTAATCCACAATGCGCCCAGTTCCTGGAGTTTTTCTTCCGAATTGTTAACCTTTAGTCACTTGCATCTAGGAGAGTTATAACTCATGTAATCGATTCCAATGTAAATAAACCACCCTACATCCTCCACCACTGCCCCAAACACTTCCATGACCATTTGCTCTACCTATATCCTAGCCTCCCCTCAAACCTCCAATTCCCTTCAGCCCACTTTCATGGGGGCTGATGGTGTCCTTCCACTGCAAACCATTAGTGTCATGCTACCCTTGAACCCCCTGCTCCCATGCATCTTTCCCTCCACCCTCACTGCTGTCACTGCCCCTCACTCACTCAAAGCAGGAATCCGGCTCATAGTCCTTCTAGATCTCATCACTGTGTAGAAGAATCTCCACTCTCAGTTTCTTGATTGCCTTGTCCCTAATGATTCTTCCTCCTCCCTCCTTCCAGTGTGAAAAGAGGTGTGCCCTTCTATTAAAGTTAATCCCATGCCTATGTTCTAGGGGATCCCAAACCTCGGAGTCCATCACTTTTCCCACCTCTCCCCATCTCCCAGTGTCTCCAACTTCTCTTTCTGTTCCCTCCTATCTCAACACACTCAATTGTCAGATCATTCAACAGCAAACATAAAGCCTACCTTAACCTCTTATTCCTTTTGACATAACCTGCTCTCTCCTCCCCTTCAAAGCTCCCTGAAAGCGTTTACACTGAAAGCATTTACACTTCCTGTTTCCATTTCTTCATTTTGCATTCACCACTTTCTGAAACTGATCTCTCTTCTATCATAGAATCATTAACTCAGGTCAATTCATGGTCCTACCCCTAGCAGAACACAAGACTGGCCTGGGTGGGTCCTGGATTTTTGTTACCAGCCAGCCCTCCTTCGACTGCCAGATCCACCTCTGAGTATCTTCTGCCAGTCTGACCTACTAATAGTACAACCCTGTCCTTATTACCATGCTTGCTCCACTGTGCGCTAAATGCCATCTTTCCTACCTAAGGACTTGGCTTCTGCAAGTATCTCCTGGAGAAGAAACTGCTCTCTCTAATGGCTCATTCCCTCTGCATGCAAACATGTCATAATAAATTACATCCAAAGAGACAAAAACCTTCCCTAGATCTCTCTCCAGCTACTTGCCTATCTCTGCCTTGTCTTCTAGGAAAATAACCCCGTATGAGTTGCTTGTACTCAAGCCCCCATCTTACGACCTCCCAATCTTGAACCCACTCCAATCAGCCATTGATTTCTACCATTCCTAAAAAACTCTTTAAGGTCACGATTGACCTTAGTTACAAGTCAGGGTCCTAGCAGGAGCAAGTGGCACATTCAAATTGGATAATTTGGGAAAATTTCCATTAAAAGGACTCTTCAAAGGCATGGGCAGGGTGTAAGCAAACCACAAGGGATAGTGTAGTACTTGAGGCTATTCACAACGGTGTGCCTCAAGGGGCAAGAGTAAGCAGTGGTTGCCAGAGCCCAAGAGAGAGCTGTGGGGACAGGGCCTCCTGACAAGCTGCGACCTTCTCTGGAAGATGGCGAGCGTGTGGTTCCTGACTGAGCACATTACTAGTACAAGGACCCCCCTTTTCTGCCTAGTGTGCTGGAGCTCCCCAGTGGGCGGGCCGGAACTTTCTCAGACTGCACCTCAGCCTGAGGCTCTTCCCGCCCAGTCCTCCTTCCTTCCTTTTACAGGTGTCAGACCTGTACTGTAGTCTGAAGGCTTTCCCTATGGACTCATTTCCCCTCCATAATTCACACATGTTATTGTCAATAAATCTCTTACCATTCTAAGTCTGTCTTGTCATCTGTTTCCTGCAAAGCCCAATTATACAACCGCATATCCTCTGTCTTGCCAAATACAAATGGTCATCTCAGGTCCCATGGCTGACCAGAGTATGGTAGGTATATGCAACTGAAAGACCAGTGGGGGTATTTTCTCACAAAAGAGTAAAAAATAGCGCCCTGGCTGGTGTAGCTCAGTGGATTGAGCACGGGCCTGAGAACCAAAGGATCTTGGTTCGATTCCCAGTCAGGGCACATGCCTGGGTTGCAGGCCAGTTCCCAGCATGGGACACACAAGAGGCAACCATACATTGATATTTCTCTCCCTCTCCCTCTCTCCTACTCTTCCCATCTAAAGATAAATAAATTAAAATCTTAAAAAAATAATTATTAAAAAAAGTAAAAAATAATTGAATTTTAAGATATGAAAGAGTCCATTTCAGATCAAAAACTCAACTTTAATTGGACAATTAATTCCAAGTGACCTAGAACACTCCCGTTGCACCCTTTACCAAGCAAGTCTTGAAAATACCCATCACATTGGTAATTACTTGTTTACTGTCTGTCTTCCATCCCAGGCATATAAGTTTCAAGAACAAAGACTAAGTCTTTCTTTTGGGGATAATAAAAATGTTCTCCACTTAGATTATGGTGATGGCTGCACAACTTTGTAATATATTAAAAACCATCAAATTATACAACTGAAATAGGTGAACAATGTGATATAAGTTATATCTCAATAAAGTTGTTAAAACATACAATTGAATCATAAGAGATAGTCATAGTAGTCGGTGAAGGTTTCAAAGAAGTCACAAATGAATGAAGCTTAAAGGAACGGCAGGAGTGCCCTGGAGGAAGAGGAGAAAACCTTCCAGATAGATGCAGCAGGCAACACAAAGCTTAGGAAGAGAGCATGCTATAAGGTGTACAGTGTGTGAAGTCAGTAATGCTGGTACTAGGAGATTGGGAGATTGGGGCCTATCAAGGCAGGGTTTGAGCTAGTCACACTAGCTTTTCTTGAAGAAAAAGGGAAATCTCTGGCCAAGATGGAGGCATAGGTGGACACACTGTGCCTCCTTGCACAACCAAAATTAAGGACAACAAAGATTTAGAAATAAGAAAATAATCAGAGCTGACAGAAAATTGAACTGTGTGGAAGTCCGATAACCATTCATCCAGACTGGTAAGAGAGGTGGAGTCAGCGGCCAGTGGAGAGGAGTCCAAGCAGGAAAAAGCAGAGGTTGGCGGACACGGGGGCGCACAGGCAGTGGCAGGCAAACCCCAGGCTTGAGGTGGCCACAGGCAGACCCAGTGAGATGTGCAAGGCAGCTGGCTGACCAGGCAGTCCCACAGTTGCCCGAAGGTAATCCAGGGGAGAATGGGGAGCCAGACAGACCATGCAACCCGGGGCCCCAGTGCTGGGAAATAAAGCTTAAAAGCACCGATTGAAAACACTTGCGGGGGTTGAGGTGCCAGGACAGACTCCCAACCTCACAGGACAGTTTGTTGGAGAGAGCCACGGGGTCCTAGAACGTACACAAGCCCACCTACCACGGAACCAGCACCAGAAGGGCCCAATTTGCTTGTGAGAAGTGGCGGAAGGGACTGAAATCCGAGAGAGAGAGGAGCAGGCGCCATTGTTCCTTCTCAGACCCCTCCCCCAAATACAGAGTCACAACCCAGCAACTGGGCTGCCCCACCCTGGTGAACACCTAAGGCTCTGCCCCTCACTACATAACAGGAGCAACCAGACCCCCCCCCCCAAATATGGCTCAAACTGGAAAACAGATAAAGCCCCAGAGCCAATTCATCTAAGTGACAAGAGATAGCCAACCTATCAGACTCACAGTTCAAAGCACTGGTGATCAGGATGCTCACAGAATTGGTTGATTTTGGTTACAAATTAGATGAAAAAATGAAGGCTACACTAAGTGAAATGAAGGAAAATGCGCAGGGATCCAATAGTGATGGGAGGAAAACTGGGACTCAAATCAATGGAGTGGATCAGAAGGAAGAAACAAACAACCAAATAGAAAACAAGGAAGAAACAAGAAGTCAAAAAAAGGAGAGGCTTAGGAACCTCCAGGACATCTTTAAACATTCCAACATCCAAATTATAGGGGTACCAGAAGGGGTAGAGGAAGAGCAACAAATGGAAAACTTATTTGAACAAATAATAAAGGAGAACTTCCCCAATCTGGCAAAGGAAATAGACTTCCAGGAAGTCCAGGTAGCTCAGAGAGTGCCAAAAAAGTTGGACCCAAGGAGGAACACACCAAGGCACATCATAATTTCATTACCCCAGATTCAAATGAAGGAGAGAATTCTAGAAGCAGCAAGGGATAAGGGGACAGTCACCTACAAAGGAGTTCCCATCAGACTGTCAGCTGATTTATCAAAAGAGACCTTCCAGGCAAGAAGGGGCTGGAAAGAAGTATTCCAAGTCATGAAAGGCAAGGACCTCCATCCAAGATTGCTCTATCCAGCGAAGCTGTCATTTAGAATGGAAGGGCAGATAAAGCGCTTCTCTGATAAGGTCAGGTCAAAGGAGTTCATCATCACCAAGCCCTTATTATATGAAATGTTAAAGGGACTTATCTAAGAAAAAAAGATAAAAAATATCAACAGTAAAAAGACAGCAAACTCACAGATATTAACAACCACACCTAAAACAAAAGCAAACAGCTAGAACAGGAACAGAACCACAGAAATGGAGATCATATGGAGGGTTAGCAACAGGGGCGTGGAGGAGGAGCGAGGGGGAAAAGGTACAGAGAATAGCATAGACGGTAGGTAGGAAATAGACAGGGGGAGGGCAAGAATAGTATGGGAAATGTAAAAACTAAACAATTTATGACACATGAACATGAACTAAAGGGTGGGATGTGGGTGGGAGGGGGTGTGCAGTGTGAAGGGGAATGAAGGGGGGAATGGGACCATTGTAATAGCATAATCAATAAAATATATTTTTTAAAAGAAAGAAAAAGAGAAATCACCAGAAAGTTTTCAGCCTGTCTGAAGTATCATTCTAATGTAAAAATTGGAAGGCAATTTGGAAGTGAGTGAAATTAGTAATCATTTGACCAGAAAAGAAGAAAACAGTAATAGCTAATATTTACAGAGTCCTAACACTCTACTAAGCAGCTTCCTTGAAACATCTGATTTAATTTTTAAAGTAGGTACTACAATGATATTTTTATAGATGATATTATCTCCTTCAAGTCTTCAGGCAAGTGCAACTTCCCAATTCTGTCCCTATTCCCCTTGCTTTATTTTTCTCTGGGACCCTCATCTCAGTTTAATGGTTTACTTTGCAAATCTTGTTTAAAGATTCTCTCTCCTCACCTCTAGAATGAAAGCCCATAAGAATAGGTTAATTTGTATTTCTCATTCAGTTCTGTATCCCCAATGCATAGATACCCAGTATTTTTTTAAAAATTATAAACGAATGAGGACATCAAGTCTCATAGAGTTTAAGTAACTTGTCCATGATCATACAGGTAATAAGTGGCAGAATTCTGATTCAAAAACCCACATTCTTACGCCACTGAGTGATCCACCAGAGTTGTAATATTGTAGGCAAGAGGTAAGCCCCTCTTGTGGCATTGGGTGGGGTGGGGCGGGTAGGGGAGATGGTAGCGGAAACAATTGCCTGGGTTTCATAAAAATTTGGATGTAGAAAGATGCTGAAAGGGATCAGTCCAGGATGACTTTGGCTTCTAGATTTGGCAAGTGGGTAAATGGAGGTATAATTTATCAGGAGAAAGAATACAAAAGGTTTGAGCAGAAAGATGGAGGAGGAGGGCATGTCTAATTTACAAGCCTTTTTTTTTAAGATTTTATTTATTTATTGTTAGAGACAGGGGAAGGGCAGGGGAAAGAAAGGAAGAGAAACATGGATATCCCAGTACTTCGACCAGTTGCCTCTCACATGCCCCCAACTGGGCACCTGGTCTACAACCCAGGCATGTGCCATGATGGGGAATGGAACCTGCAACCTTTTGGATGGCGGGCCGGCACTCAACCCACTGACCTACACAACATTTCAAGGCAGGGCTACAAACCTTTTTTTATCAATTCTCTAAATTACTAAGAAGTGTTGTTAAAAATAATTATGAAGCAAGTAAGCCCAAACTGATCTGGTCATTTTCAGTAGGAGGCCTAGTGGATGTTGGGACTGGATAGGTGAGACGGAATATGAATTGTTTAAAAAAAAACAACTAGTTCAAGCCCACCAAGAATTGGAAAAAGTCCCCAGGAATGTTTAAAATACATTTGTTATACTTGAGTTAATTTGTAAGGCAGATGCTAACACAGAAGTCATGGTAGTACCCTTGTGTAGCTAGGTTCTAGTTGTATGTTCATATTATCTTCTTTATTATTTTTTATCATTGTTCAAGTACAGTTGTCTATATTTTCCCCCATCTCCCACCCTCAATCCTACCCCCTTTGGCTTTGTCCGCGAGTCCTTTATACCTGTTTCTTGACAACCCTTCCCCTTCTTTCCCCATTATCCCTTTATCTTGATGGTGCCTGTGGCTTTCAAGAAAGTGACAATGGGGATCGGAGGGGGTGGGTGGAGGTGGAAGATGGTTTAAGTGGGATAAATAGTAATGTAATAAAAAATAAACTATTAAAAATGACAATCGATACAGAAGCAGACATTGACACCTAAGCCCAAGATGGCCGGCAGGGCAGGTAGGCATGCTTGCGACCCTGGACGCTGCAGCACGTGGCCGCCAACGGCCTGGACCCAGATTGTTAAATTCGCGCAGGAAGCTCGCGCCTCAACCCTCTGCCTGGCGCGGAGCAGGACGCACGTCACTCAGGCTCCTTAATCTCCCCAGGCCAGGGCTGACGGCCTCCGGTCCCCAGGCGGCGCTGTGGGCTCGTAGGGGCGGCCGCGGCCCAAGCAAGCGCTGTCTCCCTGCTGCGCATGCTCGTGCCCGCTGTGGGCTCGCTTTTTTTTTTTTTTTTTTTTCGGGCGGCCCCGGCGACTGCGTACTGGCTGTGGGATGGGAAGTGAAGCCCCAGCGAGCGGCAGCGGCTGGGCTGTGAGGAGCAGCTTGGGGGAGGCGGCGCCGGCCGGTCGGTGAGCTGCAGAGAAGAGACCAGCTGGGGCAGAGCACCTGCAGGCGCGGGCGGCGGCTTCACCATGGCGATTCGCAGGAAGAGCACCAAGAGCCCCCCGATCCTGAGCCATGAATTCATCGTGCAGAATCACGCAGACATCGTCTCCTGTGTGGCGATGGTCTTCCTGCTGGGGCTTATGTTCGAGGTGAGCCCGCTCCGCGCCCCAGTCGCCCGGGCGCCCCCTTCCCGGGCCACCGTCGGCCAGGGACCGCGCTGGCTTGTGCCGGAGGGAGGTGCCGGTCCCCTGAGGTTCGGGCCTGGGGATGTGGAGCCCAGCGGGCCTGGCCCGGGGCAGCCGCGTCGCCCCCTCTTCGGACGCGCTGCCGCCCCCTCCCGCCGGCCGCGCAGTTCCTGGTTTCCCGCGAAGGGTTACGTGGCAGCCGGCGAGGGGCCGGAGACGCGGGGGCGGCTCCTGCTCTGCCGAGCTGGCTGCGGGCGGGTGGGCGGGTTTGGGGCGGGGGGCGGGGATGGCCAGCCTCGTCCTCGGGCGCGTCTCCCTGGCGAGGTCTGGGACCCAGTGGAGGCCAGGCCTGGGGGGCTGCAGAACGCGCGGGAGTGGGATGCGGGTTGGGGGTCCCGGTAGCACCCAGTTTGGGGTGAATGAGAAACAAACGGAGCCGGGCGTGTGCTACCCACTGGAAGGGCGGTGCCCGTGGGGCAGCAAGGGATCGCGTGGGTTGGGCACGCGGAGGCACACCGATTGTTTAAATTCTTGTCTCCAAACTGGTAGTATCACCAGCCAGTTATCCGAACTTTTTGCCCTGACGCTTGCTTTTTCCGTAAAGGAAGAAGATGATACATAAATCGAGGTTCTGAACAGCCGTGCCACGGAGTCCAGTGATTGATTTTCTTTTTGTTTCTTGAAGTAGGAAAGGCTGGAAATGTCAGGCATGTGTAAATTCTCTCCATGTATCTAGTATTTTGATGACTTAACAGCTGTTGAACGTGGGTATAAACTTTGAGAGGTGAACGCGTAGCATCCTATGCTTTTCCTTCTCTCTCCCCAATACACAGGCCTATTCCTTACCTTCTTTCCCTTTTTCATTTTTCTCAATAGCCCCTACGCCCTACCCAGTGTGCTAATCATTTTACTTATTTACTGTCTGCCTCCTTCCCTCCTGGAATGTAACGGCAGACGTTTTTGGGTTTTACTAGTCTATTTCCAGTGCTTGGGTGTAGGAGCCGCTTAAAAAATAACCTGTTGAATGCGTGACATTACGAATTCTTGCGGGGGGGGGGGGGACTAGTGGAATGAGATTACCCGTACCCAAGGAGTGAGATTTTTTAAATGTAGTTCATTTAGGTTTTTAGATGTTATTGTATAACTATTTTTGCTTTTCTTCAGATGGGCTATTCTAAGTCTAAATATAGATTAAAAAAAAATTCCTGATAGTGTCATTTATGTCCACTTAGCCCATTGTGAAGGAGGGAGTGGATGCAGTGGAAGGAAAGGTGGAAGGGAACTAACTAATGTATGTTGCTTGCTTCACTTTAGGCTGGGCCTTCCTATTTACCTACTGCTTGACCCAAAGCTAAGCCTCAGTTTTGCTCTGTATAAGGAAATAACATCACCTGTGCTATTCTCACAGTGGGTGATGCAAGGCTCAGACAGTATGGTGAGAAGGCATCATATGAGTACTATATCAATGTATGATATTATTAAAAATGCAATGCTCAACATTTTACTCTCTGAATTTTCTATTTGTACTGGCGGCTTTGTTATTAGAAGTAGTACTTTTTGTATACATTTGCCATAACCCATCTTCATATAGTGAGAATTCCTGGCTTTAAAAATGTAATTTAGGCCCTGGCTGGATGGCTAAATTGATTGGAATACCAGAAGGGTTGAGGGTTCATTCCCTGGTCTGGTGGGGTATAGGAGCCAACTGCTCCATGTTTCTCTCCCACTGGTGATATCCGTTTCTCAGATCCTCCCCCTCTAAAATCCAATAAGCATATCCTTGAGTGAGGGTTTAAAAATATAAACTATATATATGTGTGTGTGTGTATAATTTACAAGTATTATTAACTGCAAGATATACAGTGCTTTGCATGTAATGGAATATAAATCAGATATACTGGCACTTAGAAATGTTATAGCTTTCCCTGGCTGGGTGGCTCAGTAGGTGGAGCATCGCCTAGGACACCATAACGTTGCAAGTTTGATCCTGGTTGGGACGTATACAGGAGGCAACTGATTCATGTCTGTCTGTCTGTCTGTCTCTCTCTCTCTCTCTCTCAGAATCCATAAAAATATCCTCAGGTGTGGATTTTTAAAATTTTATAAATAAAATTTTAAAAAATGATAAAATAAAATAAATAGTATAACTTTGGCCTTGGCTGGGTGGCTCAGTTGGTTGGATCATCATCCTGTACACCAAAAGGTTGCTGGTTCCATCCCAGTCAGGGCACCTGCAGGAGGCAACTAATCAATGTTTCTTTCCCTCTCCCCGCCTCTCTTCCCCTGTCCCCCTCCTCTTTTCCCTCTGTCTCTTCTTCTCTGTCTAAAAATCAATAAACATCCTTGGGTGAGGATTTTAAAAAAGAAGAAATGGTATAACTTTGCTTTTATATAAAGTATTGTACATTGTCTTATCATTGTTCTAGGGAAGTTCACCACCTGTGCCATCAACTCTCACGCGTTAATGATTTTTTTTAGCAGTGAATGGATTTTCACCCTTTTGTAAATCTGTAAAATTTGTAAAGCTAACTAGACAAACTGATCTAAAAAGTTTTTAGAACCAGTTCAAAACAGAATGTTAAAGCAGTTTACAGGAGAGGGAAGTTTGGGCAAGTTGTACATTTTTTCGTAGCATATGTTAACATTTTAGGATTTAAAAGCATGTTACTACATATGGGAAAAATGAACTAGAATAGTTTTGCTATTTGACTTTTAAAATAGTTGCTGATAAATCTCAAAAGTTAACATAATTACAGAATAACAGGAATTGTACTAGAATAATGGAGAAGATGATGTTTTTACAGTAGAGCTGTTAAGCCTTTTGTGTGAGTATATAGAGGAAATGTCAGGTTTTATGGTGAAACTGGCAAAGCAGTGACTTAAAGCATGTCATTTAACTTCTCAGAACTTGTTTCCTTTTCTGTAAAATGGGCTCATTGGCTTACTCTGAGAACAAAATTAGCTAATATGTATATTGCCTATCTAGTTGATTGGCATATAGGAGACATGCCCTAAGCAGTACCTCTTGTTCCTTAGATATTTATCAAAGGAAGTAAATACAAGACAGCAGTATTATGTGAGAGAAGGGTCCAACTATTAGCATCTGAAGAGATTTTACAGGGTTGGCAAAAGTAGCTTTACATTTGTTTGTATGGAAAATAATATTAATAAATAATAATACAAGAATAAACTCTTTTGTGTACTCACAAGTATAAACCTACTTTTGCCCCACCCTGCATATACTGAAAAGATTGATAAAGTAGTAGTCTGTGGGAAATGTACAAGTTTAATTTCCAGGAAACTTCATGTTATCAAAAATTGCTTATGAATTTTGAAATCGTGTTTTTAGTATAGTCAGCATTGTCCACATAGTGCAAATGATGGTTTATAATTAATGGCTTCATATTTGAGCTAGGGAAGTTGAAAAATGTAAGGATACTCGGGAAGCCTTCCGAAACCGAGGCTAGAGAAGAGGAGTTACAGGTTTCAAAGAGGAATGACTGTTTTCTGGAAGCGGAAGTTACTTTCCAGGTATTCAAGAATCTCAGTTGTGTGGGCCATGCAGGTTTGGGAAACATTTACAGTTACAACCACCTCGTCACAGTTTTGGAGGTTTGTTTATTTTTAAACATGACTTGTCTTAATGCCAACATTTTCTTTCTTTAAAAAAAGAAAAGAAAAAAGAAAAACAACTTAATTTTATATAAACCAGTGGGGAAGTGGAATTTGATATACAGAAATTGTGCTTCTATCTTTTAGGCACTCTGTCAGAGTAGTAATCACACACCAACCTTTAACAAGTAGAAAATAGTTAACATCTCTGTATAACAAACAAAAAAAACAAAAAACTGGCCTCATTGGTAACTACTTAATTAGAAAATAAGATATACCTGATGTTGCATGCAACATAGAATTAAACAGTTCATTGGAGTTCATGGTAACCTATTCAAGATGTATTTGAATAAATCATTTTTTCTTGTAAATGGAGAAGAGTGCTATAAATGTCCAGAACTGTCATAAACACAGTAATTTCTACTTTTTAGTGTATTACATATAGCTATACTATATTTTATTCCAAACTAGTTTCTCTTACTATTAATTGTAAAATTAGTTTAAGCCATTGCTGGCAATGGTGTGTGGCTTAGGGTGCCTAGAAATGGGTAGGAATGTGATAACTGGTTTAATTTTTCTACAAACGTCTTGAGGATATGTAATTTGTACTTTTTTTCTCTTATTATTCTACTTAATGTTACATGCTAAACTAGCTGGAGGCCAGACTTTAAATTTTATTTGGAAGCCTAGGATAAAAGTATAATCTTGTTTTTTTTTTCTTTGAAGAATTGCACTTGTCATTTGTAAGGGACTCTTTTTTTTTTTTAAGATTTTATTTATTTTTAAAGTGGGGGGAGGGAGGAAGAGAGAGAAATATCACTGTGAGAGAAACATAAATCCAAATGCACCCTGACCAGGGACAGAGCCTACAACCCAGGCATGTGCCCTGACTGGAAATTGAACCAGCAACTTTTCGCTTTTTGGGATGATGTCCAACCAAATGAGCCTCACCAGTCAGGGCTGTAAGGGATTCTTAAAAAGTTGCCTTAACTATGTAGTGGGGACCTCATATACTAAACTAGAAACAGGGATGTGTATATGTGTGTGTGTTTATATGTTGATGTTTATATATATGAAGTCCAAATAAAGATTAAAAAATGAAATTTATTCAGTCTTTATTAAAAATAATTGCATGAAAGCAGTGTTACCCAGGAAATTCGTGCTATCATTCTACCCCAATGCATCCATAATTCCAATTGTAACAAGAAGCATTACTGGCCATTCACATAACCTTTATATATCTACCACAGTATAAGCAACTCAGTTTAGTGTCACACACACCCTGGGCTTTATCACACAGACCTGACTTGTTTCCACATCCTGAAATCTCGCATAGCAGAGGATCAGCCATAACTTACCTGCTGTTCACTTCTCATTTTACTGTTCATATGCCTGCTCTCCAGCTATTCCAAGCTTCTATGGTCCCTTGGCCCCCTTTCCTTTTCTCCAGTGTATTAGACCCCTCATTGCTTTGCTTTCCCTGCCGACTTTACTTATCCATACTCTCTCCAGGCCGTTAGTCAGCCTCCTTTCTCACTTGGTCTTTCTCCCCATTTACCCTGCAAATACCCATCCATCTTTCCAACCTGCCATCTACCTCTACTGTGTCTCCCCACTCATGAATTGTTAAAAGTTACCCAAGAAAGGCATACACTCATATTGCCCCCACACAGCGTCATAAATCTTGACTTGGCATCTGTCACTAGGTACCACTTGGTTCCTCTTCTGTTCTTCAGTTTGCTATGATGTGGCTTTCGCCCTCACTACTTTGTTGGAATTACTCAAGCCATGACCACTGATGACATCTTAAATTGTCCAGGCAATTGCAGTCTTCTCCTGCCACGTGTCTTTATTAACCACACCTTTTTGATATGTTTCCCCCTTGGCTTTTGGGGCATCATGCTCTCTTCATTCTCTTTCTGCCTCTCTGGTCATTTCTACTTTGCCACCAGCTTTTTCTCTGCTCGCTCCACAATTTTACGTCCTACTTGTCTGTGAATACTGTACTCTGTCCATAGATGATTTATGTACTTCCACAGCTTCAAGTAAATAACTGCCTGTAAATAGAGACACCCAAATCTTTAAGCTAGGGTCTCCCTGCCGAGTTCCAGGCTCAGGCTTTAGCTGCCTACAGAAATCTAAGTTTATCTAGAACTTGGTTTCTTCTCTTTTCCCTCAAACCTGCTCTTCCTTCGTATTCCACACTTTTATTAATAGCATGACTCTTCACTTTATATAAGCATCAATACATAATCATTGACTCTTGCTTACAAGCCTTATCCTGCCTCAAAAGTCCCATCCCTGTCCCACTACCACTGCCTTCGTTCGGGCTTTATTATCTTTCAAGTGCTTTCTTGTAAAAATTTTATACTTGCATCCTTAATCCAGTTTATATTTTATCTAATATTTATTCAGTAACATTGATCCTTCACCTAAATATGTGCCAGTCCGCGTGCTGCTGTCTAAGCATATGTCACTGAGCAGAAACAGGCATGATCCCAGCTCTTGGGGGGCTTACTTTCTAATTAGTGGGATAGAAATTATTAAAATGACCACACCAAGAGTGTGTGTTTTGAAAGACAGGCAGTACTGTTAGATAATCTAACAAAGCACATGACCTGCTCTAAGAGACAGGGCAGGCAGGCTTCCTTGAAAAGGCATGGTTGAACTGGGGCCTGAAGCGGGGAAGGTTTCCCAACAGTATTTCAGGTAGCGCTGCACGTGCACAGCAGACCATGTGGCAGAAGGAAATGGTCAGAGGTGAGGCTAGAGGCCCAGGGGAGGGGTCAGACCATGTATTGTTTGTTGTACGGGCCACGTTGGAGATTTTGTTTATCCTAGAAATAACTGGAAGTCAGTGAAGGATGTTCCCGTGAAGGGAGAGCAGGGGAGAGGTGTTAACACAATCAATAGATGATTCTGGTTGCAGTGTAGAGTATAGATCCAAGGGGACCTGAGAGCCCACTTAATAAGCCACAGTCAGCCACCTTCCCAAAGAGCTCATATGAACTTCCCTCTCCTGAATTTTCCGGTCATGTTAAAATAAAATCCAAACTACTTAGCTCACAAACAAGGCCCTTTCTAGCACTTGATAGCTTTTTCTAGGCTGCTACCACTTCTGATGTGTGCCCATGGCAGGCCTTGGTTTATTGCTACTTGGCTTTTGCACTTTCTATCTTTGCCACCTATGCTGCCCTCTTCATCCCCCTAGTCACCTTTTCTTTTCCAATGAGGCAGCTCACTTACCCTCACCACATCCTCTGAGAAGCTTTTCCAGAACATGCCTCATTCCCCACCCAGGAAAAAACCCAAAACCAAAAATGAGTGTTTATCTTGAATACCCATTGGCACTGATTCTACAGTATTATAATGATTTTGTCTCCCTGGCCCAAGTAAGCTCCTAGTCATCAGGGTTTATATCATTCATTTTTATTATATTTTCTTGTCTAGCACAGTGCTGGCACATATAAATATTAAGCAAGCATTCCATTTTTCTGTTCTGACCACTTTAGTTTTACCAGTAGTCAGCTCAGTTAAATATTTATTGACCACTTAGCTATGCCAGGTGTGTGGGAGAGTAACACACACACATAGCACACGGCCTACCTTTGTTTTGTTTTTTTAAATATATTAACTTTATTGAATGCAGTGCAACCAGTACTGTGTACTGTCATGTTTTGAAGCGATATTTAATTACATTGAAAAGTATGATATAATGTTAGGTGGAGAAAAAAACAAGATATAAAATTGTATAAATGAAGTTAATCCAAGTTTTATAAAATATTCATACATTCATTTTTAAAAGCCTGAAAGGATATGGAGTTGACTTTTTTTTTTCCCAGACCCTGCCTTTGATCCATTTTTGTCATGGCAACTGTGCTTTCATTTCTTTTATTAATCTACATTAATTTTTTTTTCTTGATAGGAACTGTGTGCTCATTGTACAAGTCTAGATTAGAGAAACTACCTGTCAAATCGCTGTTTAATGGAACTGCAGAGAATGTTTCTTTTGAAATCTTAAAGTTAGGAGTGAATTATACAATCTCATCTAAATTGAAGATGTTCAGGTGAATTCTGTGAATTCCCACCCTCAGTTCTTTGGTGATCAGGAATTCCACTTGTGAATGTTAGGGCACCCTTGGTTCTCAGATTTGGGGAGAGAAGTTGTAACATTACCCCCTGATCTATTTGGGAGGTCCTAATTGATCTTTTTTTTTTTCTTTCTAGGTAACAGCAAAAGCTGCTATCATTTTTGTTACTCTCCAGTACAATGTTACCCTCCCTGCAACAGGTAGGTAGTTTCCTTTTAGAATTTTCTGCTTAAGTGGAGTTCACTTGGACAAACGGAAATGTCCGTGGAAACGCTAGGTTCTTCATTAACTTTCACAAATCTCATTCACAAGTAGACTGAACATTATTTTGGTGATTTTGTAAAGTAAGAGCTAATATTTTTGGTTGGCTTCACCCTATATATTATATGGAAATCAGTTTTATATGTGTTTAATGTTTGTTTTATATTTTTGTAAATAGGCTTAAAATTTTGTCAAAGAACTTTTTTGCCTTCTCTTCCTGCTGATCTTTTCATAAGGAATTTCTAAGCATAGATATTTTACATTTGTTAAGTATCAATGTTCAATCAAGGTTTCTGAAGGCATAATGTTTAAGTTCAGTTTTTCCAACTAATGAGTTATGTTTTGGACCTATAACAACAATCCTTTTAAGCCTATTTTTTGTTGTGCTCTACCTATAACATTATTTTAATTAGAGAGGATGTCAGTTAAGTTCTAGATGTGATTTGCACCAAAACTAAACTTTTAGGTTGTATGTCAAAAGGCATTCTAAGTTATGCTGTATGAAAAACAAGTTGTTACTAGAAGTTGATTGTAGTTGAATACGGTAATATAATAAACTGGCATGGGGATGGAATGGGGTATTCAGTTCACTCACGTAGTAAACTTATATAATATTGAGTTGGATTTTTGTCCCATTATATAGTGTTACAAATATTTGATTGCGTTAAATATCAGATAACTGAAAGCCACAGAGTTGTTTTGAAATTTGAATATGCCAGCGAAGAATGAGGCACTTCAACCAATTCCTAGGTGTAGTAGCAGTTGCCTCTATCTCTATCGTATATATTGGGTTGGGCAAAAAGTCCGTTTAGTTTTTTCTGTAAAATAAAATACACATTTTTCACTTTCACCAATAACTTTTTGATTTGGATATTTTGAGTACGTTGGTTATCTCCCACTGTTGACTTCTAGTGGGTAGAGGCCCGGGGTGCTGCTAAACACTGCAGCAAAGGATTATTTGGCCAAAATGTCAATAATACCAAGAAACTTCGTGAACCACTTCTGACATGTTTGATCAGTC
Source organism: Glossophaga mutica (assembly GCA_039655065.1). NCBI lineage: Eukaryota > Metazoa > Chordata > Mammalia > Chiroptera > Phyllostomidae > Glossophaga > Glossophaga mutica. Next base: position 107,706,426 of record CM077309.1, on the reverse strand, counting down.
ACAGCACCTTTTCCATACACTGCACATATGTTTTTTGCATTGCAGTTGCATTTTTACCTTTCTTAATAAAGCATAATATGCCAGAAATGTTGCATATCTTTAATCTTCAGTATTAAAATGGCTGCACAAAAATTCACCAGTTTTGATAAGTTTTTTAAATGCACACTGATATGATAGCTGTCACAATACAATCAAACAAAATTGTTTCAAATGAAGTTAAAGACAGCTAAGCACTAGTAGAGCCATTGTTGTATGAAAAAAGCTAAATGAACTTTTTGGACAATCCAGTAGATCAAAGCAATCAAATACAGGTTAAATCACTTTTTCCTTCAGAATCATAATGTAGTGTGTAGTTGGAAAGTAGAAATAGAAAGTAGAAAGTTTCAAAGTTCTTTAAAAAAAATACAGGCAAATGGGCTAATCTCTATTCCTGGGGTAATGTCAATTTTACAGTCTTCCCAAGTTGCTGAGTGTGGCCACCCCTCCCATGTTTTTTTGGTTTTTAATGGCTGTGACTAACATGTGTCAAATCTTTGTAAGTAATTCAGAAGCTTTTGATTTTTACATAGTCTCCTCAATTTTCATTGTTGCCATGACTCAAGATGTCCGAAAGTGAATTACCATAATGTTTCTGTAGTACTTATTTATTAGGTTAGTCATCTTTCGTTTGTTTCCATAACTATGTTGTAATTAGTGCTGTTTTTATAATCTCATGTATATTTTTGTGTATGTCCTTTTTGGCCTTCAGAAGAACAAGCTACTGAATCAGCGTCTTTTTATTACTATGGTATCAAAGATTTGGCTACAATTTTCTTCTACATGCTAGTGGCGATAATTATTCATGCCATAATTCAAGAGTATGTGTTGGATGTAAGTATACAATCTTAGAAATCTATACTTTGTAAAATACTAGCTCTCCATACTATGATTATCATATATTAAATATATTTTATAATATTAATCATTGATTGTTTTTATTTTTAGAAAATTAACAGGCGAATGCACTTCTCCAAAACAAAACACAGCAAGTTTAATGAATCTGGTCAGCTTAGTGCATTCTACCTATTTTCTTGTATTTGGGGCACATTCATTCTAGTATCTGTAAGTATGTTTAAACTTTCATCTCTTAAAGTATGTACATTATATACCCAGAACAGAAAGTGATGTCCTATTTTTTAATGTAAGCTAACCCTGAACCTTAGAAAATCCCTCTTCTTTTGTGATCTAAGATTAGGAATTCCACTAGTGAACTAGTATAAAGTGAGTTTCATTGATAAATCTCTTTTAAGTTAGTTTTTATACAGCAGAAGTTCTCAACTATGTTTAATGTTTCAGAAAGCCTTACTTATTTTTAGTTAATTGAATGTTATTTTTATATCTTACAATGATTTGCAGATATCTCTGTATTAGCAAAAGGATAAGATGTCAGTGATACCTCTGCTAGGTTACTTGAATTGTAACATTTCTAGTCATTTCCCCCTTTAAAAAGAGTTCAGATATTTTTCAAGCAACTTAAAATGTTTATTAACTTTGCAGGTAAGGCTTTCTAAATTTTAAGTGTATCATTCTAACTAATGATGGGGGAAGGCTGTATCAACCTTAGTATTAGTATTAGTATTAGTACTGCAGAATTTATGTATTTTTAAGTTTGTCAGGACACATAATTTCTTTAATCACCATGTTAGAGATGAAAAAATAGGCAAAGTAAATTTTCCAGGGTACAACACTTAATGTTGGAGACAAGCTAAAACTCAGCCTTTCAATCCAGTGCTCGTTCCACTTTACTCTGCTGCTTTAATGATACTTACAGATATACGTGTATTTCAGCTTAAAATCTACCTTATAATTTTTTAAAAAAAAAAAACAAAAAGTGTTACATTTCATTGGGAAGATATTCTTATTAAAGACAGATCACTTGAAATTTTTTTCCTTACACAATAATTCTCACTGACTAGATCTGGTTATGTAAGAAAAAGATTTGGTGAGTATGTGGACATAATCCTATAAAACGTGGCAGCACCTGGATCTTCTGTCCCCTGGCAGGTGCTCCCTCTTTCCTGAAATCCTCTCTGATGACCCGAGATAAAATCTCTCTCCCTCAGCTGGTATAGCTCTGTTATGTACCATGTCTGTTTTTGGTTGTTTTCATGCTTGCTTGCATACATGTATTTTTTACCCCACTGGACTGAAAGAATTTAAAAGGCCAGGAATTATGTCTTATTTGACTTTGTACCTCTCATTGATTTTCACTTCACTAAAGTAAACCATTCATCTGAGTTGACAATAACTAAAAAGTTTGACCTAGGGGGCTCTTCGAAATTTGATGTGCAAGAAGTAAAAACACTGTCTTATTTTCCAAGAAGTTTGCATTATACTAACAGACTGACTTTTATATCTTCTTTCATAGGAAAACTACATCTCGGACCCAACTATCTTGTGGAGGGCTTATCCCCCTAACCTGATGACGTAAGTCATTTCTAGCAGGCTTTTTTTAGTTAAGGACCATGGTCATGTCATTTTCAAGCAGAATTTATTCTTACTCTTTTAGCACCTTAGGCAGATTCATACGATTGTATGCCTTTGGCAGACCTGCTGCCATTAAAAAAAAAGTTCCTGTGTGCTTTTTTCAGAAATACGATCTTTTCAACAGGCTTGTTAGCCTGAGAATACTGATTATAACAATAATCTCTAGTTTAGTAGTCTGTGTGCTTTCCTTTCCCTCCTTTCTCCCCTTCACCACTCCATTTTCTCCATAGGTTTGCTCTTTTTCTTTGCCTTCATCTCTTCACTCCTTCCATTTTTCATTCTCTTATAGTCTAAGCTTGAGGGTAGGGACTATTTCCTTTTCATCTTCTAGCCCCCAAGGTTTTTGTACAGTGCTGTAAGAAGCTTAGTGGTTATAAAGGCATTCAACTAAAGTAGTCATTTTCCAAGGCCAGCTCTAATACAACTATCCCACAACTTTTTCTGTACTTAGCCTGTATTGTCTTTTGCTTGCCTGAGTTTGTCGTGGTGTCTATTTTACGTGGTATCCATACATCCTCTTGGCTGGTCCGTAGTTGTGTCATTTGTCTTAATCTTGTGCCCATGCCCACTGACACTGTGCCTTGACCGCAGTAGAAACTCTCTCTTTTTATTTTATGTCCTTTGTCATGCCAGGCTGGAGGCACGTAACACCACACATTATTCAATAAATGTACTGTGCGTCAGAGAAAAGACGTAAAGGGAATACCATGACCATGCGTATCTTCATATCTTTAAGTCCAGTAGTAATATCCACTCTGCCTACTTATTCTGACTCTTCGAAGTTACAGTAATTCAGTGAACTTTTACAAAATGGGTTCTAAACATTGTATTTATATGGGACTGTATTTCTCCCTCACTCCCCTGGAAAGTATTTTAGATTGGCCTCATGTTTTCTGTTTTAGACTTCTGGAGGAGAAGGAGAAGGGAGAATAAAGAGAAGGCAGAAGGACTGGAGGGGCACCGTGTACAGGGGAGACTAGTGATTCCAGAGTGATTAGGACATGTCTGCCAGGGAATCCTTCCCTGCCTTATTCCTCTCTTTAATCCTGGTTTGCCTCCATTTCTTTGAACTCTCAGTGTTCCAACCAGGTAGAGTTATCATATTTCACTAAGGAAAAAGTTGGGATATTTGAAATTGGGATTATCCTAGCTTCAGGTGACTTTTAATCTGTGCACCTTTGCTTTTGTGTCAGTCTTGTGTGTTTCCACTTCCCTTTTGATGAAACCTTACGGGTCTGCAGTTTGCAGACCTCAGTCATGCCCCTCATGTGTTCTGTAGCTAATATGACATACAAATCAGTAATTGACTAATAGACAAGGGACTCTGGTTCTTCCCAGCTAGCTTGCATGTTAACAGGTTTCTTCAGATGATGTCTTTGCTTCTGCTGTTTAACCCAGACGAATTGACTAATGGTGGAACTCTCCTGGGGAGACAGGGGAAGTGGCTGAGGGAGAGTTGTTGAAAGGTAAACAGTATTTATTATAAGGGCACCTGAAATGATAACACAAAGGTAACTACTTAGTATGTCCTCATTTTCAGTGTTTGCTTTTAATTTTATTTTTTAAAAATAATCAGGCTTTGAAATGTATTTTTTACTTTCTTGTGTTAAACAGATTTCAGGTGAAGTTTTTCTACATATTACAGTTGGCTTACTGGTTTCATGCTTTTCCTGAGCTCTACTTCCAGAAAACTAAAAAAGTAAGCTGGGATTTTGTGATTTTAAGTTTATCTTGTCATTTTTTCCTTTTCTGTCTCTAACCTCCCACTAACCTCAGCCCTTCCCCTCTTCTTCTTCCAGCTCCCCTCTTTCCACAAAGACTAGGCATCCTTAGGTATTTATTGGGTGGAAGAAACCTTTAGTCACTGTTTTAACTTGGGGGGTTCTTTTACGTTTGACGTGTTAATTGTTCATTTTAAAGTTATATTAGTAGTAATTTAAAATAAATTAAATTTTGAAATATAGTGTTAATTTCATATTCTTGGTATAAGTATTAATCAGATTTACTACAATTAATGGTCTGTGTGTAATTCCCAAAGAAAAATTCAGTATTGAAAAAAGCAAACCATAGTTAAATATTCACCAGTGAAGCTTTTCCTGAAATGGGTGGAGAATTCCTTTTTTAGCATGTGGGAAAGGTGTTTGTTTTATTTGGACAAATAAACTCCTGGAGCGCTGCAGTGTTCTTTTCTTCTAGCTTTACCCTCAGTACTTCTGAAGTCAGACTTCCGTGATTTCACAAAGCAACTTTATCCAACTCTTTCTCCTGTAAAATCTGCACTAGCTCCCTGTTGCTTTAAACTAAACTAGAGCTGCTGACCTGTTCTCTAGGGTCCCTCATCTGTGCCACCTCCTCTGGTCCCTTTTTCTTCTCTCTCCTGTGCTTTATTCACATTAATATTCTCTAATTTTATAATGCTAACACATCAGTTTTTTCTCCTGGAATACCTTTTATCTATGATAAATTAATGAAGCACTTCTGTTTCCTTTAAGGGGGAGAGATTATTTTAAAATTCCCCTGTATGAAATTATACATAAGTGAGGAGGTGGATAAAGCAAGTTTGCTCATAAGTTAATGGCTATTGAAGCTGGGTTGTGGGGACATGGGGATTCATTTAACTCCTTGTTTGCTATGTGTATAGTTACATTTTTCCATATTTAAAACATTTTTAATTACCTTATTTTGTTTTTTTATTTTTTAATATATTTTATTAATTATGCTATTACAGTTGTCCCATTTCTCCCCCATCATTACCCTCCACCATGCACACCCCCTCCCACCCACATTACCTTATTTTAAGATGTTTTCCCAAGTAGAAGTGTTAACCACCCTTCCAATGACCAGTTTCTCTCTGCCTTCTCAAATGCCATAGTCACTTCTCTATGTGCTGCAAATAGTTAATTCATGAGTGTAGTTTCTTGACTTATTACTATTTCATGTTTGTATCACATGTGTCTTTTCATCATTGATGTTGTCTGCTACGGTGGAAAAACAGCACCAAATTAAAGTTCATGTACTATGGCTTGAAAGTTCTTTTTATGTTGATTTCTTTTATAAAGTAGAATGTTTTTTCTACTTTAAGTTGATTGTAAGAATTAGGATAATGACATAAAACCTTTGGTCTAGAACTGTCTTTTTTTATTTTTAATTCTCACCTGAGGATATCTTTACTGATTTCAGAGAGAGAGGGGTGGGAAGAGAGAGAAACATTTATCAGTTGCCACCCATACACACCCCAACTAGGGATCGAACCCACAACCAAGGTGTGTGCCATGACCAGAAATTGAATCTGCAACCTTTTGGTTTATGGGACAGTGCTCCAACTAACTAAGCCACCTGTCCAGGGCTAATGTAGAACTGTCTTAAGATAAAATTCTTAGACTCAAAATTTCCAGTAGCTCTTCCATATTCATGAAGCACCCAGTGTGAACCATAGATGTCCTAGAACTGCACTGCCTAAAACAGTGGCCACTAGTCACATTTAAATAAATTAAAGTTGAGCAAAAACAAAATTGACTTTCTAGGTCACACTAGGCCTATCTCAAGTTTCATTAGCAGCATGTGGCTACACTATCATTTTGGATAGCAGAGAAGAAAAGGTTTTCATCACTGCAAAAAGTCCTTAGGACAGCACTGCTGAAAATATCATAGTGTCTTGATGTGTTAGTACCATGGCTCATATAGTTAAAGCTTTCTCGTGTACTTTTGTACCCATGGACCATAATATACCTTACAGTTTCGCTATTAATTCATATGTCTATATTTTGTTCATTGACCATGTAAGTAGAGAGGGATCTTTCAAAGTAATTGTTCATTTTAGTTCTCCAAGCGCTTTTCTTATCAGTTCCTGCCAGATGGCATTTCTCCAGAAATGCAATCTAATTTTTATGTGATAATTTGCATAACTTAGAACTTAACTGAAACTATTTTTAACACCTACATATTACAGTCAAAAGTAACTGTTTCAAGTAATTAACATAACTTGAAAGTAACAGCTGCATATGTGTTAAACAGTTTCTTAAAATTTACTTTGAAAATTATTTTTGGAAGAACTCTTTACTAAAAGAAACTAGTATAGTGATTGTTTTGAACCAGTCCTGCAGAAAAATGAAGAAAGAAAGGTACACTGTTGGTACCAGTTCAAGAGGTGTGTTAGTCACGGATAACTGTTTTTCTTAAGAAGAATATTTTAATTACATATGATATGTATGCTTCAATATAAACAATCCCCCATTTTGCCCATGAGAAGATTGAAAATGTAATTCCTTAGCCAAATTGAATATATGAAGTTTTGGGGAAATGTGGATGAGGCAGCCAAATGTGTTATTTCTGCTATTCAGTTCATCTAATTATACACATATCAAAGCTATATTGTATAAAGGATATTAAATTAGAAATAATATCGTTTTCCCCACTCATACTTCATGAAAATTATATTCACACTTTTCATATGGAACCTTGTTATTATGTCATTTTTCACTAGAGTTTTATCACTAGAGCATTTATCACTTTTGAATCATCTAATTCCATTTTCAAAGTACATCATTTTCTTACTGACTCCTCCACTAGACCTCTATAAGCATTTAGAAATGATGCTGACTGAGGTTTTGTAGATTACTGTAATGTGTGAGCTTTGAAAACACTGAAATATGAGATGGCTCCATCTGTGGTTTGAGAGAATCTTTGTCTTATATTTGGGCATATATGTGATGCTCAATTAAAGTAAAATTTAAAGTTTTTTTTTTTAGTACAGTATACTTAAGAAAAGCTTTTTATAAGAAAAATACAGAAGTTCACTGAAGTATATGGTTGGCCTTTTTAATAAAGTTGTTGGAATAACAACCAAAAATGTCACTTGAAATCATTTATAATTTTAGAATCTAGTTTGATTTAGTGTTCTACATTAGATTTTCCTTGGAAAATGAGAATATCAGAATTTGAAGTCATTTTTCCATGATTTCATTCTTCTGTAAACTGCATGAACATTAGCATTAAGGATATGTTAGCAGCCCTGGCCAGTGTGGCTTAGTTGGTTGGAGTAGCATCCTGCAGCCGAAGAGTTGGGGGTTTGATCCCCAATCTGAGCCCTTGTGGGAGGCAGCCAATTAGTGTTTTTCTCACACGTCGGTGTTTCTCCTGCCCCCACTTTCTCTCTAAAAGCAGTGAAAAAAAATGTTCTTGCGTCAGGATTGAAAAAATAGAATATATAAGCAGTTGGCAAAGCTTTTCTAATGACTCAATTTTCATTAGATATTTTTCCATTTGAGTGTAAAAAAAGTTCTTAATCTTTAAACAAACAAGCCAAACCTCATTTCTGGCTCCTGGTAGGAAAAGTTGATTTACATAACAAAATCTTATATAGCATATCATGTGTCAAGCATGTATATACCATATTAAATTACTTTTATTACACTACAACTAGCTGTTCTGAAATGATTATGAGAAAAAAGAGAGGTTCCCCTCTCCTTTGGTAAGAAGAAGTATTTCATCGCAAATTTGAAAATTATGTGGAGGGGATCTTAAGATAGAATATTCAGAGATACTTCTCTCTCCATTTGGAAGAACCACTATACACTTGGTATTACGTCTTGGGAATTTTCCCTGGGAGTCCCCGAACATAGTTCTGTCTATAGGACTGTTCGACTGTCTTATGTTTTCTAACACTTGATCTTTAACCCTTCTTATTGGAGGAGTGTTTTCCATTTCAAAACTACACTTATAAAATACCTACTTTTTCTCACAAGACTCAATGAAGTAACTCTCTACTGAAATGACACAAAGCTATATACATACAGGTTTCTCCCACTGTACAAAAGTAGAGCATTTCTATGAAACCTTTCATAAGAAGAAATGCTGTAAAGCAAAGAAGGAATTCGCTTTGCTAACGGGTGCACAGCATGACTCAAGATACAGCACAGATGCTCACAGACATGGTTCAAAGCCATGGTGGCCCGATGCTGAGATCTGGGGTGTAGTTCCTAGGGAAGGACTGGGCGGGGCTACCTGCTCTTCTCTGATGATGCCTGACTGCCAAACATGCTGGGCATGCTTCTCACTTGTTGCCTCTTCTTGAACAATCCTCTTTGGATTTCTTTCAGTTATAAAAACAGATACTAATGTAGTCTTTCATAAAAGTGAAGTGGTACTGAATGACCTTTGGAAAAGCCAGGGGATACCTGTATGTGGACAACTGACAAAATCAGAGAGCATAGAAATGTGAGGTACAAGCATTTCGTAAATCAGCCAGTGTTTACTGGGTTCAATAATGTATTTTGCTAACATTTTTGACTGCAACCCAAGATGAAAACTAGATTTTACATCATAATCCTGTGTGTGTGTGTGTGTGTGTGTGTGTGTGTGTGTGTGTGTGTGTGTAAAATCTGGAATAAAATTTTCATGGAACAGTACAGTGGGCTTGCTGCGCACTATAGCATTTTCTATTCTATTTCATATTTTAAAAGAGGTTAGTGTGACCTCCTAAATTGATTTCATGATCCATTAAAAAAAAAAACACACTGTTTCTAAGATAACCAGGTTGCTAGGGACTATGAAAGAATAAAAGAAGCAAAACTAAAATGTGGGTACTTGGCTTACAAGGTTATTAAGGAGAAGAATATATAATTAGGTGGTATCCTAAGAGAGAAGATAAAATTTTAACCTTTAATTTTAATAACTATAACTGATAATAAAAGGGATTAAAGGCATGAGCTAAGTCTTAGCCAGGTAGCTCCATTGGTTAGAGCATCATCCTGATAAGCCAAGGTCATGGGTTCAGTCCTCCATCAGGGCACATACAAGAATCAACCAATGAACACGTAAATAAGTAGAACAACAAATTGATGTCTGTACGTCTCTCTTCCTCTCTCCCCCCTGCCTCCCTTTCTCTCCCCCCTTCCTCTCTAAAATCAATAATCTATAAATAAAAGCATAAGCTAAAAAATGTAAACGCTGTTTTAGGTAAACAAAAGCATCTCTGCTGCTAAACAAAGCAATTTTAATGTTAGAAGTACATTATCATAGTGTCATTTAATAAATGTGTATTATAAAAAGAACCATAGATCTTAGCACTGAAAGGGATTTTGAGTTCATCTGACTCAAGTAAACCCAAGTATTATTCAAGTTACAGACAAGGTAGCTGAAGCTAAATGAAGTTAAATGGCCTGTTAAAGCCATGCTGTTGGTTGGGATGAGCAGCTTGGGCAGGGTACAGTGGCAGAATAGCCTTCAGGTCTTCTATAGTAGTATGCTTTTCACCCTGGCACACTGCTCCTAGAGAACAGAAGCGTTTCGGCATGTTTCATCTGTAATGCAGTTTTCTATTTACAGGAGGATATTCCTCGGCAACTTGTCTACATAGGACTTTACCTCTTTCACATTGCTGGAGCTTATCTTCTGAAGTAAGTTGGGATTTTTCTTGGGTGTATATATGGACTGGGAAGGTAGTATGATAAACTTTCTTAACTAATAAGTAACTTTTACATTTTAAATTTGTTCTTTTAACAGCTTGAATCATCTAGGACTTGTTCTTTTGGTGCCACATTATTTTGTTGAATTTCTTTTCCACATTTCTCGCCTGTTTTATTTCACTGATGAAAAGTACCAGAAAGGGTAAGTTGGTTAGCCATTCTCTTCGCCTGTAATTAAAGCCAGTGCTGGTGTTGCTGAGGGCCATGCTATGGGCAATTATGTTACTTTATAAGTTGTTAGTAGCAGCTTTAAAGATTGTATTTATTTATGTTTCAGAGAGGAAGGGAGGGAGAGAAAGAGGAAGAGAAACATCAGTGTGTGAGAGATGCATCAATTAGTTGCCTCTTGCACACGCCCAGTGGGGTGTGGGGACCTGGCCTGCAACCCAAGCATGTGCCCTGACTGGGAATGGAACTGGCGACCTTTCATTTTGCAGGCCAGTGCTCATTCCACTGAGCCACACCAGCCAGGGCAGGTAGCGGCTTTAAATAATATGAAACTAATAGCAATTCAGGTTGGTATTTTATTCTCTAAAATGGAGGCTTTCTTAGGCTAGAGAGAGATTTTGTTGGAACTTAAAATTCTGAAGGTTTGGGGGGTTTACTTTCCTAACTTTTCCAATCTTTCTTAATGCATGTTTTTCTTTTGGACAAGGAATAATAGGGAAGTGAACTTTGAGAAGAAAGTGAAATAATAGATTATATAGCCTTAAAGATATTAAAATATTTTGGTGGGAAAATTGATCTGAAAACATATTGAAGCAGTATGACTGTAAAATCTTTAAAAGGAGAACTAAGATTCTTAAATGATAATTTGTATCCTTTTTCCAGCACAGTACTTGTTATGTTTTGTCCTGCAGTTTTCAAAATTATTATATATACCAGTAGTTCTGACTCATTAATAGTAAATTACATTTAAAAAATGATGAGCTAAACCAAAAATAAAACATTTCCTTACTGGACTTCTAGAACTTTAAATAGGCTGATGTGTTATTTGTGAGAGTATGATAAAACATACCATCTTCCATACATTTTACTTACAGAATCCTTTTTGCAGAATAATAAATACTGTTTTAGTATACATTTACTTAACAGAATCTGATTCCTACTAGAATATTTTTCTTATTGTTGCAATTTCATGAATTTGACTTACGACATTTTTCTTCCAGATTTTCTCTGTGGGCAGTTCTGTTTGTTTTGGGAAGACTTCTGACTTTAATTCTCTCGGTACTTACTGTTGGCTTTGGCCTTGCAAGAGCAGAGAACCAGAAGCTGGATTTCAGTACTGGAAACTTCAATGTGCTGGCTGTAAGGTACGTCAGTTTAACATCTTTCGCACTTTGTACAGCTGTATAGTGTGTAGTTTATTATATGAATCGCCCAAAAAATAGGGAGGTTAGGGAAAATGTTCATTTGATTTGATATCTGTTTTATATGTCTAAATTTAAATATCAAAGTATTTATTTAACTTCTGGGATTAATTATTAATGAGACAATTATTTGTTAACATAATCTTGGGAATTTAGCACTAAATACTACCAAAACAAGATAGACTAGCCAATAGCACTATTTTGATGCACCCTAATATTTTGTTGTTGTTTTTTTATATTCTCAGAATTGCTGTTCTGGCATCGATTTGCATTACCCAAGCCTTCATGATGTGGAAGTTCATTAATTTTCAGCTTCGGAGGTGGAGGGAACATTCTACTTTTCAGGCACCAACTGTGAAGAAGAAACCAACAGTGACAAAAGGCAGATCTTCTAGAAAAGGAACAGGTTTGTATTCAGTAAGCAATGAAAAACCTGGAGTAGAAAACATTTTAAAATGTTTTGGGTCTTATTTATAACTTTACTAAAATTTAAAATCCTATACAGAAAGTTTTAGTCTACTTTTTTTTTTTATTTTTAATTTTTAATCAGTATTTTTTAACTGTTGATATTGTACAGTTTTCTGTCTTTTACCCCGCCCCAGCCCACCACCCCAGCCCTCCCCACCTTCCTCCCATTTCCACCCCCCATAGTTTTTGTCCATGAGTCCTTTATACTTGTTGCTCTAAACCGTTGCCCTTTTCCCCTGAAATTCCCTCCCCTCCCCCTCTGGTCACTGTCAGATTGTTCTCAAATTCAGTGTCTTTGTTTATATTATGCTCATTTCTTTGTTTTGTTGATTAGCTTCCTGTTAAAGGTGAGATCATATGGTATTTGTCTTTCACTGCCTGGCTTATTTCGCTTAGCATGATACTCTCCAATTCCTTCCATGCTGTCGCAAAGGGTAGGAGCTCCTTCTTTCTTTCTGCTGCATAGAATTCCATTGTGTAAATGTACCACAGTTTTTTGATCCATTCATTAACCGATGGGCACCTAGGTTGCTTCCAGCACTTGGCTATTGTAAATTGTGCTGCTATGAACATAGGGGTGCATAGATTCTTTTGGATTGGTGTTTCGGAGTTCTTAGGATATAATCCAAGCAGTGGAATTGCTAGGTCAAAAGGTATGTCCATTTTTAGTTTTCTTAGAAAATTCCATACTGTTTTCCATAGTGGTTGTACCAATCTGCAATCCCACCAACAGTGCACTAGGGTCCCCTTTACTCCACAACCTCTCCAACACTTGCTGTTTGTTGCTTTGTTTATGAAGGCCATTCTGACTGGTGTCAAGTGGTATCTCATTGTAGTTTTAATTTGCATCTCTCTGATAGCTAGAGATATCGAGCATCTTTTCATGTGTCTCTGGATCCTCTGTATGTCCTCCTTGGAGAAGTGTCTGCCCAAGTCCTCTGCCCATTTTTTAATTGGGTTGCTTGTCTTCTTAGAGTAGAATCTTGTAAGTTCTTTATATATTTTGGAGATTAATCCCTTGTCTGAGGTATCATTGTCAAATATGTTTTCCCATACAGTTGGTTCTCTTTTTATTTTAATACTGTTTTCTTTAGCCGTGCAGAAGATTTTTATTTTGATGAGATCCCATTTGTTTATTCTTTCCTTTATGTCCCTTGCTCTAGGGGAGTTTTAGTCTACTTTTAAGCAAAAGTAGAGGCAAAGTAATCTTGCCCCATTCTACAGTTTGGTGATTCCCTGTGTGCCAGTTATTTCTCTCAGAAGCTGTCCACTCAGTTTCTCTCCTAAGCTTTCCCTGCTTGATTTCTTTGAGCCACTATAGACCAGAGTATGAAATCTGTCCAGAAGGTGTCCAGCCATGTAGATGAAAAATAGAGACATGTATTGAAGAAGATACAAGAAACATTGTACATAGGACAGTGACACCTCCTCAGTCCTCTTCAAAGTAGGCACCTTGGGACCTCACACAGCTCTCCCAATCTCCATCAGCTGCCCCATCATATTTTCCCGAATCTCATCGACGGTCTGAAATCTCTTTCCTTTCAAAGGTGATTTTAGTTGTGGGAAAAGCCAGAAATTGCAGGGTGCCAAATCTGGGCTGTAGTGGGGCTGAGTCACCTAGCGATTTGATGTTTCCCTAAAAACCTCTGCACACAGCATGATACCTGAGCAGGCACATTGTCACAATGAAGCTGCCAATCACCAGTTGCCCATAGCTATCGCCTTCTGAATCATCTGAATAGTCTCCATGGAGGAATGTTCAAATGTATTGCAAAATTTGATATAGATTTGTTGTTCTACTCACTCAGTTATTTTGAATTTGATGGTTACATGGTACACACGCTCACTCAACACTGTCTGCTGCCCCATGCAGTGAAGTCAGTCATTCAGACATGCACATTCCAGTCCACTCTCCTTGGCTGCCAGGTTACACCAGTGTCACACAAACCATTTTCGTTATATTAACAGTGGCTATGTTTTTTCCAGACAGACCTTGTATATGGGCAGTTTTAATGAATAACTGACCTAGGGAGTGATAGTTTGTGCTTGCAAGCATCTTACTCGTATTTTAAAAAGAAAACCTCTTTATAGCTCTTTCCTATCTGCCCTTGAGTTCAAAGTGGAATTGTTTTTTTGCTTTTGTTTTTAACAGCACTTGATTGTTTGATCCTTTTCTGGACATTTCATATAAATGAAATCATACAATATATGATCTTTTACGACTCACTGGTTTCTTTCAGTTAGCATGTTTTTAAGATTCATTCACGTTTTAGCATGTACTGATAATTCATTCCTTATTTTGGCCAAATAATTGGTTGGCATTATTCTTTAATAGATAATAGGATTATTCAGATTTTCTAGGATGTCTTTTGGTAAGTTGTGTTTTTCAAGGAATTTATTTGTTTTGTCTGAATTTACAAATGTATTGATGTAAAACTATTCATAATATCCTCTTGTTATCTTATTACTGCCTGTAGGACAGCAGTGATTTCCATTTTTTCATGTTGTTAGTAATTTATGTCTTTCTCTCTTTTTCCATGAGACAAGAACCAACATCTGTCGTTTTTTGTTGATTTTTCTCAGTCGTGCCATTTATTTTTATTCTTATTTTCCTTTTTTGGATTTTATTTGCTACTTTGTTTTGGGGGCTTACCTTCTTGAGATGGATCTTTAGGTCTTTGATTTTCCTCACTTTATGTAAATTACTTGCAGTTAAGGACAAACTTTCCCTTTCAGCGCCACTTTAGGTATATTTCACAAGTTTTGATATGTCTTTTTCATTATTATTCAGCTTAAAGTATTTTCTAATTCCAATTGTGATTTCTTTCTTTGACCCATGGCTTATGCACGATACAAGTGCATTGTTAAATTTACACATATGTAAGCATTTTCTAGTTTTCCTTTTGTTTTTGATTTCTAGCTGAATTCTACTTAGGTTAAAAAACATATTCAGAATGACTTTGTTAAGACTTTCATTATGGCTCACCATGCATTTTTAGTTTTGTACTTCAGAAGGGTGGGTAATCTGCATTTGTTGGCTATTATGCTCTCTAGGTGTCAGGTCGAATTTGTTAATTGTGTTGTTCGGTCTTTTATCTTTACCGATTTGGTGGAGGGAGTTCTGCTTGTTCAGCCAGTTACTGCAAGAGGTATTGACGGTTTCTCCTTATAGCTTGTACTTTTACTTTAAATATTTTTAAGGTGTGTTACAGTTTCATCAAAATTTAGGGTTGTTATGAATTCCTGTGGAATTTGTTCTTTCTCTAGTTTGTCTGAATTTACTCGAGCTACGCCATCTGTCATGTGGTAAACTATTATCATAGTGTATCTTTTCATATATGTTTCTACTTTAAACCTTTCTTAGTTCTTAAATATAAATTGTGTCTCTTATAAATAGCATAGAGTTGAGTTTTTTTTCACTCAGTCTGATAATTACTGTCTTTGTTTTTGGCAGTTATCCTGTGGTGTACCTGGGTGTATGCCTTTGTTTTTATCCTGCTCTGTGTTATGTTGGGCTTCCCGACTCTTGGCTTGGTTTCTTTTTTGATACTTGGGAACATTCTTAACCATTACTTCTTCAAATACTGCTTCGGCCTCGTTCTGTTCCCCCTGTCCTTCTGGGACTCCCGTGTGTGTGTTAAATAAACCCTGTTACCCTGTCTTTTGATTCATATCTTTTCATTGCTTTCTGTATTTCTCATCCTTTTTCATCTGTTTTGATCTGAGTATTAACTAATCTAGTTCACTAATCTCTTCTGTTGTGCCTATCTGCTATTAAACTCATTTGTTAAATTTACATTTTATTACTGTATTTTATAAATTCTGGGATTAAAGGTTTTAGTTCTCTGGTGAAATTCTCCCTCTTTTTTATTTATTTTTATTGATCATTGTTCTTATCGGACAGCTGCAGGTCTGAATCTCCTGAGGATCTATTTTTGATACATTTTTCTTCATAGTTTTAGTCATTTGGTCTTGTTTTCTGGCATGCTTGCTAACTTTTTATTTTTGTTCATTTTTGTATAAAATGTGTGGAAGCTCAGGATAAATTTGTACACAAGTTCTGGATTGAGTATGGGTAGATCATTCCATCTCACCAAAACTGATCTCTTTATAGTTTGCTCTCATTTCTAGGACATGAACTGTTTATAAGGGCTGTTGTTCCTGATGGGCCCTGAACTCAGATTTTTGTCTTCCTATCGTTGCGAGGCTCCCCAAATCTCTGGAGATTTGTACTTTCTTAGGAGTTGCTTCCTGCTTGATTTCTCTGAGTCTTACTCGGTGCGTGCACATTTAGTAGTTGGAAAAATACCTTGAGGGAAAAATACACATAGCTGCCTTGGTTTTTTTCCAAGTACCTTTAAAGACCCTTTTTTGTATTCAACTTTTATAAGTATTTTTGGAGGGAGGATTAGTGTGACATCAGTTATTCCATCATAGTTTGAAAAAGAAGGCCATGATACACTCTTAAGCGTAAGAGTTAGCATCCTCGATGCCAACTTTTAGTATATAATAAGGAAACATTCCCAAGAACTCTGCTCAAATGTGGAAGTTTCTTTTATTTCTCCCAAAAACACTAGTGTAAAGACTGTTTTCAAATTCTTGTAATTGTTCTTAGAGTTTTTTTTCTGCTTTCTCTTTTTATTTTTTTGAGATCTAATGACATTATAGTTACTTTTCTTTTAATTTGCTGCTTTCAATTAAGTGTTTAAGTCAGGTTTTTGATTGGTGAAAAATGCTAGTAAAGATTAAGCACTGGTACCCTGGCTGGTGTGGCTCAGTTGGTTGAGTGTCCTTTCATAACCGAAAGGTCGCAGGGTTTGATTCCTGGTCAGAGCACCTACCTGGGTTGTGGGTTGGTCCCCAGTCAGGGATCATGCAAGAGGCAATCGATCAGTGTTTCTGTCACATTCATGTTTCATTCCCTCTCTTCCTCCCTTCCCCTCTCTCTGACATCAATAAGCATGTCCTAGGGTGAGGATTAAAAAATAATAATTAAAAATTTTTTAACTATTTAAAAAAGGTAAAGCACTGGTGAATGAATTTCACCTGTGGGCATAAAAGTAAATATTGGATTTAAAATTTTCTTTTCTGAAGGTACTTTACATCTAAAGATATTTGTGTTTCTTCATGAAGAAGAGTAACACTGATTCTTTTCTCTTTTCAGAAAATGGTGTAAATGGAACATTAACTTCAAATGGAGCAGACTCTCCCCGTAATAGAAAAGAGAAATCTTCATAATGAATTATCATCTGATTGATGTCCCCAAAGAAATCTGCTTTTTACTATATCTTTCGGCACTTGAGTTTTTCTTTTTCTGTTTTTAAAATGCAGTCTGTGCTCCTTGGTTCTTGCTATTGTACCATCTCACGCATTTTTTTAAAGGGCAGTTGAGGGAAGGATAATTACTGTGAGTGAAAAAAATATTTTAGCTTAGACTAAGCTACTTGCCTTTAAAACAGTTTTTTAGGGACCACCACCATATTTTACTTTGTTTTTTTATCCTTGAACATTTTTCTAATGATTTGGAAAGACAACTATTTACAAAAATTCTGCATATCAATGATACAATTTCTTGCTCTCACTGATTTTTTTACATTGGTAAGATGGCCTCTTCCAGCTAGGTCATATTTTTTAAGTTATCTTTCAGGGTAAAATGGAAATAATATAAGGTTGGATGTCAAACTTTAATATGTTTTCAGTGTTCTCTAATTTTTAGGAATTTTTGTAGCCTTTACACCAGGGAAGAAAAAGATTTGTAAATTCACCAAAATAATAGTGTGCTCTAGTTTATAGGTAGTGGTTGGTAGTGTTACATCCCATTTTTTTTAAGGGGGAAAACATACTATTGGTTACAATGTGGAGATTTATTGCCATATTTGTTAAATCAAAATATCTTCTATTAACATAAAAGTACTTGTGAAGTAAAATCTTTCTTGTGCATTTGCAACACTTGTAAACAGGAAATCAGAAAATTAAATATTTAAAGAAAAAATCTAATGTAGCCCTTTTTGATATGTTTATTAATAATGATCCTTAATGGGGCTTGTCGATAAATTCGATATGCACAGCATCTTAGAAAAAACATTGTTTAACCTGCAAACCCTTTTTAAAAATAATGCCTACTTGATTTATATCTATAAAAAGAATGTCAGGTAATTATATTTGGAAAACATTTAATGCACTAACCTTAAAGAAATTGAAAATTCAGGTGGATAAGTAGTCTTTAAAAAAAGACAGTGCTTTATGTTATAACTATAGCTTTGGTCCCATCTTTAATTGAGAAACATTTATCTGTATAAAACATATTTTTGGATAAATATATATATATATTTGTATCTCTACAGAAAGGCTCTAAGAAACATTTGAGTAAACATTTGGTTCTCTTTTCTATAATTATCCTTTAAAGTCCTTATAGCTGTATTTGTTTTGTTGTTGTTATTCTCTTTACAGTACATGCATTGCTCCTTTTGGTGTTCCCATCTTGTTCCTCACCTCTCCCTTTTGTCACCAGCTCATTTTTGTGCCGTTCTGAGCATAAAAGGTGCGGGCCTGTTAGGTTTGCGGTGTGAGAAGTCGCCATGCTGCTGAAGCCGTGCTTTCTGTTTCCAGCTGTGTGCCTACTTCCTGGAGAGAGCAGCAGCTCTCTGTGGCATCATGGAGTTTGGAACCAAATTTTTGCCATTAAAAACTGGCATTATATTGAACCATTCATTGAGAGATCAATCAAAATAAAAATTTTTACTTTTACAAGCTATATCCTGGATATTTTCTTCATTGTTAGCAAGTTTTTGTGCTATTTTAGAATACTAACTTTTTTAAATGTACCACATGTATAGAATGCACTGTTGATAAACATTTAGATGAGCCGTCCCCAAAAAGTGTGTTCTATAAAACATGATTAGAAGGCTACTGTGGGGAAAAATGGTTCATAACCAAATAAATTCAGGGACTATTTTTGGATTACACAAAAAGGTGTTTCTTTACTACAGGACTCCTTTATATACGAATGTGTTTCCTGATATACCAAGAATGTTGGCAATAGAGAGAGAGTATGCAGTTTTTCCCTTCATTTAATTGTGGGAACTTCTCTCTGCAGAATTACTAGTGCAGTAGCACTAGTGCTCTACAGCATACGCTATGGGTTTAGGGGACGAAAAGGGGAAAAAAGCCTTTGATATGTACTTAAAACTTTATAAGACATTAAAACACATAAGTGTAATTGTAAATTGTAAGCCCTGGACTTCCTTTTCCCAAGTGCTGTGAGCAAAGTCTGTCTTTACCGGCCTCCGGAGCCAGCGGAGGCTTTTACTGGTGCCCAGCCTCAGGTCAAACATTAAAGCCTCATGGGAAGCATCAGAGTAGGACCATGATGGACAGCTGTCTTGGAGTCACTGAGTGACCTTGAACTACTTGCTTTGCCATTGTAGGGTTTAGTCTTCCCTCTGCAGAATGCCTTCTTGCCTACATTTTAGAATACGATTGTGAGTGGAACAAACAACCACGTTCACTAAAATTAAGTAGTCCTCCACAGTCCCTAAATTCAGAACTAATCCTAGAGCAAAGCTTGTGTAGATGAGGAAAGGGGAGAGAAATATTTTGCACAGTTGTTAGCAATAGCCAACTACACCTGTACCTCCAATGTGCTGCCATGTGTTTTCACTGAAAACTAGTACTGCTGTTTGTCTACATGTGGACAATAACAGAAACTTCTTCAGAAATGGCAATGATGTTGATCACCTGTTTTGTGTTTATAAGCATGACTTTCAAAGTAACCCTGGGGGAAATTCTAGATAATACTTAAATTATTTTTCCCCAAAGCCCACCCTAGGTGTGATAGGTGATTAAGTTAAGGATCATCTATAAAACCAACACGGGACAGGTCTGTGAATTTCAGAGTAGGCACAAGTGTTAGGAAGAAGTAAAGACTAGTAGCCCTGGGCCTGAAGGGAGTCCTGGGTCTGGGTGCTTTAAAAATCCTGGGTGTACAGCCCAGTCCTCTAGGATGAAATGAGAAGCAAGGTCAGACTCATAATAATGGGACTTCGTTAATCTGCTTACTGAACACTTTGTAAAAGCTATTAGTCACTTAGAGAAGGTAACGCACCTTCATGGCTCAGCTCTACCTAGTGAAGACAGCGGGCCTGGGGTGAAAGGATGTACTCTAATGAAAGGACATACCAGTGCTGGGTTTACCTAAGCACGGTGTGCTTTACAGGAAGCTGCACTAGGCATGTCACACATCGACCGACTTGAACCGGTGCCGTGAGGGAAAAGGCCAGCCCAGTTCATCTGGCTAAACTGGTGTTAGTGGAAAGATTATTCATGTGTTTGCTTAAGGCTGAAATCAAAACATTTGAGGTATCCTGAAAAGAAAAGCAGAAAACAAAGATTCAGAGGCTTAGGTCTAGTTCATGACTGGTGTAACTTATGTTGCCGAAGGGGAAGAAAACTTCTATTTTGAAGACCCAAACTTCAATGCAAATGATAAGCAACTTTGTTGATTTCAATTAGTAAGTACATCGTGGTAAGACTAGCAGATCAGTGTTCCAATCCTGACTCCTCCATTCATTAGCCCTGTGTAATCTAATGCCTGTGCCTTAATTTCCTGAGAAAAGTATTAGCCCTAATCCCACAAAGGAGTTCTGAGATCGGAGACAGTGCATCTAAGTTGTACATAACTCCCTACTGATTGTTATTTAGCTCACAAGGTTGTGACAAACAGCACAGGGAATAGCTATTGATAACTATTAAGTCGTTGTTTTTGTTGCTACTTTTCTCCCTAAGACTCCATACAGAAGGTTCTCAAGCACTCAAGCTCTACAGTGCAAGCATGGTGTTCTGTGGTTACTACCAGGGAGCAGGTGGACCAATAAACTAGCATGAGATGTTCAAGCCAACATTCCTTTCATTTAGTCATTGGAAGACCGTTAGTATGCTTACCCAGCACAGAAGTTCACAAATCAAACATCTCCATCTGAATTGAATCATTTACACTCGAAAAAAGCAAATGGTATGGTTAGTTTCTAAGGAGTGATAGTTTTTAAAATCTGATACCCGTGGCTTATGAAACCATGGTTTCATTTAGGTGGTGTGTACAGCTAGAGAATTTTTAGCTACTTAGAGTTGCTTTAACTTCTAATGGGAACAATCAAACCATCAGGTGAGTGGGAATGTGTAACAAGATAATGTTTTCAAGAAATTTGAACTGATCTCATCAAGTGTCCTAGAAGTCACAATTCTGCAAGTGGACTGGAAGGCCTGGATGTGACAGTGTGTGGGACACACACCTAAGTGTTGATAAAGCATGAAACAGACTGAAATCCGAAGGCTAAGGTTGTCACTCACTTGAACTTGTATGCTTGCTCATTGACTTCTGGATGGATCCCTTTTTCCTTCATCAAATATGAGAAACAAAGTTCCTTATGAGAACAATTAGAGATGAATTTTTCAAAAATGCAATTTTACCTAACTAATTTAGGTTACTAGTGATCTGACCAATTAGAATGGTACTTTTCTATTTCTTGCTGATTTTATTCAAAACAAAACTGTAAGATTATTTGTAATTTAAGTCACAAGGGGAAAATATCTAGACTGTATATGCTAAGAATATGAAAAATCAAGTGTGGTGGTTAAAATGTGAATTCAATGCTGTAGAATTAAGGCCTAGAAAACTACTAGGAATATGTTAGAAGCTTGGTAATTTACCTAAAGCTTAATAGGCGTAGAAAGCTTTGAACAATTTTTTAAAAATATGCAAGGCTGGGTTCAACTTTATCTTCAAAGAGAACTTCCATAACTGCCCAAATATTTTCAGTGAATGGAAAGCCCCAGATCGAACCTCCAAGTCACTTCTCCGTTGATATCAGGGTATGGTGGGTCAACTCTGTGTCAGCGCAAAAACAGCAGTGTAGAGAAATAAGATGAGGCAACCATTTAGCAAAAAACAAATCTCTGAAGACAAATACTCTGATGTCCATTGAAATTATAAAACATCTCTATTTGCTGGTCATTATACGGAAAGCTCAGGCTCATTCATTCATTATATAGCATCTTAATTGTGCATAGCTTGCGGTTCAGGGTTTTTTGTTTCTAATGAGTAGTAAAACAAAGAATTTAAAAAGCAAAGCCATCTTGTGGCATGTAGCTTCAAGTTTAAGTAATCACTGCTCTGTCTCTGTGCTTTTGTGTATTTTGAGGAGTGCCAACATTCCAATTGCAGTCCAGCATCTCTCGTTTGGCGGGCAGTGCCAATCATCCTCCATTACAATATGGTTGATGTGGTTTAAGTGCCCATTAGGGGCTACAGCAATCACCACCCTAACTTTCCACGCATGCTCCATCCACGTCAGCCCTCTGGTCTTCAGAATAGCGAGCAGCTGTACTCGCTGTGTCATTAACCCAGCCACCCTTGACATTTGTTCCCTTTTTTTTAACCTAATGTCACAAAATCTCTACTAAAGGAAACACTTTTGGCTTGTAAGATTTTTTTTTTTTTGCATTGAATATTTCAGCTGTTTATGTAGGACCCAAACTTCCATCTAAAATAGTACTCCTACAGTTCGCACTGCACATTGCTACACTGTAATGTGATGGAATGGCAACAGGAGGGACCAAGGCGAACACAGGTCCAGAACTTCACTGATCTGTAAGTTTGGCTTTAAAGGTATTAGAAAGTCATTTCTTCTTGGTATTTTCTAAAATGCTCACAAAACTGAAGTTATCGGTTATGTAGGATATTTTATACTTAGTGGTTCTCATTTCAGAGAAGCTTAGCATTAGTGGGGCACTCCTCTGCCCTGACTCTCCTTTAGCTCTGCCAGTGTCTGCTCTTGAGATGATCGTTCACATTAATTACATTAACTGTGACTTTGTCTTTCCCTGCATACAGCCAGGGTCCAATGTCTAGCGTCTTGCATCTGAAGTGGAAAAAATGAGGAAAGGATATTTGCATGTTTACCTTCTGATATGGCAAAGGATAAACTCTCCTACGTCAGTCCCCCAAACACCTCTCACAGCCCTTTCTTCATCCTCCACAATCTCTTTTTTCTGTAAGACAGTAATACTGTACTTTACTGATTCTAAAATGTATTACCGCACACCTTAGCATCTCTGAAAACAGAATGGGTCTTTTAATCTATGAAGTTATAAATGACAGCATTTTTCTTACTGCACACAAAGGTTTAAAAAAAAGTAAATTCTTCCATTGTATGAAATCCAGTAAAAATTGCTAGAATTTCTTGAAGGTTAACTCAGTCTCAATGATTATTTTAAGGCCTTTTCTCCCTCCATTTTTTTTTTTCTCCACAAGAACCCCATGACTAGGTAGGGGCCAAACTTAGCCCTATTTTACACACACACATGCACACAAAACAATCTCTGAGGGATGAAATGACTTACTAAATAGCAAAGCCAGGCTTTGAACACCACTCGGCTGATGGGGCCGCTGGTCCTCTGCTCCACCACACACCTCCCCTCCACCTGAGCCTGCTGTGGAAGAGGATCATTTGATTTGATCTTCAGTGTTCTTTCTCCCAAGGAGTTTCACAAAGATAAGTTTATCTCTAACTGTAAAATACTAATCATACACAATAAAACAGATCATGAAGCATTTTAATTTATTTAAAGATTTTTTTTATTTATTTATCTTTAGAGGGGAAGGGTAGAAGAGAGGGAGAGGGAGAGAAATATCAATGTGGGGTTGCCTCTTGTGTGTCCCCTGCTGGGAGCTGGCCTGCAACCCAGGCATGTGCCCTGACTGGGAATCGAACCTCGATCCTCTGATTCGCAGGCCCACGCTCAATCCACTGAGCTATACCAGCCAGGGCTCATTTTAATTTATTTAATAAACACTAACAGACTCTTGATATTATGGGGATGCAAAAATTACTAGAACACAGTCACTGTCTCCAAGGGCCCAGTCAAAGTGCAAGAGGCAGACGTCCCAGACAATTATTAACAACAAGGATAGTTCCAGAGCAGAAGTACCAGCTACCTTAAATATAGGGTATCTCAGGTAACAGGCTGAATTTGAGCTGAACTCTGGGAGCTGAGAGAAGGCTTCCCCAAGGACATGACTTTGACTCTGAGTGTTGAATCGTGACAATTTGCTTTGGGGTTTCATGCACAGTTCCAAATGTTGACTGCATGAGTGACTCAGTCCATCGATCAGTGAAAGAAGGAATGGACTATGGCTTCAAAGAGACTGAGCCTATAGCTCAGGGACAACTGTGTGTGAGGTGCAGTCAAAGAATGACAAGACTTTGAGGGAGCCTTAGAAAGGAATGGGAAGAGAAGAGACGGTAGAGGTCATGGAAACCAAGCAAAAGTCCTCCAAGGAGGAAGCGGTCGGCAGTGTCAGACGATGCAAAGAAGCAAATATAAAGACAAAGAGTTCATAAAAAAAAAAGAAAGAATTCATCACATTTGTCTCTTAGGAAGGCTTTGGAGCCCTCAATAAGAAGAGCAGTGAGTCCTGGCTGGTGTGACTCAGTGAACTGAGTGCCGTCTGGCGAACCAAAAAGCTGTGGCTCATTTCCCAGTCAGGGCACATACCTGGGTTGCGGGCCCCCACTTGGAGTTGTATGAGAGGCAACTGAAGGATATTTTTCTCTCACATGGATGTTTCCCTCTCTTTCTCCCTCTCTTCCCCTCTCTCTCAATAAATAAATAAATAAATGCATACATACATAAATACATAAATAATTTTTAAAATTATTGAGAAAAAAACAGCAATGGATGTCACTAAGGGCTCCCTATGCCTCACTTTTGCATAGGGACCTAAGACCTGGAAGGACTGGTGGTATATTCTCAGGGCCTCAACTCCCACCTCCCACACGGCCAGCAGGTACTGGACCCCTCCTGGCATGAGGAAGAGACTGAGCACAGTTTTGTGGGCACTGACCACCCCCCAAACCCAGCCTGGAAAAGCACATGTGAGGTGGCGAGGCGCCAGGACACTACTGCCAGCCCTGCCCTCACTGAGAGCCTCCAGGGGGCGGCCCTGTGCAGAGGACAGCAGCCCAGGGTGCTGACAGCCTGAGTTGCCGAGCCTGCGCAAACATTTGCCACTTTCATCACACCTCGGGGACAGTGTTAACGGCTAATATTAGTTCTTACACCACAGGTGACTTTTTATGACCTGTGTCCATGGGCAGGGAAAAAAGGAACCCCCAGAGTGCATTGAAGGGACAATGAAACAAAAAAAGTAAGTTGCTTTATGATTCCACCCTGTCAAACCCAATTCACTGAATAAAAAGGTTACAAGCAAAAACCAGCAGAGAAAAAAAAAATGGTTACACACGGTGTGGTTGTGGCCAGGCTACCACTAATACCCTGGCTGCAAATAGGATGCCCAGGCACAGAATACACAGGGAGGGACGACACAGGCAGGATCCCGCCCACGCTGGACTTAAGTGTGAAGACAGGTAACATCTACAAAACTCTGGCTGTTAAAAGTGTAATAAAGTGGGGAAGTGTTTATGAGAGAGAAGAATGGAAGGAGAGGAGCCAAGTCCTCCGTGAGACATTTACCTGTAGACTGAGAAGCTCAGGATGAGTAGCTCTAGGCCAAAGGGTGGGGGAGGGGGTTTGATAGAACAGCGCACCCAGGACAAAGGTGCCATGGGAGGGGCGTGGAGGATTGGCTGGCAGCCAGGGTCTCCAGGACATTTGTGCCAGGCCTGGGGATTCCAAGTCCAGCTTGCTTTCCTTGGCACCAGAATGTCTCCTATCTTTCTCACCTGACAGTTTCCATGGAGAATTGTGGCCTGCAGGTGCACATGGGGCCAGGTGTACTGAAGGAGTATGTCCACCTTTTTTCCCCCTCTGGTTTTCTCAGCAAATCTTTCTGCTGTAAAGACTCTGGCTAAAGTCCAATTTTCCAGGACACTCTCAGCAGCATTTATAAATTTGATGGGTAAAGTGCCTGCTTACTTTCTAGTGCATGTAATTAGTATTATTTTATTCCCCTTCCCTGCATTTATCGAGCACTGTTGAACGAAACCTGCGGGTTAGTAACAACCCACTGAATAGTTTTCTGTGAGTGGGCATAAGAGCTTGCATCTCAGCTGAGAGGCAGAAAGAGACAGCAAGTGGCTTTGAGGGAGAAACATTGCTGCTTTCAAGTTTTCAAGCTCTGATTTAACTCAGAACAAAGAGCTACACGGAATCAATTGAGGGGATCTTCTCTGTTGGTTCTCTAACAGTTAGTAAAAAGCCTCCTGCTTGGGAAGAAACAATTCACAGCCCCATCATCTTTTAAGTCAGTGCTGCTCAAACTGGGATCAGGGGCCAGCTTCTGTTCATTTCTGCAAATTGTTTGTAATCCAGTCTGCAATGAGATAAGTACAGAAACAGAGCAAGCATTCAGAACTTTTATGGCAACTTGACACAATAGTTTAATGTCTGTTGACTCTAAAAAAAAAAAATTGAGCTTGTGTTTTGTTTGTCATTGGAGGGTTTTTAAGACAACCCACAGAATGGGAGAATATATTCATCAGTACTTCTGATAAGAGGTTACTATCCAAAATGTATAAAGAAATTACAAAAATCAACACCAAAAAACCCCACACAACCCAGTTTTAAAAATGGGCAAAGGACCTGAATGGGCAAAGGACTTCTCCAAAGAGGACGTACGGATGGCCAATACACACACAAAAAGATGCTCAACATCACTAGTCATCAGAGAAATGCAAATTAAAACCACAGTGAGATATCACCTCACACCTGTCAGAATGGTTATCATCAATCAATCAACAAACAAGAGCTGGCAAGGATGTGAAGAAAGGACAACCAGTTTGCACTGCTGGTGGGAATGTAGACTGGTGCAGCTACTGTGGAACGCGGTATGGAGATACCTCAAACAATTGAAAATGGGCCTGGCTGGTGTGGCTCAGTGAATTGAGTGCTGGCCTGAGAACCAAAGGATCGCAGTTTGGTTACCCAAGCAGGGCACATACCTGGGTTACGGGCCTGGTCCCCCATAAGAACCATGCAAGAAGCAGCCATACATTGATGTTTCTCTCCCTCTCCTTCTCCCTCCCTTCCCCTCTGTCTAAAAATAAATAAATAAAATCTCTAAAAGAAATAAAAAATGGATCTGCCTTTTGACTCAGCAATCCCACTTCTAGGAATACATCTGAAGAAACCCAAAACACTACATTCATTGCAGCGTTATTTACAATTGCCAAGATATGGAAGCAGCCTAAGTGTCCATCAGCAGATGAGTGGATCAAACAACTATGGGACAGTTACACAGTGGAATACCACCACCACTCAGCCATAAAAAAGAAGAAAATTTTACCCTTTGAGACAACATGAGTGGACCTGGAGAACACTATGCTAAGTGAAATAAGCCAGTCAGAGAAAGACAAATGCCCTATGATTTCATTTGTATGTGGATTCTAAAGAACAAACTGAACTAACAAAACAGAGACAGACTCACAAATAGAGAGCAGGATGACAGCTAAGGTGGGTGGGGAAGGAGGTGAGGGGGTGGAGAGACTGAGCAAAAAGGAGAAAGGACTCACAGACATGGACAACAGTGTGGGGATGGCCAGGGGCTGAGGGGAGGAGGGTATAAGGGAACTAAATGTTAACAGAAAAAATACAATAAAAAATAAAAATGAAAGAATTTACAAAGAAATTATTTCTTCTAGTAGTTTATCTTATTTTTAAAAATATTGGTACACAATGTCCCTGACCCGTGTTGGGCATTGTCCCACAAACTGAAAGGTCCTGGTTCAATGCCCGGTCAGGGCACAGGCCTGAGTCGCAGGTTCAGTCCCCAGTGGGGGCGTGCAGAGAGGCAACTAATTGATGTTTCTCTGTCACAGCGATGTTTCTCTCCCTCCCTTCCCCATTCTCTAAAATAAATAAATAAAATCTTTAAAAATATCAGTATATTTATAGATTTAAGATAAAAATTGGTCCCTCCCCGCAGGGGTTTTGAGACGCATTGTTCTGAGTCACGAAGGGGGCCTCCAAGGCTCTCTGCTCAAAAGCACAGGCAGTGAAACCCAACAGTCCCCAAAAGTCTCAGAAATACTGGTGACGAGTCAGAAGGGAACTTGGAACCACCTGCAGGCTTTCAGATTCAAAGCAGGTTCTTGGCCAGATTTGTGGCCAGCTTTCCAGATTTCTGCCAGCAGGAAATACAGATAAGGAGGCTCCCGGAAAGTGGAGTTCACAGGTTTATCTGGAGTGGGTGCTTCATTTCACATGAAACTCACGAGAGCTGATCAGATGGGGGCACAGAGAGCCTGGGAGTTAGCAGAGGTGCCTGCAGAGCCGAGTGCCACACCTGGTTCTTCTAACTTTAAGTCGAGAGAAGAGTCCCAAGCTGATATAGTCACAAAGCCCAGGGCATAAATCACCATGTGGCCATGATGGCATTGTTAGATAAAATCAGGTATTTGGGGCAGGAAACCAGTCCTTCAAAGTCACCACGGTTACCCATGGTTGCTCTTGCAGTGACTAGGGGGGTGAGGTCTGCTGCTGGACTGACTTTGACAGAGAGAGGCCATGACCTACCCTCGCGGGCTGTTTCAGCGGGCACCCTCACTGAGCCAGGCCTTCAACACTCGTGGGCAATCGAAACTCCTGTGTCCCTAGTGGACATCGCCAGGGGCCCATTGTTTGTATTCTTAGCTGTGCTCCTATGTCTCTAGTTGGTGTCTTCCATTAGACTGAATGAGTTTAATTTTTGCTAGCAGAAAAAAAAAATTCTTCCCGTATCTTTTGCAATCTTCTCACATCTATTACATTTTGTACCCAGTGGGTTCTGAGTAAATGTTGACTAACCCATTAATAAAGTGATGTAAATCAAACAGCAGGTTCCTTTTTTTCCCCCACTTTTGAAGTGCTTTTAGTTTCCTTGCTGGCGCAATGTTTTACTCAAAGCTCCATGAATTTAATTCAAAACTTTGAAAAATTAAAGAAAAAATAATACAAAACTTAGGTAATTTGGACCCCACGTGCTCAGGGATCATGCCCAAAGAACTTGACAAAGACACATGGATATCTAATTCGCTTGGGCAAAATCTGTCTGCTCATCATTCGAAGAAGCCTCATCTGATACGATTTTTTGAAGGGGAATTAAGAAACAAGACCCATTATATTTGTTTTCCATTCCCTCTTCTCTTCTTGAATTCCTTGAAAATTGCACGGAAAGGATCAAATGGAAGCTGGAGTGCTCTTTTTTATAGCAGTGAAATGCAGCCTCAGCGCGCAGTGAACGAGGAGGTGCCGGCTACAAGGGAGCCGGGAGGGAGGGAGTGGGGGGCAAGATCGAGGAAGAAAGAGCCCGTGGGGGTACAGCCCAGTGTGTGGGGGCCAACCTCAGGCCAGCACGGCAGACACAAGCTCCATTTGTGAACTGGCAGCACCTGGGACATAGAAGTTTCGTCCATTCCTCCCACATCACCCTTTTGTATCCTCTCCTCCACCCACGCACCCCACCCCCACCCATCTTTGCTTAGCCAGACTCACTTCCCTTCTCATAAAGAAAAAGGGAAAATGTGTATAGCTGGGGGTGGGCAGTGCCCCACACTATGTTTTGAATGAGGATTCCGTTTTTGCTCTTTAGCCCATTATCTCTGTGACTGCCTTAAAACCTGGGAATGGAACCAACCGTTTCTTTGAGGAAAACTCCAAACTCTTTAAATAGACTAAGGCTCAACCTCCCCAAGCAACGCTGCATGGACAAAACCCTGGGAGAATTACAAGTTGTGTTTTAGAATCTTGTCACAAGCTGTTCCAGAAAAAACATACTTGGTATGCCACTGTAATGCCATTTGGTCACATTATTGTTCATATAATAAGTGAGCACAAGCTGTAATAAAGAAGGTAAAGAGGGAAGAGGGAGCCACAAAATATATAATCCACTAAACTGAGGCCCAAGTCTCCGGAATCTTGCCCTTTTTCAAATGACCTTATGAAAGCTGAGAATTAGGGAACAGGGAGAAAAGGAACTTTGCTTATTCTTTCCTATTTCCTTTGTTTGGTTTTCTGACAAATACTTTTTTGTAGTATAACTTTGATATATTTACTACTGGCAGAAGCTTGTAAAATAATTCCTGATTAGTGTGCATGATTTTATTCAGTAATTTATCCTGCAGTCAAAACGCCATTGCCTGTAGAATCACGTAGTCTATTTTGGGATGTGTTCTGGGATATCAGAAAAAGGATTGAGGAAGAGAGAGAGAGGGAGGGAGAGAGCAAGAGCACACTAGAAAAAAATTAAGAGCCAACTCTGAAAGTGAACAAACTGTTTAATTCCTGCTAAAGTGATGCCAACTTACTTGTACAGTGACATGTTTCTGGTTTGTAGGGGTACAGAGGATGTCGAGGAGACTATACGATGCTATCCGAAGCCTTTCGTAAACTTCCCCCATTCGCACCCACAACTCCACACTCCTAGTGCTCTCTGAGCATTTGGAGAACAAAGTCAATCCAACCACAGAGACCATGATAGGTCTAGATGGCTGCTGATGTTAACCTTGCCCTCTGTCCAGAGCGGACTGTCTCTTTTTACTTGGAAAAGGCTGCAGCTCCCCAACATCTTAGACATGGTGCACCCACCTCATTCACACCTGGGGAATTGGAAGCAGACCCAAAGTGGAAGGGGTTGTAACAAGATTCTAAAATACATTTTGTGCTTATTTCTAAATGCCAGTGGTGAGTGTGGATGCAATCTTTTGGGGGAAATGGAGGCTAACCACATTTGGAGGTTTTGCTCTTCCTTAAAGACCATGTTGTGCTTCATTCTCTAGGTTTGCGGGGATGGGGTAATGATAAACAGGTAACCCAATTCAAAGTTTGCTGTGTCCGTGCCTTGGCCCCAACCAAACTCATCCTGACTGCCCCCGCCCCACTCCCCCACCCTGCCTCGGACAAATTACCCCCAATCTGACCTTGAATTGAAGTACCAGTGCCCTTCAAGGCCATCAAACTCCACAGCAGGGCTGAGGAAGCCAGCAATCTCTTCAGGGACCTCAGTGTCCAGAGGTTGGTTAGAATCTAGTTTTGACCTGCAGAGCCCAATGCTTTCAATTCAGGAGATAGAAGTGTGTTACCATTCATTCTTTCTTTTACCGACTGCCACAAACAAACCAAAGAATCTGATGGGGCCCGTGGGCACACCATTGTTCCATTTCTTTCCAAGTCACGAGCGCTTCTGCCCTCTGTCTTCCACATGGAACTCAGACCAAGAGCCAATGATTTCAGTATAAAGGAGTTTCATTCTCAGAGTGCTTGTAAACTAAAGTGATCTTTGGGGCTGAAAGTCCTGTTCACAAAGCAATTTTTTGGGCAAATGGGCTGAGAGCAGTTCCAGTCTCACCGCTGAGCCAGAGGCCCCGCAGTGAGTGGCGCGGGGCATGGAGGAGAGGAAAAACTGGCCGCCGCTTGCGACGAATCTTCCATCAGAGGGGGACCTGGCGCAGTGAGATTCAACGGGGAGGGAAGTTACCACCTGGAAGCCACTGATGCCTCCTGTGCTTTGTCTTTACTGCTCAAGGAAGTAGGCCTTGGGTGCATACTTGTAGTTCGTTCATTGACTCAGCGACCAGTTCCCGCATGTCTTCTTTACATCATGAACTATTCTAAGCACCAGGAATATACATCAGTGAATAAAAGAACTCCTAGGAATTAGTGTGAAAATACAGACAACCCAGCAGCAAAATGGACAAGACTTCGCAAAAATATTAACAAATGGCCAAAAAGTACAGTATATATACAATATAAATGCTTTACCTTCTTAATCGTTAGAGGAAGTACATGTTAAATATCCCAGTATTACATAATTGCAATCTCACCAAAATGACTAAAATGTAAAGACTAACAATGCAAATGTAAGAAAGGATGTTAGCAACTGGAACTCTCGTACATGGCAGGAGGGGTGATAAATTAGCACAAGCACTATGGAATCATTTAGCATTATCCATTAAAGCTGAAGAAATACATGTATGTCCTGTGACTCAGCAGTTCCACCCAAACAGAAGTGCACGTGCAGAGAAGTGCAAGGACGTGCATAGAGTGATAGCAAAAAGCTGGAAACCCGAACGCCCACCAACAGGACAATGGAGAAGTAAATGGTGCAATATTTATTCTACGGGGTCCTGTATAACAATTACAAATAAACTCCTGCAACACTCAACAACAAAGAGAAGCCCCAGAAACACAATGCTGAGCAAAGAGGCCGAGCACAAAAGGATATACAATGTGTGATTAAATGGAGGGTACATAGCGAGAAAGGGCAAGGCAAGTGAGGGCCTGGGTAAGGAACTGATGACGATCCCTGACTGTGGAATTTTGTTTGGGTAAGAAAAGAGGACCACAGGTCAGTGAGGGGCAGTGAAGAGGGTGGGGCAGGGTTACCAGCAAAAAGGGAACTAAGAGACAGAGTGGGTGTGGTGCCGGGACTGGAGATGATGGAGGGTTTGCAGTGATGGTGACACGGTCCAGAGAGTGACCACTGAGGTTAGCGAGTGAGGTAGGGAGGTGACCATCGGAGAGGTCAAGGCACCGAGAGGCCTAGTATCAGAGTGATGATTGATGTGGTGTTAAAATGAGGAATTAAGACAGGGGTGGTATTGAAGAGACTTACAGTGAGCTAGAGACTGTAATTGTTGAGATGTGCAGGGAGCAATCCTTGGGTCAGATGATGATGCTCTGGTAAGGTTTTGTAGAGAGTGGATGATGTGGTTTGATGATGCGAGATTAAAGCTGGGTGAATTTGAAGAGGATGGCTGGGAATGCCCTGGGATCATTGAAGAGGGGGAAGGAGGGCACGCCTGGGCCCAGTGGTCCCAGGGGCAGGGGGTTGGGAAGAGGACAACAGAGAAAACAATGACCCCAAGGGAGATTCACATTTTGTTTCGAGCAGGAAGCTGAGGAAAATATTCAGGAATGAGGTAGAGGGTGTGGGGGCTTTGCTGATGCCCGAGGGTTGGATGGGAGGGGTTCTGGGTTTGGAGAGAATGGGAGAAGCAGACAGAATAGAGAAGTGAGATTGGGAAGCAGGACAGGAGTGACCTGGGGCCAGGGGTGCTCCATGGAATGACTGACTGGCCAGGGATGAAGGCATAATGAGATTAGTACTAACTGACTCAACTGAGATTGGTGGGGAGGCTGTCAGTAGTTTCTTATTAGCAGTTCAATTAACTCCTGTTTAGTTTGCTGGTTTCCTTAATCTTAGTTTTCTTCATGTGCTTTTGAATTTTGTTTGTAGCCTTTGTTTTGTTTGTTTTGTTTGTTTTGTTTGTTTTGTTGTGGTGTGCATGTGGTTTGCCCTGTTACTTCTTTCTGAGCTCACTCCCCTACTGCGGTTTTGTGGCCTGAATCAGGGCTCCCAGAACCGTCGAGTGCAGGACCAGGTGCTTTCAAATTGAACAGAGGTAAGGTGGGAGAGAAGGGCACCAGGCTGCTCTGAGGTGGCCCTGATGCTGCTCTCTGCTGCGTCCTGCCAGCATGGACCCCACCTTCAGACCAGCTGGAGACCGCTGCAGTGGCCCCAGTCATGCGTGGGGAAGCCCACCTCTGGCCGAGGTTCCCCCAGCACCAACATACTCCTTGTACTGACTGGGACAAATTTGAACTGAATCAGAGATCTAAAGGTAAAAAATTGAACCTAATTTTTAAGCAATAGTCAAAATTGGGGAAGGTCTTCAGAAGAAATATATTTTAAGATAAATTTTCACATAATGAATTAAGAACTCTTACAAACCATTTAAAAAAAGATTTTACTTATTTATTTTTTAGAGAGACGGAAAGGAAGGGAGAAAGAGAGGGAGAGAAACATCAATGTGAGAGACATATGTCGATCAGTTGTCTGACTAGGGACTGAACCCACAATCTCGGCGTGTTCCCAGACCAGGAACTGAATCAGAGATCTTTTGGTTTGTGGGATGATACCCAACCAACTGAGCCACATTGGTCAGGGTACAAGGCATTTTTTTAAACTGAGGTATAAGTGATGTATAACTAGCTTCAGGTGTATAGTATAATGATTTGGTAATTGTATATATTGTAAAATAATCATCACAGTAAGTCTAGTTAATGTCCATCACTATACATAGTAAAAGGTTATTTTCCTTGTGATGAAAACTTGTAAGACTCTCTTAGCAACTTTCAAATATACAGTATAATATTACTTTAATCACCATGCTGTACGTTACATCCCAAAGACTTATTAATCATCTCACCTCCACAGGAAGCCTTCCTTGTTTACCTTCACAACCACCCTAATCTGATTAATCTGTCTCTCTTCTGGGTTCTATGCAATATTTTTTAAAATTTTGATCATATTCTTGTCTTCTTGATTGACTTGTTCCTTTTTCCAATACTGTATGAGAGCACCAAGTCTAATTTGATTTTTGCGTTCCCAAGGCCTAGCTCATTGGAAGCACTCAAAGATTCTTTGTTGGATATATGAATGAAGAACTTGTTACTTCGCTATACATAGCTGGTTTAGCGATGCCGGTTCTGTGCTGAGCACAGTCCACTGGGAGGCAGTGTTGTGCAGTGAAAAAGCTCTCAGCTTTAGGAGCCAGAAAGCCGGGGCTTCCATATCATTTAATCAGCCACCTTCTACCTGCCTGTCCCCAGGGCCATGTGGTCTCTTTCAGACACCAGCAAAATAGGAAGAACGAGAAGAATTTTCCTACAGGATTTTTGTGAGGATTAAAGATAATTTAGGTAGATTTAGGTAAAGTAACCAGCATATTGTAGGTGTATTTATCATAAGGTAGCTTTTGATTACAAGCTTATGTAATAAGAAGCACAATTACAGGTAAAGACCTAGTTTGAAGAAGTAAGTGCTCTTCAGAGTCAGGCTGCAAATAATCCTCACTCGAAAAACTCAGCCCACTTCTCACTTCCTGCAGCTGGTGGAGGGCGGATGCCTGGGGTTCAGAGGTTCTTGGGGCTCCTTAGGGCTGGCTCAGGCAAGTCACAGGCTTGAGGGACTATTATTGCCAGGCCCTGGTTCAGCTGCATGTGCATTAAATAGATTTTTGTGCACTGGCCTGGGAAACAAGCCACCATCTATAATTCTGTTTCTATGGGGAAAGGCTTTCTGTGTTCCAAACAACCAACTTAATAATGAACGCCTGGAATACAACCCATTTGTCGACGGGGACCAGCTGACTGAGTTTACATGGCTCAGCCAGCCGCCCAAATGACTGCACAGTGTTGATCTAATTACAATGAATTCTCTACAGTGACTAATCTAGCTGCGGTCTCCACAATTGAAGAGGAATTTTGAAAAATTGGAGAGGGTTCTACAAAGAACCACAACGATGATTAAAGGACAGAAGGAAAATCTAGTCTGGTTCCTATAGTTTTCAGAGGCTATAGAAACTACCTATGTGATAATTACTCTCAAATGAAAAAGGGTTTGATTCTGTGCTGTGTCAAGTGCATTTATCACTTGCTAATGGACTATGAATTCCTGGAGAAGGGACCCAAGGTCCATTGCGCCCCAGGTCCGGGGACCAGACACTTTGCGGGCTTTTACACACAATACTCATATTTGTCCTCGGAGCCACTCTGCCAGAGGGACACTATGTCTGTTTTACAGATGAAGAAATGAATTTAGAGAAACTCATTTGTCAAAAATCTTATAGCTAATAATACAGAACATAGATTCAAATCTAGGCCAGTTTAATTTCAAAGCCCCTGTAACTTATTGCCTACAATGCAGCAGAGTGATCTCACTGAAATATAAACCTGATATGCCCTATCCCCGCAAAAAACAGTCCCATGGCCCCGCTGTGCTCCCAGAATCTAACTCAAGCTTCTTAACCTGCCTGATGGGACCCGAGGGTCCTTTCCCCTGCATCCCAGCCTTGTCTCCTGCCCTGATCTGTTCATCTCAGCCCCAGGGCTGTATTCGAGTGTCTCCCCATTCCTCTACTCCTCCGTGGGCATTTCCAGCCTCCACGCCTGCGCACATGCAGCACCTCCTGCTCTCTGGCCTTCCTCGTCCATTGGCCAACTTTCTTTTACTCACCTTGTGGATCTCAGCTTGCATGTGCCTTCCCTGAGCCTCCAATTTGGGCTCATCCACTCTCTGCCTGGTCTCTCAGCCTAGCACATGCCCACATAATAGCATTTATCACACTGACTTGTAACTGCATGCTGATTTAGCTTTTGACTCTCCCCAATACACACACACACCCCTCACTCAATAATTACATGTCAATTAAAAGTTCAATGATCATATCACAAGCTATTTTCACAAACAACAGCCAAGACATTGACATCTACAAAACATTTACCTTGTTTTTAAAAGAAGATTTGAGGGTATGCTGGTTTGACCTTAGCCCTTCTTTGCTGGTCCCTTGTTTTCTGATATGTTTGCTTGAGAGGAAGAAAAGGCATACAGCTGCCAGAAGGATGCTGGGAGTTGTGCAAAATGTTAGCATGTGCACAGAGTGTGCCCCAGAGTGGACTCCATCCACCACCTAGGTCCAGGCAGAAAGGAGACTGAGATCCTTCCTTCCCTTAGCTTCAGGAAGGACCCAGTGAATCCATTGCTGTTAGAGGAACACTGATCTTTGTGAAGTCCTCCAGAGGGAAATCTCCAACCCTAGCCGGTGTCAATAAACCGTCAGGGTAGGGAAATTCTTTCTTTCATTTAACTCTGACTTATGTCCGTTCTTTTGGTGCTCTTAGCACTAGAGAAAACGCAGCCGTCATCCTCCATGAAGTGCCTCCTCTGAAGTTTATGTCCAAAGCTGATGCTTCTTAAATCACCCTGAAGCCTTTCCCTTCTTGGGTAAGTCATCCCAAGTCCCTTAGCCCTTCTTTGCTGGTCAATGAATGACTATTCAGCTTCTGCTCTGAACTCTCCACATTCTCTGAATCCCATTGAACTATGGAGACCAGAGCCAGCCCCAGCTCTCTGTTTCAGCTCTGATCAGTGCAGAGCAGCGTAGCAATTACCTCATGATATAGACATGCTGTTCATTTGCCACAGTTCTCTGCTTGCATTTTTTTTTTTTTTTTAATCAACAGAACTGCAGGGTTGTGGCAACTCCTCCTGGTCAGCTGGCTATCCACTAAAGCTATACTTTCAATTTTCCAGCCAACTGCCTTTGAGTGGTTGCCACCTTGCCTTTGAATATGTTCACTTTCAACTCCAAGTGCATAACCCTGACATTTTCTCTGCTGAACTCCATCTAGTCTAGGTCCTATTATTCCAGTTGACCAGAATTGCCTTCTATGACTCCTCTAGCCTGCCGAGATCTTTCTCTTTAGTGACACCTCGGGGTCTGTGTAATTAGATGCCTGCTTTCTGTGCATATTTCCTATTGATCAGTCCATTAGTCAGATGAAGCTAAATTATGCTGCTGTAAATAAATCACCTCTAATCTGAGTGGCTTAAAACAATGGTTTTGGGTTTTCTGCTCTTCCCGTAAGTGGCCTGAGGTGACTTCTGAAAATGGTTTGCTGTTCATTTGAACCAGAAAACCCCACGAAATCATGCAAATCAAGAGGTTTAAATGTTCATGTTCACTTTGAGAACACACAGAAACAGCCCAGGACATCAAGGGCATGTACATTTGAAAAGCCACCAAGTATCTGAAGGATGTCACTTGACAGAAGTGATGTGTGCCATTCTGTTGTTACGATGATGGAGTTGGTAGATGCGCCCCAGCCTAACAGTGGGGCTGGACACAGGGTCAGCAGCCCAAAAAGAGTGTTGAATTTTTACTGCACTAGCTTAGAAAATGCAGAAAGTAATGCTGCACGTAAGGGTTTACACGTAGATTCTCTGGTCACTGAGCACATCCAGAGGAACAAAGCTTACAAGATGAGCAGATAAATGCATCCAGGAGCTCTCCCTGCCACTTTGAGACGATCTTACTGGGATAGAGCAGATCGTTCCCAAACCTGAAGAGGAGGTCACACAGAAGAAAAAGATATCCCTGAGAAAATTGAAGAAACAAAAATTACGGCCTGGGAGGAAATTCAGCATAAAATAAATGCTAATAAAAGTAAAAGCAGAATGTTGGTTATCTTTATTTGTAAATATACTTCAAATGTCCTTACAAGATGGACAAAAAAGTTTTCTTCTGATTGGGATTAAAAACACATTATTCTGAGGGGGAAAAACAGTGGTTTGGGGTTTTCTTTTCCTATTTGCATGACATTTTCTACACTGATCAGCAGAGGGGCTCTGGGCACAAGAGTCACTCCACGTCCAGGTAGGCAGAAGTCCTCCCATCTTGCGACACCACCATCTCGATGCAAAGCTTCCAGGTTTGTGGGGTCAGGGGCACAAAGCATGAACAGTGGAGAATTCCACGTGTTAACTCCATCTACAAGGGACACACATCACTCAGGCTAACGTTTCTTTGGTTAAAGCAAATCACATGACTGCGACTAATTCCAAGGGGTACGTGCTCTGAAGGACAGAAGTGTTCATTAGTACGGCCTCCCACAGTCAATTTTCCTGAAGCTCTCAATTTTCCTAAACATAGTGATCATTTATTTAACATCAGCCATAAATTCTTGTAAGAAAACCTCTAAATTCTGGGCCTATTTTGCTCCCTCTGAACATCTCCCACAGAAATAAAGGAAGTTTTTTTTTCTTTTTTAAAAAATATTTTATTTTTATTCGATTACAGTTGTCCCTATTTCCCCCCTTTGCTCTCCTCCACCCAGCTCCCCCTCCACAGCCATTCCCCGCCCTCTTGTCCATGGGTCATTCATCCACGTTCCTTAACTAGTCCCTTCCCCTTCTTTCCACCCTCTTCCCCTTCGTCTCTCCCCTGTGGTCACTGTCAGTCTGTTCCTTGTTTCCATGCCTTTGGTTCTATTTTGCTCGCTTGTTTGTTTTGTTGATTTTGTTCCTCCTATAAGTGAGATTATATGGTGTTTGTCTTTCATTGCCTGGCTTATTCCACTTAGCACAATACTCTCCAGTTCCATGCATACTGTCACAAAAGGCAGTAATTCCTTCTTTCTTTCTGCTGCATAGTATTCCATTGTGTAGATGTACCACAGTTTTTTGATCCACTCATTTACTAATGGGCACTTAGGATGTTTCCAGCATTTGGCTATTGTAAATAATGCTGCTATGAACATTGGGGTGCATAAGTTCTTTCGAACTGATGATTTGGGATTCTTAAGGCATAATCCAAGTAGTTGAATCACTGGGTCAAAAGGCAGTTCCATTTTTAGTTTTTTGAGGAAATTCCATACTGCTTTCCACAGTGGCTGCACCAGTCTGCATTCCCACCAACAGTACACTAGGGTTCCCCTTTCTCTACATCCTCACCAGCACTTGTTGTTTGTTGATTTATTGATGGTAGCCACTCTGGTAGTTGTAAGGTGATAGCTCATTGTGGTTTTAATTTGCATCTCTCTGATGGCTAGTGATGTTGAGCATCTTTCCTATGTCATAGGCCCTCTGTATGTCCTCCTTGGAGAAGTGTCTGTTCAGGTCCTCCACCCATTTTTAATTGGATTATTTGTCTTACCGATGTTGAATTGCATGAGTTTGTTACCTATTTTGGAGGTCGAACCCTCATGCAAGGTATCATTGGCAAATACATTTTCCCACATGGTCAGTTCCCTTTTCATTAAAAATATGAAATTGCACCCTGGCTGGTGTAGCTCAGTGGACTGAGCACGGGCCTGTGAACCAAAGGTCACTAGTTCAATTCCCAGTTTGGGCACATGCCTGGGTTGCAGGCCAGGTCCCCAGCAGGGAACTCATGAGAGGCAACCACAAATTGATGTTTTTCTCCCTCTCTTTGTCCCTCCCTTCTCTTCTCTCTAAAAATAAATAAATAAAATGTTTTTAAAAATAAAACATAAAAAAATGAAATTGCTTCATGAATTTGTGTGTCATCTTTACACTGGGGCCATGCTAATCTTTTCTATATTGTTCTAATTTTAGTCTATATGCTGTCAAAGCAAGCACTAGAGGAAGTTCTTTATTCTATGATCCATATAAAAAAATATTAGGTCAAAGACCAGATTTTACAAAAAGCTGCTAGTGGAATAATAAGATTGATCTACCAGTAATATGTTTTCTCTCTACTGATGAGGGTGCTATACAAGAAAGAACTGTTAGAAAACCAGTGGCATGAACTTGTGAAAGACAGCTCTTCCTCAATGTGTCAAAACCACTGCTCACCCAGTTATGCTATTATTTTCTTTTTTAAAAAAATAGGTATTTTTAAAAGGGTTTATTTATTTATATTTAGAGAGGGGAAGGGAGAGATAGAGAGAGGGACAGAAACATCAGTGTGTGGTTGCCTCTCATGCACCCCCTACTGAGGACATGGCCAGCAACACAGGCATGTGCCCTGACTGGGAATCAAACCAGAGACCCTTTGGTTTGCAGGCTGGCACTCAATCCACTGAGCCACAGCAGCCAGGGAGAAAAAGTAATTTATTTTCTATTGTATTTTTTCCATTACCGTTTATTCCCCTTATAGCCTCTTCCACTTCCACCCCTGGCAACTACCACACTGTTGTCTGTGTCCAAAAGTTCTTTTTTTTCCCCTCAATTCTTCCACCTCCCAACCCCCTCCCTGACCAAATTAACAAATTGAGCTAACAAGCAAAATAGAGGCAGACTCATAGATAGAGAGCAGGCAGGCCAGCTACTCTATTATAAGTGATTGCACATTATAAACAGAGGAAAGAAGTGCAGACCATTCCCAGTGGTTTTAAAATCTCAATAAGACAAAGGAATCTGGTGAAGTTGAGTGCAGCAGAGGTAAAGGGACAGTGGATTGGGAATCTGAGCCTCACTCAGCTTCCAGGGTGCTCCGTGACCTTGGGAAAGTCATTTTCCCACCCTAGCCCCACCCTGGACCTCAGGCTCCAGTAGTGCCTGGGAATACAGAGGGTCTTGCTGTGTGATTCTCAGCTCTCTCAGCTTATCTGAATCCCCTAAGGAGGTTTTTAAAAACAGGCTTTCTAAACAAGCTAGGGTGGGACCTCAAATCTATTTATGGTTAAGGAGATAATCTCTAGTGATATGTACATATTTTAATATTTTTATTTATTTATTTTCAGAGAGAGGAGAAAAGAGGGAGAGAAACATCCATGTGTGAGAGAAACATCAATCAGTCGGTTGGGGGTGTGCAACCCAGGCACGTGCCCTGACTAGAAGTAGAACCAGCGACCTTTTAGTTTGCAGGCTGGTGCTCAGTCCACTGAGGCACATCAGCCAGGGCTCTAATGATATTCTTAAATGTGTCTAACCCCACGACTTTGTCCTTGACCTTCACTTCTCAGACTTCTTCCACTTTAGTTGCCATCCCTTATCTCCATTTCAAACCTAAACACAACTGAGCTCATCATTTCATTCAGCCCTAAAGTGCTCTTTGTGTGTGTGTGTGTGTGTGTGTGTGTGTGTGTGTGTGTATGCAGATTTCCTACTGTGAAGGGTACTACCATCCATCCAATCAAAAAAAGCCAGAAAAGCCTGGTTTTATTTTAGATTTCTCTGTCTCCCCGCCCAGTTAATCTTTCAGTTCTAAACATCTCTCCTCTTTATGCCCAGTCACTGACTCAGCTCAGAACTTCACTATCTGTTGCCTGGACTCTTAGATTTGCCTTTTTCTAGATTTCTTTCACTTGAATCTCATTGATTCTTCCTCCTGTCTCATTCCTACCCCTAAGTTCTAGAGTAATTATTCCAACATGAACTATCCACTAAACAGTCTTCATTGTCACTAAATTTAAAATCTAAACTGCCTTGCAAGGCATTCCATGTCTTTCAAGATGCTTTCCCACCATTTCAAAGCCATTGGCTGTGGTGTCTCTTCTCACAATATCTCTACAGCAATACTCAGCTACCGGTGGTCCATCAGCTTCTCCATGTCTTTGCACATGCTGTTCTCCAATGGAAACATCATTCCTATACCTGTTTTCTGAAGTATGATCTGTCCACTGCCAGCTTTGGGAAGACTTCAAAATCTTCTCCCCAGCAGGGTGACAGCCTACTTCTATACTTCCCTTGTACTCTGCTAACACTTCCATTACAGACTTTATTCAGCTGGGTTATAATAGCTTCTCTGCATATCAATCTCCCTAAAAAAATCTTGAATGGAAAGTACTGAGGGCCTGGAGCAATGCCTGACACAAAGCACAAATATGTGAAGAATATATGAATGAATGAATGACCTTATCAGTGCTAATCACCCTATACTCTATGAACACTTCAGAACAAAATGTGAAGTACAATAATAAATTCTATGATTAAATTAACACCTGAGCAGTGACTTGCAGAAAGGTGGGGATAAACAGAGGTTTGAGCAGAAGCAGCAGCACAGAGTGGGCAGCAGTACAGAGCAAGAGCAAAGTGTGCTTTTTGAACACTTTTAATAATCCAATATGGAGTCACTGTCAGCCATGACAGTTATGTCAAGTGCTATGTGAAGACTGAGGTAATGGGGTATAATAGGAATGCTCTTGGGAAGGGCCTGGAATGCCCCAAACCACAAGTCTGGACACTCGGATGATTCCATCTAAACACATGGGTTCTCCAATTTTTGTGGGCTGTAAGAACTCACAGCTCCAAGCACCCAATGCTGGAGCTTGACTGTACCACGGATTCTGCTGGACTTCCAGCTCACTGGACACCTGCCACCACTGCAGCTGCCTGGCTTGATTCCAACACCCATCCCTTCATCTGGAGACGCCGCCAGTGACTGGGTACTTCTTGCTGGATGATTGCTCTGCTTGTTTCTATCGTGTAAGGTCCCCTTCTCTGTGTGTAACCTGTATGTGACTCTATTGGCTTATTGGGGAGGTCTCCCCTAGTAAAAAGGGTATTGTGGAAAGACACAAATGTGTGTGAGTGGCTCCTTTTGGGGATGCTCCCTTGCTCAAGTAGCAGCTACAATGGGGGAAAGGAAGATTGACAAGATCATGGGTGTGCAATGCAGAAAAATAACATCCCGGCCCCACCCCAACTCTGCCCAGTGCAATCCTTCATGCTGAAGTTCTTTTATGAGATTTCATTAGAAGCCAAGTGGCTAGAAAATTAAGACCAACTTGATTGAAAGTCACTGAACAGCATGATGTCACAGAACTGTTTAAGTCCTTAAAGCAAATTATTTTCACTTCCAGCTGCTTTTTTCTGACTCTCTCCTCAAGTAGTGACATGTGATAAGCCTGAAAAGGCTGAAGCTATCCATAGAAAAGCAAAAAGACGCAGAACTTCCGAACTGAGGAAATCGTCCCATTGACTGCTCCCTGGAGGAGAGCTTCACTGACAGGCTCCTTATTGCGCCCACAATGACCAGAACTCAACTATGTGACTTCTGTGGTCAAGGCCATCATCACTTGAAAAATGTCTCTTTTAATACATTTCTTATTTAAACAAACCTTAGGGAAATGTTTGGTGCCAGATTCTGAGAACTGGCGGTATAATGAATTTTTTTTTAATGTTTATGCAGCCCAACCTGTAGAATTTAACTTAACAAAGAACATTTAGTGCAAGGTAGGAATGTGGATGAATAGTTTTTTGTGTGTGCTTACTAAAAATGGGGGCTCCAAAGAAAAATCAAATACCCATTGGAATAATTCTGCTTTACCCAATGATGGTCAGAAACCATGTGGGGAAAAGGGGGGAAATTATAAAAGACCTTATTCTGAAGAGGCAACAGAGTCAAATGTCAAAGTTTAATGAAAACCAGCCCAACCGATGGCTCGGCTATAGGAATGAGCTTCCAGAGCCTGCTCCCTGCTTCTCTCTCTCTCTCTCTCTCTCCCTCTCTCTCTCTCTCCCTCCCTCTCCCTCTCCCTCTCCCTCTCCCTCTCTCCCTCTCTCTCTCTCTCTCTCTCTCTCTCCCCCCCTCCCTCCACAAATGGAATTCCTTCCATTAGAACTGTGTTAGCGCAAAGACCATCTTCTGGCCTGACACTTAAGCTTTCCAGTGGTTACTGGTATCACATTGTTAGGCAGTGGAGAACAACAAGCAGTGTTAAGAATATCCTCCATCAAGTAGTAGATACACACCTCACTTTAAAAGGCAGCAGGTAAGGTTTTAACATGTGTCATGTGATGGTTTTAGGCAATCTCTCCTTTTGGGTATAGAAAGACATTAATAGGTAAACCCCACCTCCATCCTTCCCTCTATACCCACCACGGTCTATATCCACAGCAATTATTAAAAACAAAGTCCAAATAACGACGTTGTGGAAATTCTTTTGCAAATCAGCTTCAGCCTGCAGCCTCTGTAAGGGGAAGAGAAATGGGCTGGATGGGGTCAACAGGAGGAAAACTGTCCTTTGACCACAACCTGTGGTGTTCTCCTTCCTCAGAGACAAGCGGGACTTTGGCTGGGTGTGGGGCCTGTCCTTGGGGGGTACTAGCCACAGCTCCATCTCGTAAGAGGAAGAGTGGAATAGATGGGTTTGACAGCAGTTGATGTTCTTGCTATTATTCCCTTACTTTACTATGAAGTTGTAATTTTTTTCAAGATTGCTTATTAGGCTAAAATATAGTCTCTTTGGAAAAGGGTCACTTAGTGAACTTCAAGTAAGCCAACAGCAGAGCAGCACCTGAGTGGTCTTAAGGATGTCCTGCTGAGCAGATGCCCATGTGCTCCCAGCCCATGTCTTCTTCCTCACAGAGCCTCCCGTGGTTGTCTCCTACCCGCTCTCACTCCCACCTTCTCCTCTCTCACACACAGCCTCGCACCCACCGTGTTAATCTGCTCAGGCTGCCATAACGAAATACCATAGAGTAAACAGCTTATAAACAACAGAAATGTATTTCTCACAGTTCTGGAGGCTGTGGAGTCTTCAATCAAAGTACCATAAAGTAGGTTTTATTCTGAAGCCTCTCCTTTTGGCTTCTTCATGGTCACCTTCTCCCTGTGTACTCATAGAGCATTGGGTGGGTGGGTGGGATGAAGGGGAAGAGGAAGCCAGAGGGAGAGAGGAAGAGAGGGAGAGAGAGAACTCTCTGGCCTCTCCTCCTCCTTTTATAAGAACACTAATCCTGTTGGATCAGAGCCC
Organism: Glossophaga mutica; assembly: GCA_039655065.1. NCBI lineage: Eukaryota > Metazoa > Chordata > Mammalia > Chiroptera > Phyllostomidae > Glossophaga > Glossophaga mutica. The sequence goes on along the minus strand of CM077309.1, from coordinate 107,661,599 downwards.
CACTCTTATAACTTCATTTAACCTTTATTACCTTCTTATAGGCCTTATCTCCAAATACAATCACAGGGGGGCTTGAGGTTTGAACATATGAATTTGGGCAGGACATAGTTCAGTCCATAGCCACCTTGCTTCCCTCCTCCCAGCTAGCTTCCTGCTTTGCGTCTAGGGACTAAGTGGCCATCACAGAAATAGATGTGTCAGAAAAGAAACTGGGAAAATTGGGCCCAGGAAAAAAAAAAGGCATTTAGAGTTAAAAAATGGGTTAACTGAAGGAAATAATGCCACCCTTTATTTAGTTTTGTGAGCTTAAAGCCCAAGAGTAATTTTTGACCCTTCTGGTGTTAGTTAGCTATTGCTAAGTAACAAACAACACCAAATTTCCATTAATTTACACATTAATTTACTACCCTTTACATATCTAGAAGTCAGCTGGATTTTGGCTGATCCGGACGGGGCTCAGTTTTACGCTGATGCAGCAGCAGGCACTCTGCTTCTTGCTGGAGGCTTGTGGGCTGTCTCTCTCTGCTCTCCGTGTCTCTCACCTAGCAGGCCAGTCCAGGCATGTTCCTTTCATATTGGTGGCTGAGGTTCAGAAGCAAAACGGAAGCACACCTTTCAAATCTTAGACTTAGCATGGTACATTGATATTTCTGTTTATGTCATTGGCTGAAGTAAGCCTCATAGTCAAGTCCAAAGTCTGCCCACAGTGAGCCCCTGGCAACAGCATGAGTGCAGGAAGGGGTGAAATATTCACTACACCACATCTTCCTCTTCTTTACTTCCCATAGCTGACACATGACACTGGCTTATTGATGTTATCACCCAAATCTCCTGAATATATCTACTTCTTATCTTCTCCATCATCCTCCTAATCTGTGCTATTATGTTCCACCTGGACACAGCAATAGCCTCCTGACTGAGCCAGTTTTGAACCTACGCTTAAAAAGCCTTACATGCTTCTGTTCTTAAACTTCTGCCACGTCATAAGAACGAGTCCAGGCTGGCCTCCTGGAGGATGAGAGGTTATGTGGAGCAAAGTCAAGTTGTCACAGTCAAGTCCATTCTTGATCAGCCCCCTACCAACCTCTAAGCCAAGACTGCCTCAGATCCACAGAACTGCTCAAACTAAAGATTCCTGAGCTGAATATCCAATAAATGCTTATTGTTTTAAGTTCGGCATGTTGCTACATGGCAAGAACTAACTGAGACAATGTTCAAGATAATGTTACTAGGTTTCTAAAAAAATACTACTACCACCCCCCCAACCCCTTCTGCTCTTGCCCCCAAAGCATAGAACTTTCAGATGGGCAATTCTGGATTTAAATCTCCAAAATATTAACCAGATGACTTTAATTAATAGTTCCAAGGCTCATATTCCTCACCTATAAAATAGAGTTAATAATATTGTGGCAGAGAAGGTATCTAGTTATCCCCAAACATCTTATATTCCTTTCTTCATGTTTTAGAACCCCAGATTTTTAGCTGGGCACAGGGTCATCCACCCAGGTATGATTATGTGACTAAATTCTGGCCAGTGAGCTCTAAGTCAAACACCATGTAGTAGAAATCCTCCTAAGGGAGCTGGTACATTTCCTCTGACTCGCCTCCTTTTTCTTCATCCCTTTTCTCTCTGTTGGCATTGCAGCCAGTGGCCAATTATGAAGGAAAAGGAGCTCAGGTCCCTAAGCACTTTGTGATGCACAACTGTGAAACCCGCCCCAGACAGCCTACCTCTGGACTTCTATGCAAGAGAAATAGAATTCTCTTTGTTCAAACTGTTGTCATTTTAGGTTTCTGTTATTCGCAATTGAAACTAATCCCACTATAAATAGCATCCTTGCTGGTTTGTTGTGACTTGGTGATAATACAAGTGCCTGGAGTCATGCCTAGTACACAGTCAGTGACAAAAAAATAAATGAACATAGCTCTTATTATTTTTTATTGATAACAATAGTACAGGCAATACCAACATACCTCCCTGGCTAATCTCAGGATAAAATTGCCCATGCTGCCAATTTTGTTGAAGTCAGCTAAAGTTATAGCTATAGATACAAAATTTACATTTACATAATATGCAGATCTATGTGTTTGTTGAACATTTCAACTTAAAGAGTTTTCTTCTTAACTCATCACTCTCTAAAACTGAAGTTTTGTCTCAATGCAATTTGGGAAACAGGTGTACGTCCACAAGCGGGGCGGCACAGCACCTCCCTTGTCACACACTGGAACTCACTCTGGGAGTGCCATCGCCACACGGCGCACCAGAGAAGGCTGTGAGATTGTTCTGCAGAATTCCTTTTCCCTCGTAAACATTTCAAAACTCTATTAAGAAAATGTGATCTTTGTATGTACTTGAAAAGCAATATTATGTATAAAATACTATATTTACTAAGCAATGCAGTTTCTTAAAAAATTATACCTCAGCTTGACAGTATTGAAAAACTTCGTTTTAGATATTGGGAGAAATGCTTTTTAGAAAGCATTTATATTACCATTATAACTCTGCCATGAGATTCTTTGCTATTCCCTACTGTGAAGATCATTATTTTGAGATGTGGGAAGTCAGCAAAAAGGCATGCAGAACCTCCCCCAGTACTGAATCAATTTTTTAAGACAAATTTTCCTCAGAAATATGGTCAAACACAGAGAACTCATTCATAATGTGTTCCTCAAGCAAAAATTCTTTTAAATGATTGTGACATTAAAAAAAGAACTCGCAGAGATATACTGTTCACAGTGGATTCCATACGGCATTTGATAGTTATGTGCCATTACCAAAGAAACTAACAGGTTCCAATTTAAGTGGAATGAGGCTTTTCCCATTAAGGTGTCTTTTAAAATTAATTAATTACAGAAGCCTATTATGAAGACTTTTTAATAAGTCCTCTGCTGTGGAGATCAATAGAAATAAAATAAATGCCTATTAGGGGAAGCTGGTTGGAAAATTGCAAGAGAACCTAAACTAATTGAACAGGAGAATCAAGAAAAGGTTTCCAGGTATAAGTAGACTGGAGATGTCCTAGGGAGGGGTGGCAGTCCAACTAGTGAGATACACAAGTACGTGAGAAGCATCAGTCAAGGCAAAAAGCAGGATAACCTGTGGACAAGTTGCCAATTCGTAGGGGCCAGTGGGATCCTAGCTGGGAACAGTAGAACACAAGACCGGGAATGCTGACTGTGAATGGTGGAGGGCACAGTATGGGATGTTGTGTCTAAGTCATTAGTAATTAGTAATCACTGAAGGGTTTTTAATAGAAAGATTTTTAAAAAATCAGTGCTAACATCACTGGGTGAATTCTACCAAATAGTTACAGGAAAGTTAATACTAATTATTCATGAATTCTTCCAAAAATTTCCAACTTCCCAACTCACTCTATGAGGCCAGTATCACCTTGGTACCAATACCTGGCAAAGACATCACAGGAAAATTATAGACTACCCGGGCCAAGTAGCTCAGTTGGTCAGAGCATTGCCCCGATTTACCAGGGTTGTGGGTCCGATCTCTGGTCAGGGCACATACAAGAAGCAACCAATGAATGCATAAATATATATATATTTTTTTATTTTTAGAGGAGAAGGGTAGGAAAGAGAGAGAGGGAGAGAAATATCAATGTATGGTTGCCTCTCATGTGTCCCCTGCTGGGAACTGGCCTGCAACCCAGGCATGTGCCCTGGCTGGGAATCGAACCTGGATCGTTTGGTTCGCAGGCCCGCACTCAATCCACTGAGCTACACCAGCCAGGGCTGAATGCATAAATAAGCAGAACAACAAATCAGTGTTTCCATCTCTCAAATCAATAAAAAAAAAAGAAAAACATTATAGACTAATATCCCTTATGATTATAGATGCAAAAATCTTCAGCAGAGAGTCAGGGAACAAAATTCAGCATTATATAAAAAGATTATCGTCCAAGACTGGTGGGATTTATGCCAGGAATGCAAGGTTGGTTGAACATTACAAAATCAAGTAATGCCATCATATCAATAGAATAAAAATTAGAATGCAGAATTCAACGTAAACCCTCATATTTGCAGTCAATTGCTTTTTACAAAGCTGTCAAAACAATTCAATAGAAAGAATAATTTTTTCAACAAATGGTACTGGGACAAACTGAATATCTACATGCCAAAGAATGAAGTTGGACCTCTATCTTATACCATATACAAAAATTAACTCAAAATGGGTCAAAGACTTAAAGATAGGAACAAAAACTATAAACTCTTAGAAGAGTATATAGTGGTAAATCTTCTTATTTTGGATTTAGCAATGGTTTCTTAGGTATGACACAAAAAGCACATTAATCAAAGACAAAATTGATAAATTAAACTTCCTCATAATTAAAAACTTGTTTTTTAAAGGATACCATAAAAAAAAATCTGAATAGACAGACCACAAAATGGAAGAAAATATTTGCAGATTATATATGTGATAAAGGACTTGTATCTAGACAATATTATAAAAATCCAATTTTGCCCTGGTTGGTGTGGCTCAGTGGATTGAGCACTGACCTGCGAACTGAAAGGTTACCGGTTCAATTCCTCGTCAGGGCACAGGCCTTGGTTGCATCTAGGTTCCCAGTTGGGGGTGTGTGTGAGGCAACCAAACCAATGTTTCTGTCACACATTGATGTTTCCCTCCCTCTCTTCCTCCCTTCTTCTCTCTCTAAATATAAAAATAAATAGAATCTTTAAAACAACCTAAAAAATCCAATTTAAAAATGGGCAAAGGATCTGAATAGACATATATCTAAAGAAGATACACAGATGGCCAATAAGCACATGAAAAGATGCTCAGCATAGTCATAAGAAAAATACAAATCAAAACCATGAAGGATACCTCTTTACACCAATTAGTTTGGCTATAATAGGGGAAAAAACAGTGAATAACAAGTGTTGGTGAGAATCTGCAAAAATTGGAATCTCCACAGACTGCAAGTGGGAATGGAAAACAGTGCGGCATCACAGTGCAGAAATTCCTCAAAAAGTTAAGCATAGAATTACCATGTGACCAAGAAATTCCACTCCTCAGTACACACCTAAGAAAAATAAAAGCCTACAGCCACACAAAAACCTTTAAATGAACGTTCATACGGCAATGTTCATAGTAGTCATAAGGTAGAAATAACCCAAATGTGCATCAACTGATGAGTGGATAAACAAAGTGTGGTGTATCTGCATGCTCCAACAGGAAGGACCATGGAACACCGTGCTAAGGGAAAGAGACCCATCACAAAAGATTACATAGTATATGATTCTCTTTTTATGAAATGTCCAGCACAGGCAGATTCATAGAGACAGAAAGGAGATTAGTGGCTGCCTAGTGCTGGATGGAGAGATGGGAGGACTGAAAGGTGACACGTAAGGGGTATGGTTTTTTGGGTGGATGGAACGGATGTTCTAAAATTGACTGTGGTGATAATTGCACAACTCTGTGGACATACTAAAAACTACTGAGTTTTTAAAAACTTATGGTACTATGTTAGAGGAAGATTAATGGGAATAGAGAGAAACAGAAAGCCCAGAGACCAATTAGGAGGTTATTACTCTTATAATGTAGACTCTTAGAGAGAAGAAATCCCATCCTCAAAGCTTTTCCACTCCTCTCCGCATGCCCATTTCTATTCCCATCAAATATAATTGGAACATACTTAGTTATCAAATCTGTACTTGATAAATTGATAAATATGCAACAGGGTGGGACTTGGGAATAAATCATAAAAGAAGCTCCCAACTCTCTAGTGTTCATTTTTATTATTTAAGTAACCATGGGAAAATGCCCATTTTCCCAATTAAGTGAGTTAATTTTAAGAATAAAGATGGATTTTATAGCCCTGGCTGGTGTGTCTCAGTGGATTGAGTGCTGGACTGAGAACCAAAAGGTCACCAGTTCAATTCCCAGTCAGGGCACAAGCCTGGGTTGCCCACCAGGTCCCCAGCTGAGGGCATGTGAGAGGCAACTGATTGATGTTTCACACATTGATGTTTCTTTCCCTCCCTATCTCCCTCCCTTCCCCTGTGTTTACAAATAAATACTAACATCTTTAAAAAATTGACTTTGTAAGTGGCTAAGGAAGACATTGTAAGATGAAAAAAATAAGACATAATTTTAAACTGGTGATGGTAAAAAATTAAGAATGAAGAGATGCCCTGGCTAGGCAGCTCAGCTGGTTAGAGTGTCATCTTGTACACCAAAAGGTTGCCGGTTGGATTCTTGGTCAGGGTACTTTCCTGGGTGACAGGCTCCATCCAGGGCCAGGGTGCATAGGGAGACAACCAATCAATGTTTCTCTCTCACAACAATGTTTCTCTCTCAGACTGAAGATCCTCTCTCTCTCTCTCTCTCCCTCTCTCTCTTCCCTTCTCTTTAAAATCAATAAACATACCTTGGGTGAGGATTTTTTAAAAAAGGAATGAAGAGAAAGGAATAATCAATTATTTAAAAAGACAGTAAGCCCCTGAAATGTGTCATCAGTTCCTTCCATCTCTTTCATGGAAAAAAATAGAAAACAAAGAAATAACCTGTAACGTTGTAAGAATATTGCACTTTAAGAATGCAAAAAAGAAAAAAATTAATCAATGTAACTGACCATATCAATACTCCAAAGAAGAAAAATCATATGATCATATTGATAGATGCAGAAAAATCATTAGACCAAATGCAATACCCATGCATGATATAAGCCCTCAGCAAACTATGAATACAGGGGAATTTCCTCAACTGTGAAAGAATTTTAAAAAAAAGAATGAAAGCTATACAAACCAGAAACCAAAGCTTTTTAAGGTTGCAGAGAGAAAAATATAAGTTATTACTCATGCAAAAATTTGCTGAGGTAGAAAGACAGAAAAAAAAGATTGAGGAAAAGAATAAGGGAGTAAAAGAAAACAAAGGAAAATAAGGAAGTAAAACAAAAACTAAGGAGCTGTCTTCAGTATCCCCCAAATTGAAAATAATGGTCAGTCATCAGAAACACTCTTGGAGCATTGTCCTGTTACCCCAACCGGTTCTAGCGAGAGAGATCTAGCTTCTTATATTTAGAGAGCTTCTGTTCTTTGTCCTAGGGAATAATTAGGAAGTTGATAAGAAATAAGCCAAGATTCAGGGTTTATTAACTGCCATCTCATAAGAATGATGATTAAAGTATCGTGATTAAGAATCAAGGAGCTTTAGCCCCTTTGAGTGCTGATTACAAAGTGATTAGCAGGGATTACTGTGAGATTAACAATGTGTGCAAGGAAGATGATTTGATTCATTCCAGGCGTTAGGGACAGAGGTGGCAGATGGTTTAGTTATAACAAGAGAAACTGTAAAACACACAGAGTAAAAGACAGTTGGATTTTTATTTGAAAAAGAAAAAATAGCTCTTGATGAGTGAGGACATGTTACTTAAAGTTGTCTAGGCTTATGTCGTACCTTTCAATTTGTGAAGAGTGTGAAACGGTGCGATTAGTTTCTGTCTGGGAGGAGTGAAGGGATCCAGATAATGAAAACATTAAGGCCACAGTGCCCATTTTGTCTTTTATGTATTAATTAAAAGCCCTTTGATGAGAATTTATGATGTGAACTAACTTGCTTGGTTTACCCTTTAGACAGGTGTGGAAGGAAGTAGAATAGTTTAGATGTTTAAACTAGTACTTGCATATGCAGATGAAATGTTAATGATTTTACCAACTGATGAGTCGGTAGAAACCATCCCTTGAAATTTTGAAGCATATGTTTAAAGCAGCTGGTTCCAAAATAAGTTTAAGAGCTGCTATTTGCTAGATGGGGCTGACAAATACGAACAGGTGATTGTCTTGGAAGAGGTCATTATTTAAAAATGAACCAATTGGGAATTTAGGAGGATTTTTGGAGTCAAAACAATAAAAAATCAAACAGAAAATAGATGTAGCAGATAAGTTAGTATCTCTCTAGCAGATTTGGAAGTTATTTTATTGTAGCGAATGTGTTGTTAATCAAAATAATTTCTCTTTGCCTTGAGCCATATGGAAGTGATTTACCATGTTTTTCTTGCTCTCCATTTGCAAAGTTATGTTTGAAGGAGCTGGCAAAGTGCCTTTTAAAAAAACACTGTCTTTACAAAGTTACCTTAATGAGCTGATTGAAGACAAGATTCTTTGCATGGCAATCATGAGTGAAGTGGTTGTCTTAACTTGTATGAAGGGCCTAAGAAAATCTTGACAAAAAAAAATCCTTCTCAAATAATTCTATTTTTCTGAGACATATTTAAGGCAGCATGCACACTAAATACATTGACTACTGCCCTGGCTGGTTAGAGTGGTGTCCCAAAATGCCAAGGTTGAAGGTTCGATCCCTGGTCAGGGCTCATACAAGAATCAACCAATAAATGCATAAATAAGTGGAACAACAAACTGATGGTTCTCTCTCTCTCCCCCCCTTCTCTCTCTCTCTCGCTCTCTCTCTCTCTTGCTCTCACTCTCGCTCTCTCTCTAATATATTATTAAAGTGTAAGCAGTTGATTTTTTTTGTCTTGATAAGTCATTTCAACTGCAGAGTAGTTTGGGTGTATTCTAGACTAAGAATGGAGGAGATAGATGGAAATTTTCCTTCTGTACACATTCATGATGAAAAAGCTTAGCAAACTAGGAACAGAAGGATATGTTCTTAATTTGATTAAAAAGTCAATTAAAAACACATAACAAATATTATATTTAATTGTGAAATATTGAAAAGTTTTTCCTCCTGAAATCAAGAATGAGACATGGATGCTTATTATCATTGTCTATTACCATTGAATGACAGCTCTTAGCCAATGCAACATAGCAAGAAAAAAAGTTGTAAAAACGTCAAAGGAGGAAATAAAAAAAACTGTCATTATTCACTGATGGCATGATTGTATATATGGAATATATAAAGAATCTGAAGTAAATGTAGCAAGGTCACTGGATACAAGATCAACATAAAAAAAAATACATAAATGTTGCCCTGGTTGATGTGGCTCAGTGAATATAGCTCTGGCTTGAGAACCAAAAAGTCACAGGTTCAATTCCCAGTCAGGGCACATCCCTGGGTTGTGGGCCAGGTTCCCAGCTGGGAGTGTGGGAGAAGCTACCAACTGATGTTTCTCTCCCTTTCTTTCTCCCTCTCTTCCCCTCTCTCTAAAAATGAATACATAGAATCTTTAAAAAATAAATTTTAAAAAATCAATGTTATTCCTATATAACAATTAGAAAATAAAAATTTTAAAATAATATCACTTGCAAATAATACCGAATATAAACCATAATTAAAAATAAATTTTTGATTAAAACAAAGTAAAAATAATATCACTTAAATATAAGTGTTGGTGAGAATGTAGAGAAAAGGAAATCCTTGCGCATTGTTGGTGGAAATGTAAATTAGTACATCTTCTATGGAAGATAGTATGCAGGTTTCTCAAAAAATTAAAAATAGTCCCTGGCCAGTGTGGCTCAGTTGGCTGAAACATCATCCCATATACCAAAAAGTTGCTATTTGATTCCCAGTCAGGCAACATATCAAGGATGCAGGCTTGGTCCCCATTTGGGGTGTGTGTGGGAGGCAACCAATCAATGTTTCTCTCTCACATCAGTGTCTCTCTCTTTCTCTCAGCCCCCTGCTTTTCTCTCTAAAAGCGATGAAAAAATGCTCTTAGATGAGGATAAGATAGATAGATAGATAGATAGATAGATAGATAAAATTAAAAATAGAACTACCATGGGTTCCAGTAACCCCACTTCTGAGTATTTATCCACAAGGGAAAAAAAAACACTAATTCAGAAAAGATATAGGCACCCCTACTTTCATTGCAGCCTTATTTATGATAACCAAGACATGGAAACAATATAAATGTCTATCAGTGAATGAATAAAGAAAATCCAATATATATATATAATTAATAAAATCTATTTATTTATATAAATAATATATAATTAATAAATATATATCATATATATAATTCAGCCACAAAAAAAGAATGAAATTCTTCATTTACAATAACATGGATATACTTTGAAGCATTATGCTAAGTGAAGTAAGTCAGACAGAAAAAGATAAATACCATATGATCTCCATACCATATGTGGAATCCAAAAAAAACCCCAAAACAAAACAAACAAAATACCAACAATAAAAAGGAAAAACTGAGCTCATGAATATAGAGAATAGATTGGTGGTGGCCTAAGGCAGGGGGTGGGGATGGGCAAAGGATGAAATGAGTGAAAGGAGGGGTCAAAATGTATGAATTTCCAGTTAAAATTAATGAGTAAAAAGATGCAATGTATGGCATGGTGACTATAGTTAATAATACTGTATTCCATACTTGAAAAATAGGTAAGAAAGTGGACCTTGAAAGTTCTCGCCACTTTTTTCAAGGAGAAGAAAATTATAACTCTGTTGAGCTGTGATGCAAGTATACCAACGTTCATTGATCTTAAGACATATTTTTCCCATTTTTATATCTCAGAAATTAGAATATATCTTCCAGTTGGTGGCATCTTGCACTTATAATTGCCAGCATTTTAAATTTCTCAATAGTACATAAAATAATAATGCATCTTACAATGAATCCTGTCTTAGAATCAATCAGGAATGGTATTTATAAATGAAACTATTCCCTTGAATACGAGATAATTCTTCTAGGATCAATTATTTAACTACGTCTCTTGACAGGAATGTTATAGGTTAAAAGAGATTTAAAGATATCCTAGCCAAATTCTACTTATGAATTTTATTTAAATCCTGATCTGAACAAATCAATGTAAAGGACATTTTGGAGGCAATCAGAAAAATTGGAGCACTAACTAGATGTTAGATGATATTAAGAAATTATTGTTAAGTTTTTTAAAATGTAATATGGTATTATGATTTTTAGAAAGTTTGCTTATCTTTTAGAGATACATAGTGAAATATTATGGATGAAATATTATAATGTCTGGGGTTTAAAATAATCCAAGGAAGGGGTGGGAGAGTAGAGGGTGGAGATAAGAAAATTGAGGGGGTGGGGGAATGAGAAGACTGGCTATATGTTAACAATTGCTGAAGTGAAATGATGGATTCATTATCTCCTTCTGTCTACTTCTGTATATGCTTAAAAATTTCCACAATGAAATTTAAAAAATAATGCCCTAAATTCTAAGCAATCAGACTTTGTTTTAATATATTGATATTTCCATCAAGACACTCATACATCCATTAAGTTATTTAAGAAATAGATTTCACCATGGCTGGTGTGGCTGAGCGGATTGAGTGCCAGCCTGTGAACCAAAGGGTCGCTCGTTCAATTCCCAGTCAGGTCACATGCCTGGGTTTCGGGCCAGGTCTCCAGTAGGGGGAGCACCAGAGGCAACCACACATTGATGTTTCTATCCCTGTCTTTCTCCCTCCCTTCCCCTCTCTCTAAGAATAAATTAATAAAATCTTTAAAAAAAAATAGATTTCAATTCTTGTAAGATGTCTTCCAAATCTATGTATAAAAAATTTCTCATCAAAAACTTACATAATATTTATTTACTGAAAGCTCCTGTAGTCCATAAATACTTGGAAGTGTTTAAAATTTTAAAACCCTAATATACAACTTTCTCTCTGGAAAGTATACATTTGTGGAAAAGAAATGCTAATAAGGCAGGAGCACTGTTGTACTGTGGGAGAGACAGGCAGGTAAGGCTGAGGGCTCATTTCTGCCTCCACTGCTAACAAACTATGAGACCTGGAGCTAACCAATCTAGTCCTCTGGGCTTCAGTTCCATCTTTTGTTAAATTAAAATAATATTAGCTGCTCAATCTGCTGCACAGAGTGTTTGGAGATTAAAATAAATGTAAATGTAACAGCCCCTTAAATGTAAATGTTAAATAAAAATATTAAATGTAACAGCCCCTTAAATGGTTAATTTTTTAAGGGTGCTTTTTGTAGCAAGGCTTCAATAAAATCTGCCATCAGATTAGAATATGAAGCAGTGTCAACACAGCAGTTGAGACAAAAAATATCAGTCATCTGATTGTTTTGCTATGTGACACCAAAAAACCAGTTTGGCTGAGTTTCTCACTGATGTATCCAAACACCACAGATGTTTCACTGTTTTTTATTGCCGCAGCCCTTGAAGGTCAGCCCTCTGCCACACATGAAGTCAGGTACGGGGCTGGGCACCTGGCATCGTGCTGTCTATGCTGTAAAGGCTCCAGAGACTCTGGGCTAATGAGGTTAAAAGGAGGGGACAGTTGGGAGGATGGATTCAGCCCAAAGCTCATCACAATTCATAAGACCCCGTATGAGGTCTTAATAGACAAGCAGCTTGAACTTGCACAAACAGCAAGCTAATGAAGCCCCTACTCTGTCTGGGTCCTCCATATGTGTTGGTATCGTTCCAGACAGTTTTAAAAGTTGACGACTTTCTGAAATATATGTCCTCAAAGCCTCTTTCCTTTGTTCTGCGTTTCTTCCATTCCTACTGGTAAGGCTTGTAGCCCATTCTTGGCAGGAAGGCTTCCCTGGTGTGTGCTGAGAACTGTATGTATGTCTCTACACATGCAGAGAAAGTGAGACATTTGGAACTAAAAGATATGGGAAAATCAAGCCAAATAATGTTTTTAATCCCTTTAAGATGAGAATAATGTCTTTATTAAAATGCTCACATCATTTCTGTGTGAAACTTCCACTGTTTCAGAAACGAATGTAGTGACTCTTTCCACTCTCTTATAGAATTAAAGTTATATCCCACTAGAAATGAGATCTTTCCCTATTTTCTCTTTGAGCCTCAACAACTTGATATACAACTCGCTTATATCACCAATGCCCGTCACTGTTAAGCAGTGTTATCTTGCACAAGTTACTTAACCTCTCTGAGCAACTGCCTTCCTAATCTGTAAAATGAGTGGGTTTGATCAGCTCTTCTTTTCAGCTTTATAATTTTCTTCACTTTTGATTTTTTAGTCTTTACCAGAATGCTTAGAAAAAAGATGCTTTGATAGTATTTTCTTGCCAACTGAGATTTAAATAATGAGTAATTTTCCTTACAGTTCTTTTTATTAAAAAAAAAAAAATGTTTCTAGCCCTGGCTGGTGTGGCTCAGTGGATTGAGCTGCAGCCTGTGTGAAATGAAGGATGCTGGTTCAATTCGTAGTCAGGGCACATGTCTGGGTTGTGGGCCAGGTCCCCAGTAGGGGGCACTTGAGAGGCAACCACACATTGATGTTTCTCTCTTTCTCCCTCCCTTCCCCCTCTCTAAAAATAAATAAATTTAAAAAAATATTTCTAGCATGCATTATAATCCTTTTAGTAAATTCAAATGCCAAGTCATCAATATAACACTATCAAATTAAATTTTATGAAATATTAAAACAATCAAATATCAAATCCAAGTAAAGCCTATTCCAGAAATACAAGGATAGTTTGATACTGGTAAGCATATTAATATAATTCAGTGTCAATAAGACTAAAGAGAAAAATATATAAGTATATTGATTGAGTATAAAATAAATTTTATGAAATGTGTTTATTTTTTTATTTGTAAACTAGTACTATCAGGAATCTTTATTAACATGGAAAAAAAGTTTAAAAAATAGCCAACCTCATACTTAATACTTAATGGGATCACAAAAAACTTCCATGAGGCCCATGGTCCTCAAACCTCCTAAAACTGTAAACACATTTTGCGGGCCTGTGCATTTTTCTAGAGTTAGTTTTTATCATATTCTCAAAGGACAGAGCATACCAAAAATGATCTAGAGGTATTACCATTAATATCAGGAACAAGAAAAGGATTCTTGCTATCACCACCATCATTGAATCATATTCTGGAATTTCTGGCTAATGCCTTAAGACAAGAAACAGAAATGGGAAAGATTAGATCACCATATATGAGGGTAATATGATTGTATTAAGTTCTTTAGATTGCAAGACATAGAAGCAGCCCTGACTGATGTGGCTCAGTGGGATGGTAATCACACCAAAAAGTGTAGGGTCGCTGGTTCAATTCCCAGTCAGGGCACATGCTTGGATTGTGGGCCAGGTCCCCTGTAGGGGGCATGTGAGAGGTAACCAATAGATGTTTCTCTGGCACATCCATGTTTCTCTCCTTCCCTTCCCCTCTCTGTAAAGATAAATTAAATCTTTCTAAAAATTTTTTAGAAAGACATAGAAACATGTTCAACTCACATTAGTATATCAATTAATTATAAAGACACACAGGAAGTCAAGAGGAGAGGAGTCAGCCACAGTGAGCAGGATGTTGTTCAGGTCAAAGAAATACATCTGATGATTGATGGCAGGTGTCCTATGCTCCACCATGAAGACGACTGATCTATTTCTACTATAATTAATGCATTGACAGAATTTACATGTCTCTTCTTTGTAAAGAAACTTGCTCTTTCCAAGTTTCTGCACATCAGGCCAAAATGAAGTGTCTGCCAATCCTGATGGATGACAACTCTCCTCCTAGGGTGAGGGAACTGTGAAGGAGAAATCCTGATCCTCACTGTTGTTTAGCGATACCCACTATCGTTCAAGGTCCATAAAGCTGAAATCAATATCTGGGATACAGTGCTGTAATCTGAACACAGCTGTCTATTAACCAGATCCATGTGTATTCACTCTCTGTCAATACTTCTTTGGGGAAAACCACACTAACATTGGCTCTGGTCTAGGGAGTGATAGCACTTCAATTAGATGAAGTCAAACTCTGCATTCGAGCAGCTTGCTTATGAAACTTACTTGGCTTTGAGGCTGATCCCATACATATCAAATAATCATCATGATGATAATAACAATCACTATTATTAGGAATGGGAAATAGCAGAGTGGTTAACAGCACGACTCCTGGAGCCAGACTGTCTGAAACTGAATCCCAGCTTCATCACTTACCAGCTATTTAATATTTGCCCAGATACGTAACCTCTCTGTGCCTCGGTTTTTTCAATTTATAAAATGAGGATGATAGAGTTGTTTGAGGATTAAATGAGTTATTACTTATAAAGCACTTAGATTACCTAATTAATGCCATGTAAACATTTGTTAAATATTGATTGAGCATGTTATATACCTGACACCATGCTAAGTATATTTTACATGCATTTCTTTCATTTGAATCCCATAACAACCCTAGGATGATGACACAAATAATATAACAGGATGTTTAAAAGGAACCCTTTCTGCCTGAGTTTCAGCTGAGAACAAAACAATATCAAGAATCCCCACATTCCAAAGTGAGGTGCTAACCAACTTCTGCAGAATTTGCTGAGGAGGCGGTTAAGGACAGGTTTTGCCTCTTAGGTTAACGAGGCAAGGAAGGCAGGGACCTTTGGAAAAGGCATTGGAAAAGGGAAGAGGACAGAAGTTCTTTTGGGTCCTTTTTGGAAAGACTGGAGGAAGGTTCATGATACACGTTTGTGGTTTAATAGCAGTCCTCCTTAAAGGTAACCAGCCTTTCCCTACCTTAAGCATGCCTTGGGTTTTTTTAATTAATTCAAGTCTAGGACTTGCCCGAGGGCCTGGTGCACCTTGCTCTGTTGAGTTTGAATTGGGTACATGATCCTGTTTGTCAAGTCTGGATTTAAAAAAAAAATTTTTTTTTTTTACTGATTTTAGAGAGGGAGAAAGGAAGGAGTAGGAAGAGAGAGTGAGAGAGAGAAACATCAGTTTGTTGTTCCATTTATTTATGCATCCATTGCTTGATTCTTGTATGTTCTCTGACTGGGAATCAAACCTGTAATCTTGGTGTATGGGGATGACGCTCTAACCAACTGAGCTACCTGGCCAGGGCTGGATTTTTTTCTTCTGATACAATCAAACAATCCTTTGCTTTTCCTGACTATTTTGTTCCTGTGGTCCCTGTAGTTGATAAGCTTGGGCTATTGGGCCTCTACCGTGGACACTTGCTACCTGTGCTTTGCAGCTATGGCTCCCTGGATGACATCTCGCTGGCTGCCGTCCTCTCTGAGTAACCACCTGGACCCTCCTGTCACAACTCTCCTTATCCCCACTGTGGTCAGTAACCTGACTTTTGTTTCAGGCTGTGAGTTGAGAAATGAGATGATAAACAAAGATAAACTGGGTGTTAAGAGTTAAGTTAATGTTCTGAGTTTGAGAGATAATAAAAAACAGCTGAGCATTTAATGGTTTAAGTTTGGGGTTTCTCAAAATCTTACGAATGTCAAAAGCATGCTTGCAGAGGGCATAAACTTGTCAAAATGTCCCCACTACAAAAATGGTTGTATCCTAACACCCTATACATTTATCACTAATACCTGTAGGATTAGTAATAAAAAATAATATATAGAAATATATAATAAGAAAATATTCAATATTCAAATATTATAACTATAAAAATAATATATAGTTAGAAGGAGGTATTCATAAATAGATAAAAATAAAATATTAATAAACAAAAGCATATATTATGAGCAGTTTGTTATTGGTATATGAAAAGATAAAAATAAATAGAAAAGAATTAAGACTTCTGAGATACTTTAGTATAAGAGAAAGGTTCTATTTGGAGGGAGAATAAATTGTGTTGGGACATTTGGCTAGTCATATGGAAAACAATAAAGCTTGGATTCCTACCTCGTTCATTCAAAAATAAAATCCAGATAGTTCAAAGATTTAAAGATGAAAAGTAAAACCATAACAGTGCTAGAAAAAAGCATGGAAGAGTTTTTTTTCCCTTTATAATCTCAAAATAAAGAAGGGCTTTCTAAGCATAAGACAAAGGCCATAGAGAAAAATATGAATATTTTTGACTATATAAACTAAATATTTCTGTGTGAAAAGTAACCATAAACAAAGTTGAAAAGCAAAAACAAGCTCAGGAAAAAATATTTGCACATTTTTTTCCCAAGGGTCCTTAGAAAGGAGAGAGACAGAGACATAGAAATAACTGCAGAAGGATGGAAGGAAGCAGAGGGAGGAGGAAGGAATAAACATGAAAAAGTTGTTCACAGAAAAAGACATACATGTTTTTTGAACATAGGCAAATATATTCATCTTCACTTTTAATTAAAGAAATGCAAATTAAAAAAACAATAAGGTACGTTTAACCCGTCAGAAGGTTTTGTAACATATTATGCTACCAGGTATATGGGGGAAGCAATCACTCTCACACAGTGAGAAAATAAATTGGTACAGGCTCTATGGGAAATAATCTGTTAATGATTTAAAAAATTTAAATGTAGGGACTTCTGGCCAAGATGGAGGTGTAGGTGGACGCACTATGCCTCCTTGCACAACCAAAATTAAGGACAATAAAGATTCAGAAATAAGAAAACAACAGAACTGATAGAAAATTGAACTGTAAGGGAGTCCAACAGCCACTCATCCAGACCGGTAAGGGGGCAGAGTCACAGCAAGAAAAAGTGGAAGGTGGCGGACTGGGCTGGGACCTGGGCGTGGCAGGAAAGAGTAGGTGTTAGCGGACCAGGCGTGAAAGCCTGGGGTTCACCAGCCAGCAGACCCCAGGCTTGCAGGCGGTGGTAAGCAGACCCGAGGTGCACAGGTGGCACAGCTAGCAGACCCCTGGCATAGGGTGGCAATAGTACAGACCCAGTGAGGCTGCACAAGGCGGATGGCTGACTAGGTGGTCCCACATTCGCATGCAGATAATCCAGACAAAGGGGAAGAAATGAAAGGGACTGCAATCTGAGAGAGTGCAGAGCAAGCGCCATTGTTCCCTCTTGGACCCCACACCCACGTACAATGTCACTACCTAGCGACTGGGCTGCCCTGCCCTGGGGAACACGTAAGGCTCACTACTTAACAGCCTCGACCAGACCAAAAATAAAAAAAGGAAAAAGCACCCCAAAATGGCTCAAACAGGAGAACAGATCAAAGCTCCAGAGCCAATTCATCTATGCGACCAAGAGATAGCCAACCTATCAGATGCACAGTTCAAAAGCCCTGGTGATCAGAATGCTCACAGAGTTGGTTGATTTTGCTCACAAATTAGATGAACAAATGAAGGCTACAATAAGTGAAATGAAGGAAAACACACAGGGAACCAATAGCGATGGGAGGAAAACTGGGACTCAAATCAATGGAGTGGACCAGAAGGAAGAAAGAAACATTCAATCAGAAAAGAAGGAAGAAACAATAAGTCAAAAGAATGCGGAGAGGCTTAGGAACCTCCAGGACATCTTTCAATGTCCCAACATCCAAATTATAGGGGTACCAGAAGGGGAAGAAGCAGAGCAACAAGTGGAAAACTTATTTGAGCAAATAATAAAGGAGAATTTCCCCAATCTGGCAAAGGAAATAGACTACCAGGAAGTCCAGGAAGCTCAGAGAGTCTCAAAGAAGTTGGACCCAAGGAGGAACACACCAAGGCACATCATAATTACATTAGCCAAGATTCAAATGAAGGAGAGAATTCTAGAAGCAGCAAGGGATAAGGGCACAGTCACCTACAAAGGAGTTCTCATCAGACTGTCAGCTGATTTCTCAAAAGACACCTAACAGGCAAGAAGGGGCTGGAAATAAGTATTCCAAGTCATGAAAGTCAAGAACCTACATCCAAGATTGCTCTATCCAGCGAAGCTGTCATTTGGAATGGAAGGGAAGATAAAGTGCTTCTCAGATTAGGTCAAGTTCAAGGAGTTCATCATCACCAAGCCCTTATTATATGAAATGTTAAAGGGACTTATCTAAGAAAAAGAAGATAAAAATATGACAGCAAACTCACAGATATTAACAACCACATCTAAAACAAAAGCAAACTAAGTAAACAGCAAGAACAGGAACAGAACCACAGAAATGGAGATCATATGGAGGGTTAGCAACAGGGGAGTGGGAGGAGGAGAGAGGGGGAAAAGGTACAGAGAATAAGTAGCATAGATGATGGGTCGAAAATAGACGGGGGGAGGGCAAGAATAGTATGGGAAATGTAGAAGCTAAAGAACTTATGACACATGGACATGAACTAAAGGGGGGAAATGTGGGTGGAAGGGGGTGTGCAGGGTGGAGGGGAATGATGGGGGAGAAATGGGACAACCGTAATAGCATAATCAATAAAATATATTAAAAAAATTTTAAAGCAAATGTTCTTGATCCAGCAACTCTGTTTCTAGGAATTTATATTAACAATCACAAACAATATGAATAAGGATATCCATTATAATATTTCTGGTAAGGAAATATGGAAAACAGCCCATATGTCTATCAACAAAGAGATAATTAAATAAATTGTGGTATGTTCATGAAATGGAATGCTATACAGCTGTTTAAAAGACTAAATTACAGCACTATGAACTGATATATAACTGCCTGTACAATACATTGATAAGTTAAAATATTCAGTCTGTAGGAAAATGTGTAGAATATACTCAAATTTGGACTTATAAAGAAGAAAAAGTGCTAGTCCTACATATATGTACTAACATAGGCATATATGGTTTTTAAGGAAATCTCTTGATATCATTTTGAAAGTAAAAATGGTAGAAACCATCTAAAGAGAGACAACACCTGGATCCTTTATGCAGCGGCAGCAGAATTAACCTGATCATAAACTGTGGTTAAGGATGTCCTTGACTCATCATCCCATGCCCAGCCCTTATCCTGAAGGTTTACTTAAGAAAATAATACATTTTAAATATAAACATACCTCTTCTGATTTTCTTTTTTCTTTTAAAAAAACGATAAAAACTAATATTTTTCACGTTTGTTACATTGTAAGCCCCAGTAAATCACAGTTTACTACAGAAGTGGCTCAAGCAGTTAGAAGGACAGCGAGAGGCAGGCTGGAATTCTCCCAGCAGGTAAACAGAAATCTTCTAGCAGCCTCTGGGTCACCTGCACTTTTTGCAATTTCCATCAAGTGCAGAGGAAGATAATGAAAGACAGGGGTCACCAGCCTGGGACCTTGAGCCAACAGGCCAGTGGGACCCATCAGGGAACTGCAGTTAACAACATTGAGTCTAAAGTCTCGGTGGCTTTGATGACTAAAAATCCCTATTCTACATTTTCTGCAAAGAAAACTTAACTTAATAAAGGTATTTAGAAACTAGGACATTTTCCTGGACTGTGTCTCAGATCCTATTATAATGGGCATATGAAAATGAGAATTAACCAGTCTCTAGACATGTTAATTAGATAGTTTTCATCACAATACATTGAGCAGCAACAGAAACTAGAGAAAACATTTAAGTTGGTTCTCTATCTACCTTAAGTCTTCATTTGCAGCATAATAGCTTATGAAACTATAAATATTTAATGGAATGATCTTAGTCTAGGGCAGTGGTTCTTAATAGGGGTGATGTTGACCCCTCAGGGGTATTTGGTGATGGCTGGACACATTTTTGGTTGTCACAGTGAGGGGGCTGCTGCTGGCATCTAGTGGGTAGAGACAAGGGATGCAGCTAAGCATCTTACAGTACAGAGCACGTACCCCACACGAGGAACTGTCCAGTCTAAAATGTCAAAAGTGGCCGGAGTGGGAGACCTGGGTCTCCTTTGATCCTAGTGTGGTAAGTGAAGTGTCCCCACTTTAACCCAAGTTCATGAGAAAATCCAGCCTTCCTCTGAGTTAAAATTATCAGTTGGTTATTTATGAACTTAATGCAGTTCTAGAAACTATCAAGTGGCCCCTAAAATACATTTCCTTCCTCCCTTCCTCCCTCTCTTTCCTACTTTCAGACTGAATTGCATATTCTTCTGAGACACTCCCCAAATACTCTATAACTCTGCCACATTCTTTAAAACACTTAATACTTCGCAATCCTTTATTGCATGTCAGTTTGTGCTAAGCGTTTTACATGCCCTGCTCTTTTTAAACTCCATGGCCACCCTCCTGGAGAGGTGCCATTTTCCTTCCTTTCTGACTCTAGGGCACACCTGTGCTTTATACACAATTCCTTCCCTGTCAGACCAGTTCATGATCTCTGATTCTCCCATCAGCCTCCCCTCCTCCAACTGGGTCTCATTTATCTCTATATCTTCAGAGCCTCACACCTAGTAAGAGAAATGACTGGTGGATGAATGAATGGATAAATGGTCCTACAGATGTAGACTGGCCCATCTGGAATCCTGTCACATTTATAAGACCCACAGACATATTCTCTGCCATGCAAAGTAGATGATCAATTTCAGTTTTTCTATTTGCAAAAAAAGAGAAAGAAAAGATTGAGAAATATTATAGAGGGGTCTACAAGTGTATCCATCTAAAAGTGTAGGGTGTTTTTTTTTCAGATTTTATTTATTTATTTTTAGAGAGAGGGGAAAGGAAGGGAAAAGAGAGGGAGAGAAATATCAGTGTGT
Organism: Glossophaga mutica; assembly: GCA_039655065.1. Classification (NCBI taxonomy): domain Eukaryota; kingdom Metazoa; phylum Chordata; class Mammalia; order Chiroptera; family Phyllostomidae; genus Glossophaga; species Glossophaga mutica. Next base: position 107,640,387 of record CM077309.1, on the reverse strand, counting down.
GGTTTCTTTCAAGTGCTTTGTCACATGCAGTGATATCTGAAGTGAGTGTTAAAATGGGTTTTTGCATAGAGCAATCTGTAGAGTGGTGTCATCTACCTGCAGCTTTTTCACAGGGAATGTGTGAGCCTGCTATGTCCATATAGAACAAGCTAGATAATCACCATTTGGCCTAGAATTTAGAATGAACTTTGAGCTTTCCCTTCATGCCATGGCCATGGAGTTGCTCTTGGGCACATGGAAAAGAGAACCACATGTGCATGTGTGTAAGGAAATAGTAAGAGGCTCATCCTTACTATTAATTATGAGTACACATTTATTTATTCATACATATTGCAAAAATGCAAATACATCAGAATGGTCCCATTAAAAAAAAACAAAAAACCCAGCTCCTCATTCTTTTCTCCAATTTCATTCCCTATAGGTCGACTTTTGAAATTAGTATTTTAATTTGGGGGTGGATAATTAATTTCAGTGCAAACATCAAAAACTTGAAAAGGTGAGTTTTTCCTCCTGTGTCCCATCACTCCACAGCAGATAATCATTGTCATTAGTTTTGTTTGCCCTTCAGAATGAACAGAATTTTAGGATATTTAGAAAAGAATGTTTTCCCCTCAGATTCTACACTCTAAGCTAAATATCTGTGACATAAAGTTCAGTAGAAAATATGTTAACATTTGTTGGCTATTTCCCCTCTTTCTAGATGTATTTTTAGAACAAAAGAAAAGAAAGGCACAAGGGAGTGAGACTCATTAAAAGTCTGAATTAACTAAACAAATTTGTTTTCTTCAGAAGGTAGTTAATTGCTTTGATTTTTTGGCTTATTGGGATGTAGAAGAGGAACCCTGCAAAACTTGGAAAACTCTTTCCTGAAGTGCAAGTAAGAAAAATACCTCACATTTTAAATCTGGTTCTCGGTTGCACTGAGCCGAGGCTGGGCATTGGCTTCAGATCCTATATCGCTTGTAGATCTGAACCACAAACGTCTCTGTATGATGCAACTGTCCCAGGCAAAGGCCAGGGATTTTCCAGGAAAAGTCCTCGGTATTGTTCAGTAAGTGCATTCTTAGCACTTTCCTAAGATAAAATCACACTGTTTCTTCATGCGAGATATGTAGTATGTGCAGGGGTGGACATTTCAGTCGCCCTGTGAAACACTCTGTCCAGAGCTATCAAGGGAAGTCTTAAGGCGGGTTTCAGTCAGGATATGGGTCCGAGGCTTAACATGACTGGCTACACTTTCATTTTCAGGCTTACTTGTTCTTATCATTTGACTTTGCCTCTGTTTTCTCCTCAATATTTGTGCCAAAAGGGAAAAAAAATTGTCAGATAAATACAGCACTCAAGGAAACAATATGTACACAATGTGAATTGTACAGATTTCTTTTTCTCAAAATAATACCTTCTAATTAATCAGACTCTGAAAATCTCAGAGTACTTTACAGGTTTCAAAAAACATTTTCTTCCTATTTTACATCTCATGAACTTGCCAGTTTGTTCTCACAGTGCCCATATAATGACAGCAGTGAGAACAGAGCATTATTACCTGTCTGTGCATGAGAAAGCGGAGGCCACAGAAGTAGGCTTAGTGCTTGGGGACACACAGCAAGGCAGAGATAAAATCTAGGAAAGAATTCTGGCTTCCCCCCGTCACTGCAAGCTCCGGTGTGAACATTGCATTTGCGGCATTCTTCCCTTTGCCTTTAACTGAGCTGCTCCCCTCCTTCAATATTACAGGGCTCGTTTGGTCCATTGGAAACCAGTGCAGAGAGGACAAGTGGTCTCCCAGACAGACCTCCTGGGCCAAACACAGGAGCTAAAAACAGCATGTGCCATCCTTCTCTTTCTTCCTTTAACCTCATGTTTGGGGTCGCAGTATAAGAAGACAGTAGAGGTCCATGCACCTTCTAGAATGACAGCTTCTCTTCTGCTATGGAGCCTATTGTTACCACTGTCCAAGCTGGCACCCAGGCTTTGCCATGGACAAAGGGCAGGAGAGGAATTCTGGGCCAGTCCTTCGGAAATAAGTCAAACGCCAAAGGCAGAATTATCAGGATAATTTAGGGCAAGGTGGCATATGCATGGAAAAAACAAATAGATCAGAGGAAAGTAGTTTGTGGCCATGGAAAATGGCCCCAATTTCCAGTTAACTTTGCTAATGTACATACCACCTTAAAAACGTCCACTTTTGCAGAGTCACTGCCTGCCACTACATGTCCAGGCAAGGAGGTTACACTGAACAGAAGTTCTTAGAACGTCAGACATTTTGAAGCTAAACTCTATTAAAATCAAACAGATTGAAAGAAAACCCTACTCATATAAGCGACATTTCCTTCAGAGAGCATATCTCTTGAGCAGTGAATTTTTCATGCTGTTTTTTTACTTGCAGGTACTTTTGGGCTGCAGCGGCCTCTACAAATTACTTGCCAGTGGCTTCCCAGTCCCTGAGAACGTCTATTACTGAGAAGGAGAAAGAAGGAAAAAAGGTGGAAAGAGAGAGAGAACAGGATTATAAAATTGGTTAGAACAAGAATGGGTGTGGTTTTTTATACAAATTAGTCAACTATCACATATCATCAGCACCAAATTTTGTTGGTTATATTAAACTATTTTTTTAAAGATTTTATTTATTTACTTCTTAGAACAAGGGGATGGGAGGGAGAAAAAGAGGGAAGGAAATATCAATGTGTGGTTGCTTCTCACACACCCCACACTGGGGAACCCAGCCTGCACCCCAGGCCTGTGCCCTGACTGGGTGTCAAACCTGGGACCTTTTGATTTGCAGGCTGCCACTCAAACCACTGTGCCACTCCAGCCAGAGCATACGAAACTATTCTTATTATAGAAGTATAATAGTTTAATTATAAATAATTTAATTATAGAAGAATTAGAAATTACATGGGAACAAAAAATAAAAATTATCCACAATCACATCACCAGAGATAATCACTGCACAATTTGTTGAATTTTTATTATATTTACTTTTTTACATGCATGTGTATACATATATTTATGTGAAACAGAGATCATGATGTACATCATTTGGTAACCACTTTTATCACTAACTATACAGCATAAATATCTTCTATGGGAATTAATATTTATCTCCATAATCAATTTTAGTGGCTGCAAACATTTTATTGCATGAATATACCTAAATTTATTTAATCAACATTATTTTAGACATAAAGATTGGGTACAAAGTTGACATTATGATGGACAGTTCTAGGATAAACAGCCTTATACAAATGTCCTTACATACCAGTTCAATTATTTCCTTAATACAAATTCCTGGAAGAATGGTTTCTGGGTCAAATAAGTGCACATTTTCAGGGTACTCGCTGATTTAGACCATTTTAAAATGGTAAGCAAAGAAAGTTGGAATAATTTTTCTTTTAAAATCAGCCTGATCAACAGAATATTATATTAGAGGGGTAAATTAAAAACTACATCAGAAAATATAAAGTGTTTTTAAAAAAGAACTTAAAGTAACTTTTAAACTCCCGTTTTAGTTCCAACTCTTGGTGGTTTAAGAGTGGAAGGGAGAAAGAAAGTATGGAAGAGAATCAGGGACAGAGAACAAAGATCTGTATGAATGGAACAAAGGAGAAAGAGGTCCACAGAGGGAGAAACATGTGCCACCAACTTTAGCCCTCAATCCTCTTCCCTCCGTTTCCCCTTAGCTTGTAGGCAAAAGTCTGGGTTCTCCCTTCTCCCTAAGTGGACTCAACTGGGAGTATTCAGGCCCCAAACACACGCACACACAGACACACGCACACACAGACACACACTCCCCCACGGACATCCCCAGTCATCACACAGTGACACTCACCAGGCAAGGACTTTCCTTGTTTCCTTTCACACTTTTTAGCACAATTTATTGAGTAAATTTTTTATTTCACTTTCCCAAAAATATAAGAGAGGGAATCATAAACATATTTTCTAAAGTTTCTTAGAGTTATGAAGAGTGAAGTTTCAAAAATATGTGATAAATTATGATTATTTTAAAAAGAAATATTGCTTAGCATTCTAAGAAATTGAAGTCTGCAGAAAATCCCTGGTAAACCCAAAAGCCTTTTGAAGGCTCCAGAATAATTGATACCTTCCATGCTAGCCTTTCTTAAGTTTGGTTAACTTTTAAGTAACCAATTCTCTATTACTTCCTCCTTACTGATCTTTGCCACAGATAGAAAAACTGAATACATGGTCAAATCAGCTTAGCTGACATTCACTAGACAAATATGTATTTAGGACTTTTGACTTACCTTATGAACAAATGCTATAAAGAAAAAACAAACTGGATCCTGGAAGAAAGCTCACTTCTGATGAACGGGCAGGGAGCCGCACTGGACACTGCGGGCGAGAGAGAAGCCATCCAGCAAGGAATAACTTTCCAGACCAGCGACTCAGGGCAGGCTACTATTGGGTTGGCCAAAAAGTCCGTTTAGTTTTGTCCATAAAATAAAAGACACATTTTTAATTTTCACCGATAACTTTTTTGATTTGGATATTTTGGGTATGTTGGGCTATCTCCCATGTGGTATAATTGGTTGTCCTCAATGTCTCATTTTGATCACTATCAACTTCAACTGGTCTACCTGACTGTGGAGCATCGTCCAGAGAGAAATCTCTAGCACGCAACTTCACGAACCACTTTTGACGCATTTGATCAGTCACAGCACCTTCTCCATACACTGTACAAATCTTTTTTTGTGTTTCAGTTGTGTTTTTACCTTTCTTGAAATAATAAAGCACGATATGCTTAAAATGTTGCTTATTTTCTTCCATATTCAATATTAAAATGGCTACACAAAAATTCGCCAATTTTGATTAGTTTTTTAATGCATGCTGATATGACAGCTGTCACAATACAATCTAAAAAAATTGTTTGGAATGATTAAAGACAACTAAGCACTACTAGAGCCAGCATACAGAAAAAAACAAACAAACTTTTTGGCCAACTCAGTACAAACAATAGTATCAAACTGGGTGTGGCTTATTTGCATTTGAATCTGGATTCAGAAGACCATCTTCTCATTGAGTCTTTACCTGATAGATCAGAGGGAGCTCTCTGGGCCTCTTTTATCAGCGTGTTATCAGTAATCCCATTCATGAAGGTTCTACCCTGGTGGCCTGATCACCTCCCAAAGGCCCCACCTCCAAATACTCTGGGGATTTGGTTTCAACATACGAATTTTAGGGGCTCACAAACATTCACCCGGCATCAGGGTCTCTATAACTCCAGACAAGCTGCCATAAACAAACCTCTGACCAAGTAAAAACTAATTTTCTTAGTTTATCTCTGTTTTTAACATATACTCAAATCAGCAATCAGTTCACAAATATTTTGTTGTGATGACCAGGTAAGCATATAGGGATTCTGCCCTGAACAAGCCTTAAATCAAGTTGAAAAAAGAAAATGAACCCTGGAGGAATTAAAATGCATTTAAAGATTAAACCAGGGGCATTAACTAAAAGTTCAATGGGAATCCATACATCAGTTCAGAGAAGAGGAAGTGGTCTAAAGTGGGAGGTGGGACTTTATCTGCTTCATCAGTAAACATTTGTTCAATGTTTCTACTTAAGCTAGGTACTGGGAAAGACTAAGGATAAGTAAAATATGACTTTGTCTTTCTATGGCTTGTTGCCTAATGGTGAGAGAGCCTGAACATTAAATAAATACATAATTGTAATTTAATGTTATGCCATAGATATGCACAAATTACTAAGGGAATAGAAGGTTTTACCGGAGAGCCAGACCAACTCCACAGCAGAAGAAATGAGAAGAAATAGCTTAAAGAGTGAGGCAGGTCTTATTTAGGGTTCTGGGTCTAAATGTTGTTGTTTAAAGTGAACCCTTACGTCACCCCTAAGGCACAGTATCTATACATATAGTATCCAGATATCCAGTGTCTAGGAAGCCCAACACAGCCAGATTTTCTTCCAGCTTTGGAACAGATTGCTACCTCTTCTCTGAGCACCAGATGAAGAGCTGGCTGGTTCTGTTGTATAAAAAACACATCTTTAAACACTAGGATTACACCCTCTGTGGTGACACTTGCACCAGCAGAAGAGAGGCACAGGGGGTCTGAGCAGACTGAGGAAGCAGTAGTTTCAAGCCTCCTAGCTCTTGTTCATTCAGAAACATAAACTCGTTAACTAGAAGACATAGGCAGTAGTGTCCTCTTCTTCCCTCTTTGTAGAGTATGTACTTGAATTCTTAAAAATTAAACTCACATTTGATGCGGTTGCTAGTCCTGTGAAGGAAAGGGAGAAGGATAGTGAAGATAAAGGGACAAGATGTGGGAATGATGGGGGACTCAAACCGTTGGCAAACTTTTAGTTTCAGGTAATAACTAATAAGCTTAGATCAAAGTATGTAAAAGCTATTGTATTAGGAACTGAGATATGACCCGCCTTGACTCCCAGAGACTATAAACTGTTCCACCTTAGTGCCTCAGGAGGACTGCAAACAATCAGGATGGTATGTGAGCCATTGTGCTCCAGGGGAACATGCCCACCGCCCAAAATACAGATAAAGACCACCACCCAGGACACAGGTGAAAGAATGTTGCAGCTTTTATCTGATTAACTTTTCCCCTGAATCCCAAACCCCTTACCTACACCTTTCTTCTCCTTATAAAAAGGGTTGGTTTAAAATGGAATTTAAGATGGTCTGTTAAGGTACAAACCCACCGTCTTCCCAGATTGCTGGCCATCTGAATAAAGTACCCATAAAGATTTAATCCCTGTCTCTGCTGATTGGGTCTGGTAGGTGACAGGCAGCCCATACGCCAGCTCTTCCGGTTTCAGGAAGACGTGGAAATGAAAGAGGATCTTGGCATGTTCAGAGAAAACCAAGAAGTTCAGGATGGCTAGATTGTTCGATGGGCAGTGATTTTCAACCTTTTTCATCTCATGGCACACATGAACTAATTACTAAAATTCTGTGGCACACCAAAAAATATGTATATTTTGCATCTGACAAAAAAATTAGGCACAATTTTTATTAATTTACAAAAAAATAAGAGTAATCACCTACCCTTTGAGCTCCAATGTGACTTTTTAAAAAATCAGGTGCCTATACTTGTATATAAGGATTTCTGGTACTAAGAATTAACTAATCAGACACAACCTTATTATAGAACATGACCAATGAGATGCAACTCTCTTCTTTTTTAAAATATATTTTATTAATTATGCTATTACAGTTGTCCCATTTCTCCCTCATCATTCCCCTCCACCCGGCACACTCCTCCCACCCACATTTGCCCCCTTTAGTTCATGTCCATGTGTCATAAGTTCTTTAGCTTCTACATTTCCCACACTATTCTTGCCCTCCACCTGTCTATTTTCTACCCACCATCTATGCTACTTGTTCTCTGTACCTTCCCCCCTCTCTCCTCCTCCCACTCCCCTGTTGCTAACCCTCCATATGATCTCCATTTCTGTGGTTCTGTTCCTGTTCTAGCTCTTTGCTTAGTTTGCTTTTGTTTTAGGTGTGGTCTTTAATAGCTGTGAGTTTGCTGACTTTTAACTGTCATATTTTTTATCTTCTTCTTCTTAGATAAGTCCCTTTAACATTTCATATAATAAGGGCTTGGTGATGATGAACTCCTTGAACTTGACCTAATCTGAGAAGCACTTTATCTGCCCTTCCATTCTAAATGAAAGCTTTGCTGGATAGAGCAATCTTGGATGTAAGTCCTTGACTTTCATGACTTGGAATACTTATTTCTAGCCCGTTCTTGCCTGTTAGGTGTCTTTTGAGAAATCAGCTGACAGTCTGATGGGAAGTCCTTTGTAGGTGACTGTCCCCTTATCCCTTGCTGCTTCTAGGATTCTCTCCTTCATTTGAATCTGGGGTAATGTAATTATGATGTGCCTTGGTGTGTTCCTCTTTGGGTCCAACTTCTTTGAGACTCTCTGAGCTTCCTGGACTTCCTGGTAGTCTATTTCCTTTGCCAGATTGGGGAAATTCTCCTTTATTATTTGTTCAAATAAGTTTTCCACTTGTTGCTCTTCTTCTTCCCCTTCTGGTACCCCTATAATTTGGATGTTGGGACGTTGAAAGATGTCCTGGAGGTTCCTAAGCCTCTCCGCATTTTTTAAAATTCTTGTTTCTTCCTTCTTTTCTGATTGGATGTTTCTTTCTTCCTTCTGGTCCACTCCATTGATTTGAGTCCCAGTTTTCCTCCCATCACTATTGGTTCCCTGTGTGTTTTCCTTCATTTCACTTATTGTAGCCTTCATTTGTTCATCTAATTTGTGAGCAAAATCAACCAACTCTGTGAGCATCCTGATCACCAGTGCTTTGAACTATGCATCTGATAGGTTGGCTCTCTCTTGGTCGCTTAGATGAATTGGCTCTGGACCTTTGATCTGTTCTCCCGTTTGAGCCATTTTTGGGTGTTTTTTCTTTTCTTTTCTTTTCTTTTCTTTTCTTTTCTTTTTTTTTGGTCTGGTCGTGGCTGTTATGTAGTGAGGTGCAGAGCCTTAGGTATTCCCCAGGGTGGGGCAGCCCAGTCACAGGGTTGTGACGCTCTATGTGGGGGCGGGGTCTGAGAGGGAACAATGGCGCTTGCTCTGCTCTCTCTCGGATTCCAGTCCCTTCCTCTGCTTCCCCCAAGCAAATTGGGCCTTTCTGGTGCTGATTTCCATGTGGGTGGGCTTGTGTATGTTCTAGGACCCTGTGGGTCTCTCCAGTGAAGTCTCCTGTGAGGCTGGGAGTCTCTCCTGGAACCTCATCCCCCACAAGTGTTTTCAATCGGTGTTTTTAGGTTTCATTTCCTGGCGCTGAGGCCCTGGGTTGCAAGGCCTGTCTCGCTCCCTGTTTTCTCATGGATTATCTGTGCATGAGCAGCCACCTTGCACGGCCTCACTGGGTCTGCTGGTTGCCACCTGGTGCCTGGGGTCCACTAGCTGCCGCCTGTGCACCTTGGATCTGCCAGCTGCTGCCTGCGTGCCCGGGTCTGCCAACCTCCACTTTTTCTGCTGTGACTCTGCCCCTCTTACCGGTCTGGATGAATGGTTGTCGGACTTCCGTATAGTTCAATTTTCTATCAGTTCGGATTGTTTTCTTAATTCTAAATCTTTGTTGTCCTTAATTTTGGTTGTGGGAGGAGGCGCAGTATGTCCCCCTACGCCTCCATCTTGGCTGGAAGGCCAAGATGCAACTCTCTTATATAACCTATATAGTTATAGTTCAAGACAAGACATTCATATCAGATGGCTGTTGTTGTGTTGGCTATTGTCATTTTCTTTTTAAAAAAGATTTCATTTATTTAGTTTTAGAGAAAAGGGAAGGGAGGGAGAAAGGGGAAGGGAGGGAGAAAGAGGAAGAGAAACATCAGTGTGATATATCACTCAGTTGCTTTTTGCATGTCCCCAACTGGGGACCTGATCCAGAACCCAGACGTGTACCCTGACTGGGAATCGAACCAGTGACCTTTTGATTCACAGGCTGGTGCTCAATCCACTGAGCCACATCAGCCAGGACTGTTGTCATTTTTTAATTTGAAAATCTGAGAGAAAAGAGGTCAATGCCCCTGACTAAAATGTCAGGTGTTGCAGGTTTAATAATTCCTTTGGGCCCTGGCTGGTGTAGCTCAGTGGATTGAGCGCGGGCCTGCGAACCAGAGGATCGCGGTTCGATTCCCAGTCAGGGCACATGCCTGGGTTGCAGGCCAGTTCCCGGCAGGGGACACATGAGAGGCAACCATACATTGATGTTTCTCTCCCTCTCCCTCTCTCCTACCCTTCCCCTCTAAAGATAAATAAATAAATTCTTAAAAAAAAAAAACAAAACAAAAAACTAATCGTTGAAAAAAAATAATAATTCCTTTGGCACACCTGTTGAAAATCACGGGAATGGGGTACAAAGAGATTGGTAAACTAGGATTAGACAGTTGGCTGCATCAAAGAAGACTTGGGATTCAACTGTGTAGACCATGAGGAACCAGCTGATATTTTTTTAATACTTTATTTCTTTATTTTTAGAAAGAGGGGAAGGGAAGGAGAAAGAGAGGGAGAGAAACATCAGTGTGCGGTTGCCCCTTGCACACCCCCTACTGGGGGCCTGACCCGGCTCAAAACCCAGGCATGTGCTCTGACTGGGAATCAAACCGGCGACCCTTTGGTGTGTAGTCCGGCACTCAATTCACTGAGCCACACTAGCCAGGAGAGATATTTTTAAATTAGAAGTTGACAGGAGGAGGCTTATTTTTGGAAAGCCCATTTTTGAAGCATTGTAAGGATGAGGTCAGCACATTTTTTTTCTTCTGTAAAAGGCCAGATCATAGATATTTTAAGCCTTACAGACCAATATGGTCTCTGTCACAAGTACTTACGTCTGCCTTGTAGCCCAAAAGTAGCCATGGACAATGTGTGAACAAATGGACATGATTGTGTTCCAATAAATCTTTATTTATAAAAACAAGTTATGGGCTGGATTTGGCTTGAGGGGCCAGAGTTTGTTGACCTCCCGTGTGAGATGATGGGGCAGTTATTGTGGAGAGAGCAGTAAGTAAATAAGATAACAGTCTAGGTTGGTGATTTTCAAAGTTTTGTCTCTGGACCAGCAACATTGACATAACCCAGAAACTCTGAGGGCGAATGCCAACAGTCTGGGTTTTAATAAGTCCTCCAAAAGATTCTGATGCCTGCTAACGTTTGAAACCAAGTCTAGGAGGATGCATTGCCCGATTGGGCGGTGGCAGTAGGAAAGATGAGGATGGGACAGATTGAAGGTGTTCTAGTAGGATAAGGTTTCATTTTCTAACATATTAATGTACAATGGACAGGACTTTGATTATTCTTTGTGTGAGAAACTGGGAAATAGAAAGAGCATTTAAGTTATTTTCACCTGTTTTGTTCATGTCTCCATTCCCAGTTCCCAAAACACTGCACAGCATTAGGTAAGTGCTCAAAAAGTTGTTTTCGTTACTATTATTAATTTATTTTTCAGTTATGATCGACTCAAAAGTATTTTTTGAATGGATCAATGTGTGAGTCTTTCAAAGTTTTCAGCTTAGATGACTGAAGAGTTGAGGAATGGGATTAGCCAAGATAGAGAACACAATGTTACCGTGTTTGAACGGTTATGAAGAAAGGGGGCACAGAGACATGTATTGAGCATACTATGTGCCAGCAGTACTTAACATAAATCATCTCATTTGTTCCTCAAAACAGTTTTTAAGGAGCTATTGTCATCACCCTTTTATTGATACAAAGGAAAACAATAAGGTTTCAACAGGGGTATACAACATGGCGCAGGTCTAACTCAGGCAGTGAGTTAGCTAAGCCCGGGCTCCTGGCACTTTCCAGAAAACAGTTCTGGTTTGCATTGTGGTCCACCTTTGCAGAATAGGAAAGCTCTGACTATAAAGTACTACAGGACTATACTGCTTACAAAGCAGTTTCATAGATGAATTCTTTGGAGGGAAACCACTTTGTATTGCAGAAAAAGCATGAAGTTCTACATCCAAATTCCAGCTTTGTCACTCATGCCACGCCTGGAGGTGGCCACATGCTGATCTGTAAAATGGAGGCAAGTCAGATGAGATCTGACTGGCACAAAATGAGAGCCCAATAAATGGTGGATATTATTCTACAATCCTTAATACAGCTTGGTGTCTAAGCTCTTTCTGTCAGGGAGATGATGACCCACTCAGCCAGAAGAAGTCACCTGAAAGAAGTTCTCTCAGTTTAAGTCTTTTAAGTGCCTCTTAAGGAGTTTCACTGTTTTGCTTAAAGGACTTATCTCCTTGTTCAAGGTGTGTTGACATTTAAACAGGTTTTGCATCTGGGTGAGGCCCATTCCATTAAAAGGCTGGTTTTACCTCACATCTTTGCTTTTGGCGGCCATTCCAGGGTTTCAAGAAACATTCACACTGGTTTTCTTTCTTTTAGTGCTCTTTTTTTCTCAACCTACAGCTTCTACACAATTTTCCTGTGTTCATTTGCTTACTTGTCAAGTTAAACAATGGGTAGGTTTGGGGGTCAGAACACTTGAGTTGAGGGAGGAAAAGGTATTCTTGAAAGAACCATCTTCTTGTTTTAAAGGAATTTACTCATCGCTAGGAAGGCAGAAAAGAAACAGTCCAAAGAAAGCTGGATTTGCTAAAGAAGGAAAGCTAATCACCACTTTTTGCTTCACTTCCTTTTTTTTTTTCAAAATTGTGGCTGTCCTCCACTTCCAGAATCTGAGACTATCACTTTTTCTACCTCCTGAACTAGATGACATCAGTGTCTTTATCCAGGGCAGATCAGTTTGTGACATTGAGTTCACCAGCTTTTATTGTACAAGAGAAACTTCTGGCTTTCTAGTGTGTTTTAGGTGATTCTAGAGAGAAGAATTCTGCTTTGCAACATGCTAGGTAAACAGCAGTTTCCATTTCAAAGGAAAATCTTACTTGACCATTTTGCCTCCTTGGTTCTACTAGATTAGAAAATAAGCAGAGATAAACACAGCTTTAGTGGAGTTGGTTGTAGAAGGGAAGGAATAACTGGACCTTTTAAGATAAATGAAACTGACAAAGAGCATTCTGCAAAAAATAAACACAGCTATAGGGGAGTATTCTGAATGCTGATATTTGTATATGATTATCGAATTGTTCTGAAGCCATGGGCTTTTCCCTGAGATTTGAAATAAACTCTTCCTCTGCCTCCCACCATTTAACAAAGCTTTTAGTCCTTTGATAAAAATCATGTTGTCAGAAATGACAGAACTAATTTGTGACTTTTTTCAATCAATTTTGATATAATACAAGATTAAATGAATAGTTTTCCTTTTTTTTTCCTCTACAGGAAATAGAATGAATCATACCGTTCACTGTGTCTTGTCACACAGACTGACTTGACATAAAACTCAGGGTTTTGTTACAAGATTTGGAGACTAATTATTAGAGATCCATTTTTCCTCAGTCTGATTCTTCCTTGAGAATCCTTGTTGGATTCTTAAAAGATAACTGACAATTTCTTTCGGTAGAACAGTAGTCTAAAATGATAACTTTTAGGATGACTTTAAGGCCTAGTCCAGGATTCTTAGACAAGGTTGCAGGGTCTGCCCACTCTTACCCTGAATTTATTAACGGGTACTCTAGAAACCCAAGCCTCCCAGTTAATGTCTCTTCCACTCAGTGATGAATTGGAGGGAGGAAAAAAAGTGGTGCAAGCAATCCTTATGGTGATTTGTACTCAGAGCAATTCACACATTCAGCCCTCTGCCAATTACACCCTCGTTGTAACTTCTGACACTTAAACAGGCAGTTTCTCACATGAACATATGTTGTTCTCCCCTTTTGAGGAAATTAATCCCAACCTCAAGCACACTGGCAGGCTGTGATTAGTTCTAATCCCTAGGTTTTATGGCAGGAAAATTGACTATAAGAAAATCAGGAAACTATAAGAGAAATGAGTTAGTTTTCTCTTTTCCTCAACAGCATCAGATTGCTGCACCAAACTTTCCTTCAACGTGCTTGTCAAAATGTCCTCAAGGAAATCATCCTGAAATCCATGAAGCAAATAAACCTGCTCTGCAGAGTTGTTTTGATCTGGTTTAATATTTGGCAGGAAAATGTGGTCAAAGAGACTGCATCATATTAAATGGAATTTATGTTTATTGACTACTGGTAGCACAACTTAATTGATTTATGTATGCTTCAGAGAGCTTTATGCTATGAAACTAAATATATCATTTATAGTTTATTAACTCCTGCCTTTGGTAAGGGTTGGCATAAGGCCCTAGGTCAGGAACTTTCCCCTCTTGTTATAGCACTGTTTCTAGGAGAAAATAATATTTAATACATTTTATTTCTACTTGTAGCAAGTTTTCTAGGAATATAATCCACATGTGAAGGGTACATGAATTTCCCAAGTGCTACTCACTGTCATATTCCTACTGTGTTTGAATGAGATTTTTCTGTGTTCTTTTGTGACTTTGAGTAGAAATGATAAATGAGACGAAATAGTAAAAAATAAAGTAAATCCTAGGACCTAAGGTTTTTATTCTACTAATCATTAGATCTGTCAGGACAAGCCTAAGACAAGATAGAGAGACTATTATAATAATTTTAAGACCTTGAAAACTATCATAAGTGTGTCTGTCCTATCTGTGAAAAGTAATAAAAATAATAGAAAGTGTCAGTACAATTACCACTGCTGCATAAGCAGAATAGATGGGTGGCAACGTCAGGAGCTAGAGCCTGGTCTTGGCCAGTGTGGCTCAGTCTGTTGGAGCTTCCTCCCCATACACCCGAAAAGGTTGGGGGTCCGAATCCTGCTCAGGGCACATACCTAGGTTGTAGGTTCCATCTTAGGTTGGGGCATGTATGAGAGGCAACACATCGATGTTTCTCTTTCACATCGATGTATCTCTCTCTCTCACTTCCTTTCTCTCTAAAATCAATAAACATTTTTTAAAGAAAGAACTAGAGCCTGGTCTCTGTCAACAAGATGCCACGTAAAAGGGGTACCATTAGTTCTGAGCCCATCGCCCCAGCCCATTCTCAGGGCCTCATCCCACCCATCTGCCTGCCAATTTCGTCTCCCTAATTTTCCCTCCTGAACAAGCTTCGGAAGCCTTGTTTCTCCTGCTCCCCCAGTAATGCCAGGGCAATTGCACCCAGGTCCTGTGAGCAGGAACCAACAAATAAGTCAATGAGAAACAAAGCTTGGCACCTCCTTTTGAAGATACAGGAGAAACTGAGGGCAGAGGTAGTGTTCTGTAGTGGAATTTCTTTGAATTGTCACATCCAGTGTAACTTCGCTTTTGAAATGTGTCAAGGACAATAGCCATGAAATGTATTTTTGTTTGTATTCTATGCACTAACCAATGTTCAGTTAATAACATTAATGGAAGAGAACACTGCCTGAGTAATGCAAAATGGTAGCTGATGTAAACATTACTTAGATTTAGCTTTGAAATGGGCTTTTGTTAAGACATATTTACATATGGGTAGATTCGGTCTCAAAATTCAAAAACAATTAAATGGAAGCATAACTCAGGAGCGCTGGGGAGCGGCCTGGCCTCCTGCCACAGTCTGCTCCCTGAGCTGCCCGGCAAAGCCTGCTACTGTCCCATACAGATGTAGGCTTCCCAGCAGCACAAACTTCTGCCTCCCCAACCTTTCTTGACTCAGAGGCCTTTGTTTTGTGCTTTTGTTTGGGGTTGATTCAAAGTGCTTCCTTTGCCAGTGTATAAATTTCATGTAAAAATCAGTGTAATGATCGAAAGCCAAAAAGTCAAAGTAAGTAACTATTAAGAACAATGGAAGTGCTGTAAAGATTCAAAGGAAGGTTTGCTGCAAGTGATACACCCTGGATTGACAGCTGGGGGCATCTATTTGTGCCCCTAGCAGGTTGTTCGGTGGGAGCATAACTGTTCATCTTGTGGAGGTAGATGACCACAGGGTGCCTTCCAGTCTCTACCTCACCTGATTTCTCACCTGGTTTCTGTACGGCAGCTCACAGTGTTGAAAATGGAGCCAGGAGGACCAGACTTCAAACCTCAGCAGTGATGCTGCCTAGGAGCTGTGCAAGTCTGGGTACCTGACTTAACCCAGATTCAGTTTTCCCATCTTACAATGGATTAATCACTTTTTTGATAAAAAGGATTACTAATTCTTAAAGAACACATTATCTGATGCATATTTTATGCATTAATTTACATACCAACAGGATATTCTGATTTTTTTTTTTTTTGCACTAAGTTTTGTACCTATCAGAGCAAATAGTATTATTTATTGGATTTGGGGAGCAGAGAAAAACTCTTTGACTGGCCACCAGTAGTTAAGTTTTGCATAGTGATTTCTTCCATTTTGAGTGTGATTTCCCCTTCTTGCTTGATTGTGTGAGACTTTGAATCCCTTCTGGAGTAGCTTTCTGAAACAGACTACTTTGCTTGTACTGCTTGTTGTAAACTAAAAGATACATTGTTCTCTGGGAAGTTTTTTAGGTTGTAGCTACATATTCAAAATGCTTTGATAATGTTGACCAAGTTGACACTTAGTCGTTGACAATTGAGTGAGTATTTTCTGTGCCCGCGGTTCTGTCCCTCATTCTTGAGGACGAGGGTCGGTGTCCCTTTATCTAGGAAGCTTTCCTAGATACCCAGACAGGAAGCTCTCTCTTTTTCCTCTGGTGTCCCATTCCATTTTGCTTATATCATTCTTAAATTATGTACTAATTCAACTTTATTTGAATATTACTTTTTAAACTCTCCTACTAGATTATTAATATCTTTGGGAGTGTGAAATATATGTCTAATATTAATGTAAGCAATGATTCAGTGGAGGAATCAGTCAAAACTCTGGATCAACTCTAATTTTCTCTCTGGAACCTTCTCTGATAGGTCCACTCCAGGCCAAGCCTACTCCTTAATTTATAATATTTATTCTAACCAAGCCATTTAGCCTTTAAATAATCATGCATCACTAAATGATGGGGATACTTCCAAGAAATGCATTGTTAGGCGATTTTGTCATTGTGTGAGCTCCATAGAGTACACTTACACAAACCTAGATGGAGTTGCCTGCTATACACCCAGGCTGTGTGGGGTAGCCCACTGCTCCTAGGCTACAAGCCTATGCAGCATGTTACTGTACAAAACAACAGAAGATTAAATCAACCACAAAGAATGTGAAGCAGTAAACACGAGATGTATGAGGCCACTGCCAGCATGATAGAGAATGCTGTTTTATAGGGCTTTCTTTTTTAAGTTCAAAGCATACACTCTAATATAATGATAAAAAGTACAGTATAATAAATCCATAAACCAATAGCATAGTTGTTTATTATCACGATCAACTATTAGGTACTATACATAATCGTACCTGTTATATTGTCATATGACAAGCAGAGTAGTAGGTTTGTTTATACCAACATCAGCACAAACACGTGAGTAAGGCATTGTGTTACAACCTCACAGCAGCTATGAAGGCACTGCAGCTACAGCATCACTAGGGGACAGGAAGTTTGCAGCTGCATCGTAATTTATGGGACCACAGTCCCATACTCGGCCCGTTGTTGACTGACACGTCAATATGTGGGGCGTGTCTATACACTTTCATGTTAGTCTCCACTTATTTTGTGGTATTTTTCAACCACAAAAACTTTATAAATTTCTTGAGAGCAGGGACTACAAGTAAGATAAATGAGAATATCTATGAAAACTCTAAAAAAGTGTGATATAAATATAAAGGCAGTTGCATTTTTTGCTTTTTCTTAATGCTTGCCACAAAATCTGATGCACAGGCAGGACTCACCTGTGCTTGTTATGGGACTCACTGCACATACCGCGTGGAAGGGAAGTTTCTGCTCAGGTGGCTAGGCTTTCCAGGTCCACTTCCGTCCTTTTCATTGTTCAATAATGTGGGAAGAGAACACTTTTAAGAACCCAGAAAATTACCATGGAATCAGAACTTTCAATGATCTGTGAGGTGAACCAAGACAGCGAAGAAAACCAACCCTAATAACCCACAGGTCCCCTTCCACAGATGGCATGTGAGAATGGCACATTAAATCCCGGTCATGCTGTGAGCCAATGGGACCCATGTCTGGGTCACCTGGCAGAAATGACCATCACAGTGAAAAAGCAAATCATGTAGTAATCAACTGGTAATGATCTAACCCAACTGTCTCCTAATGTAATCTAGACTAGCTGAGAACCACGGTCCTGTATTAGTCAATCCAGGGCCTTTTTTTTTTTTCAGTGAAAAGATATTTACAGAGCCTATACTATGTGCCAGACCCATTTAAGAATGGGGGCACATCAGTGCACAAGGTGAACAAATGCCCTCTCTCATGAAGTTTATATGCTGGTAGCTGCGAGAGACAAAAAAACTATAAACAGAAGTATTTCTGATATGAACTGAAGAGTGTCATGAAGAAAAATAACAGAGGTCAAGGGTATTGAGCATGACAAGGGGCAGGCAAACTAATCTGCAAAACACAGTACTGGAAGGTCTCTCTGAGGAGGCAACACTGAACAGACACCTGAGGCGTACGACTCTACAAGTGAAGAGGCTTGGCTGGAGCGGCTGCTATGAGTACAGCAGCTGAGACACAAGCTGGCTCCAGACATGTGAGGACCAGTGAGCAGGCCTGTGTGGCTGGAGTGGGGAGAAAGAGAGGCAGGGTGGTACGTGGGACCCAGATCTTTTAGAATCTTGTCATTCAGCTCATATTCTGAATTCTGGAAAGTTGATGGAGGCTATGGAACAGGAAAGTGACATGATTCAGGCTACATTTTCAAGAGATCACACTGATGTCTGTTGGGGGAAGACATCCCATTGGCGACAAAATTGGAAAGATAGAGACCAGTCTGGGGGTAAATGCCATCGTCCAGGCAAGTGATGACGCTTGCCTGGGCCAAGGCGGGAGTTGTAAAAGTGGTGAGAGGCAGTGGGGTTCAGAATATATTTGAAGATAGTGCTACAGGCATGCCAATGGATTGGATGAGGGGTGTAGGAGAAACAGAGGAACCTGACCATCCCCATCATTGATAGATATCAGAAAATAGCCACTAAAATTTAGCTGCATAAGGATATGTTCATCAGGATATGTTGCACCAATAATAAGGTGAAATAGTTGAAGTCTGTCAAACAACTACTTAACCCTAAAGCAATCACTTAGTGACTGAATTTAATTATCTATTGCCAAATAAATACTTGAATTGATTCTACCATCTCCTTCAATACTTTTTGCATGTGTGTCCACAGGTCTGTCTTTTTGCTTATGCATTTTTACAACATGTATTGCCAACAACGAAATTACATCTGGAGAACACTAGGTCAGAAGTCTAAGGGTACTGGTTTTTACAGTCCAGCACTATGGTACTTTGGATGAAAAAAACCGTGCAGCTCTCCAGAGATTCCCAAGTATCTAGCTAAGTAGCTATAATTTTTCATTTTTACCTCAAATTTGCTGTCATTATAAAACATAGCAATTGGATGAAGATACCATCACTCCAGAATAGCAGCGGCATATCACCTCATTAAGGACTGCTTTACTCAGGCCTGTACAGACCACAGAAAAGCACCCAGAATATAAAGTCATAAGTAAATTGCAGTTGGGCAAGAGCACCAAGTATAACATAACACTCAATAAATCTGCAGAAAATATTCATAATAGCAAATAGCACACATCGGCCCAGGTGCTAAAACCGAAAGTGAGGAGACTCCAGAGCCCTGGAAGAAACAAAGTAGGCAGTCCCCAAATGCACAGTGCTTTGTCCATATTTTGAAAAAATCAAAAACTTATATCCACCTGGTTTTTCAATGCCATTCCTTGAAATAAATCAAGTTACCTAGCAGTAACAACATTGAGTATTGACGATGCCAAAGAACCTTCACAAATTACACTATGAAACACTAACGTGGGAATGTCTGGTGGTTTTTTTGTGGGTGAAGGATGAAGACCCCGAGGCAGCGCTCCAGCTAACGTCCTGCCTGCGGCATTGGAGCAAGTTGGCGACAAAGTCAGGAGAATGTGGACGAGCCGAACAGTGTTGTGTGGGTGAGAGGCAAAATGAGAACTTAGTTCACATTACTAATGGACTCACGCATTGAATTATTCAGCTACATTGCTCCCTTTGGCATAACTTGGCTAGATTTTCTTTCTTTCTTTCTTTCTTTTTTGCTATTTTAGCAACAGAAGTAGAAATACTTTTATCCTAATAGATATATAATGGACATAATCAAAGTAACATTAACAAGAAGAAAACCAGATAGGATGACAAAGAAAAGATAACTCCATTTTAGTGTTAAGAAAAAGAATGTTAAGAATGGTAATTTCAGTCCCTAGCTGGTGTGGCTCAGTGGATTGAGCGCTGGCCTGCGGACCAAAGGGTCACAGGTTTGATCCCCAGTCAGGGCACATGCCTGGGTTGCAGGCCAGTCCCCTAGTAAGGGGTGCGTGAGAGGCAACCACACATTGATGTTTCTCGCCCTCTCTTCTCCTTCCCTTCACTCTCTAAAAGTAAAAAGAAATAATAAATAAATAAATAAATAAATAAATAGATAGATAGATAGATAGAATGGTAATTTCAAAGATAATTGTTAATATGTAATCAAGTACATGAAACTTGGTATAATATAATTGTGACTAATTTGAACTTCATTGAACTTT
The DNA here is from genome assembly GCA_039655065.1 of Glossophaga mutica. Taxonomy (NCBI): domain Eukaryota; kingdom Metazoa; phylum Chordata; class Mammalia; order Chiroptera; family Phyllostomidae; genus Glossophaga; species Glossophaga mutica. The sequence goes on along the minus strand of CM077309.1, from coordinate 107,620,263 downwards.
TATAAATGATGCCTTCAGGAGTCAAAAAAGGGCAAATTATATATACTATACAGACCTAGAAGAACTATTCCCCAGGAACAAGATAATTAGAAAATTATAAAAATATCCTTTGAAAAACAATCTTCATGTATTTTAAGCAGGACTGTTGTTAGGGATGTTGGCATATTAACATGACTTTTAAATATTCAGAGCAATCTGTTAATAAAATTATCAACCAGAAAGAACTTTCTTAATAATTGCAAAAAAACAAAACAAAACCCTCACAGTGTACAAATCCTCAAGATCAAGATTGGCTGAAAGGATAACTTTATACTAAGCTCTCAAGATCCACAGTCAAATGTGGCCAACAAGTGACTAAAAATATAGATAGCAGACTTTATTATAGTGGATTAAGGCTTCCTAAAATACATATACTGTCCATGCTGCTGATTTATTATGAAACAGTGAAAAAGTTACCTGTGTGCACTAGCTAAAGTTTGCAACACATTTAACCTAAAGCATATAATAAATGCTCTGTCTCTCTGTGGCCAAAAGGCCCAGTCAGTTCAGAGAGAGTTAGTTTGCCTACATAATGCCAGACATCTGTGCAAAAGCTGCAAATTTTGGTCAAGGATTTTAATGTTTCATCGACATGGTGCCAAACATCTGGGTATTTGAAAATATCTAGATAATTGACTGGCTTTTTACTTTTCATCCAGATGTTTGGCATCAGAATTAAATACCATCTTACTATTTAAGTACATTTGTGATGGGAAAGTGCTCACGATATATATATATAAGAGGCTTAAAGCTGTACATACAACGTGACCCCAGTTTTGAAAACAGAAATTGTATACATGCCCAGAGGAAAGAACTCACAGGGAAACATACTGAAATGTTTACAGTGATAACTGATTCTCCGGGTGGCAGGGTCAGTGCTGATCTTTATTTTACTTGTAGTTTCTAAAACTTTTCTTAATGTTCTTCTGTAAAACATGTATTGTTTTTATAACCAGAAAAGCATTTTTATTGTGTGATTAGGTAGTGTCAGTCAATTTGGAAACTAGAAGAGTTTAGGTTATTGCTTGGCATGTGTACATACAGTTGGAGCTATGACCCTACTAGTAAGGTGCTCTGGTTGTGGAAAGGCAAATTAAAAGCAAAGCTATGAAAACTCTAGGCATCTAATTCCTGCTACGCATATGTGGCTGGAAACAAAGGGCCTAACTGGTTTTTTCTCGCTGAATGGATTGGAACTTTTACTCTGCGTACATCCCAGTCTACGCAATCTCAGAACCCCAGATGCTACTCTCAGCGGTGCCCCGTGCTTGGCTGGTGCACTGAGAAGCCTGATCCTGACAACGTTCCTCCAAAGGCCATCACTTCCCACTGCCTTTAAGCTTCTGACTCCCAGCCCTCTGTCCTCTCTAGGGTTGACAAATTAAATGTACCTATGATTCATTTTCTTCCTCTTGATAAGTTCCTCTAAGGTTAGACATGTGGAATGTTAGTGTCTTCAAGATATCTAGTCCAAATCCCTCATTTTATAGGTCCAGGGAGGTTAAACGCCAGGCCTATGAAGGCACGTTCGATTTTGCCTCCAGCATTTTTTACTACATAACTCAACTGCTGCCATCTTCTCCTGCTCCCTAAATTTCTCTGTCTACAACATAGAGTAAATATTTGTGTGCAAAGTGCTTTGGGATATCTGCGATAGAAACTAAATATAAATATCGAGTATATTTTGGCAACCTTTTTTCGGTATTTTATAAACGCTGTTATTTTATAAATGCTTAGAAACAAGTAGATATAATCCAGATAGACACTCAGATAAAATCCTAATAAAAATATCAGCTCCCAAACATCAGAATCTTAATTGTTTTGAAATTTTTAAAAGCATGTGTTCCTGAGATGGACTAAACAGTTCCAAATTAAATAAAGAGCGAATGGTAAAGTTTTTCTGGAAACTTTTGAAATGGGAAATTCAAGATCTTTTTTTAAAAGTAATGAAAGGAATGAAGGACTGTTGTGTGATTTTTTTTCAGCCTCGTAGAAACCAAAGCACCCATGATTCAGTGATGACTCACTCACACATACTCTTCAGTTGTTGTTGATCTTAAAAAACTGTTTAATAAACAACACAAAGTAAAAAAGCAAACATTATACTCTTCTGTTTATTTTAAAGTTCTTTCCATAGTTCAAGAAGACCAGGTAAACAGATCTGAAAGAAAATGTCTTCCTCTTTCTGAACATATTTAAAGCTATATAACTTAAAAAATATAAGTTGGCACCGTGGCTGGTGGCTCAGTTGGTTAGAGCATCCTCCCACACGTCAAAACTTTGCGGGCTTCCTCCTGGATTGGGGTCTATATGGGAGGCAACCAATCAATGTTTCTCTCCCTCTCTCAAATCAATAAACATATCTTCGGGCGAGGATTAAAAAATATTCATAATAATGATAAATAGGAGCTGGTAGAACTTTTGTCCCTCCTATTCCTTGTGCAATAAGAGAGAAGAAAGAACAAAAAGAATCATTTCTAGGCATTGAGTCCCATAGTCACATGCACTCTGCCCGACTCAGCTCTCACAGCCGGACCCTTGAAACACCTCCACGTTATAAAGAGTATCACGAAACACATGCTTCGCTGGTTCTGGAAACACCCTTAACTCTTCAGACTTCCAGGTTTAAAAATATATATATTTATTTGCTCAAGACATGTAAAATGTGAAAGAACAAGAAGTTAACCTGTAAATACTTTGTCTTTTCTATACATTTGAGGTTCTTTCCAAAAAAAATCTTTTCATGAACCGGGGCTTGGGGCCATAAAGTGACTAGTATGCAGGCTCATTATTGCTCGTATATATGTGGTATTTATGTTTTCAAAGCATTTCACCATCATTAACGTCATGTCAGCTAAGCAGGATATTGGCCTTGATGGAAAAATGATCTAATCCAGTATGGAAAATTCTGTTCCTAAAAGGCACACCTGAAACGGGAAAATTTCCCATTTCTTTGTCTGTGCCAGAACATTCTCAGTATGGTGGTCCCACAGAGCAGTCCCTAAAAATCTTTGCAAAGTGAGGTCAGCAGGGGGAATTTTATCTCATGGAACAATTTTTGTCATTATTGTTGTTTGGGGAATTTCTCTTTGCTAGCAGGCAGTGATGGTAGTGGTTTGGGTTTTTTTCTCCCTTTTTCCTGGTAAATTTTATTTGTGTTGTTTTGTTGTGGATTGGTTTGGTTTTTCAGAAAGGAAAACAAGTCTTGGCTGGTGTGGCTCAGTGGATTGAGTACCAGGCTGTGAACCAAAAGGTCACAGGTTTGATTCCCAGTCAGGGCAAATGCCTGGGTTGTGGGCCAGGTGCCCAGTGGGGGGTGTGCAAAAGGCAACCATACATTGATCCTTCCCTCTCTTTCTTCCTCCCTTCCCTTCCCTCTATAAGTAATTTTATTTTTTTTTTTTAATTTTAAAAAGAAAGGAAAACAAAAGGTAGGGTTAAGTAATTGTCAAACTCCAACATTCTGAGATAATTTAGCTGATGGTCTAGTACTGCCTTTGAGATAGAACAGTTTTCAGGAGTTAAGGGGGTGGAAAGATCAGGGACTCTCCCCAGAGAAAGGTCCCACAACCCAGCCATCCATTTAAGGAAAGTTTACAGTCAGATTTTGATGAAGGGAACAGTTTAGTTCTTTGCACAATTGCTGGTTTTGCATCCTGCCACTCACTCCCTCCTCCAGAGCAGCAGAGAGCTGCTGAGCTGTCATGAGCATGACGTGATTCCTATGAATTGACTGTGTTCCAGAACCTCATTATTGGGAAACTTTTCTATTTGATGCTAAATATAGGGTATTATATAAACACAATGTATTATAGGTCAAATCCTGTTACCACACATGCTAAGAGGCTAACCAGTTTGGGGTGAGGAAGGAGATTGTATTCAAATTTTCACAGTATGCATCAAATCTGATCACAACGATAGAAAACAAAACTATTTTCAAGCCCCAGTCAATGGGCTACATATCTCAATTGTCAGTGGAAAATCCCTAAGAGTTCTTCAAAATAATAGTTACCTTAAATGAAACATGACTATTCTCAGTCTTTTTCATCCCGCAGTGATCTCGTCCTCTTAAACCAATGTACTTATTCCTATGCCGCTCATTTAGGATTTAATCATACACTGCTTCATGATATCCTCATGTGTTGTTTCAAGCATGACATTATCTAGCATTTTCTCTGAATTTTTTTTATGCGTCTCTATTTGACTCCTCAATTTGATTGCAATGCCTGTGAGGGCAAATATCCAGGGTTTACTTCTATGTGTACTTGAGACTGCTAGTCTAGAGAAGGTCCTTAGTGAAAGGGAAGGTGAAAGGAACAGGAAAAAGGAGTGTGGAGGTCGTGCAGTGAATGGAGTCAGAACAGACATGCTGAGAGATTTTACTGAGATTTCAGATTTCATTTAATAAGGAAACCTCACACTCAGCATCTGATTTAAAATAAGGAAGAGACTCAGTACAGCTTTTTACTTACAAACAGACTAGGCTTTTAATCTGCTAACTCTCAAATTCATTTCCCCAAAGCAAGAGTGTGAGTTCATCTTTTAAGCATTAGAATGAGGTTAATACACATTCTATTTTTGTGTAGAATGGATTATGTTCATCTCCAGTGCACACGTGAGGAAGGAGGCAACTCCTTTCCTTGATGATTTCTGGAGGGCCTAGGGAAGCCCTTAGGAGCTGGAGGATCTTCCTTGCTGTCTCCCTGCTGCTGACCCTGGCATTGGGCCTATTTGAGTGTGGCAAAACCCCACTAGGACTCAGGTTCTGGCTCCTGTTGCTCCTGTCATAGAATAAGTGCAGAATAAATAAAGTTGTGCTGAATGAATGAATTGATGGATCATAACTGATAGGGTACTGCATGTGGGATCAGAAGCCGAGTTTGAAACCTAACTTTCTCCAAACAGCTGAGTGACATTGAACAGATCATATAACCTCTATTTTTGTTTTCCTTTTTTGGGGGGGCGTGTTTGGAGGAGTAGTTCTTCACACAAAAGTTCCATCAGCAGCACTGTGGCCATGCTTAGCATTTAAGTTCTCAAGCTCCTAGCCCTCTAGAGAATTAAAATTTGGCTAGTAAGCCATTTGGAAGTTCTAAATTAAAAATTTGTTATGTAGGGGGACTCATCTACTAAGGCATATTAACCCTCACTCTTCTAGTGAATCTTTGAATTTCACACTGACCTTTGTTCTGAATATCAGATTGAAAATACAAAACCATACCTTTGCTCCTGTAATGTTAATTTGTATAACTCTTAGAGAACTGAGCCTGAAAAAGAGACTTTTCATAGTCTTTAGCTCCCAGCTCCTTGCAATCTTTGTACTCTCTACCTTCTTCCATTTACTCCCTAGAAATTACCTTATGGGTAGAGTGACAATTGTCCAAACCAGGACACACTGGGGTATGGTGTTATTTTACCAATCTTTTCGTTATTATAAAAGTTGAGATCTATTTCAGGTAACATGAAATTCACAATTTTAAAGTTTAAGATTCAGTGGTTTTTAGTATATTCAGTGTTGTGAAACCCTCACCTCAATCTAGTTCTAAAACATTCTTGTCTCCCCTACATGAGATTCCAAATACTCCAAGCAGTCACTCTTCATTTCTCTTTCCTCAGGCCTTAGTGACTGAGGAGGAAAGAGAAATTGGTCTCTGTAGATTTGTCTATTCTGGACATTTCATATAAATGGAATCACACAGTATTTTAGTCTTATGTAACTGGCTTCTTTCATTTATAATGTTTTCAAGGTCCTTCTCTATTGTACAATAGTATGAATCAGTACTTCATTCCTTTTTGTGGCTGAATAATATTCCATTGTATGGCCATACCACATTTAATGGACATACCACATTGTATGGCCATACCACATTGTATGGCCATACCACATTGTATGGCCATATCATGGGTGATGGACATTTGGGTTATTTTTACCTTTCAGTTATTATTAATAATGCAACTTGACCATTCATGTACAAGTTTTTGTGCAGCTATCTGTTTTCATTTCTCTTGAGCATACACCTGGGAGTGGAATTTCTGGGTCACGTGGGAATCAGCATTTAACTTTTTGAGGGACCATCACACCATTTTCCACAGTAGCAGCACCATTTCACTTTCCCACTGGCAACTCTTGAGTGTACCAGATTCTCTCACCAATATTTATTTTTATTTTTTAAGTGTTTATGTTCATTCTTGTGGGTCTGACAAGGTATCTTATTGGGGTTTTGATTAGCATTTCCCTCATAATTAGAGGTGTTGAGCACCTTTTCATGTGCTTATTGGCTATTTGTATGTGTCTTTGTAGAAAACTCTCTTCAAGTTCTTTGCCCATTTTTAAATTGAGTTATTTGTCTATTGTTGAGTTGTAAGAGCTCTTTATATGTTATGGCTACTAGACCCTTACCTAGCATATAAATTGCAAATATTTTCTTCAGGATACACTTTAAAAAATATTTTATTGATTATGCTATTACAGTTGTCCTGATTTTTCCCCTTTTGCCTCCCTCCAGCCAGCATCCCCCATTCCCTCAGGCAATCCCCCCCAACCCCTTGTTCATGGCCACGGGTCATGCATGTAAGTTCTTTGGCTACTCCCTTTCCTATACTGTACTTTACATCCCCATGGCTCTTCTGTAACTACCTATTTGTACTTTTTAATCCTCTCACTTCTTCACCCATTCTCACACACACCCTCTCCCATCTCTTCATCTTTAACCTTTGGCATTTTAATTATGATGTGTCTTGGTGTGGGCCTTTTTGCATCCATCTTGTTTGGGACTCTCTGTGCTTCCTGGACTTGCACATCTATTTCCCTTACCAAATTAGGAAAGTTTTCTTTCATTACTTTTTCAAATAGACTTCCAATTTCTTGCTCTTTCTCTTCTCCTTCTGGCACCCCTGTGATGTAAATGTTGGATTGATTGATTAAAGTTGTCCCACAGGCTACTTTACACTAGCCTCATTTTTTTATTCTTTTTTCTTCTTACTGCTCTAATTAGTTGTTTTCTCCTTCCTTATGTTACAAATCATTGATTTGATTCTTCACTTCATCTACTCTATTGTTGTTTCCCTGTAAATTGTTCTTTATTTCAGTTAGAGTATCCTTTGTTTTTGACTGGATCCTTTTTATGCTGTTAAGGTCCTCACTAAGTTTCTTGAGCATCTTTGCAACCAGCGTTTTAAACTCTGCATCTGATAGATTACTTACCTCCATTTCATTTAGCTCAGTGTCTGAAGGTTTTCTAAAAAAAAATATTTTATCCATTTATTTTTAGAGAAGGAAAAGGAAAGAGGGAGAGAATCATCGATGCATGGTTGCCTCTCACATGCCCCACACTGGGGACCTGAACTGCAACCTAGGCATGTGCCCCAGACTGGGAGTCGAACTGGCAACCCTGTGGTTTGCAGCCCAGTGCTCAATCCACTGAGCCACACCATCCTGGGCTGTTTCTGGAGTTTCAATCTGTTCTTTCATTTGGGCCGTGTTTCTTTGTTTCCTCATTTTTGGCAGATTGTGTTTATTTCCATGTAATAGGTAGACCTGCTTTGACTCTGTGTCTTGGTAGTGCGGCCTAGTGTAGTAGGTGTTCTGTAGAGTCAAGTTGCATGGCTTCCCCTATCACCCAAGCTGGGTACTTGAGGTGCACCCTTCGTGTGGGCTAAGTACACCCTCCTCTTGTAGTTGAGCCTTGGTTGCTGTTGGCAGATCAGTGGGAGGGATTTACCCAGGCCAGTCAGCTGCAATGATTGGCTGTAACTATTGATCACTAACCTCCACTCTCCTTGGAGGATCAGCTGTGCAGGGGTAGGGTGGTGGTGCTCTGATGTGGTCTGTAGCTGTCCATTGGGTGCACTGGCCCTGGGGTTTCCTGGGTGGTGCAGGCCAAGATCAGCCCTGACCTATGTTTTGCACAGGGCCACCCTGCTTGAGTTATAAAGCCATCTTAGATGGCTGTTACTTGAGATGGGCTTGGAGATTTCCAGGTGAATCCAAACTGTGAATCTAGGCTGCTAGTTCCGGGCCTGGGACTCACTGAGGCCAGCTGCTGCTTATTTGTTCATATGGAAAAGCAGCTTATAAGGGCCAGTGAGTTAGGTGGGGATCTCCAAGGCAGGTCAGATAGTATTAGGCAAGTTAGTGGAATCTTAGATACACCACCAGTTTGCCAGCTCTGTGAGGGTAGGGCCCAGAAAAGGGACAATGACCTGTGCTCACCTTGATCCCAAACACCTCAGCCTTCCCCTGCATGCCACTGGTGCTCCTCAAGCTGTCTCCCCAGCACTGGAGCCCACAGGCAGTGAATCTGAGTAGGTGAGTCCATGTGTGGGCTCTTGAAGGGGAACTGCTTGGGGCTCCAGAAGTTTCTTCCACTGACTCAATTCCCATTGGTTTTTGCAGCCAGAAGTTGTGGGGACTTATCTTCCTGGCACTGGAACCCTGGGCTGGGGGTCCTGGTGTGGGGCTGGGACTCCTCACTCCCAAGATATCCCTCCCGAATTTTTATCCACTGCATGTGGATATGGGACCAGTCCGTTCAGCATCTGCACCCCTCCTACCAGTCTCGATGGATATGGTTTCTTTAATTCTGTAGTTGTCAGATTTCTATTCATCTTGATTCCTGTTGGTTCTGAACAATGGCTGTTCTATATTTTAGTTGTAATTTTGTTGTTATGCAAAAAGATGAGCCTTGTCTGTCTACATTGCCATCTTGACTGGAAGTATCCCCCCCACAGGATACATTTAAAAGTGAAGAAAGGGATATATTAATACTTATTCAAGTAATACAGGCATAAATTGAGACTGTTGCAGGCAAAACCAGACACATGGTCAACCTCCCTATGGAGGGTGTTAATCGAGCAAGTTGAAGAATAAATGTTATGCTAATTTTAATGAGACAATGAATCTACACAAATAATTGAATATAGTTAATCAAACTAAGTACCCTCCCTGTCCTACCTATAGCGCTAGGTAGTGTAGAATGGAATCTAAAGGAATGTAAAATAATTTCATGAGCCTATAGGAAACTTAAGGTCAAGATGCAAGGACAGAAGACACACACATAAATAATAAAGTATGATAGTGGCTTAGAAGAAATTAGTGCTACAGAACTAAGACAAGTTTCAGCCTTAAAGGATAGGTAGCATTGAAGTCAAAATAAATTTTATTTTAAAAAAGATGTGGACCCTGACCAGCGTGGCTCAGTTGGTTGAGTGTCATCCCACAAAGCGAGGGGTCATGGGTTCAATTCCTGGGCTGTGGGCCAGGTCCCCAGTTGGGGGTCATGCAAGAGGCAACCAATTGATGTTTCTCTCGCACATCAGTGTTTCCTTCTCTTTCTTCCTGCCTTCCCTACTCTCTAAAAATAAATACGTAAAAATATTTTTAAAAAATTATGTGAGTTATCAATGGCTGTGGTCTATCTATAAGACATATGCTAAAGAGACAAGAACGTATGCTTTTATGGTGAGGGGAAGAATTGAAAAGAGGGATGTATTTCAAGCAGTGTTTTGTTCTCTCCTTTCTAACTGCATATATTATCGCCCCATTAGAACAAGGAGAAAGGTCTCTAAAAATGACAAAAGTATACATTATTCTATAATTGTGCTTAGGGTTCTAATAAGATGCTGCATTTAATCAACAATACTTAAAGAAAAAAGAAGCAGGAAAAGAAGACTGGATTACAGATAACATAAGATATTTTTTTAAACCCTCAAAATGTGTTAGGATCTACTACTTTTTGACAGAAACTGTAAATGAAGTTACTTTGGGGGGAGTAGCAAATTTTGAAGAAAAATAGCAGCCATTTAGAGCACCTTGACTCAATATTGCCACTTCGTTGCATTTTATATACCACCCCAACTGGAAATTAGCCATGGTTTGTACTTACCTAATTGCACTTAAGACTTGTCTTGTTAGATGTGAGAAGCCCCACGTTCTAATAAGCTGAGTTCAGTTGGTGGGGAGCCCTGTGTGGAGACTGGAGGAGGAAGGAGTGTGAGATCCAGATACTGTTTCTCCTAAATCCTGTCCCGTGAGGTCCTCTGCTCCTCCCAACTCGCTCTCTCTTTATCTATCTATCTATCTATCTATCTATCTATCTATCTATCTATCTATCTGTCTATCTATCTATCATCTCCCTCTGCTGGGTTTCTTCGCCCCCTCCCTCACCTTCTCCCTTCAGAACCCGAGGGTGGTAATAGTTGTGCTGACGTTGCCTTGGGTTCCTGCACAATCCCTCCTTGCCCACACCTTTGAAATTAATCCCTTTTGTAAAGAAACTCCCATAGGATTATCCTAATTCAAATGTGCCATCTGTTTACTCTTGGGACCCTAACTGATACAGTCCCTCATAGTACCCAGTACTTTAGCAGGTGCTAACAAATATTTGTTAAATAATTAATAAATGAATAAATGGGGAGCAGATGCTTCTGTTTCATCTTGTCTCCCCTGACAATTATTTGGGCAGAGGTGAGATTTTTTTATAAAGGCCATGAAAATTGGTACATTCTCAGTTTGCACTTATTGTATAACTTATAGTCAGGAAATCTATTTCTAGCTTAAAATGTCAAGTAGCATGTCTCGTATGATGAATCTACTTTTTTGTGTCACCACAGTAATTAAGTATATTATTTTCTATACCCCAAATACAAGCATGTAAAAGTGAGAGCAAGGGACATTTTAATTAAAAAAAATTTAAAGTTATACAATAAAAGTGATGTGTGTGTGTGTCACTGTGTGAGTTTAAAATTAAAGGAAAAGAAAAAAGGTAGTTTTCCTCTCATTTCAAAAACTTCTGATATTTTTCTTGCAGTTTCTTTCATAGTCATTATTCTGATTTCTGTCCTTGCCAATTGTCACACTGAATGCTTCTGAGCACAGGGCAGGATGAACCCTGGGGTGTAATACACTAAATTTTAACTTTAGTCTTGTTACCTCTTTTAGTTTGCCTTCTCTTTGTTCATTCTGATTTCTGCTTTGTTTTCATTTGTTTATGGGGTGTGTGTGTGTGTGTGTGTGTGTGTGTGTGTGTGTGTTTTCAACATGGCCATATAAAAAAAGAGAGAGAAATTTCTTACCTGCAAACATACTTATCCGACAACATTCTTTCTAGATTACCAGCTTTCTCACAGAAGCAAGATATCCATAACTAACTTTCCTACAAAGAACAGTTGAACTTTCTTCTCTTTCCATAAATGATTCTCTTGGTGCTCTTATTTTCTGGAGGACAAGAAGAAAGAAGAAAAGCTTTAGCATACATTTTGTCACTTTCTACTGGAGCCGCTATAAACTTAATGAAAAAAAAAAGTCTGTAAGAAAGAATAAATATGTCCATGCATATTCCCTTTACCAAGGAATTTGAATAGAATGAGTATATGAAAAATGATGAAAGATCATTAATACTGTGTTAATAGGCCAAAGGGCAAAGAAATGGTGCCCATTTTAGCAAGTACAGAAAAGAAAAATGGAAGTGGGAATATAGACTCACTCTCATACAAGGATTAGAGGATTAAAACAGAGTCTTGAAGGAACCATTGGCAGAACATCTTTTTGGTGGATTTGAAGTGAGTCACACCATAAATCCCTTGGACGGTTATCTGACTGGGGCAACGGGCGTGGCTGCCATTATTTGACTGGACAGGATCCCTACTGCTTTCTAAATTGGGACCTTCGGACATGATGTTTTTGGAAAAGTTTCTTTCAAATTATTGCCTGGGCTTGTCAGGACTTGTCTCAAAGCAGTTGAACAACTGTCTTCAATGTGTTTTTTCCTCCATCCAGCTGTTCTCAGCCTTGGTGAGACCGGCTGCACCCCTAGTCTGGTCTAGATGGTGAAGGGGACGGCACACAGAGAGCTCGGACCATTTCACCCAAAACAGCCTGCTTCAGTGACAGTGTGTTAGGTTGTTTTCTTCCAATAAATATGGCATTCTTAAGTATGTTTTTCTAAAAAAAAAAAAGTCATTAGCAATCACCAAAGAGAAGTGCAATCATAATTATCTTCGTATTAATTTTCTTGTGAATTCCATAAATCAGAGATGAATTACCATCACTCTAGTATGTTTGAATTTCCTATATTTCCCTGATTTCAAACCAGTTAAACTTAATTTTTGACTTGGTCCATTCACTGAAAAAACTTCAGGAAGCCTAGAAGCCTCAGATTTATGGGCAGATGACAGGACAATATGAATGCTTTATTACATTTTACGCATAGTTTAGGGTGTACATCAAACCTTGAGAATTCCAGGGGGACAAAGGCATTTTTTCTTAACCTCTTATTTCTTTTTATCCTTTTTCATGTATCTCGTAGAAAAAGAACTATTTCTTCCAGAAAAATCAATTTAAATGGGCCCTTCCTTCAGTTGGAAAAACTACGTGAAATAGAGAAAATCATCTGCTTAATTGGAATACTTTCTGGGGACTCTCTGGGAAAAGGCAGGAAAGCAAAACTGAGATTTTGGGAAGAACACAGAAACAAAACCCATCCCTAACCATTATGTGATGATGACCCAGGAGTGAGTGCAATGGGAAATGTAATCCAAAACTATACAGCAAAAGCCAGCGCCATAAGGAAGACCATGGAACTAACCACCGCCGAGAGTGGGAGCTTCTTTGTGTACTTCTATACCAAGAACCCATGAAGTTTTGTAACCCTACCTTCTCCCATGGCCCTCTGGAAGGCATCTCGGGGGATAATGTGATTATCAAGCTATCTGGGCACAAATCAAATTTGGGCACCCAGCCCTGAAGCTGATAGAAAGGGCTGTTTGCTGTTAGACTGTGGTGCATCCTGCTTCTCCCAATTCTACCAACTGTCCTGCACTCAAACTGAAATGCTGCTTTAGGAATGAGGAGCAGAAATAGCATGTGGAGGGGTGGAGACAGCTCACTCTGAAGAGCTTTTTGTCTGGTGATTCTGTGACTAAAGATAATATTTGTTTATCTTGTATGTTTAACTTGTGTCTTGTAATCCAGAGAGCTGGGGGGGAAATGTGGAATTACAAGTAACTTAGTGAACAAACCCATAGTATAGGGTATAATTTCTAGGCATGGGAAGGGCAGGAAGAACAAAATCAGCAGTTAGGATAGAATATATTTTTTCTGTGCTCTCTCCAACCCTTCCAGTAGGATAATTTTACAATTAAAGTGCTGATTACACAGCCGCGTTTGATATAAAGTTCTGTTGCATTACTCACGGAAGCAACTTAACTTAAAATATTTTCTTACTTAGAGTTCTCAATTCTTGCATAGTTAAATGATGAAAATAAAAGTAAAACAAAAAGTCTTCCAGAAGCGCTCAAGTGCTGGAAAACCCAGGGCTGCAGAAAACTGAGAAGGATTTGAAATGTTAATATTATCCAATCACCAAAACATGATTGTAGAAACCCTGAATTTACCAGGTACTGTCACAGAGAGTCGGGTGACCACAAGAGAAACGACGTTCTATCTCAGCCACGTATTTTCTTCTCAGTGAGATCAGCTTCTCCTCCTTCTCTCCTTCCAGGCTCGGCTCCATATCATTGAAGTACAGCCAACAGCAAGTTAGCAAACCAGCAGGGGAGCAAATTGATTATACAGTTAACTGTGGAAAAACTGAAATTCTTTATTAAGGGAAAATGAAATACAGTTAATTTATGCTTCAACGGAGCCTTTCCCCACGTGGCATTTACTCTACTGGTTCTTTGACTTTGCTGTGAAGCTGTAACTCGGCCAAAAAATGACAGAAGCTTTACTGATTTAAAAATAAGGCAGGTTTTGAGCTTTTTTTTCCCCCTTGCATGATGATTTTTCCAGCTACAATTACTGTAACTCACTCATTATGGAGGATAACATGGCAGGCAAACAGGCAAGAAAAAAAGTGTGGTAAAACAGTTGGCAGGATGTAAATTGGAAGTCTTTGCCATCTAATTTTAAACAGTATTTATAGCATGCACCCATAATACAGCATTCAATGTCTCGCACAAAATCTCTTAAGTAGTAGAAACATTTACTGAAGTTGTTAGCAAAACTAGTGGACACTAATAAGTGAAAGAAATGTATAAAACCCTAAACTCCAAGTTTAAAAGGTAGAATCAAGATTAGGTCCATCGGTTTGGTGTAATTTTGAACTTAAAGAATCTAACGCTTTCCCACAACCACATCAAAATTACAACTAAACTACAGAGCAACCATCATTCAGAACTGCCTGAAATCTGGCTGAATGAAAGTCCTACAACTAGAGATCAACAAAGAAGCCACATAGAGGCTGGTAGGAGGAGCGGAGACATGGAATGGGCTGGTCCCACACCCATGTGTGACGAATAAAAGTCAGAAAGGATATCTGGGCTATGGAGGCTCCCTGAGGAGTGAGGGGTCCCAGCCCCACACCAGGACCCCTAACCCAGGGTTCTAGTGCCAGGGAGAGAAGTCCTCATAACTTCTAGCTATAAATACCAGCAGGGATGGAGGCTGAGGGAGACCGGGGGGCTTCTGGAGTCCCAGGCAGTTCTTCTTAAAGGGCCGCACATGAATTTACTCAGCTTCACTCCTTCTGAGCTCCAGCACTGGGACAGCAGCTTGAAAGAAAACAGGGACAGACAGGGAGGAACTGAATTGTCTGGTATCAGGGTGAGAGTTGGGGGTGGGGGCAGTTTTTTGCCAGACGAAAGTACTGGCAGAGGCCATTATTCCTTTTCAGAGGTCCCCCTACCCCCACCTATAGCCTGCAGGCTGCCACCATATCTCAGTCCCTGTCAGCCTGGCTCACGCTGTTTGCCCTACCCTGGTGATTCCCTGACACCCCATCCCACCCAATTTTGGGCCTACCTGAGCTGTTTCTACTGGCTTTTCTGTTCAAATGGCCTATCTTGGCTCACACTTCAGGCTTTCCTAAAATCTCTCAAACAAGCAGCATCTGGCCTCAGTGCTCCCCATAGCTCTCACTAAGTGGCCCCAGGCCTGGCACTAGCAGCAGCCAGCTTTGGTTTTCAACGTTGCCTCTCCTGGGCACCTCCAAGCCCAGCACAACTAGTAGCTTCTGTAGATCGCTTTGTAACTCATGCCCAGTGGTCCTGGGCAGAACACAGGCAGCAGCTGGCCTTGTCCTGCACCCCCCAGAAGGCCCCAGAAACAGCACACCCAGTGGACAGCTCCAGACTACATTGAAGCATGACCCAACTATCTCCACAAGTGACACACTCAAGGAGCAAACTCAGAGGGCACCAGAGCCCTGCTGAAGTAAGTCCTGTTCTGTGGGGCGGGAGTTTATACAGTTGATCCTCCATGGTAGTTCTAGCCAGTGCTTGCAGCTGATCTGCCCATGGGTAAATCCCTCCCTTTGATGAGCCAACAGCAATCAAGGCCCAACTATAACAGGAGAGTATATGCAGCTCGCATGATGGTGCGCCTGGATTGCCCTTGGGTGATCAGGGAGGCTATGCCACTGGAGCCTACAGAACACCTACCATGTAAGGCCATTCCACCAAGCCCAGGAACGCAGCAGCTCTACCGGTTACACAGAAACAAACACCAGGAGGCTGCCAAAATGAGGAGAGAGAGAACATGTCCCAAATAAAAGAACAGAACAAAACTTTAGAAAACGAACTAAACAAAATGGAGACAAGCAATCTACTGGATGCAGAGTTCAAAACACTGGTTAAAGGGATGGTCAAGGAACTTAAGAGTAGATGAACTTAGATAGAACTTCAGCAGCGTAAAAAAGGACATGGAAACCATAAAAAAGGACCAGTCAAAAATGAAGGATAATTTCCAGGAATCAATGGTAAAATAGATGAAGCCAAGAATCAAATCAGCAATTTGGAATAAAAGAAGGCAAAAAACACCCTATTAGAAGAGCAAAAAGAAAAAAGAATCCCACCCCACCCTCCGCCCCCCAAAATATAGTGTGAGGAGCCTGTGGGACAACTTAAAGTATACTCACATTAGCATCATAGGGATGCTGGAAGAAGAGAGAGAGCAAAAAAATGAAAACCTATTTGGAAAAAATGACAGAAAAATTACTGGCAGAAGAACAGACTTATCTGTCAATGCAACAGAACAGAGAGGGCAGAAATAAACCCACACCTTTATGTTCAATTAATATTTGACAAAAGAGGCAAGAGCATACAATGGAGTAATGATAATCTGTTCAAAAAAAAATGAATCTAGACCACCAACTTACACCACACACAAGAATAAACTCAAAATGGATAAAACTTAAACATAAGTCATGAAACCATAAAAATTCTAGAAGAAAACATAGGCTATAGAATCTCAGACATCTCTCGTAGCAATATTTTGCCAATATATCTCCCAGGTCAAGAAAAACAAAAGAAAAGATAAACAAATGGGACTACACCAAACTATGAAGCTTCTGCACAGCAAAAGAAACCATCAACAAAACAAAAAGACAACCCACTGTGTGGGAGAACATATTCACCAATGATACATCTGATAAGGGGTTAAATATACATGTATTTCTTTATATATAAAGAACTTACACAACTCAGCACCAGGAAAATAAATAATCCTATTAAAATGGGCAAAGGACTTGAATAGACACTTCTCCAAAGAGGAAATACAGAGGGCCCAGAGACATATGAAAAGATGCTCAACATCATTAATCATCAGAGAAACATAAATTAAAACCACAATGAGGTATCACCTCACACATACCAGAATGTCTACCATCATAAATCAACAAACAACAAGTGCTGACCAGGATGTGGAGAAAAGATAACCCTACTGCATTATTGGTGGGAATGCAGACTGGTGCAGCAACTGTCAAAAAAAGTGTGGAGTTTTCTCAAAATATTAAAAATGGAACTGAACTTCCTTTTGATCCAGCGATCCCACTTCTGTGAATATATCCTAAGAATCTCAAAACACCAACTGGAAGGTATATGTGCACCCCTATGTTCATAGCAGTGTCATTTACAATAGCCAACGTCTGGAAGCAGCCCATGTGCACATGGTGGATGAGTGGATAAAAAAGCTGTGGTACATTCACACAATGGAATACTATGCAACCATAAAAAAAGAAGAACATCTTACCTTTTTCAACAGCATAGATGCACCTGGAGATTATTATGCTAAGTGAAATAAGCCAGTCAGAGAAAGACAAATACCATATGATTTCACTTATATGTGGACTCTAATGAACAAAATCAACTGACAAAATAGAAACAGAGGCATGGACAGCTTTCAGAAGGGAGGGGGATGAGGGAACTGGATGAACGAAGGTGAAGGGATTACCAAAGAACATATATGTATAACCACAGACACAGACAAGAGTGTGGTGATGGCCAAAGGGAAGGGGGAGGGCAAGGGCAGAGTGGAGGTGGGCAAAAGGGGGTGGGGAAATGAGGACATCTGCAATAGTGTCAACAATAAAAATAAAGTTAAAAAAATCTAATGCTGAGGTTCCCCTTCAGAATTAATTTGTAAAAATAACATTAATGATTTACACACATAAATAAAGCATTTTAAAGATCTGTGTTATATATTTCGTCATATCAAGTCTTAAAAATAGCTCCAGGTTCAGAGAAATTGCTGTTTTTAAAAACTTGTTATTTTGAGATGATTGTAGATTCTCATATAGTTGTAAGAAATAATACAGAGAGAGTCCATGTAACTATTGCCTGGTTTCCCTCCATGGTAACTTCTAGCATAATTATGGTACGATCTCACAACCAGGAAATTAACATGGATACGATCCAGAAATCTTTCTCAGTGTTATGTTTGTGTGTGTTTATGAACTTAGTTCTGTGCAATTTTATCACATGTGTAGTTTTATGTGACCACCGCCAGTCAAAATACAAAGCAGTTCCGTGACAAAGAGCCCTCGTGCTATCCTTTATTATAGACATAGTCATCCCCCTCCTCCTCTGTTCCCTCTGCCCTGGCAACCACTAATCCCTTTGTTATATATAAGCAGACTCATATAATATATAACCTTTTAGATTGACTTTTTTCACTCAGCATGATTGCTTGAGATTCATCCAAGTTGTGTGTATCAACAGTTTGTTCCTTTGTATCACTGAGTAATATTCCACAGTATGGATAGACCACAAGTACTATCCATCTCAAGAACAACTTGCTTGACTATGTGTGAATAATTCAATATTGGCCCTTAACACAAATGTGCATTAAGCACTTGCTCAGTCTTAATACGGTGCTAGGCACTATGCCAGATAGACGAATAGAGCAGAGTTGCCCTACAAGTATAGTGATTTGGGGCAATTGTTCAACAGGCTAGGGTGGTGTTATAAGTGATCCATGGTATAAAGACCCTCCCACCCCTTCAGAGTTGGCTGGCTGGGAACAAAGATCCCTTTCTCCAGCCTCAGGCTATAGGATGAACTTTTGTAACATTTTTCCCTTTCTTGCAAATTAAGGCTACTCAGAAAAGGACACATATCCAACTCTGTATCTATTTAGACCAGTTTATTAACTCGTTAATTAATTTAAAACATTTATTAAGCACCTATGGATACCAGGACTTGTAGTAGACTTTGCAAATGCATAGATAACTGAACTCTGGCCCTGACCTCAAGGGGCTCAAAGTCCAGTAAGGAAATATGCGTGACTTTGCCTTTAAGGATTTTACAGTTCAGTTACATACTGGACACAAAGTACAATAAGGTCTTGAATGCTTAGAGTCATCTGTAAAGTAGATTTCCAAGAGAATGGGTAAAAGCAAAGGCAGAAAAAAATTTCCATTTACATTTAGGAAGCAGGAAAAAGATTTGTCAACTGGGACAGGAGTTTGTATGTAGAATTAGTGAGTGGCAACATTATAAAAGCGGCTTTGATCAGTTGTGGTTTTCAATGCCAGGCCTGCATTTGGTCTTTGGAATTTTGGTAATTAAAAGGTAAGGAAGTCTTCTCAATATGAGACTAATATGATAACATCTTTACTTTAGAATAGTTAATCCAGCAATGTGAACTTCACATCAAAGATAAGAGAATAAGTCAGAATTCAAAAACTTAACATTTTAAAAAATTTAATCTTGTCCGTGGAAGAAAACTTCTTTGGTGGAAAATGAGAAGCTTCCAGGACTCCTAAGGAAGATTTGCCTCCTCATCTTTCACAGTGATAAGATGAGTGGTTTAGTTTATGCCCTGCAGAAGTAACAGCTTCCCTAAACCATAATTGCATAGATTAAGGGCTAAATTAGTGGAAAGGTATGGAAACCAGAAAAAGGATGAATTACCAAGAGTTCAGTGAATTGAGTAAGGATTTTTGGAGGTGTTCAGACTTGAACTGAGCATTAACAGAAGAGCCTACACATGCACAAATGGAGAGGAGGGGGCAAGACCCTCCAGGCAGGAGGAACCATAAGCCAAAGGAGCAGAGAGCCTGCACAGGGCAGACCCAAGAAGCTTTGCACAGAGCAGCTTGCCTGAGGCAGAATGTTCACGTCCTCGAAGAAGATGGTGATCCCTTTAACTTAAAGAATAAACAGAAGACTGTTATCCTTATTATACAGTTTTTATGGCTTTTGAGGAAAGCTTAAACATTTTGTATTTACTATGTATTTGCTAGTAAAAATAATTTTCAAGCTTTTAAATAAAATGGACCATGTAAGGGTGCTCATCCATAAATGCCCCCTCTTGAGTCAGTCTCACTGTTTTTACCTGGGGGAAGGGGTGCACTAAGATAATAAAATGTGGGACATTGGAATCCTGTCTCTGATCATCTTACCACTTTGGTAGCATTGTGCTGGGCATAATGATGGCTCTGGAAAGGTGCGAAGAGAGCTGTTCCTACCAAAAGGCAAGTTGGAAGCATTCTTCAGCAGAAGGAACAGGGCATAGTGGTTATCAGACTTCAGGGGAAAGGAAAAAGCATTGGTATGTCAGGACTGCAACATTCTAGGACCCTTTATGCAAAACAGAAGTCAGGAGCTGTTGACAAAGCATTATTACAAGAAAATATATACTAAGAAGGAAAATCTTTCACAATTAAGAATGCTATTTGAGTTAGTAAAATTTTCTAATCCAAGAAATTTTCCTTTTTTGTGCAAATAAAGGCTTTTTGAAATTAATAATGAATGAGCCAAGGAAACCAAGCACTTAAAAATATGTGAAAGGTTAATATTCAAGAGTAATGACTATTTTCATCACTGATGAAGTTTGAACAAGGGTAAAAATAAGATTTCAGTATGTTGCTTGGGGGATTTAAGTGTATATACATGCAAGTGAGGCCTAAGATACCTAAGAAAATTGGTAAAAGTTCTCTTTCACCTTCGAAACAGACTTCCATCTATTTAGAATGGCTTAAGTGGAACGGTACCTGAATGCATGAACTACACCCGTGGGTCTCAGCTTTAATGGGAATATTAGTCACCTGGGGATCCTGTTAAAATGGTGAACATTAGAAGGGATCTGAGATGTCATATTTATAGTAAGGTGGTTTGGAAACAACAAAGAGCAACACTTCTAATTCGTCTCTCAGGGACTCTTCCACTTGTGTTTGGCAAGATTGCTTTCTTGATGTGTCTTACTTCTGAGGTCCTGAGGACAAAGCAGGTTGGGACTTCAGGTGACACTTAGGTGAGTTGGAGCCAGGGCTGGAGAGTAACACAGCATGAGGCAGACACCCTGAAGGGCAACCCTAAATACCAAATTACAGTGTTAGAACAAACGAGTCCACTCAAGCGGATCCAGGAGGTGGTACCTAGGCACAGGGCAGCAGTCTCTAAGTAGAGCAATACCTTCCATCCGGCTGGATAAGGAATGTGGGTTGGAAGCCCTTCCTCTGAGTTCTGTATCTCCCTGGGAGTCTCTCTATTATTATTACGCTTACAGTACCATATTGGCATTTTCTGCTCACTGGGTCTTCTGTCCACACTTCCTGAGGCCCAGCCATGACTGTTATTCACGTAGAACTTCCTGTAAATATTTGTCGAGTGAATAAATGAAGGATGAGGTATCACGTCTCCATTTGTGCTGTTTGCTGGAATCTCCTTCCCACCTCTCTGACTGATTAGATCCACATTTTGTATGCCTCAGCTCAAGGCTCACCTCTTCCTCCAAGGTTTCCGTGGTCCTCCTTTCCCACGCCAGGTAGTGTTGCCCACTGCCCACTTCTTGAATGTCATCACTATACCTTGTATATGTCCCCATTACCTCATCATGTGTTTATGAGCTCCGTAAGGACAGGGCATGTGTTAGTCTTGACCTCCTAGCACTTAGCACATCGCGTGGCACATAGTGCATAGTGCTCCATATATTACTAAGTGTAGCAAAAGCCACACAAAATTAGTAATTCAGACCAAAGATAAAAGCAAAAGCAGTATTTTATATTGCAATAGTCCTTTTCATTATAGGATATTAAAAGACATGAAAGCATTTAATGAATAATGCTCATTAAACTTTGTTAAAGAGATAACTACTGTACTACTTATTTAACAGAGAGGTAG
The DNA here is from genome assembly GCA_039655065.1 of Glossophaga mutica. Taxonomy (NCBI): domain Eukaryota; kingdom Metazoa; phylum Chordata; class Mammalia; order Chiroptera; family Phyllostomidae; genus Glossophaga; species Glossophaga mutica. Next base: position 107,598,825 of record CM077309.1, on the reverse strand, counting down.
CCTTAGAGAAGGAGTATGAGCCCTTCGAAGAGGACTAGATAGAAGCCCAAACTTCTGGATGGAAAGAGAGCAACATAGAAAATCATCTAAATTTAGGGCCTACATAATGCCCTCTATTCAGAGATTCTGAAACATCCCAGTGGCTGAATTTCCAACCCCTCACCCTGGTGTTTAGTATCATACAGACTTAGTTTTAAGTAGAGATTTTAAACACATTTTAATACCAGGGGAAAAAATCTAAAACTGGAAGAAACCCTTTGTCCTAACTTCTAGAAGCCAGTATTATTTACTGCTAGATCAAGGTCTTTATTAAAATGGATACTTTTTTAAAACAAATGTAACTTCAATGGCAATGAGTGCTCAATATAAAACTCCCCTATCAGGCCAAGTCAATCTCTTTAAAATTTTCCCAACAGTCACAATTTATAAAACATGGAAGCCAAACTCAATAAATCAAGTGAATAGCACTGCATAATGGAGGCTTAAATATAGAACAAGACAAGCCAGAAAGGTTCAATTAAGTAAATGCTGTACATATGTCTAGCTTTGGTGAGGTCAGGATAATATATCGGGTTATTTTAGTATAAAGCCAAATAAAGTAAAATAATTTAATGACTAAATAAAAGAGAGGAAGAAAAAAATGAATAAAATTAATACTTTAGGAAAATATAATGGACAAAAGAATCCTAGAATAAACTAGAGTTTTGAATTCCAATATACTCTTAACAGAAACTCTTAAATTCAAAAATAGGATACTGGAAAACTCTGATAACAATACAGAAATGGAGTGAAGTTCTCTGAACAAAGAGAAAGTAGTATTGCAATTATGATTTTGAAATCCTAAATTACTTTCACATAATTAATATATATCAAAAGCAGAGTGTTCGTATATAATGTAAAGTTACCATGGTAATATTAAGCTATGAAAGAAATATATAACTAAAATGATTAGGTGGAAAATGAAAAATTCATATAATTACCCAGGTGTTTTATCTACAGAGTTGCAAAATTATAATATTTCAAGCTACATGGGTGAATTAGTGAACATACTTTTTTTCTGTAAGTCTTTGATTCTGGCTAATGCTTTCTACATCTTTGCAGTAGAAGGGGAATTAGAAAAAAACTTACAGAAAATATAACTGTCATATGCATCACACTACAATATCCATGAGAATATGTCAATAATCATCATGCTGTCAAATTAATCATGCTTAACTTGTTTCTCTAAATTTTTCTAATATTATTTGCTGCATATTTATTAATTTTATTCTTCAGCACTGCTTACTAGCAGGAAAAACAAATGCTCTAAAAATGTTCCAATGTTTAACATACATCATAGAAAAATTAAGTAGAGAAATCTATCCACTAATATAATTTTCATGCATTGGGAAAATACAGCCATTACTTAATTTTACCAAAAAATTACCTCCATACAACTTGTTCATTATCATCATCTCAGAACATAAATTTGAGAATTATTTCTTCAGTCAAAGCAGATTTTTCACCAGTTTCCAAACACCTTGTGCTTTTTCACCTCTGGGTTTTCCTTGGCTCATACTAATTTCTTTATTCATTCAACAACTAGTTATTAAGTACCTGTTGGTATCAGACATCGTGCTAGACACAAGCAGTACAAAGGTGAAAAAACACGCACTTACTGGAGCTTATGCCCCACAGAGGTGGGTCATTTTCCTTGAGGTCGACATTCATCAAGTAAGGGTGTGAACGAATGGTGTGGAGCCTATGTGGGAGATTTTATTTCATCAAGGAGGTCAGGGAAGGCTTCCCTGAGGAGGGGGCACTTGAGCTGCTCTAAAGGATAATTAGGAACGAGCTGTGTGAGCAGGTGGTGGAAATGTTCCAGGCGGAGGGAACAGCATTATGTAGAAATCGTAGGCCAGGAGAGAGGGCAGCAGAAACTGAGACAAGGCACCATAGCTGGACCACAGAGAAGATGGAAGTGTGTTCAGGCAAGGCTACTCAGAGATAGCAGGGCCAGACTATGCCCCTGGCAAGGGCCAAAGGCCTTGCGATCCAAGAAGTTTCATCGTATCCTAAAATGTTCCTCCCTGCCCTGTGATGGGTGTCTTCAAAATCCTATGTGGCGTTTTTCAAACGCCACTTCTTCTAAGATGCCTTTACCAATTCTTTCAGCCAAATATGTTGTCCCCTCCTCTGCTCTCCAAAGCAGTCTGATCGCATGTGTGTTGTCTCATTTCTCCCATTCTGCCTGATGTGGTGGTTACATCTATACAGCACATGCCCTTCTCCCTTGTGTGTTACATCATGGCAGGGGTATGAGTTTGCTCACCTCCGTATTCCATACCTACACAGTGAGTGATCAATAAACGTTTTGAGTGGATTAATTTCAATCAGTGCTTTAGGTTCTGATCAGGTTCAGCAATTTCTGTCCCTGCCTCTTTATTATCAAAACTGATAGTTAATGCTGACAGTAGCATAGGCGGTGCAGAAGGGTTGAACCATCTAAGGTAAACAGTGAAAGGTATGGCAAGCTGTTGTTGCCGCTAATGCAAACTGGAGATATTGCTCGGCGACGTGATGAACACGAGGCAAGTGACAGTTCAGTGTATAGTTGAACAGGGACTAACAGTTGCATGTTGTGAAATTTCCTGGGGACAACTGTGTGACCCTGAAACACACCGGACTTCTAAAGGCAGATGCTCACTGTACCCCTGACCAACTTCCACATAGGTAAGGAACAGTGGTTATCTAGCACTGAATAGTTGGACAAGTTTTTAAAATTAATTAAAGAGTCTACCAGATAATTCTGTTTTCATCTGGAATTTTGATAATGGTTACAAATAATCATTGGGCTAAAAATATGAGACATGCAAATAAAATCAGAGTCTCAAGATTAGTTGTTAGTTTTTGAGAAAAGAAATAAATTTTTTTCTTTTAAAGTATGGCTTTTATAAACACCCTTCAATGAAAGTGGTATGAAGTTGTCATTCTTATATACTAAAGAGAGAAAAATTCATAATGAATATTAATAATAAAGTGTTCTCTAATTACAAGCAGCAAAAGTTTTTAACACAAAGTGACTATTCACAACCACTGATGTAACCGGTGAAATAAAAATAGACCCAAGAGTGAGAAGGATAGAAACATGTACATAAAGTAGGAAAGAACTAATACCTAATGTTTCTATGCTGGGCTGGCCAGGTATTTTTCCATGTAAAAATTTCTTTAATCTTCACAGCATTCCTACAAGGACAGTATTACTGTTCTCTCCATTTCACAGAGAGCAAACTGAGGCACAGAGTTCAATTTGCACAAGATAGCACAGCTAATAGTCAGTATAGCTAGGATTTGTAGCCACGTGGTATGGCCTGTGTTCTCAAAGTGGGTAAACATTGGTTCTTTGGGGTGAAAAAATCTTAAATGTTACCATGGTTGGTGGCCCTCCAGGGGCCACAGTAAATAATCAGACATATAGTAAATCAGTGGTGTTAAAAGTTCATGGATGAAGTAGATTGGTTAGAAAAAATATGTCTACAAATTCTCCTGGGTGTTGGGCAGTAATAAAAAAATGGTTGAGGGACACTAGAGCTTGTGGCCTTAACCATTTAACAATGTCTTTCGATCTTTGTGCTGTGTTTTTCTTTTCTCACAGAACAAATTGCAGGGCTAACACTCACATGTCATGAATAATGTGGATTCATGAGCTGCATAACAGTGTCGATCCACAGCCCGCTGCAATGCATCCGTTTCTGAAATAGCTGGATTAGCTATCTCCAATTAATCAATTACGCACTTATCAAATAAAACATAATTGACTGTATATACATTTTACTTCTGTTGGTATTCTTTTAGTTACATAACTATCTGTTCTATGACCAAGGATAATTCATTGGTCATAATGTCCAGGGACGTTCATGGAGTGGGACATTTGGATAAATGTCCAGGGACCTTTATAGAGTAGGACAGTTTATCCTGGCACTTCCCTACTATCCTGGAACTCTTCAATCCCTCCCACCCCTTAGTTCTCTATCTTTTCATCTCTCCCCTCTTATTCATTCACTCATTAGACCCATAAACATTTACTGAATATCCCGTGCAATTTCATCCACTCCTGTGATTTTAATGACAACATATATGCTAATGAGTCTCATTTGTTTAATGAATCTGAAATCTTTAATCCTAGCAAACATTTCTCCCCTGAGGTTCCAAAGGACTGGGCTATCTAGTGGATATTTTATCTTCGAGTCTGGCAAAACACTTAAACTCAGCAACCCAACAGGGAAAACTCTTGTCTTCCACAGGTGCTTTTTTTCCTGGTTCCTCCTTTTCAGGGGTGGCAACCTCATGCCCCTCACCCAAGCCAGAAACCTGGAAAACTTCCATCACCAATCACCTTCAGACAGTGACCAAGCCTTGACAATTATGCTTCCTTAACATTTCTCAGGCTCTTTTCTAGCCCAGCTACGGTTTCTAAATTCACATTCTTGTCACCTGTGCCTGGAAAATTGCCCCCTGCTTTGAAAGCCTTGAAGAGATGTGTATGGCTCAAAGAATGTAGACGCTCTGTAATGGGATCCCCGACTACCTGTCCGTGTTAGGCATATCCTCCCATCCCCACTGACATTCAAGCTTTTGAGGCTTGTAGCTTATTTTTAACATTGTTAAATGTCTAATTCCAGAAGCCCTAAATTGACATATATGAAATCTACCAAAGCCACCTTTGATACACAGGTTGGAAAACATTGTCTTTGTCTTGCTGAAAAATGGATTCTCACCTAAAGTGAACTCTTCTCCCTCTCTTCTTCAAGTATGTTCTTCTTGAAAACAAGGACATTAGACAAAATGTGCTTGTGTCACCTCTGCCATGCCCTGCATACTGTAGGTACTCAGTAAATATATTTTGACAAAATCACTGTTAACTATTATTTTACAGACTTGCATGCTCTTTCTCTTGGAAATAGAATTAAGTTATGAGACCACAGTATTTCTTATTCATATAATTTGATGGGAGGAAAGACAAAATAAACTATAAATTCAATTTACAGACTTACTTATTGAGGAAATTGAGATATTACTAACTAAAATATAGATATCTGGTCCAGCTTTTTCAAAAGACAAGTATATAAAAAATATAGCTATTGTTAAAACCAGTTTATAACATGCTTACTCAGTTTATCTAATGTAATTATAGCTTGCAATCAACATATAAACAGCAGAATACCCAAGCAACATATACATCTCTGGATGAAATTGATGAGAATAAAATGTTTTTGTTCCATTCGAGACTTTAACCAAAACATAGATTTTAATTTCAGAAGAAAGAAAGTACAGTGAATCATAGTTACCTACTAGTTTGGAGCATGTTCACTAAATCTAAACTCATCAGAGGAGATAGAAATACAAATAAAATATGAAATTATAATTAAAGAATTTATATTATAATTTTACATCTTGCGAGTCCAGCATTTCTTTTGCTTTTGTGAGTGAATCCCAAGATTTTCTGCATTCAAAGGTATGAACTTTGCTTGGTATAGTTTTGGTCTGGACTGAAGACCTTGTCTTCTAAAATACTATAGAGCAAATATATCATATCTGCTTCTTAAAAAAAAAGTCCTGTACTTCCCATTGTACCAGAGCCACAGAAATATGTCATTTGTAAATCAAAACTATTCACCTTGGTCTCAACTGCCAGGAAAACTTAGTGAATTTGCAACTAGTCTTGAAGTCGGACTTGCAGCTTTCTTTCAGTATCCATACTAACGAGGAGTGTAGAGTACTTACACAGCACTCATCCATCTACACTCATGTGTACCAACCGCTGGTTCATGTTCGCATTCTCTCTAATCGCATATGCTTTCCTTAATGGCGGACTCCCATTTGACACTTACTATTTTGTTTGAATACATCTTTATTTCTAGTGTGGTGCTTTGTTCCAAGTGTTCAAAAAATGTGTTTCAGCCCTGGCTGGTGTGGCTCTGGATTGAGCACTGGCCTGTGAACCAAAGGTTTGCTAGTTTGATTCCTGGTCAAGGCGCATGCCTGGGTTGCGGGCCAGGTCCCCAGTAGGGGACGTGGGACAGGCAGCCACACACTGATGTTTCTCTCCCTTTTTTTCTCCCTCCCTTCCCCTCTCTTTAAAAATAAATACATAAAATCTTTTTTAAAAATGTGTTTCAGTATGTGAATACATTTGAGCATACCTCTGTATCTTTAAATCAGAAATATATGAAGAAAAATGTTTTAATAAATTGTAAAATTAAATTGCTCACTACCATGTCTTTCAAAACTATATAAACAGTATTTGGAACTCATAGAACAGTTGGAATATATTTTAATTAAAATTCACATACAAGTCAATGTATAAAGTATATATTGGGCCGTGTATTCTACATAGATTTATTGGTATTTAAATTAGGCATTTCCAAGTATTGAATTACACATAACCCAAAGATGTACTTCATTTGTCATGAAAGACTACTTTGCTTTTTGAGAGTATGGAATATGCATCTACCACATAAAGACATTTAGTATAACCACCTTTTACAAGTACTGTATTTCTGTGTCTTGCTCCATAGTGGAAAACCTGCAATGAGCTTAAGCAAATACCTTTGTGGTAATCAATAAGTGGCATTAGTGCTACATATATTATAATTCCACCTAAGTTGGATCTGTTTTTATTTTATGTTCCAATGTGCAGCATTTTCATTTGGGTATGTCAAGAGAATGAAAAATGTGCTGTTGATAAAATGAAGTATAGAGTTTACTTTAGATATTACATCTTACAAAAACACTCTTAAAATGCAAAAGCATGCTTTCAAGTTCAACAGAATAATGTATATTGGAAAGGGATAGGAATAAATTATTTATAATATACACATTACCAAAATATTTATTTAATTAAAAACAAAATACAAAATATACACATAATTTCATAAATGACCAAAATTAGACTGCTATAGTTTTTACCATTCTCAGTCAAGTCTTTACTTATATGCAAACACAATTTTTACATGTTGTAATGATAGATTAGAATAAACTTGCATGTTTGTAAGGTAGAGTTTAGGTAGTGTCATTTGCAATAATCCACTTAATTTTATTATTGACATAGAACTCCAACACACACCTTAAAAAAAATAAAGTTTATTTGACCATTCATCAGTGGAGATCTCCATTTTTGGCCAGGTTTTGAAAATCCATTTATTAATTAGAAGTAAGCTAACAGATGAGACGGGGGGGGGGGGGGAAGACCTTATTTATTAAAATCAACACAGCTTCTCTTTTACTTCATTTCCTGGATTCTCGAATCTTTAATCCAATTAGCACTAGGCTGCGGAGTATGAAAAGTAATCTGCAAAATCATGACTCAATTAAGAGAGCTTTCTAATGACCTGTGTATTATCCTACTCACTCTGACATTATTACTTTTTCTTCCAGTTAGGAAACAAAACAAATTTTTTTAATTGAGTGAAAGGAATAATTTCAGTTAGGTATAGATTATTAAAGGTAATGCTGAACTAACCTGTAGTGACAGCAAACAGATCAGTGGGTGCCTGAGAATGGAGGGTGGTTGGGGAGGAAGCTGAGAGAGAAATCACCAAGGGGCTCGAGGAAACTTTGAGAAGAGGGTGGACCTGTTCGCTGTCTTCATCAAGATGGTGGGCTCCATGATATGAACTAGGTCAGAGCTTATCCAATTGTACCCTTTAATCACATGTGATTTCCCGTACACCAGTTATCCCTTAATAAAGCTGCAAAAAAAAGGAAAAAAATTGCACTGCTGTAAAAGTGAAGGTAATTATTAAAGTAAAAGTACTTTTCAAGTGACTGTGATTTTATAGCACTTTCCTCAAGGGAGCAAGACGTTCTCCTTTCTACTTCATTTTATTTGTGATGTCAATTAGAAAATTTAGGAAAGCCTACTTAAGGCAAGCAGAGTTTTCTATGTGTTGTTTTGCTTGATGTCTATTACAATCCAGAGTTGCAACTTAGTGTCATTAAAAGATACAAAAGCAAAGGACTTTTAAAAAAATAGTATGTTTGCATCATTCTTATTTTTTTTTTAAGATTTTATTTACTTATTTTTAGAGGGGAAGGGAGAGAGAAAGAGAGAGAGAAACATCAATATGTGGTTGCCTCTTGCACATCCCCCACTGGAGACCTGGCCTGCAACCCAGGCATGTGCCCTGACTGGGAATCGAACCAGTGACTCTCTGGTTTGAAAGCCAGTGCTCGATCCACTGAGCCACACCAGCTGGGGTGCAAAGGACTTTTAATGAAACAAAAATTAAATTAGTAAAAGCGTACAGTGCTTTAAGTTTACAAATTATCTTTTGCTAAATTTTTATGATCTTAGTCTTTAATCCTTTCGTTCTCCAATTTGGCAATTAAAAGTTGAAATATCACATTTATTATTTTTTATACTCCTCACTTAAGATTAATTCTGATGTTCTCATATTTCCCATTATTCATATTTAATAAATTTAAGTTTTTCCCTGTATAAAAGAGAGTAAAATTTCAAACGAGCATCTAAAGGATGACTTCACAACCATCAAAACTCTGGGAGAAATTGCCCCACTTGTGAATCAAGTGGCTTTGGTCCAGGAAGGAGCATAAATTTAAAAATAAAAAAGGAAGAAAGAAAAGGTGAAAGGGAGGAGGAAAGGAAGTAGAAAGAAAGAAAGACACATAAATCAAGTGGAATTGTAACACTTACAACACTCCTGCTCTCTTTTAGGGACATATTGAAGAAACTTTACTTAATTGAAAGGCTTGTCACCCTGTGGAACAGCCATGTGCCCCCAACAGAGAGAACCTTCATTTGGTAGGAAAAATCCAAGAGGCTGGTGCTTAGCCTCATACCCTGGCTGCCACATACATATTTCTATCAGGCTTTAAATATAGAAGGAAGAACTGAGCCTGCTAGAGCATTGCCACTAAACATCTTTAACTCATGCATTGATAATTACTAAAAGGTACACAGATGTGCATTGTGCTTAGCTTGACCCATGCAAGCATGCTGTGGCATAAGGCAGTGGAATTGCTCATTGGAATTTTAAAATTGCAAATTGAAGTTTTGAAATGCAGAGAATCCAAAATGATGACATACTGACATTAACCTCAATAAATCTTTATTCTTCTTCTATTAGACTGAAAATCATGCAAAGCATATATAGCAGTTTCCAATGCTGCCTTCCAAAAGGTATCAGTAACTGATACATTTTATTCTAGATTTTAAAAATGTATTTGTTGATTTAAGAAAGAGAGATTTGTTGTCCTACTTATTTTTGCCTTCATTGGTTGTTTCGTGTATGTGCCCTGACCGGGCATGGAACGCCCAACTTTGGTGTGTCAGGACAGCACTCTAGCCAATTGAATTACCCACCAGGACCCTAGATTTTTTTTTGAAAAGCAAATTAGTTCAACCTGGCCCACGGTTAGATTCCACAGAGGGGGCACATTGCTTACGGAGCAATCCTTCCTACAGAATAGCTGCTGTGCTGCCTCGCTTCCGTCAAACTACTAAACCAAGTTCCTGTCTCCTGTCATCTCTGACAGTAGAACAGCTGGAAGTTAAAAATTTGAGATACGTTGTAATGCTTCCTTATAAAAGGGTTTCTACATGCAAGAACAAAGGTATTATTAAAATGTTGAGGGGGAAAATATATTCTCTGAGAGGAAAAATATTCTTTTCAAGTCTGCATGAGAAATGTTACTTTTCTCACTACTGTCCCTTCTTTTTGTGTCATCATAATAAGATGTGAAAGAAAATCAAATTAAAATGTTAAAGATCTTGGACTTTCCACTTGCACTAAAAAAGCCTTACTAGGGGCAGGCTTATTTAAACTGGCCTGGTAACATGTTTGCGACATCGGTGTACACCCAACTATGAGGACCTGACTCAGCCCCCCTGGAGGAGCCACGCACCCCGTTGTGCCTGCCTGGTTTGACCCCCTTCAGAACGAATGTAAGCCCATGGTTTGGCACCATGCTGTGGGGGCTTTGCATGCATGTCGTGAGCTTTGGGGTCACAGGGCTGTTCTGGGGGCATCTTCCTCCTGCTGCCAACTTTCAGTATAAACAGTTTGCTTCAGTAAGTTGAGAGAAATAGAACAAGAACCTGGGACCAGGGAAGGTGTACCTGTTTGTAGAAATTGCAGTAAATAACTATTCGACTTACAACATTAACACAGATTGCAAGGCTTTTAGATCAGTCAAGCAGTAGGTTGTTGAGCTATTTGCTTGTTTTTTAATAGTAAAATGTGTAAATGACATGACACTATTTTGGTGACCAATTAAAATATTCATGCTAAAAGAACATCTGAGAGAAAATTTAAGTAGAGATGTAAGATTAATAGATGAAAAGGTCTTATACTTTATACGTTTGATTGTAGTAAAGCGTTCATGTGAACACATTGTTACTTATGCTCAGATATAATTCTATACTTGATAAATTTTAATCTTCCTTTTTAAGGTAAATTTATGTATTTTTAAAGATTCATGTATCTCAGGTTAATGTTCATTTTATTTCTAGTTGTACTAGTTTCTCTATTTTAGTGAAATACTTTCTGGTTTTCCCACTGAAAGCTGAAGGTATTCATTACCTTCAAGGCCATCTTTAAAAATATTAACACTGGACCTACCATCTAATAATATGTTAATAAACTGTAATTTTCAGTTGAGTGAGAAAATAAGGGTGTCATATTAAATTGAGAATTTACCATTTGATACAATATCATATTAATACTATTTGAATAATTAGGATATAAGACACACTGAATGTAATTTAGACTTTCTTCAATGGTTTAAAAACCAATTCAGACTTTTGTGATGTCTCATCTTCACCATCACCTGTATTCATTCATCATTCACTCCAGCTATATTATTGAGCTTACTACATGTCACACACAATCCCCGGCCCAAGAAATGAAAAGAAAAATGGATGCATAGTTATGGACTCTGCCTTCTAAGAACCTGAATTAAATAATATTGAATGAGTAGATAAGAGAACTTCCTTATCTTCATGCAAGTATTGGAAAGTTCATGGTGCATATCATTAACTTGAAGCAAGACCACGTTTTCCACTAGTCTTTTAATCAGTTCTTGGCTTATTTACCTATGCCCATAACTAAGTCAATTTGAATTGATTATTCAGTACAATTTCATGATAATACAAGTGGTTTACAAAAACCAAACATAAAATGTAATACCTTCTCTTCATCTGCTAATCATACAGCTCTGTTTAAAAGCAGTTATTTTTTTCTTAGATTACTATAGTTTTATTTTAGTGTGAATGTTTTTATTAGTCATCAAAATAGTGTCACGTCATTTATACATTTCGTTTGCTCTGACATACATTCAGTGTTTTTAACAGCATGTTAGTTCAACTTACCAGTCATAATGAATGAGAATCACTTGTCTATTTCCCAGTAGGAAGTATTAGGTCATCTCTCCTCTCAGTCCACAAGGCACAAATTCTCCAACTATAAAGAGAAGAATTTTTGCTGTGTACCTAGTATCTAATTTTTTTTCTCTGCCTAGATTTGTTTCATAAAAAATACTCCTGATAGAGCTAAGGGAAATGGAAACAGTGGTCCAGATAATTCTGGAAAATCCAACTTCACTCACATTCCCTCCTGTGACTGTGCTTTGGGCCTGATGCTGGGGAGAGTAGATGAATTATGGACCCAGACTTAGGTTAGGGAGCAGGCATTCCTCGGAGAAAAAAGTTCAGGCAAATTGGCATACAGGACCCCTGGTGTTGAAGGTACCACTAGACCAGACTGGCTTTGGTGGGAGGGGAGCCCTAAGAGATTGTAAAACCCTGTGGGGGGGTATAGGGTTTAACTCATCATCTTTTCTATCTCCCACATCTTCTTCATGGTTTCCTGTCTGAGTTAAAGACACCACCCAGTTGCTAAAATCCAGACCCAGAGAGCTGACACAAAGAAGACAGTTATCAGGACTGACCTTGAAGTTTGGGTTGGATATGGGGGAAGGGATAACTTGATTTTGGTGATGGAAAGTGACAAGTAGTAGAAAGAATTGACTATAGGTTCCAATGGTGTGGTGGGAGGATTGTTGGAAGAAAGTAAGAAGGTGGAAGAATGGGGTGAGTGTAAGGGCTTGAGGGGAATCAGTTTTAGCTTAAAGTTTAAAACATGGACAGGAACAAGTATAAAGGACACATGGACAAAAACTATGGGGGGGTGGAAATGGGAGGGAGGTGGGGAGGGCTGGGGTGGCGGGTTCGGGTGAGAATAAAAGACAGAAAACTGTACAAGATCAACAATTAAAATAAAAATTAAAAAAAAAACGATTTAACAAACTAAAAAAAAAAAAAAAAACATGGCCTCGGGAGGGAGCAGCTGAAACAGCTTGCTGAGCTGTCTTCAAAGGGGAGAACTACAAGGTCCAGGGAGGTTGGGGTGTCAGAGTCTTAAAGACGTGGTTAGAATTTAGGTGGAAATAATAAGACATATCATTTTTAGAGGAAGGGTACGTCCCAGGAAAGGGGAATGCTAACTGAATCACTGCTATTGGAGGGCATCCGTTTTTGCTTGGTCTGTAGGAGATGCATTTCTGACATCACAACCTACTCTCAACATACATGAACTTATAGTTATTGGCTGAGATCTCTATTTCCTCTAAATCCTTTAGAATTGGAAGAAGTGGAGTGTGAGCCACATCTACCCCAACCTTCACATCTACCCCAACCTCCATTCACCCTGGGCTGCAGACCACAGCAAGCCTGGCACTTGAACTTTTGGCCCATGTAGGTTTTGGGGGGAAGTCAGTAAACCATGGCCTAAGAGGCCTTTAGTGTACTGCCCATGAGGTGGGAATGGTTTCTAAATTTTCAAATGAATGAAAAGAAAATCAAAAGAAGAGTCATATTTTGTGAGAAATGAACATTACATGAAGTTTGAATTTCTGCATCTCTAAATCAAGTTTTATGGGACCACAGGCATGCTCATTTGTTCCTTACTTCAGGTGGCTGCTCTCCCACTACAGAGGCAGAGTTGGGTAGCTGGACTAGATTATTCATTCTCTGGCCCTTTACAGAAAAATTTTGCTGATCCCTACTCTAGGCATTAAAATAATCTTTCATTTCATTATTCTTTGAAAACAAATTATTTGCTGTGTGTCTACAGGCCCTCGTCCAAAAATAAGATGTGAATCTCAGAAGAAACCATCGCACTGCTAAGAAAACATGGGTAATTGGGGTTCTCACTGAGGGAGGTGCAGGGCCAACTTCGTGCTCCCCTTACTGCCGCTGCGGGACCAGGGTGCGTGGAGCAAGACTGCCTGGGACAAATCTGGGGCACCAATTCAAACCTCGGCACTGCACCCCATTAGCCAGTTAGCCAGTTAGCCAGTTCCTTTGAGTCTCAGCTTATTACAACATGAAGTGGAACACTGTCATTACTCCTCAGGGCTGATGACATGTGGTTACCTTTAGTTTCTTTGCCCCTCTTTAACAGTGAAATTTCAAGAAAGAATGAATTACAACTTACGTCACCCAGAGACCATTTAACACACTGCAGCAATAAGAGAAAAAAATTTTTTCATCTTATAATCTTGGCACTTCAGAGCACTCAGTTAGAAACTCTAAAGAAACCTGAGTCTTTACACAGCGCTGAGCTGAAGAAACGCAAGCAGTGTTGTGGTGAAAGCACGCCGCGCTGAAACATGACTATCCCAGATTAGGAGATGGTTAGCGCAGCACAGCATAGCCATATGATGAATATTTTGCAGTTATTAAAAGAAAAGTAACAGCTTTTTACTGGCATATATAAAAAGTGAAAGATATAATCTTAGTGGGGAAAAAACAAATGTAAAATTTTATATACAAGCTCAACTGATTTAAAAGAAAAACCACAAAAAGAATAATAAGAAATAAAAAGTACACGAACTTTTTGGAAAAACAGTTTTATTGAGATACAATGCACATACCACGACGTGAACTTTTAAGACACAACAGGAGACTTCAAAAAGATCCGGCCTGGTGGGGGGTGCTGCAGGACACCCCCACACTGAGTCTGGAAGTGCACGTATTTATTCTTTGAGAGAAAGCTTGCAAGAAGCATTAATTTAGTTCAAGCTTTCAACTCCCTTATTTTTGCTGGTAAGGAAATCGAGACCTGCCTGTTGAAGTGCAGCTTGTTGCAGTAGTCCCACTGTCTGCAGGGGATCCATTGCAAGGCCCCTGGCGGATGCCTGAAACCACAGAGAGTACCGAACCCTACATAAACTATGCTTTTCACTATGCATACCTAGGTATCCATATCACTATGAATGATAAAGTTTAATGTATGAACTAGGCACAGTTAGAGATTAATAACAATAACTAATAATACAGTAGAAGGATTATAACAATATACTGTGTAAAAGTTATGTAAATGTGGTCGTTCTCTTTTTAAATGCCTTACTGTAATGTACATATAGTATGTATAAGCAGGACAAAGGGATGATTCACATCCTACCCCAGATGGAGCTGGACATGGAAGGAGATTTCATCATGTTACTCAGAAGAGCCAGCAATTTAAAACTCCTGAATTGTTTATTTCTGGATTTTTTTCTGTAATATTTTTGGACCACAGTTAAGTATGGGTAAAGGAAACCAGAAGGAGTGAAGCCGTGGATAGGGGGGACTACTGTAGGAGCAAAGTAGGAGCTAGAAGGTCAGACTTCAAGTTCAATACACTTAAACATGCCAAGTGGTTAACATCTCTTTCTGTTCTCACCCATATTCAGATACAGTTTTTATGTTGTTATAATTATAGCAGAGACACAAATTTCAGAACTAATAAATTTATTAAAACACTTTTTCTTCTCTCAAGTTCTGCTTTGTTAACTTCTGTTCTTGTTATGCTTTTCTCTTAGCCTGTATGCCCAATACATTTGCTGTATTTGTGAGCCTGTGGAGTATTTTTGTAAAAAGTTCAAGAAATTCAAAGGACCCTTTTATTAGATTAGCATTTGCTGGAATCTCTGACCTCATTTTAAAATTTGAATATTAAATTCTTTTCAAAGTTTGCCTCTTTAGAAAGTACTAATAATCTTCCCTCTTAATATTTCAAATATTTCAAGACAATAGATGCTTTTAAAAATACTTCCCTGTCTAGCCACCCCAGCCTCCTGAAGGAAGAGTTGGATCCCTCTCCTACACCCCCCACCTGTCTCCCAAGAAAGAATTCTCTGCCCAGTCATTAAGGGTCTAATTTTTCTTTTGTCTTTCCTCATTAGAACTTGCCACCAGTTACTTCTCTCTTAGCACAACAGCTCTCAACCTTAGCTGCTCTTTAGAATCACCTGGGGGCTCCTAATTTATTTTCACTGAGATGGGGACATAATTCTCGTCTTCAACAAAGGTTGACAGCTTCTGCCTTGGATGAATAGGTTAAAACAAATGTATTTTTCTAAGGATATTTTTGTTGTAAAATAAGTCCAGTTGGGAAATTAAAAGGTTTGACCTTTACAAAAGAAATTTCATTTGCCGTCACTTAGAGCTGGCAGGGAAAGTGGTTTGTTTGGACAAGCCCGCTGAAATTATACAACTAACTGTTCTCACTCACTCATTCATCATATATTTATTTTTCATTCGTGAAAAGCCTGCACTGCGCCAGACACTAGAGATTTACATATACTCCCTGCTTTCAAGGGGCTTACCATCTAGTAAGAGGAGAAGTGCTTAAGTGAATATGGTGAAATGTCATGTGTACTATGAGAGAGCACATGGAGCTTCTCTGGATAAGGAGTATGTTAAAATCTAATTTCAAGCATATTAATAGAGTACATCTTATTTCATTACATCTAAATCAAGTTAAAAATATAATAATTCATGTTTAATTCGAAGTTATAAGAAAGTGAGGTATAGATGAACACCACAGTCATATCAACAGCAAATGGGAAGTTTGAAATTGAGGTAAAAAATGAGGATACCTTGAAACGATAAATAAAAACTATTTAAATATTACTGTAAAACATAGAAAAAATTCATTTTGATAGATGATGCTTAAATCACTCAAGAAAGGACCAATAAGACAGACCAAGAATAAAATAGAAACAATTTATAAGGAAAGGAAAAAGAGCAAGAAAAAGAAAGTAACTGGGTGTCTCATGAAGAAAGGATAACCATTAAAATGTAGTTAAGAATATCTCAAGTTAATGATATACTAAAGGGAAGCAAAATATGTCAAATTAAAAAAATTACATGTAATAATAGCACAGTACTTAAACATAGGCACTATTGCAAAAATGCATTTACCATTTATTGAAAATATGCTATATAAAATATATCATTTTGGTTCATGTAAAAACATTATTTTAAAAATAAGCAGGCTGCAGATAAAAACTTTGTAAAGAATTGCAAAAACATGCTTATTTAAAACTTTAAGATATGAAACATCTAGTAAAAAATTTTTAAAAAGCCAAGACTGAAATCCAATCAAGTCAAATCAAATCAAGTCAAATGCACTGGGAGAATTTGCTCAGTAAGAAATCTAGGTATTTGTTCTTTATAAAAGTCTCCAAAACTGTATTATACTATTAAGAAATCTCAAAATTATGCCCATATGGATCCAAAACTTCTCAGCTTTTTGCTGACAGCCCGTTACACGCACTGATGAAAAGCAGACTGAATATAGCACTCACTTTAGTACTACAGATATACTGCATTGCTGATAGTATGTTTATAACCAATAGTAACTTAAGAATAATACTTTTTTTGCATTTAGAACAAGTTTATTGAAACTACTATATTGCTAAGAGAGTACTAGATTTTTGATCACAAAAATATTGATTTAAGCTGTTATAACTTCTACTCAGTGCTTGTATATTCCTTCACAAAATGTTGCAGAGAGATAGTTCTCCTTAGCAAAGTAGTCCATGATGGTAGTTTTAGTGTAACCACAGCATGCAGGGAAGGCACATCCATTTCCAAGAAGAGCAAAACACTTCCCCGTCCATGATGGAAGTAGTCCAATGTAATCAGCCTGCCAACAGGTGGCTGACTGATCACCCTGAGGAATGGCACCATACTGTTTTCTTCTGCCGGCAGTTGGGCACCTTGCAGTGGTCATAGCTAGGCTGACCTTGATGGTGGAAGTCTATGTTGCCATTGTCACCACATCATTCATGAGCCTATTGGGCAATGACAAATCACTGGGGAAAGAGGTGGATGGGTAGCCACAAAGCAGGTCATTCTATTCACCATTTTGGTATTCCACAGAGCATTGCTTCTGATCAAGGAATTCACTCCATGGCAAATGAAGTGGGGCAAGAGGTCCATGCTCAAAGAATTCACTGCTCTTGCCATGCTCCTCATCATCCTGAAGCAGCTGACCTGATAGAACAGTGGAGTGGACTTCGGAAAACTCAGTTACAGATCTAGGTAGGTGGCAATACCCTGCAGGGCTGAGGCAAGGTCCTTCAGGAGGCTGTGTATGCTCCAAACTGGCATCCAACATACTGTGTTGTTTTCCCATAGCTAGGATTCATTGATCCAAGAATCAAAGGGGGAAATGGGAATGGAGTCACTCACTACTACCCCCAGTGATTCACTAGCAAAAGTTTTGCTTCCTATCCTTATGACATTATGCTTTGCTGATCTAGACCTCTTCCAATGCCTCTTAACTGGCAAAGAAGGGGGTACTGGCTAGGGTAAATTGATCCTGATTACCCACTACACAATGGAAGAGTATGCCTGGAATTCAGGAGATTGCACAGAGCTTCTTTTATTCCATACCCTGGATTAAAGTCGATGGAAAACTACAACAATCTAATTCAGGCAGGTGTATTAACGGCCTAGATATTTCACAAGTGAACGTTTGGTTCACCCTGTTGGGCAAAGAACCACAACCCGTCCAGGTGCCTGCTGAGGGAGATGACTAGTGGAAGAAGGTAGTGATAACTACTAGCTACGGGGCATGTGCCATTGGCAATGCAGCACAGATGGAGTCAATTCAACTGGGTTCCCGGCTGGGCTATGGAGCAGGTAAATGAGCTAAAAGAGAAGGGCAGGAAGTCTCCCAGTGCTGTAAGAATTGACAATGCATTACTCCGAAGCAATGAAGTTAGATTCCTAGAATGATGTTCTCTATAGCAATTGCTTAGCGGCGTAGCCAAGAAAGGAGACGACCAGAAGGCCTATGAGAATGGTTGCAAAATTGTTGACTTCAAAGCCTGAATGGGGCAAGGACTATTCGCAAAAAGCAGCTGCGCTCAAGTTCTTAAACCAATTTAAAGAAGCCTAACAAATCTATGAGAAGGGTCTGAAATGAAGCAAATAATCCTCAGCTCAAAGAGTGTTTACAGAATATGGAGACCTGGTTGGCAGAGAGGAAATTCATGAACTCTTTAAACATTCCCAGTCTGTGCCAGAAGTTGAAGAGCGAGCCCAGAACAAGGGTGCTGCTCAGTGATCCTTCCTGCCATGTACTACTGATAGAGCAACCCATCTGCCCTGGGCATGAAACTGCAAGATCCCCAGATCATGACTATTCTCAGTGTCCTCCTGGGATTTGATCTGGGCAGTATGAATGAGGAGGAGGAAGTTGTAACACCTCCACCACCATCTTCTCCCCAAAATGACACTAAGCCAGAACCAATGGAAGAGGATCTTCCAGAGAATAAGAAGCAGACACTGAAAGAAAAAGAGCTGGGGAGTGGTGCCTATAAGAAGAAAGAGTTTGACGCAGCCATGAAGTGCTATGGCAGAGCCAAGTACCTGGGCACCACCAACAAGACTTACATGACCAATCAAGCAGCTGTGCACTTTGAAAAGGGCCACTAGAGTAAATACTAGAGAGCTTTGTGAGAAGGCCGTTGAAGTGGGTGGAGAAAACTGGGAAGATTATTGAGAAATTGCCAGAGCTTATGCACAAATTGGCAATTACTACGTCAAAGAACAAAAATACAAGGATACCCTCCATTTCTACAATAAGTCTCTGGCAGAGCACCGAACACCAGATACGCTCAAGAAATGCCAACAGGCAGAGGAAATCTTGAAGGAGCAAGAGTGACTGGCTTACATAAAACCTTCCCTGACTTTGGAGGAGAAGAAAAAAGGTGATGAATGTTTCTGAAAAGGGCACTATCCCCAAGCCATGAAGCATTGTACAGAAGCCATCAAATGAAACCCAAGAGATGCCAAATTGTACAGCAAATTGCCTGCTACACCAAACTGCTGGAGTTTCAGGGGGTGCTCAAGGACTGTGTAGAATGTATCCAGCTAGAGGCAACCATCATCAAAGGCTATACACAGAAAGCAGCTGCTCTAGAGGAAGATGAACAACTACACTAAAGCTATGGTTGTCTACCAGAAGGCGCTAGAGCTGGATTCCAACTGTAAGGAGGCAGCAGATGGTTATCAATGCTGTATGATGGCCCTGTACAACCAATACGATGCCCCGAAGATGTGAAGTGATGGATCATGGCTGACCCTGAGGTGCAGCAGATCATGAGTGACCCAGCTATTAGGCTCATCCTGGAACAGATACAGAAGGATCCTCAGGCACTCAGCAAACGCTTAAAGAATCCTGTAATAGCACAGAAGATCCAGAAGCTGACGATGTGGGTCTGATTGCAATTTGGTGATGACTCACTCATCATCCCCCTTCCTTTTGCCCTTGTGTGGAAAGAGGAGCTGGGGTGGTGGCAGGCAGCATGGAGCAGAAGGCAGAGAAGGAAAAAAAGCAATTAAATTATATAAAGTTATATAATTTAATCTATATTAAATTATACAGCCCTGTGTGGAAGATATAGAGACTTGTGCCCACGATACACTACATCCACTGCCTCTGGGACCTCCCAGCACATGCATGGTCTCTTCTGCTGCCCTTGAGTTCCATGTCTTTGTCCCCAGTCCTCTGTCCCCAGTCACTGTCTCAGCTGCTCTCCCATAGTTGGTTATTTTTTATTTGGGGCAGTCGGCATGTATGGGAAGAGAAGGATGTTCTTCTCAACCTCAAGTCCCAACTGTCTTCACATTGTTAACTCCATGTCTCCTTCTCCAATAAAACTGTGACTATGTCAGCATTTTCAAAGATGAGGACTATAATTGTTACAAGTATTTCTTTCTTATTTTGTTACGATTATGCTTGTGTGTATATATGCATCTATCTGATATTATGTATCTATCCTATCTTTGTTTTCTTCCCTCCCTTATCCCTTTATTATATAACATAAGAGGTATTGACTTTACATCATAGTGTTTAAGTATGGTTAACTTTAATCTTAGTATTTAAGTTATGAGGTATCAAGAAGAGTGAATATCACCCAAGGACTTTGCATCCTCTTTAGGAAAAGAGTTGGTATGCTTTCAGTTGTATGCAGGATAGTTGTATCATGTTAGGTGAAAGTATGACTGTTATTTCCTTTATTTGAAAATTAAGGATGGTTTAAGGAGATGTGTATGAATGTCAAGTTGATAAATGGTGGACTGTGATAGTTAATTTTATGTGTCAACTTGTCTAGGCTATGGTGTCCAGTTGTTTGGTCAAACACCAGTCTAGATGTTGCCATGAAAGTATTTTTTAGATGTAATTAACATTTAAATCAGTAGATTCTAGTAAAGCAGATTACCCTCCATGATGTGAGTAGCCCACATCCAGTCAGCGGAAGGCACAAAGAGAAAAGACTAAGTTTCTCAAGGAAGGAAGAAGTTCTGTCTCTAGACTACCTTCAGACTCAACATTGCAACATCAATTCCTTCTGGAGATGCCGCTTGCTGATTCACCGTGTAAATTTTGTATTAGCCAGCTCCCACTATTGCACACATAACTCCTTAAAATACATTTCTCTCACTTTCTGCGTCTTGTGTATGTGTGCATGTGAGTGCGAATCCTATTGGGGAATTGCAATCATAGCTAATATCATAAAAAATATACTACAAATATCTATGAAGATGGGATTTAAAATGCAAACCAATTATTATAGACTAAAGCCTCTGTTACATTTGGTAAAGTTTTGTCCTTTGCTATAATGCCATTGAAAACTGATACTGAGTCCTTGGAGTTAGGATGATAAATCAAAATTACTTATAAATAAAGTAAACTTTGGTGTTAAAGTAATAATTTGTAAAAAGGCATGGAGGTAGCAGTGGAATGGCATTTTTTCCAAACCAGTCCTCTGCAAAGCAAGAGTCCTGTGGATTGTAGAGGTGCGTGGCTTCTGGTTGTGATCACCCAACACTCCTACCCTGTACTACCTCATTACAATAAGGAAATATTTTAACCTCAACTGCTGGAACAAATTCCCCTAATTTATGTTCTGCAACACCTTTGTTCACTGATTTCACAGAATTTTATAAAACATAAATATTTACTATATTCTAATGGTTTTGCTAGCCACATCCAATCATTCATTCAACCAATATTTATTAAGTGCCTAGAATGAGCCATATCCTCTGTAAATTCCATTAAGACAGGGTATTGCCTGTTTTGTGTAGTACTGGGTCTCCAGTGCTGAGAATAATGCCTTGTACAGAATAGGAACTCAATAAATTTGTGCTGAATTAATGAATGGAAAGAAGTATATCCAATATCACTAGTAATAATCTGTGCATTATCTGTGTTCACAGATTGCTAGTATATGACTCTTAGTTGTAAGTATAACAAGTCCTTTAGTAACTGTTAGCTATGGCAAAAAGGCTTTTAAAAAGATGTTTTTGTGAAAGGCTTTGGAGTCTTATATGAAAAGTATAGGCAAATTGTCATGGGTTTATTTTAAAATTTATTTTTTCATTGCTTCATTGTGAGGCAGAACATCTTTTTTAAATGGAAACGAGGTTTTGCAAGGGGTTTAGATGCTCGGAGCTGCCCTCCTAAAACCGGTAACATCCAAAATAGCACTGTAACAGTAACAGGACATCACCATCATGTGAGTGTTTCTGTGGAAAACTAGAACTTGGCCTCTGCACTTGGTGAGGGATTGTTAGAACAATGGGTCTTGGGGTACCGTGGGTACATGGAGAAAGAGTGGAGTGCTCAAACTCAACAGGGATTGGTATCGTATCTTTCTGAGGGATGGCAGCAGGGTTTCCAAATGAGGAAAACAGTACACTCTTGAGAGGGGTAGGACTCAAATAAGAGGAAATGGTGATATTGTACGTGATATCACTATTAAGAAAGGGAAAGAACTGGCTGTGTAGCCTATCATGTGGAGGGGTGTGGGGAAACAGTTCTAGGAAGAGGCAGAAGAGAGAAGGGAGTTCCAGCCAAGTCAGAACCTTACTCATCTTAGGTGGTTGGTCGGCCATGTGTGAATCAGGGACTGAGTGGATTAGAAAGTACCCCAAAGTAAATCTTTTTACAACTGTGACTAAAAGAAAGACAGGATTTAATGGTTAGCTTTGTTGTTTCGTAACAAAAGAATGTGCTTAAGTAAAATATATACCATAGAAAGAATTTTCGAAACCTTTTATTAAATACTGACTATACATGAAACAGTATGACTAACATGTGTGCCCTATATAAATAATAATAAATATCCATATACCTGCCACTCAGTTTAAGAAATTGGGTGTTAATCATTTAAAATGGTTTGAATGGGATAAGAGAACAGTTGTAATCTTTCAAGTAGTTGCGTGTCTGGAACTTCATAAACATCTTGGGGAAAAACCGAAAACAAACAAAACAAAACAAAACAAAACAAAACAAAACAAAATAACCAAGCCAGGAGCCTAGGCATTCAATTATGCACGTCAAAAACTGACATGCATACAAAAAAGACTTATTAAAATATAATACTGATTTACCCTGTAAGCACTTTGAACAAAAACAGAGTATTGTATTTTAAAGCCCAAGAAATGTTGCTAGAATGAGTGTTCTGTGGTGAGTAGGGCCGTTTGTCAAGTGGTCCATGTTCACAAAGGCCTATCTGAAAAGAAGATGTTTCTTCTATTAAGGAAAAAGGCCCATTATTCAGATGACCTCTTTTTCATGAAGACATTTTTCTGTCCTAGCTTTAACTGAACACTAATGTCCTCCTCCAAATCTAGGATTTTATAAAAATTTTTCCTTTTGACAAAAGGAGTCTTTTTTCCCCTCTGAGTGTGCTTTTGCTCTCAGCTACAGAGGATCTTAAAAATGAAGGACTCAGGTAGGAAACTGAGTCCTAGATGCATTTAATAACATGTTCAGAATATTTCCATTAAAAAGTTCCAGAGATAGATAGTGGTGACAGTTGTACAGCAATATGAATGTATTTAATGCCACTGAAGTACACCCTTAAAAATGGTTCAAATAGCCTTCACTGGTGTGGCTCAGTGGATTGAGTGCTAGCCTGTGAACCAAAGGGGTGTCAGTTTGATTCCCAGTCAGGGCACATGCCTGGGTTGTGGGCCAGATTCCCACTAGGGGTGTGCGAGAGGCAACCACATGCTGATGTCTCTCTCCCTGTCTTTCTCCCTCCCTTCCCCTCTAAAAATAAATAAATAAAAATATTTTTTAAAAAGAAATAAATGTCTCTCTTAAAAAATGGTTAAAATGGCTTATGTTATATGTATTTTATTGCAATAAAAACGTGCAACCAGCCAAAAACATGTCCAAATTTGACTATGGGTTCAAATTCTGGCCCAGAACCTACTTCTTTCCTCCAAGAACTCCCTTGGCTGACCTGCCCTGAACTTCCATGGAAAGTGAGATGAGGCCAACACCTGGTGTATTCACATACAAATTCTTATGAAAGCACACAAGTGAGATGGAACCCTCATATTGCACTTATTTTGTTAGATTCTATTTTTAATAGACATCTAGATTTTTATTTTGGAGTTATTTCAGATAAATAGAAGAGAAGGGAGAATTGTGGGGAAAATGTCAGTATTTCTTGATTCTGTTTGTAAGTACATAAATATACATGTTGTTTAACTATTATTGGTACTTATACTATAGATAAATAAACTATTGGCATCTGTATCTATTAATATTTGTGCCAGGTAAAGTAATATTTTAGGAAGCTGCTGTGCTGAAATTTGTATAGGATACTAAGAAATATGATCCCTGCAGACTAGTTAGGGAGACATCAGTAAATGCATACAACAGTAACTTTAAAAAATCAAGGCATAAAGAAATAAGCCAGGCAGTGAAAGGCAAATACCATATGATCTCATCTTTAACGGGAACCTAAACAACAAAACAAACAAACAAACAAGCATAATATAACCAAAGACACAGAAACTGAGAACAGGCTGACAGTGACTAGAGGGGAGAGGGGAGGGAATCTCAGGGAAAAATGGGAAGGGTTTGCAGGAACAAGTGTAAGGACACATGGACAAAAACAAAGGGGGGGGGTGGAAATGGGAGGGAGGTGGGGAGGGCTGGGGGTGAGCTGGGATGGGAGTAAAAGACAGAAAACTGTACGAGAACAACAATTAAATAAAAAATAAAAATAAAAACATAATATACACAGATACACAAATCAAGTGTATACTTTTCATGAGTTGTACACAAAATGTTTTATGAACTGAATATACCCATGTCACCTCCATTCAGATTAGAAGTAGAATTCTCAACATTTCCAAATCTTCCTCTGTGCCCTCCTGGGCACCACCTACTCCCCAAAAGTTAACAACTGTCTGGTATCTCTCACCACAGATTAGTTTTGCTTGTCTTTGAACTTTATGTAAAGAACATCATATGGTAGTATTTTTTTATCTGATTCCTTTTGCTCAAGATTATTTTTATATAATTCATTCATGCTATTGCATGTAGCTATAGTTTTTCTTCATTTTCATTTCAATATAGTATTCCTTTG